>RCWM02000215.1:0-1200000 GCA_003667255.2 Euschistus heros | reverse complement strand
CATAAGTAAAAAGAGATGATTCGAATGATAATTATATATTATGAATCATACTTAGATTACAGATTATACATTATACTTAGTTTACCAAACCACGTACGTATTAAAAGTACAAAGGTTAAGTACGCCGTCCGTCCAGGGCTCATGATAAACAAAAAAATTCCACCAATTCTCAATTAAATTAATGCTCATTAAGAGTCACACTAGTTGGGCGCTGAATATAACAATTTTAATAGTAATTTTAAAAATATTAATTTAATTTTAATTGAGACAAAAAATATACGAGCATGGGTTTAAAAAGAAAATTCAATATTGCCTCTTAAACAATTATATTTCAATTCCATTCGTTACTAATATTATCTACCTCAAGTGGGTCCATGGAGGGCGTTCTCAACTTTTATACTTTATATACTAATTTAAAATTGATATACATTCTTTCATTTACTTATTGCCAAACTAAAAATAATTAACATGGTGTCTACCAATTTCAGCTATCGAAATTCCCGACATATTCCCGACTTTTTCAAAAAACGTTTTAGAAATTCTAGCCAATCAATATTTTAATGGTGTTCCAATAATAATCTTAACAAATCAATCTATGCATACTTTGCTACTTAACATATCACAGTTAAACAATATAATAAAAAAAATAAATTTGTATTTCAGATTACTCTAGATAAATTTCAAGAAACACATCAATGTCGAGTATTGCCATTCGGTTTGAAAATAGTTACGAGGATACACGAGGTTGTCGGATAAAATAACTCAAAAAATAATATGTTATTATTTTTTACATCATATTTCCTTCATTATATATATGTCATTGTACATTTCATTATATATCCGATCAGAATTTTTTTTTTTCCATCAGAAAGCTGGTTAAATTTACTATGAGACCTCATATATGAAATTTTGATAAAGTCCCATGATATACTCACGCCATCACGCTGAAAACCCCATACCCTTGTGAAATCCAAACTATTTACGGGAATAGTACTGAAAAAAAGTGATTTCCACAACGGTATGGGATTCTCAGCGTGCTGGAGTGGGTATTTCATGGGATTTTAATCGGACAAATAGTTTCGGATTTAGAGTAAAAAAAGTACAGGAAAACGTGCTTTCGCGGAGTAGTGCGTTGTTCCCTACAGCTTTAAAACTATTGATTTGAAAAAAAAAAAAAAAAAAAAAAAAAAAAAAAAATCATAGGATCAATTTCTCTCTCTCTCTCTCTCTCTCTCTCTCTCTCTCTCTCTATATATATATATATATATATATATATATATATATATATATATATATACACACACACACACACACATATATATATATATATATATATATATATATATATATACACATATTTGGCTAAGCATTTTAGTATGTAGGTATATAAAACAATGTTCGATGATGACATAATTCCCCATTATGTTATCTTTTTCTTTTTCATCAATCAACTATTTAACAATAACAAAAATAAATAAATTTTGATTTATAAATAAACCATAAAAAGACCGAACCCATTCTGTCTTTTTATGGTCTGTATTTCCCCCAGAACCCACTTTTGACTGTTTTTTGTTTCTGCCGTATTTGAGAGAACCGCTGGGCCCACAAGTACCATTCTGGTCTCAAATGTTGTATTTCAGGAGATATTTCACAAAATAAGTGACCATGTCGAAAAAACATCACTTTATGGAGAAAAAAATGGCCTCTTCTCGAAGATAATATCACTGTATCTTTGGAACCAATGGCTATTTAGAGCTCAAATTGTAGAAAATTTAGTTTACTTTAAAAGTTTGTGGCGTGACTATACCAATCAGACGCTTCCTTAACTGACATATTGAGCAAAAACTGAAAAAATTCTGAAAATTTTAGCATTAACGACGACTTTTTCCCGACTTCCGCAAATTTTCTGTAAATTCCCGACCACACGAAATTCCCGACTAGTAGACACAATGAATTAAGCTGATTTCACCAATTTTGTTGTACTGCATAGTCTCGAGCTTTACCCATAACTTCTCCCTATCTTGATAGTTTCATTGGTTTGCTGGGAACGAACCGGGGAGCAGGTGGGTAATCAGTCAGCTCTGAAGATCAAGTGATCGAGAAATTCCAGGAAGCCCTTTGATATCAGCAAGTGGTAGGGATGCCCATGGCGTGCTTTCGATGGCTTGTTGATCGATTCATCAATCCTTTTTTATTTATTAATCCACGAACCATAGTGATCACCACAATATATATTCATGATTTTGTCATGTATATATATATATATATATATATATATATATATATATATATATATATATATATATATATATATATATATATATATATATGACAAAATCATGAATTACGTTTAGACGGTTAAATGTATCAACTTTATTTTTTTTACACAAAATATAGGGTTGTAATACGCTTGAAATGGTTTTTGTTTCATCATCCTATCTGGTTTCAAACTCGAGCTAAAAATCAAAATGTTTTTCGGATTTACAATTTTTTAAATAGATTTATGTCCATCAAATTTTACATTTATAAACATCAAAAGAAAGCTGAGGCTCTCCTCTTTCCAGCGATACCAACCAGTGAATTGTGTGAGAAAGTAATGGCGATTTAAAGGTATGTTACCAATAATCGGTTTAAAAATTTTATTTTCCTCGAAGAGCGTGAAAAAAATGATATTTTTTGATTTTGTTGAATAAGCGTTTTTAAATGTTTTTTTAGGGTGCTGAATTAGAATCTGATGTCAATTTTTGTGTGAAAAAATCTATAGAGGTAGTTTGCTTGAAAATCTAATCATTTATTTAGAATTTAATTAATCTAAACCACAATCTATGGAGCGGCTGTATTTTTCCTTATCGTTATCAAAACTAAACATCTTGGTGCAAGAATCATTTTTTAAACTCGAGATATAAAATAAATTATTTTAATGCTATTTTATTTTTTTTCTCGGCTTCTAGGGCCCATTGGTCGGAACGGCAAAATACTGTCTAATATTTTTTTGACCAGGAACCTCCAAAAAAATTGCCAAGATCCATGAGAGACTCTGTGTGTCCTCCCCTTGTTAGTCATTTATGCTGTCCTCACAGACACTCAACTGAGCAATGTTCACTTTTTGTTATTGTTTGTTTAATTCATTTACATATTGACCATTTAATCTGGTGCTTACACAAACATTCTATTTTCACTTATTACTGTATTGTTACCCTATTTACATTTTTATTTTTAATTACTATTAATATTTATGGATATTTGATTTAATTACATTTCTAATCTATTTATTAAGTTAGCATAACTGGTACCTATTTTTTGTATATCAGTTTTATAATTTACTGCATGGTTTATTGTTTTATTTATGTAGATTGCTTCCATTATTTTTTCTGTTTTTTTGATTTATTTTCATGATTTAAAATCCTTGTATTATCAAAATCAAATTCATGTTTAAATTTATTTACATGTTCACTTAGTGCAGGTGCAGTATTGTTGTTATTTACTTTTTTATTGATTCTATTGTAGTCATATTTGTGCTGATTCACTGTTTTTATTAAAATTTTGTTTAGTTTCTCCTATATCGTGCATATTACAGTTTTTGCAGTTTATTATATAAATCAAGTCTTTTTTTAAATCCATTTTCTGTGTTGTCTGTATGTTTTATAATGTTTTTGATTTTATTATTATTATATGGGGCACTATTAATCTTAAAATTTTCATTATTTAATTTGCTTATTATTTGTCTAGTGAGTGTTGGAATGTATTTTACTCTATTGTAAGTTTTCTTTAAAATTATATTAGGTAATTTTGGCATTACTTCTATTGTGTTATCTTTTTTTCTAATATTCAATTCTTCCTCTGTACTTTGTTTTTCATTCTGGTAAAAATCTGTAATTTTCTTTTGTTCATTTATCTTAACTTTTTTACAGCTTATATTATCTGAGTTGCTCCTTTTTTTTTTTTTTTTTATTATTTTCTATTACTATTTTATTTGTGTTTTTATTATTTTTACTATTAGTTTTATCCGTTATTTTTGTTTTATTCATATTTTTTCAACAGCTTGGATTCTCATTCCACAATCCAGCAATGTCATCGTGTGGTGAACATTGTATGTACTGCACGGGAGCCTTCCTCAATGTAGAACAAGCATTTGACCGAGTCTGGCACCCAGGACTGCTTTACAAATTCCGTAAATTATTACCTTCTACATATTTCCTTATTATCTATCCGCTCCTATCTCAGTGATAGAACTTTTAAAGTTAACCATAACTTTTCCTATTCCTCTCTCTTTAACCAATCAGCAGGTGTTCATCAAGGAAGTATCCTAGGTCCGATCCTCTACACGGTGTATACAGCTGATATCCCTATGCATCCTAGCATCATCCTCACCACGTATGCTGATGACACTTGTGTGCTATCAGTAAACAATGATCCATTTATTGCCTCCCAGACACTCCAATCCCATATCAAAAACCTTCAAGAATGGTGTCAAAAATGGAAAATCAAAATAAATCCCATCAAATAACCTTTACCCTTCGTTGTTCAGTATCCTTTAGTGATGTCCCATTAATCCCTGTTGAACAGATCCGCTACCTAGGACTCCATCTGGACAAACGTCTCACTTGGAATCCACATACAAGACTAAAACGACAAGAAACTGCCCGTCAATTTCGACTACTTCAACATTTACTTGACAAACGTTCAAAGCTCCCAATTAATTACAAAAGACTAATATACATGACTGTGATTAGACCTATCTGGACGTACGGAGTTTAATGTTTGACTCACATTAAACACTTTTTTAATGTGAGTCAAAGGTATCAAATACTATCCAAATGGTAACAAATTATTTTTTGATGCTGATTTTGCTAAAGCATCTACTTGTTCATTACCACTTATAACAGAGTGACCCTAAATCCAACTTAATTTAACCTTCATATCTCCATTGATTAAGGCTAATAGGTTTTTTTTTTTTTTTTTTTTTTTTTTTTTTTTTTTATATCATAAGTCAGTAGGTCATGTGGTTTTGGGTTTCATATGCAATCAATGTGTATTTCATTAGTACGCAAAATGTAATTTGTTGCTTTTAAAACAGCAAGTTTTTCTGCTTGGTTGTTTGAGCAATTGGGGGCAAGTCTATATGACTCGTAAAGCTGTCTGGTTATCATATCTGTAGTTAGTGCGCAACCAGTGTCATCTCCATCAGGGTAGATGTAGATATATTGTCATGTAATGCCTCGTCCAAACATTAAATAACTTTAACATGCTGGGGTGGATGACTCCAATGTTTTGGAGTCATAATTAGCTCTATACTTTCAGTCTTTATTTTTTAATTTTTTTATAGTGTGGAGATTTCAGAGATTTTTTTTGTAAAGGTATTCTTCCAGCAAGTATACAGGCAGCATTATATGAAACACTATGAAAAGCTTTAGAAATTCTTAGTGTTATTAATCTTTGAATTATGGGTTTTAATGCAGCTGCTTCCCAAACCAGTATGCCATAAAGCAATTTTTATGGGCCAGATGAATAAAAACAAGTAGGACGAGTATTTACTTACAAGTAAATTGAAACAAGTATTTATACTCTCAAGTAAACTGATGTGAACAAAGTGTATAGTTTAGAACACTAGAAACACAAGTACTAGTAGCAGGGCACGACTACACACATTTTTCCTGCGGTGACTTTTCTGTTTTCGCCACTTGCAAACTAGACTCACATCCTTTACTATCCAGTAATCAGTAGTTGTGCCTGTTTGTGTTTGTCACCTTGCAGCTATGGATGAAATCTATGTCATTGCTGGTTGTGACTGTAGTGATATTTTTGTAGCGTTATTAAAAGACTATACTGCTGTACTAAATAAATCAATATTGCTGAAAATTGCATTGGATAAAGAGAAGGCATGGGTATGTAAAGACAAACAGTTTTCGAAAACGGAAAACAAACTAATGTTGCACAGATGAAAAACTTTGAATAATATGAAAACCGCAGTAAAGAAAAAAAAAACAATCTCAACACAACTGAAAACAAACCAATACAATTGCTGCCATGGGAGACATATTTTCTAAACATTGTCACAAGTCATCTGAACGTTTATTGTTGTTTAGCCTTTTCTGTTAAATTCGTCACTGAATTCCAAAGGTTTCATTATATGCAAATGAGTGCAATCTACGGCAGCAATGGCAGTTAAAATATGGGGTTTTAAAGCCTAATCGATCAGTTATGGCCTGATCCACAACTTCTATAGTACATGGAAAGTTAATACAATATTCAGACTTCGCTACTATCTGGTCTAATACACTATAAAATGTTTTGCTGACAGTTCTTCATTCTACTCCTATATTTTTGGCAACACCATTTTGGTATCCTGGATCAATGACATATCTGAGAAAAATTTCCTTTTTTTTTTCCATACTGTTAATCCTCCATCTCGAGCATCGGTGCTTTCATTAAGAAAGTAGGTTGTAATAAAATCTACACTTTTACTCTCGAACTGTATTAGTCTCTTAAATAGATTGACTTAAATTTTGCCGGCCTCTGTAATATTTGACACCACACGGGTTCAGGTATGCTGCCATCATGATATGCAAGTACGACTGGCAAGTCTGGGGTCAGGCGAACTTGCAAATGTAGGAGTATTTGCTTGCCACAGAAATATTTACATATGCTTATTCAAACCAATTTAGGCATTTTTCTTGGGGTATACTTACCTCATAAGTATTTACTCGCAAATAATAGTAAATGCTTGTTTTTTCACAACAATTTTTGAGTTAACTTGTTTTTTGAAACTGTATTTACTCGTCCTACTCGTTTTAATTCGCCCGGCCCAATATACTGACAGTAACTAAAAGTAAAATATTGTCTGCATATATTGTAATTTAGGAATTTTGAGGAAGAGGTAGATCGAAAATGCTCCACAAGACCAGTGATCGACAAGAACCTTGTTGTGTTCCAATTGTAAATGCTTTGTTCAATTTGTAACAGTTGTTTGTATTTTGCCTGTCCTGTGAATAAAAAAGTCATATATTAGGTTGAAATATATTTTTAGATCAATTGTATTTCCACAAGTTTTCATGGTCACCACCCACTGCTCCAGAAATATATAGCTTAACTACCAGTAAAAATAATTTGGAGTTTAGAGAGGACTCAATGTGATTTAAAATTTTAAAAAGCCCAAGCTGATGGTTCAACAATTTATTCAGAATTTGAACAGTATAAGTAGAATGATTATGGGTCTAAGTTTATTTGAATCTCATTTTAGAATAAGTAGTAATAAACCTTTTTGCTATTATCTAAGGAATTTCTCACTTTATCCATATAATTTGATAAATGCTAAATATTAATTTTAGAAATGGCTCTATTACACGTTTTTATATGTTCATCGTGATTTTGTCATGTTCTGGTACTTTTTTTTTTTTTTAGTTTTTAGATGGTATGTAAAATCTCATTTTTTCCAAGAATACTGTCATTATCTTTCTGTGGTATTACATTTAGATTCTTTTTAATTTTTTTCTTTGTTATCGGTAGTTTGTTTGTCATGTTAAATGAGTCTATCAAGTAAATATTCAAGTTTTTCTTTAAAGTCTAAGTCTGTTGCATGGCTTTGATTTTTGATCATTACAGTAGAATAGAAAAGAAAAATAATTTTATTCTGGGACAAAGTTGTAAGGCGTCTAAAATTTTGTCCATATTCACATGGAAATTTTAAATAAATTCAAAATAAATAAATTTAAGAAAACTTGTTTAGTAAATTAAAAGTAGTTAAAGAATGAAAAATGGTTGCATATAACAGAGTTAGCAGTTGTTTATATTAATTTAATTTAATTTTTATATGTACTTTTATTTTGTTTTTAGTTTTTATATATAATTGTAATTGAGAATAGTGCAAATTGTATTGATAACATCTGAAAAAGTGTAATATGTGAAATTTGTTAAAAATTAATTTATTCAATAAATTTAGTTGGTAATACATAGAATAGAGGAGTGGGGGAGACAGTTTTTTCGAGGGAACAGGATGTGTAGGGCCACATGGTGTGCAGCAGTCTGAGTTCAATGTGTGTTGTAATATAATGAATATTTTATGTTGATTTGGAGATCTAAAGGAGTGATCCGGAAGTTATTCAGTGAGAAGAATTGGTGAATCATTTATCAAGACAATTTAACTTTTTGTTTTTGTTGTGTTTACAAAGTAAAGGTATGTTTGTTCCTTTTGTATAAAAAAAATCCCTAATCAGGGAATTATTTGAATTTAAAGTATTAAGACAATAAATTGTTCTTTTTTTTTTTATGCCAATCTTTATATTAGTATTAAATTAAAGTTACATTTTTTAAATATTTTTTTTTGTGAAATGCAAAACCATTTTTCATTTATTGTAAAACGGCGCCCGGACCCGTATATTCTTATTTAATACTGCTACATTTATTATTATTTAAAAATAAAAAAAAACCCTTTATATTGAGTATTTCACATTATACATTTATATAAATATGACTAAAAAAAATAATTCTATATTCACATTTATTATTATTAAAAATTAAAAAAAACCATACACATATTTATATAAATATGTATTTTATTATTTTTGTTTTAAATGTATTCCTTTAATCTTCGCGTGTCGCTATTTTATTATCCTATATTTTTTTCTCTCCTTTTGTTATATTACATATTATTTCTTTTATATTTCATATTAGATATTCAAATGGTACAGTTAGCTTTTTATTAAAATATTAAATACATTGCATAATCATCATTATGCAATGACATTTCTTATTCTATCCTGGAATTATTGTTTTTCTTATTTAATACTATACACGTATGTCGTTACTTCAATGGAATGGCAATGGATTAAAAACTCACTTTAATGATTTAAAAATTTTGATAAGAAATGTAAACCCCTTTTGTATAGCCCTCCAGGAAACCAATCTTTTAAATAGTGAAAATAGAACATTACAAACTTTTAAAATTTATAGAAAAGATAGCCCTAATCCGAATCTTGGCCACCATGGTGTTCTTCTTGCTATTCAGGAATCAGTATATTCAGAACCGATTTCAATAAATACCCATCTCCAAGTTGTAGCTGCTAAAATACACCTAAATTTCACATTTTCTGTTTGTAATGTATATTTGCCACAAGATCGTACTACAGAAACCCAGCATTTACTACACATATTTAACGAACTGCCACGTCCTGTCCTCTTTGTTGGTGATCTCAATGGTCATAGTCCGTTATGGGGCTCCCAAGATCTAAACATGCGTGGGAAAGTAATAGAAAATCTTATTGAGCTCTCCAATTAACTTTTATTAAATTCAACACAACCTACCTTCCTCAGTTCTAGTTACGAAACATTTTCTGCTCTCAACCTATCTCTTTGCAGCCCTACACTCTACAATAATCTAGACTGGACTGTACTTTCCAATTTACATAGCAGTGACCACTTCCCAATTCTTATAAAATTCCTCGCATTAAACCCAATATACCAAGTAAAACCCAGATATATTCTAGACAAAGCTGACTGGCTTCAATTTACCACTTTAGCTACTCCACCCCAAAACTCTTCATCTGATTTGAGTATCGAAGAGGGATGCCTAGCAATAACTAGCACTATCATTCAAGCAGCCCAAGCAGCGATAACAATGTCGTCCGGTCACTCAAAAAGACCAGCTGTCCCTTGGTTTAATGACGTCTGCAAACAAGCCCTCAAAAACCACCGTAAGGACTACAAAAAATTCCTCAGACGCATGACATCTGATAATTTAATAGAACACAAAAAACAAAAAACCATTTGCTGTAATATCTATAATCAACATAAAACTGAATCCTGGAAAAAATTTGTTGATAGCATAAACTCTTTTACTAGTACTAGTACCATCTGGAACAATATCCGAAAAATTAACTCCAAAAACTCTTTACCTCGCTTTACAATTTTAGTCAATGACCAGCTGTCCGATGACCCATCAAAAGTTTCAAATACCTTTGCTGATCACTACTCAGAAACATTCAATTCCAGAAAAAATAGTTTCAATGTGGACTCTAAAGAAATAGAACATCAAAATAGTACATTAGATTCAACTTACTACAACATACCATTTACGATGTGGGAACTGAATTATACATTAAACATTGTAAAAGGCTGCTCACCCAGGCCCAATAATATCCATTATGACATGATAATAAAACTTTCGAACAATACAAAACAATGGTTACTGGACTATTATAATCACATTTGGCATTCCGGTATAATACCAAATACCTAGCGAGACTCGATAATTATTCCAATCCTCAAAACTGGTAAAGACAAGCTCATTCCATCCAGTTACCGTCCAATATTCCTGACAAGTTGCCTCTGCAAAGTAATGGAACGAATGGCAAACAAAAGATTGATGTGGATCCTGGAGAAGAATAATTTTATCCATTCGTTTCAATCGGGTTTCTGAAAAAGCCGATCAACAATTGATTCTTGATATGCAAGCACAATATGCTTTTGTGAAGGGTCAACAAATGATTGCTGTCTTCTTCGATATACTAAAGGCTTTAGACAATATAAATCATGCTGTCATACTCCAAAAATTATCATCGATAGGAATCCAGGGACTAATGTTTTCATTTATCAGACAATTTCTAAGAAATCGACATTTCAGGGTACGGATCGGATGCCAATATTCACAAGATCACAGACAGAACAGGGGAGTTCCTCAAGGATGTGTGCTCAACCCAACACTTTTTTCAATGGCTGTTAATGATTTAGGTCTCAACCTACCTAAAGGAGTTAAACCTCTTTTATTCACCGATGACTTTGCAATATTCTACTGATCAGAAAGTATTCTGGATATGCGACTCAAATTACAAGAGGCAGTGAACCGAATCCATCACTGATCAACTACTGTGGGTATCCAATTTTCAACAGAGAAAACAAAATGTCTCCATTTCAGCCGAAAACGCAATACACCTTCCTCACCAGAACTGTTTTTAGGAAACTTTCCCATAACATATACAAATCACCAAAGATTTTTGGGTCTTAATTTTGACAAAAGACTAAATTGGGAATATCATATATCCTCCCTAAAACAATTGCAACCAATAAACTAAATATTATTCGTGTTCTGAGCAATACAAAATGGGGTGACGATAGAGTGAGCCTACTCAGAATATATCAAGCATTAATTTGTTCCAAAATGGACTACGGTTCCTTCGTTTACAGCTCTGCTTGTTCCCGTGTTCTTTCCAAGCTCGATACCGTTCACCTGCTGAAATTCGAATCACTACAGGGGTATTTCGAACAAATCCAATTCTGAGCTTATGTTCTGAATTCGGACTATCAGCACTTTTATTTAAAAGACTAAAATTAGCTATAACCTATGTTTAAAAAAAAAACCCACAGACAGGACATCCGACTTACAAATATATTTTTAACTCTAAATTTTTGAATTCATTTAGACAAAAACGAAACTCAACTCTCCCGTTATCAGAAAGAATCTCCTCGACAATCTCTTTCCTTAAAACGATAAAAATTACCCTATCTGTCAATGATATCCCACCCTGGACCCACCAGCGTCCTCAAACAATGCTTGATCTCACAAAATACTCAAAAAATAATACCAAACCATCCAAATTCAAAGACCTCTTCTTTTCCCGCCTTCTTAATAACATGCGAGAATCCTTTATAATTTACACAGATGGTTCAATCTGATCAATCAGCATCTTACTCTATCATTACTAAAAATTCCACTCATAAAATAAAACTTCATAAATTATCTTATATTTATTTTTTTTTCCCGGCTATGGTGGCACCTCAGCCTTGAGGCTCATTGTGCCTATGCCGTTGATCCTGTACTATTTTAGTACAGTCCTAGTGTTTTCATGTACCCTATAATCCTAATAGGGTCTATGTCCACACTCGGATCTAGGATGATTTCTTCCCCAAAATGAAGAAACCTCCTCCTTGTCAGCATATCATCCTCCCTGTTGCAGAATCTGCAGTTCGGTGAGGTCTTAATTTTCATTATGCAGAGATGTTTGTTTAATCTGCAATGCCCTGTATACATTTCTGTCAGGTATTTGAGCTTGGCTCTGTCAAGATTAAGAAGTTGTGTGCTTCTATTCTTGCAGTGCCCTTCCAGAAACAGTTTTGACTGTCTCAGTTGTTCTATTTGCCAGTTCTGAGAGGCGATTCTGTCGTAGAGCCTTGCAATTTCACTTTTCGCAAGGCTCCAGGCTATGCCACAGACAGGCTCGGGAGCAGTGGGAATACTGTCCGAACCTTGTCTGGCCAGTTCATCAGCCTTCTCATTACCTGTTATGTTCGAGTGTCCTTTTACCCAATCTACCCAGATTCTGTTATCAACAGCCAGCCTGTTGAGGTATAGTTTACAATCCTCAACAAGCTTAGATCTGGTTATAAAATTCCTCAGAACCCCCAGGGCAGCTTGCCTGTCTGAGTAAATCTTAATGGTTCTGTTCTGTGTTCTATCTTCTGTTAGTTGTTGTGCACAGTAACAGATTGCCATTACCTCAGCCTGGAATACCGAGGTATATTTCCCCAGGGGGAGAGATGTGCTCTTATTGTCGCTCGATCTCCATATTCCTGCTCCTGAACCTTTCTTGGTTAGGGAGCCATCGGTATAGCAATTGATACCATTGCATTTTTGGTGTTGCTTCCCGATGTCTTTTTCCACATTGAAGGTAATCTCAATGTGTTTCTTAATCTGGAGGTCTGAGTTCATTTTGAGCACCTCTATTCCCTCCATTTTATTTAATAGCCTCTAATGCCCATCTCTTCTAGATGGTTCAAAGAGCAATCCTTGTTTGACAAGTTTGTACATAGAAAGCATAGCTTTTGCTTCTACCTCCAACTGCAATGGCCTGAGGCTTAGTATAACCTCCATTGCCGCAGTTGGAGTGGTTCTCATGGCCCCTGTGATTAGGAGGCATGCCAGTCTCAGTACTTTGTTTAGTTGGACTTTAGATCTTTCCAGTCCCCCTTTGTGCCACCAAACCACAGTGGCATATAATATTGAGGGTCTGATTACCATGGTGTAAATCCAATGGACCACCTTTGGTTTCATACCCCAGCATTTTCCTACTGCCCTTTTACAGGCCCATAGGCTCCTTAGAGTTTTGGACGACATATAATCTATGTGTCTGTCCCATTTTAATTTGTTATCCAGATAGACTAAAATGCATGACCCTTACTCACAATAGTATAGTTACAGTCACTGATTCATTGAGTTCTCTAAAAGGCCTGGATTGTATGTATCCGAAACATCCCAAAATTCCTGTTCCAACACTCCTACTTATCCACATTAAAAAGTTTAGGCAAAGCAATAAAGGTTCCCAAGCCACGTGGGTATTGTGGACAACGAGCTGGCTGATCTAGTTGCAAGAGAGGCTCTCAAACTGCCGGGGCGAGGTAAAAATACACTAACTCCATCTGATCTACAAAAAGACCTAGAGAAAGAAATCAATAATGGGTGGCAGTCTATGTGGGATGAAAGCCCACCGAATAAACTTAGAACGATAAAAAAGAATGTCAGGCCCTGGAATACATCCAGCCGCCAATGTCGTAGGGAGGAAGTTGTACTAACGCGACTTAGGATAGGCCACACCAGATTGACATATTCCTACCTATTCACTAAAGAAGCTCCACCGAAGTGCCAATACTGCAATAATATACTGACGGTAACACATATATTTCAAGAATGCCCTTTTTTCTCGTCGCGCTTCAATAGCTTGGGATTGAATACTGATCTTCCAACAGTCTTGGGAGATGACAATGAAACAACAAAATTAGTGCTCAAATTCCTAAAATTAGACGATTTATTTACAGAAATTTAACACAAATTTTAATAATATAATAGAACATAGGTTTACATAAAACATGTAAATTAAATTATATCAAATAACGGAATATTTTGGTACAAAAATAAAATAAAAAGGAAAAATTGACGTTGATAATCGGTGTAGTTCTACGCCAGAAAACTAAAACAAACAAACTCCGATCTCATGTCCTCCATTCCTCAATAAATTTAAATTCTTCTCACATAGAATACCTTTGTAGTGAAATTACCATCAACACCAGGACTATCCTTTACGGAGTAAGATACCGACCCCCACAAGTACCCTTTGATCCCAGTTTTGAATCCTTCCTCTTATCAGTAATTCCATGTTATAATCACATTATTATCACCGGAGATTTCAATTCCAATTTTTTAACTGACAACCCCGATAAATGCTTCCTTAATAACCTCTTCAATCCCTTGGTCTCTTCATTGTCCCTTACTCTGCTACCCATCACCTATCTTAATCGGATACTTAGCTCGATTTACATGTAACTGACTCTCCCACTCCAAACATCCTATACCCTCTCTTTCTGCTCATGATTTAATATCAATTTCCTATGACTTTCCTGTTCCTTCCTTCCTATTACGTAACGTAATATTGATTCTTTAACTTTCCAACTGGTCCAAGCCGACCTAGAATCCATAGATTAAAACGCCTTTTACACCATACCATCCTTAGATTCTAAGGTTGAATTCCTAACTTCCAATTTTTTATCTATTCTAAATAATCATGCCCATCAAAAAAGAATGAAAACACACCGTCCTCCAGCACCTTGGATAACTCGAAGCTATCAAAGAGATGATGAGAACCAGAGACGCAGCCAGAAGAAAATATATCCGAACAAAACATCCTGGAGATTTAATCAACTTTAAATCCCTCCGTAACCGAACCCAATCAGCCTTCCATCGATCCAAATTCCAATATTACCATAAAGCATTATCCACGCATTCCGATTCCTGCCAAAAATGGAAACTCCTCTGCCAAATCCCATCCTTACAATTTAAATCTTCTCCCTCATATCATGTCATTCCAGATGAACTCAATAAGTATTTTACATCATCCGTTTCACCATCCTCAATCCCAGTTTACAAACCGAATAATACAGATCTTGATTCCGATAAATTCTTCTTTTCTTCCCTCTAGCTAATAGAGGCTGTGATGAAATCACGTCAAATCATTTCAACCAGATGGGATCCCAACACAATTTATTAAATTTTGCCTTCCAATAATACCAGCACCTCTACTCCATATTTATAACTATCTTTCCAAACCTCTAGAATGAATAGCTCAAGCACATATATCCTCTTTCCTTGAACAGCATCTTAATACTTTTCAGTCAGGCTTTTCCACACAGCTCAGGCAAAAATCACCTCAGACATCCACCTAGCCAAGGACTATCATAAAATCACCATCCTCATCCTCCTTGATTTCAGCAAAGCCTTTGATACCATTGACCACAACCTACTCCTTTCCAAACTAGCTAATAACTTTTCCTTTTCTTATAGAGCGACCAGATGGATCCAATCCTTCATTTTTGACCGCATTCAGATAGTCTAAATTCCTATCCTTCCCCCTCCCAATCGCCTCTTGATGTGGTTCAGGGTCTTCTCCTTCTCTATTTAGTTCATACATTAATGATGTTTATCCCCTCATAAAACATTGTTCCACTCATTTTTACGCTGATGACTCACAAATTTACCTTTCCTTTTTCCCAAGTGAGCTGCAGGAAGCTACCGCAAAAATGCAAGCAGATCTTGACACAATATCCTCTTGGGCCATTACTAATAAATTGAAACTGAATGCTAACAAATCCAAGGCTATTATGTTGGCCTCTAGGGCCCTTCTCAACTCCCTACCTGGAATCCCTTATTACTCCATAGATTCCAATCCCATAAACTTCCACACTTCCATTACGAACCTCGGCATTGTCTTTGACCAAACACTTCCCTGGAAAGATCATGTTTCCCTTATTATCCACCGAACAATTTCCACTCTTCGACTCCTAAACCGCTCCCATAACTTCCTCCCTCTATCAACTGGTCAACTATTAATTTCTTCCCTCATATTCCAAGACTCGTTCTTACCATACGATCAATCTCTTCCAGACTTGTATTGGACCAAGGTAACACACCAAAGCTGTAACTTAAAGCTGGTATAGCCCAAGTGTTGATGGCTTTAATTTTTGGCAATTCAGACAAATGCGTCTTTAATAGGAGCTTCAACCTCTTTTTGAATCTTGTCGGAATCAGAAGCTGTTTTAACATTCCCTTTTGGGCAATTTTGAGATGCTGCTGTATTCCTAAATATTTATATAGTAGGTTCGTTTCAAGTTATTAAGTACAGTCATTTTATAAAGCTATATTTTCAATTCTTATCGCTTTTCCCCTGCTTATATGAAGCACGGCACGTTTGTCTAAACATGGTTTGGACCATGTTTTTCAAATGTTCTTTATTTTTTTTACAACTTCAGGTAATCCATGTACCAACTGTGACTGATTGTGGTTGCTTCATCTGTAATGACAAGTTTGTATTCTACTTTATCCCTTTAAAGAATCCGACTTAACAGAAAAAGCGCCATACAAAACCATAGCGGGCTAAGGCAATATCCTTGATATATATAAAAATCAAATGTTGTGCGATCTATTGGCAAGCCAGCTACTGGTACACCAGTTACCATAGACACATGCCATTTAACGGACAGTAGCTGGTATGCAAGGTACTCGCATGAAATTGAGGGAGTTACTGGCATGTGTATCCCCAGCTTGACCCTCCACTTCATTATTTTAGTTTAAGCCATTAAATATAAAGGAAGTTCTTACTTAAGCAATTCAACTTCTCCAATTAAACATAAAAAGTTTTAATGTTTCAGGTGCTAACAGAACTGCATTCCTCAATAAAATAAAATCACATAAATAATATTTATAGTTATTGATATTTATTTAATCAATTGATCTAGTTGGAGTAGATGAGAGTGTAAAATCTAAATACTAAACAAAATAAAGTATCATTATTTGTAAATTTTAAAATAAATAACCAACCTGATACCTGAAGAGTAGTTGTTTCAAAAGCTGTTTGGCTGTAGAAACTCTAACAGGTCGTCCAGTATTGAGACGATGCAATTCCAATTGTGACATGATTGTCATCGTTGTCATTTCTGTGTCTGCAGCAGTACCAGCACCACAGCAACTAAAAGTAAGGATAAATTAAACAGAAAATAATTTTAACTTACATTATTAACTAGCTTCGCTCGTTCGCATAGCTTACATGACTACAAAACGTAATAATAATTTTATTAAAAATTATTTAATTTAAAAATAATTTAAACTAATAATCAAAGTTATATAGCTCATGAGCAAGAAAAGTGACACAACTCAAAAACAACAAATTTATCAGGAGAGCCAAAAGAAGTTTTAGAAGTTATTATAATAATATCGCTCATGGGCAAGAAAACTGTCCCAACTCAAAATATGACACTGTCCTTAACAACCCGTGCAAGTTACCTTTGTGAAGGTCAAGACTCACAACTGAAATATGTCTGCTTCCACCGTTCGCCATCGTAACTTTGGATAAATCACACATAACGCAATTTTGCGACCGTCCGCTGAGATAACTTGTAACTTTTCCTGTTGCAAGGCAAACCAAAAACGATCATTATTCTGAAATAAAACGTAAAATGAATTTTTTTGAGTTGTGTCACTTTTCTGGCCGATGAGCGATATATATGTATGTATGTATATATATTGTAGTGATATTTCGGAGTCGAGATAAATTATATTTTAAAAGAATTCAAGTTTGAATTTGGCGCCAGCGAGAGTTCAACGCCAATCAAATTGTTACGTAGTTTGTGCTTATCAATTTAAATTGGGATATGCTAAAAATGATTAGGATTTTAAATGTTTTATTATTGTATAATTTGAATTTTGTATATTTTATTTTAAGTTAAGACGTAATAAATATGAAGGCCATGATGGAGCAGATTTGGCCGTTAACGGTTTTTTGAAAGGACGCTTGGGGCTGGCGTCTTTTAGCTCTCTCTCTGCGTATGGATCCCGAGGCATCAACACCGGGCTCTCTTGTTTCGGATTCCGGAGAATCAACATGGCTCTCTGCTATGGAACTTCGAGGCGACAACACCTCTCGCTCTCATCTCTCGGATTTTGAAACATCAACATCTCTCTGAGATTTAACAAGTCACATGTGTGAAGAAATAATAAATTATACTAGCAGTCTGGATGAGAGGAGTGTTTGAATAAACTGGCGAAGGAAGAAAAAGAAGGAAGTTTCATGCAAGAAGGACAAATTGGGGAACATTTGGGTTGTGAGAACCTACAGTCATTGAGAAGATAGAAGGTATCTTAATTACAAATACGTTAAGTAAAAAATGTAATCTAATTGTAAAATGTTTTTATTTTTTTTATTAAAAAATATATATTCTTGAGTCAAAATCATTATCTTTGAAAAGCTCAACCCTTGATATTCCCTCAAAATTAACATAACAAATTAAGTTAACTTTATATAAGTGAAAATAATTTTACATTATCTAATAAAAAGCTGAAACATAACAAACTACAGCCCAAATAGGGACAAATAATTAAAAATTTGTTATAAAGAAAATTAACTTCAAAATATTCGAAATTTTAGTAAACTAACCTACAACAAAGATTTAAACATAAATATATATATATACTAGCATCCCCGTCGCGGCTTCGCCCGCCCTCCATAAGTAAAGCTAATTTCAACTAAAAATTAATGTTTTATTTGTTTATCGATAAGATTCTTGTATTTTAGCATGTGGTTCAGCATTATTTCTTCAATGATTTTTTCACGCATAGCAGTAATTATTAATCTAGTTATAATCGCACTGATTAGGCAGTTGGAGATTGCGTAAAAGCACCATTATACATAAAATTTTTAATTTTAATGTATGAATTGGTAATCAAGTTGGATAAAGACTAAGAAACTTTTGCGGAAAATAAACTGCATTATCAGTGCTTACGGCAGAAGGCCCGTGGATCATATTTTTACACACAATATAAAAAAGTAAAGGATCGACATTTTGATTTAGTAATAATTTGTATTCGGCAGAAATAACTTTATTGATTTCATCTGGTTGGATTGTTGATTTCGAACTATAAAAGTATATGACAGTGTGGCAAACCTCAGTCCTGCCTCTCAACATTGTACATTTAAATTTTAGTTATTGTAAATTTTACCATTGCAAAACCTTCCTAGAATTATAAAAATTATTTATTTAGATGTCGGTGCAGATAGGTTCAGTTTACCATTGTTAACTCTATTGTGGGATGGTGCTATACACAATCGTTCGATTTTGAAGCTTCACTGGGATCCACCTATCGCACACCATATTTAAATCTTTTTTAATAATTTTCTTTATAGTTTAATAAGTAAATTTTATCATCGATTTCAAGCTCTTTTGTAACCTCTCGCGTAGAACCTCTCCACCTATCGGTCAATTTTCAAACTTCACTGTTGTCCACATATTTTCTTTTTTTAATAAAAAATAAATGAAAAATCAGTAGATTTTAATATTGCTAAACCTTCTTGGAACTATGAAGATGATGTAGTTAATATTTAGCACAGATTGGTTCAGTAGTATTCGTGGTTAGTGATCACAAACGTAAAATGGCTTGTCCTTTTATATAATAGTATAAGTTATTATTATGGTAAACTTTCTAATTTTAAATCTTTCAAGAACTATGAAGATGATGTAGTTAAAATTTGGTTCAGATAGGTTCATTAGTTTTACTAAAACGCTATTGTCGCTTGCCACATATTTATAACTTTTTGGATAACAATTTAATTGAATTAAGTAACTTTATTATCAATTTCTAGCTATATTTAACACCGGATCATTGTAACCTCTCTTAAATGGCGCTCGCTTTACTGCACTCCACATATTTATCGCTTTTTAAACAGTTATTTAATAGAAAATATATAAATTTTATTATTGCTAAACCTTCCTTGAACTATGAAGATGATATAGTCATATTTGGTACAGAATAGTTCTATAGTTTTCGCGGTTAGTGATAACGAACGAAAATGGCTTGTCCTTTTATATATAACTTCATCATCATCCCCCGTCGAGGCTTCGCCCGCTCTCATAAGAGAAGATCTTAGATAATTTTAACTAATAATTAATTTTTTTTTTAATATTTATCGATAAAAATCTTGTATTAAAGTGAAGAATTGAAAATTTTATTTTTGATGATATTTTCACGCATAGCAGCCATTATTAACTTGGTTAAATTTAGATTGATAAGGTGTTTGCAGATAACATAAAGCATAATTAGACATCCAATTTTCAATTTTAATATATGAGTTGGTAATCCAGATGGACAGAGACTATTAAGAAACTGCATTATCAGTCCTTACAGCTAAAGGTTCAAAGTTCATATTTTTACACACAATATTAAACAGCTGAGGATCGGCGTTTTGATTTTTAATAATTTTCATTCGACAGAAATAATTTTATTGATTTGATCTGGTTGGATTTTAATTTCTAACCATAAAAGTATGTCATAGTGTGGCAAAACCCGTTTCTAACACTCAACATTGTACATTTAAATTTTTATTGTTGCTAAACCTAGAATTATGAACATGATGTAGTTAAACTTTGGTATATTTCACTCCATATACCTGTTTTTATAAAAATTTAATTGAAAATAAGTAAATTTTATTATCAATGTTCACCTCTATGTAACACTGTACATTTTAACCTTTCATGTAGATTGCAATTGCCGCAATTTTTGAACTTCACTGTTATCCACTTATTATTCATTTTTCAATAAAGAATTAGTTGAAAATCATTAGATTTTACTATTGCTAAACCATCTTATAAAGATGATGTAGTCAAAATTTGGTAGAGATTGGTTCAGTAGTTTTTGGCGGTTAGTGAACACAAACGAAACATTGCTTGTCCTTTTATATAATAGTATAACCTTATACCGCCATATGTTAGAATCGTATAGAGCTAACAGATAATTGTGACTTACAGATAATATACAAATAATATTGCGACTATAAATTAAGATATAAGGTATCCTATCTTTTTTGTTAGATCAAACTGCACACGGTGTGCAAATTTGATTAAAATCGGTTCAGTAGTTTAGGTGTTAGCCGGCCCCTAGGCGGCGACACGTAATTTATATATATTAAGATATATATATATATATATATATATATATATATATATATATATATATATATATATATATATATATATATATATATATATTTTTATGTTAATTTCTTTGTTGTAGGTTAGTTTACTTTAATTTCTATTATTTTGAAGTTAATTTAATTTGTTAAATAAAATTTTGAGGGAATATCAAGGGTTCAGCTTTTCAAAGATAATGATTTTGACTCAATATATATTTTCAAATAAAAGAAATAAAAAACATTCTACAATTATATTACATTTTTTAATTAACGTAGTTATAATTAAAATACCTTCTTTCTTCTAAATGACTGTAGGTTCTCACAACCCAAATGTTCCCCAATTTGTCCTTCTTGCATGAAAATTCCTTCTTTTTCTTCCTTCGCCAGTTTATTCAAACACTCCTCTCATCCAGACTGCTAGTATAATTCATTATTTCTTCACACATGTGACTTGTTAAATCTCAGATAGATGTGATGTTTCAAAATCGAGAGATAGAGCGAGATGTGTTGTCGCCTTATGTTTCATACGAAGAGAGCACGGTGTTGACTTCTCGGCTTCATAAGCATATCTGGCTAAAAAGAGAGCGGTGTTGATTCATCGGGATCCATGAGCATATCTAATGATGTTACCGTCTCAGGATCCATAAGCTGACTGAGCTAAAAAGACGCCAACCCCAAGCGTCCTCTCAAAAAAAACCGTTAACGGCCAAATCTGCTTCATCATGGCCTTCATTTTTATTACGTCTTAACTTACAATAACTATATAAAATTCAAATTATACAATAAAAAAAAACATTTAAAAATCCTAATCATTTTAACATACCTTAATTTAAATTGATAAGCAAAAACCACCTAACAATTAGATCGGCGGCGAACTCTCGCTGGCGCCAAATTAAAACTTGAATTCTTTTAAATTACAATTTATCTCGACTCCGACATATCACTACAATATATATATATATATGTGTGTGTGTGTGTGTGTGTGTGTGTGTGTGTGTGTGTGTGTGTGTGTGTGTGTGTGTGTGTGTGTGTGTGTGTGTATATATATATATATAAAACCACTAACCACCCCCCTGATAAAAATAACATTTACCAGGTATGCAAGTTTAAAATGTCGTTTTAATTCCAATAGAATGCGCTCTTAGCCTATTGAAGGATTTGCTTATCTCTAAACGCTATTTTGTTTGTTAGTCATTTGTTTACAAAAGTCAGTTGTTTTTAAGTCGTTTACGTGGACGTATCATACCTTTCTTTGGTGTTAAAAATGTCTAATTTTAAGCCAAATAAAGAGCATTTGCGGCATGTCATGATTTTCTTATTTAATCAAAAGAAAAAGGCATCTGAATGTCATCGAATTCTTGTTGAGACTTATGGCGATGTTGCTCCAACCGTCAGGACATGTGAACGTGGTTTCAAAGTTTCAAACGTGGTGATTTTGATGTTACTGATCAAAAACGAGAAAATCGACCAAAAAAGTTTGAGGACTTCGAATTGCAATCTTTATTAGACGAAGACAATACCCAAACCCAACAAATGATGGCAGAACAGTTGAATGTCACTAGGCAAGCCATTTCCGATCGCCTGAGAGCTATGGGAAAGATTCAAAAGGTTGGAAAATGGGTTCCACATGAATTGGACGAACGACAGATGGAAAAAAGAAAAACTGTGTGCGAAATGCTGCTTTTACGCCACGAAAGAAAGGTTTTATTGCATCGAGTTGTAACTGGCGATGAAAAATTGATGTATTTTCAGAATCCCAAACGAAAAAAATCATGGGTAACGCCAGGACAACCATCCACATCGAGTGCAAGACCGGATCGTTTTGGGAAGAAGACAATGCTGTGTGTGTGGTGGGATCAGAAGGGAGTAGTCTACTACGAGCTTCTCAAACCTGGCGAAACAGTCAATACCGAGCGCTACCGACAACAAATGATCAATTTGAGTCACGCATTGATCGAAAAACGCCCAGAATGGGCTCACAGGCACGCCAAAGTCATTCTTCAGCATGATAACGCTCCTGCACATTCAGCCAGATTGACTAAGGAAACGATTTTCTTCGCTTGGTTGGGAACTCCTACCCCACCCGCCGTATTCACCTGACCTGGCGCCTTCTGATTATCACCTCTTCTCATCGATGGGACACTCATTGGCGGAGCAACAGTTCAACAATTTCGAAAACGTACGAAAATGGCTCGATGAATGGATTTCAAATAAAGATAAAGCATTCTTTTGGAATGGTATCCATATATTGCCCGAGAGATGGAAAAAATGTGTAGAAAGCGAGGGTCAGTACTTTGAATAAAATATATTATACTTTTTTTTAAAATTACTGTGTATATATTTTAAGAAATAAACGACATTTTAAACTTGCATACCTGGTATATATATATTTTTTTTATCAGGGGGGAGGTCCTTATTATTTTGTTTGTTTGGTTTTATTTGTTATTATTATATTTTTATAATTTTAACTACAGCTTAGCCATTTTAAGGATCCTAGTTAGCCTTATATTATCTTTCATCTAATAACTAAAATTTAAATATTTTTGTCTTATCTCATTCCAATATTTTTTTTTTTTTCTTAATTTTTATTTAATGTAATTTTTAATTTGTTTATTATCAATATATAATATACACAAAAGGTCTCAGAGACGATTTTTGTTTTTCATATTCATAATTGTTATTCTTAAGGGACTCAAGAATAACAATTATGTTATTCTTATCCCATAATAAAGTTTTTTTATTTTCCTATTATATCCCAAGTAAAAATATAATGAAAAATGTGTCAATGTTTTGTTTAACAATAAATTGTGGAAACACTGTCGTAATGCGCCACCAGCTTGCCATGTAAACACCTTAAGATTTGATGTGCTGCTTTCTCCTGACACTTTATAATACTAACTTAAAATTTAAACATAAATATCAAAAGCTCAATGTGAACTGTTTGAGAGTACTACAGACTATAGTACCATTTGAATCACGGTTAAAAGTGTCTCAGGCAAAAAAAAAAAGAAGTTTATGCCACCAATTAACTCATTGTTTGATCTAAGATCTTGAAGACTGCTTCAATGTGATCTCTACGACTGACCCATTGTACACTCAACGCTGACTTAAGGCAATTTTTATGGATTGGGCTGATAGATTCTCCATCACAAAATATATCTAATGTTAATTTAAACACTGAATAAGTATTCCTATCACCATGTGGAAGCCAGTGCTGTACTGTTCTTACTCTCACCAATAGTAAAATAATTTAAAATGTTTTTCCGACTCACCGAGAGGGTTTACAAAAATACTTTACCTATATTAATTATTGATCATGATATCAATATTACCGTCAAATGCATACTTATGATCATCAACCAATTTACATTTACAATTACATTAACTTGCAGGAAGTTACTGAATTGGTGTATGTTGTGGGAAAATTTAAAAAGAGAGTCATATGGGTCCAGCGAGGAGATATACAAATAGAGCTGCTATTCAGATAGGGTGGAGCTACAGGCAGGTGGGACCAGTATTCTCCCACCACTATACTACCCAGAGTTAACCCAGTTCCCCATTCCCAACTCACCAACATTATTTTAGACTGCTGCTGATGCAGGTATAGATAATAAAATTCCTTCAAACACAGTGTACCATTTTTTACTTAAACTTTGCTAATACAAAGGATTTTTATTAAATATAAAAGTTATAATTACTAATAAAATTCAAATATTTCAAAGTATTGCGATACTTTAGACGTGGAATTTATTATAAAAAAGTAATTGCATTTAACACCATCTTGAACTAAATTTGACAAGGTACAATGAAAGAATTTTGCGTTAGGTACTTACCTATGAAAGCTAAGCTGCTTATCATTTTTAGTCCCAGTCTTGTTATTCTTACATCCAATTGCAGCACAAAAAGACTCGAGAATTTATAAACAAAATAAAAACTCAACAAGAATAGGTTTGCATAAAAAATAAGAAATTAAAAGCAAACACTTGTAACTTCAAAGGTTAGGATAGTACAGTGGAGGGGGAACGAATCCCATCCACACTCCACTCGAGACTGCTCTATTGTATATCTCCTCTTAGAATGTTGATTATCCCAGATAGGTAAAGCTAAACCTATTAATTTAAATATTTCTCAGAAAGATAAGCTACCTTATCGTTCATTTCAATCAAGCCTCGATTAATTGATTGATTAATATAATTGAAACTTAGTTAATTGACTTTAATCCCTATGAAGAATATGCGAATGAATCCAGAGGAAAGTTTCCCATAAAATTATAGGCTCAGATGTTCGCCAGAAAACTAAAATTAAAGCAAATAAATCTCTCATCTTAGAACTTTTTGATATGGTAGCATCAGGGAGAGAGTATCTTTTCAAAGAATATCATTTTCTAACAGGCCTGGTGGATCACATACTCTTCTAAATGTAGGAAAAAAAATACAATTAACAGTTTTAAAGTTCCAATGAAGTTGGGCCTCGGAAGTAATGTAATAATAATCTCAAATGAAAACACTCGCTTTGATTATGATTCATAGTATAAATTCTAGCAATTGTTGAATTGTTTTTGGTTTCAGGACAGCTTTGGTATAGTAACTTACCTAATAATTTTTGTTCTAAAATAAAAAAAGTAGCCTTTATTCACTTATTTGCAAATATACTTCATTGCCTGAATTGAATGACAGTATTCTACGTTTATGTGGGCACCAAAACACCTTGATAATAGAGGGCAGTATGGCACAACCCAATGGTCATCTATTTGCGCACCGTGATCATTCAAAGAATTGGAACATCCCCCATTTTCAGGAGACCTGGGAAAATAAGCTGGATAACTTATTTTATTTCCTAGAACAAAATTAAAAAGAAATTTTTTCAAGCACCTACCGTTATTAATCCAAGGAGAGGACAAAACAAATTATTCGCATGGCCCATGATTCATATTTTTAATACAATATCAAAAAGCAAGGGATTGATATTTTTATTAGACAATTTTTTTGGTGTGACAAAATAATTTAATTGATTTCATCTGGTTGGCATTTTAACATCTAACCTCAAAAGTTTATGAAAGTGTGGCAAACCTTGTTTCCGCTACTCAACACTCTACATTCAAGTTGTTATTATAGTAAACTTTTTTTTTCTTTTTTTTTTTCCTCTCCTTACCAAGCCTTTTCAGGCATACAGAGTTTATTATTATAGTAAACTAAACAATTTTAAACCTTCCTAGAACTATGAAGATGATTTAGTCAAAATGTGGTACAGATGAGTTCAATAGTTATAGCATTGCAAACCCTGTTTGCATGGTGTTAGCCATATTGATGTTGATTTTTTAACTTCACTGGGATCCACAGGTCACACCACATATTTCTAGCTTTTTTTATAACAATTTTATTCAAAATAGGTAAATTGTTTTATAAATTATTACTCTATATAACACCGTACATTTGTAACATCTCTTGAATGATGCTCGACACCAATCGGCCAATTTTCAAACTTCACTGCAATTAAATTTTTAATAACAATTAAATTGAAAATATGTCAATTATTGCTTAACTTTCATTCAACAATGAATGAAGATCATGTAGTTAAAATTTGGTGCAGATTGGTTAGTTATCACAAGTGAAAAATGGCTTGTTCTTTTAAACAATAGTATATATTTAAACAAGCTGGTAGATCAGTAGAATATCTCTTAACGGTCTCTAATTAACTGGTCCTTGGATTAACTAGCTTATCTTATGGAAAAAGTTTTCCTCCTCTTTTTCAGTATATGAATTTAGTTAACAATGTATAGTTATTAGAAAATTCACACTTTTTTATTTCTAAGATAATTCATAAAAACAATATAAATCATATGATGACATGACCGAAGCTTCTAAAATAATATTAATAAATCCAAACATTTCCTCCTTGATATGATATAGTCCTTCATCCTTCCTCCTTTTCCTCTTGCCTGCTTGATGTTTCAGAAACTGGTTTAGGCAATTGATTATACTTTATTATAATGGAATTTCTCCTAATGAATCTTCTTCCAGGAAGCTCTATTTATTAAGACCTTGGTTGATGTAGCTTCAGCTGAATTACGCCCTAAGAACATTCTTTAGACTAGAACATTTTCACCAATCTCAAATTTGAGATGGCAAATAATGTAAATTCACAACAGGTGAATTACGGATTCTATTGTTCTTAATTTTGCAGAGTGGTTCATTCATGATCGATGTCAATGGAAGAAGATCTGAGTTTATAATATCAAGTAACCGTAAATAAAATAGTGGTATTTGTAAAAAAATAAAATAAAAAACTGCTAAAAGCTCTTTTTCAATTTGAGTAAACTCTGTTTCTGTGGAGCTAAGGTTGTGTGAAAAAAAAACTTACTGATTTTCCTTCTTGAAGCATACAACAGCCAAGCGCATCTTAAGAAGCATCAAATTGAATTTCAGTTGGAAGAGAGGGTTCAAATGACCAAAACCTGATATTAATTTTAGATAATTCATGAATCTTAGGATCTCAATGCAATTTGAAATAAAAATATGGGTGAGAAAAATTTTTAATCTAAAAACTGATAGTATTTTCAGATTCCTCATCTCAAAAAAACATGTAGAAACTAAATTTTGTCGAAATCAAAAATAATTTTTTTTTTTTAACTTTAAAAATTTGCAGGATTTTAGAAGGCAGGAGGCTGTCAATTTCTGAAAAAATGTAAATAATTTGCGCTATCTCATGTATTTCGCCACCGATTAAGACCAAGTTTTAAGGTCATTTAGAAGCCGTAAAACTGCATAGTTCAGCCCAAATCCGGAGGTCGCAGAATATCCCAAGTTATAGCTTACTGGATTTTTCATTCACATCAGTTTTCGTCAACTAAAATCTGGAGTAAATCCAATGTTATATGCATGGATAAAAGCAGAATGTACGCTGATTCTTGTTATTATATTACTATTGTAATCTGTTGAACACAGCAGTTGTTATGGCCTTTAGAAATTCTTGATGAAATCTCAACTTCAAAAGGGGGTAGTGGGATAGATAGGTCTGGCGGCCCCCACAAATTTTATTCAATCAACCCCAAAACCTTGAAGAGGGGCAAAAAAAAAAAAATTTTGAGATTTTTTCTGACCGCCCCCCTCTCTCCCCTGAAACCTCATAAGGGGAAAAACGTATTTTTTTGATATTTGAATTTTTTTCGAGAGTTCAAATTAATTTTTAAGCGGTTCCAACACAAGTAAAATTTTGTTTGGGATGTGTAGATGTTACTCGAATTTTTTCAGATTTTATTTTAATGTAAAATTGAATGAAACATAGCTTAATATCCAAACAAAAACGTAAAAATCGGGTTTTTTCAGTAAAAACTCTATTTCGGTGCAGACTCAATGAAAAAAAACGGCCTAAATAGTATTGAAAGATTCACTCTTCCTCTTCAATATGGCACCGATAAACTTGAATTTGGTTGCTTGTAGTCCGCGACAAATCGGTTTAGTAAAACGTAAAGTTTAAGTTATGCAATTTAGGCCTACAGAATAAGTCAATATTTAATTAAATATACGAAAAATAGTTCATATAGGGGTTTTCGAGGTCGCTGATCACGAATTTGATACATTTATAATTCGAAACACAATTTTGCATTTGACAACTGTCAATTGTCAAAATATATTTTTAACAACAAATTCGTGATCAGCGGCCTCGAAAACCCCTATATGAACTATGAACTAGCATTTTTATTAAGTTCCTTCAAATTATTCTCAGCAAGTTCAACCGACTTGCAAAAATAGAGTTTTTCCTGATAAGCGTAAAATAATAATTTTCCTTAGTGAACCAACCACCCCTCAGTGCTTGTGTCGGCCAATGCCTCACAAACCTAGGCACAGCTTAACAAGACAAGCCAATACAATGGGTTAAACAATATTGTAATAGAAGAAAAGCCAAATGGCTCGCTTAGGATATGTATTGAACCAAGTTACTACTTCAATAAATATATTGTTCGGTAAAAGTATACTATTCCAACAGTAAAAGAGTTAGCTCCAAATGTGGTAATTATTTTTCTGTATTAGACATAAAAGAAGGGTTCTATCATATCAAGTTAGATGAGGAGTCAAGCAAGCATGTTCAATAAGCTCTGTATTTGGAACATGCCAGATCCCACCACAAAATTAAAAGCAATTAGAAATTTCAATGAACCTCAAAATGTAAAGGGGTTGTAAAGCTTATTGGGCTCAGTTAACTATTTGAGAAACTTCATCCCAAATTTAGCTCAGATAATTTCCCCATTTGCGGAAGCTAGAGAAACGGAATTGGAGAAACCTAGTGAAGGACTGAGAGGAATGGAGAAAGATGGTGGCAGAGGCCCAGGTCCTGCTAGGACTTTAGAGTAAGAACAAACAAACAAAATTTCTCTATTAAGGAGAAAAAAAGGTGTTGCATAGAACTGGTCAGAGACACATTCATCAGCTGTTACTAAAGCAAAAAAAATTTCGGTGCAGACTCAATGAAAAAAAAAACGGCCTAAATAGTATTGAAAGATTCACTCTTCCTCTTCAATATGGCGCCGATAAACTTGAATTTGGTTGCTGGTAGTCCGCGACAAATCGGTTTAGTAAAACGTAAAGTTTAAATTATGCAATTTAGGCCTACAGAATAAGCCAATATTTAATTAAATATATGAAAAATAGTTCATATAGGGGTTTTTGAGGTCGCTGATCACGAATTTGATACATTTATAATTAGAAACACAATTTTACATTTGACAACTGTCAATTGTCAAAATATATTTTTGACAACAAATTCGTGATCAGCGACCTCAAAAACCCCTATATGAACTATGAACTAGCATTTTTATTAAGTTCCTTCTAATTATTCTCAGATTTTAAGTTCAACCGACTTGCAAAAATAGAGCTTTTCCTGATAAGCGTAAAATTATAATTTTCCTTAGTGAACCACCCCTCTCTCTCAACTTCAAAATTTTAACATCCTCGAAAGGGGTAAAAAATCAATATTTTTTGATTTTGATAAAATTTCACATATAAGGGTTTTATGGTGCGTTAAATCGAGATTTGAGGTCAGTTGTTCATGAAAAAAAGTTTCCACTGATTTACAGCGGATTTCCTAGGAATTTTGTCATTTTTTTGGAGTTTTTGAGCACCCTAAAGCCGGGTAGTGTCTTGAGCATAACGAAAGTATTTTTATTAAAAACAGCATACACAACTGCAATTAAAGGTGAAAGAATCATTTCTCTATCTTGATTGAGAGCTAAGAAAAAAAATAAAATGTGATTTTCATATATTTTTTTTTTTTTCTCGGCTTCTTATGCCCATTGGCGGCTATAACTCTAGTTTTGCACTATTATAGGTCCCTACTAACCACACAAAAATCGGCATTCAAATCTGCGAGTTACAACAGCAAACGTCCTCTTGTTAGTTCCGTAGCCAGAAAATAATTCTTAACTTCTTTGAATGTTTTGAAATTTTCTGCCACATTACCAGTCAGAACTAAAGAATCGGGTCTGTTAAATTTCATGATAACAATTCTTCAAGATTCCTTTTAAATTTCTATACTCATGATTTGTTCATGACTGCACCATGCTAAGATTACAATGAATAGTTAATAGTCAATTCACAACACTTTTTTATTTCTAAGATAATTCATAAAAATAATATAAATCATATGATCATATGACATGAACAAAGATTTTAATTAAATAATATTAATAAATACAAATAGTATGTATGATAAATTGCAAGTAAAGTAAGTTAAACTTTGACAGTGAATGGTATTTTCTGGAAATTTTTAAGCAGGGCATGCATGTTTCATCAACATTTGTAAAATAGTAGGGAAAAGTTTAGCCAGATAATAAAAAAAAAAAAAAAAAAAAAAAATTATTCAAAGCAATAATTCAGAGAATATAGAAATTCAAAATTAAGATGTTTTATATGATCTGCAGTAGTAACCTGGAGGGAACTAAAATCAGTTTTAATGAAATGCAGAAATAAATGACAAAAAGTGAAGAAGCCAAACAATTTTTTTAAGAGTAAGGAAATACACTCCCAGTCAAAAAAATCACACCTATAAATTTCGATTTTTCGAGTCAAGCCGATGATTTTTATTTTACTTGTAATAGGATTAATTTATAAATTATCTTATGAGAGCCAGTAGGTATCATTCATGCCTTTGTAACTAACTCACTATTTGTCAACAAACGAAGGATTAAATGTATTGATGGATTGATTACACTTCTCCTCTCAGTCTGTATTTACCTTTGCTCTAACATCAGTTTCTTTCTTATCTCATTATTTTTGTTTTATTCAAGTAATAATGACCATTACACCACCTCCTCCAAACTGCACTGAAGGTACAATAAACTGGGGCATTGTTTGCATTCCTTGATCTCTGCACCACATTCTTCTGAGCTGCTGGTGGCGAGCTGTTGCTGCAGGTCGTCTCTAAAGGGCATATGATGTAAGGCCAACTTCCCACAAACAATTACGAATCATTTGTTTTGATAAAAGTCAAGGTAAAACACCTTCAACTTCATTGAGGATCTGGCGTGCAATATGAAAAGGGTTTCTCCTGGCAGTGATAACAATATTTTTATCCTCTCTTTCAGTTGCAATACATTGTGATCCACTGCCCAGCCTTCTATTGGCACTCCCAGTCTCTCGGAATCGAACTAAAACCCGGGAGAAGACACTCTGGGAAACGCGAACTGCCTCTGCAATATCAACGTGTCGATGACCTTGATAACACATTTTCACTATAATTTTGCGAACTTCGGGTTCAAGATGATGTCTGTCCATGTTTATTGAAAGTACTACAGGATTAAAATACAAGAAAAGCTGTTTATTTACAAAATGATAAATCTTCATGTTTACTTTTCTTAAGAAAACTTGTTATAAATAAAAGGTTTAACAATTGTTTTGACTTTGTTTTGTATTTTCTATTTTGTTGTACCCTACTAATATTGTATAGATTGGCTAATTTAATTTAAATAACCGGATAAGAGATAAATAAGGCATATCCCTATTCATTTTTGCGCAGTTTAGATCATCTTCATAGTTCAAGGCAGGATTAGCAATAATAAAATAAACTGATTTTCAATTAAATTAAATTTTAAATTAAAATTGTTATTAAAAAAGCGATACATATGTGGTATGCAGTGAAGTTTGAAAATCAACCAATATGTGGAGAGCGCCATTTAACAGAGGTTAAAAAAGGTACTGTTATATAGAGCTAAAATTGATAATTTAATTTTCTCATTTTCAATTAAATTGTTATTAAAAAAGCTATAAATATGTAGTCCGACATGTGGATCCCAGTGAAGTTTAAAAATCAACTGATAAGTGGCTCACATCGTTCTGCAAAGAGTTTGCAAGAGTGAAACTATTGGACCCATCTGTACCAAAATTTAACATCATATTCATAGTTCTAGGAAAGTTTAACAATAACAAAATTTACAATAGTAAAAATTTAAATCTACAATGTTGAGTGGCCGAAACAATGTTCACCACACTGTCATATACTTTTATAGTTAGAAATTAAAATCCAACCAGATGAAATAAAAAAGCTATTACTAAATAAAAATGCTGTTCCTCTACTTTAGGGTCAATCCATTTCAAATCACCCAATATAAATATAATTTTTTGCTCAACATTTTTCATTTTAATGAACTTAGCCTATATTTAAATGAAATACTTGACTTAAAAATGTTCATTAATTAAAAAAAATATGTAAGTATATGATACAAGTACGTTTGTAAGTTAATACCCATTGTAAAATGTCAACTGACACATCAGTTCTCATGATGCAACAAGTTAATGTGAGTTTTACATGTTTAGGTTTAAACTCTTCCATGTGCAACTGCTTGCACAGCCTACATTTTTCCTGTACCTACATGTCGGTAAGTGATGACATGAACCCCCTCTCCTTAATCTAAGTAAAAATGTGAATATTAAACTAATTCGTGGACAGGCTCTATGTCCTACTTGGGCATCAAAAATATTTATTAAAAAACTGCCTAAAGATGTAACAAATAATGTTGAGAATAATCCTGAATTTTTCTTGGCTCTTTTGAATTAGTAGAGGAGAATCCGTTGCATCAAGTGGAATCCATTTATGAAACTTCGGATTTGTCTCCTTTATGTAAATATAACAAAGCTTAACACAGAACAAAAAAACCAGACAGTTTGCAAAAAAAAATTAATAAAATTACAAGAGCAGTCAAGCGAAAATTAGATGAACCTTTCTATAATGACTTAGAAACTCTGAATTTAAATGTTACAGAAACTTCAATTAGTAAGTACAATAGACTCATTATTAAAATGAAAGAAAAATTCTAAGTGTCTTGTAAAGATGATCAAATTAAAATATTTAGTCTATTGCCAAGTTCATAGTCTAAGAAAAAAATGGTTGAGGACTTTAGTGCATCTGAATACATAGTAAAGTTAACTAGGCAGCTTGTAAAGGCTCAAGGTATCTTATTACACCTTACAATAAGATAGGGCAACAAAATAAGTGAAGTTATTTTTTATTAACTGAGTTAAAGAGTTCTACGAAAATTAGCTTATGCCCTGGTAAAAAGGAATATGTTTCAACTGTGATTGACAATATCAAGGTGCAGAAACAGAAAATGTTAATTCTCCTCTGACTAAATGAATTCTAGAGCATATATAAACTGAAATATCCAGATTACAAAATTGGTAGTTCAATGTTTTGCACTCTAAGACCAAAGTAGTGCATTCTTTAGGGTTCATCAGGAACTCATAGTATGTGTTTGCAAGCATCACCAAAATATAAAGCTTAAGATAGAAGGGGCAAAGCTTAATGCAAATTATAAAGACCTCATAGCTTTCATCGTATGTGATATTGAAAATGAAAAATGTATGTTTGACACCTGTTCAGAATGTCCTGGACCACATACTCTGCTTGATTAAAAGGTAGCGTTTTTATTGAAATTTCCAGCTCTGTAACTCAAACATAGTTGACTCTCAGTCATAATTTTTTTGTTGTGTATTCTCATTAGTATAAAGAACATTTTATAAAATTTTCACTTGTATTCATTCAATCCCTTTTCAGAAATTGACCTATGAAAATTTACAATAACCTGCTTTCAGCTATTTTTGAAAAGCCATAGAGAAAAAAGGAGTAACTTCTCAAGACTAAAAATTATGCTGTTTGTAGTACTACGAGTACTCAACACAGAAATAAAATATTATTTGTGAGCCTCTTTCCCTTCCTAAAACTTAATGGCCTTAAAAATTAACAATTTTTAACTTTTTTTCTGAGTTTTTGAGAAGTAGTTTGCACAACTTTCTTGCATAATAGGAAAATTAAAATAATACCCTTCTTTTTGAACACACTAGTTTTTAAATTATTCTGTTATCTTTAAAAATGACTTTGCAATTAAATTTTCTGCAAACTCCGTTTTTCTATAAAATTCACACTAAATGATCGTTTTAAAATGGCTGCCAAATAAAAAATATGGCTTGTAAATTTTTTCAAATGGAGTTTTGTTAATGTCTACCCATAGAGAATCCATGATGAAAGAATCAGGAAAATAAAAAATGTTCAGCAACACAGACTGGGTGATTTGGAATGGATTGACCCTTTAAGATATTGTGTGTCAAAATATGATTCATGGGTCTTTAGTTGTAAGCACTTATAATTCAGTCCATAGTCTGCTATAGTTTCTTAATACTTACTTTGCATCTGGATTACCAACTCATAGATTAAAATTATGCTTTTATGTAATGTTACCTGGCTAATTAGTGCAATTTTAACCAGTTTTAAAATTACTGCTATGCATGAAAATATCATTGAAGAAAAATAATGATTTTAATTGCATGCTACAATAGAAGATTGTTATGGCTGAAAAAATAAAACTTCAATAATTAGTTAAAAGTACCTAAATTCTTTACTTATGAGAGTGGGCAAAGTGGCGATGGGGGATAATAGTTTATAACATAAGCCTAAAGAATTTATATTTATAAAATAAACTCTAAAAATTTTTATTTCATCACAATTAATTTAATAACTTACTAGATGTTGTCAGCAAGAAAATGTATCTTGGAACAATTCTTGTCAGCAACTGTGCTACCTTCTGTAGCTCTGGTATCAGCTCCAAGAATAACACCATCTTTGTATATGATTCCAACAATTGTTGTACCAGTCTTCTGGGCAGTGGGTGGTTTAAATCCTTGCTGTAGTAGGAGGGAATTCCTAAAAATTCAAAGAATATGAAAACATGAAGTAATAGGGAAAACAGTAGAAAGTAAGATGTCAGAAGAACAAATAAATTATAGGGATTTCTTAAATTTTCGTTCGATATTACAGAAACAATTTTGTTTTTATTAACTCAATATTCAGTTAACCTGTTCGCTGCGGGGCGGTGTAAGGTTTGGCCTTGACCAGGTGCTACCGGATTATTGCCAGTATCACCACCCAGTGCTGAGTTCTTTTTGCCAACTTACCAACGAAATATTATTTCTTTTAGTTAAAAAAAAAAATAAAATTCCCATCCTCGTTTTTTCATCCAGATTTTGTACCGGCATTGGTAGAGTTAAACCTTTTTTTTTTTAATTAAAAAAAAAAATTCTAATTTTTAAATTTTTATTTTTTTTTTTTTTATTTAATAATTTTGTTGTGTAGGATAAACCTTAAAATAGGGTAACAAACTTCAAGGAATATCGCATATTTCTCAACAATACATCGTTATTTTCTTTTTTTATGTCTTTTTCAACAGTTTCTTCTTCAACATCTGAATCTTCAAAATCTGAACACTCATCACTACTTTTTTCATCTAAATCACTGTTCTATAACAGACCTAATAATTCAGAACTAGAATAAAAACGTTTCATAAACATCGCGTTTGAGAGATCAAACTAGATTTGAGGCAGTTGAGCAGGTAAAAAGGGTCACAAAAATCAGGTATAAAAGGCCTAAAACTAACTGTCAAAAGGCAGCCTAAAATTGAAAAGGAGGTGCTGACACCCTCTGTTGGCCTTCCTAAGAGTCTTACAGTTAATTTGGAAGTCACTAGATGCCGTTTCTGTGGCGCACAAATATGTGCGAGTAGCAGGCGTTCAGAAACACAGATCTGTGTTAGTAGCACTGGAGGGGCGCCCAACTCAGCGCACAGATCTGTGTTGGTAGCACTACGGGCACGCCGGGCCAGCCCACAGATCTGTGTTAGTAGCAGCGAACAGGTTAAAAATTACACTAAACATAGTGCTAAATAATAGAAACCCTCGTAACTGGTCTATCCCGTGGAACAAAGTTCAAGCTATTTTTCAATTAAGAAGATTATTGGGGTATGTGGTCATTTAAAAACAAAATAGAAGTACATAAATTTATTGTAATGATGTTACAAAGACTTCATCAAAGCTGTGAGAAAAATAAAACCAAAAGATAAGACAGATAAAGGGTGACTATAATTAAGATTATAAATAAGAATAAAGATGAAAGGTTTGAAGCTATGAGGTAGACCAACACAAATGCATGCACACACAAGAAAACCCTTTCTACTTTAAGAATGAAAAAAGCCGTCAAAGCAAATCAAAATTGAAGGTGATACAGATAATATTTTTGGCTATCAAGGGTGGAATAGGGGGCACTAGAAGGCAGGAGATTTAATAAAAAGAAGTGATTAAGCTGCAGGGAAAGGTATAGACTGAAAAAAAAAAAAAAAAAAAAGTATAGAAGTCAGGTAGCTAATAACTGAAGAATCAGGTAGTGAAATAGTGATTATGGCACTAAATTTCCCGCTCACTCGATAGCCAACTAGTCAGCAAGTTGGAATAACACATCATTCATTTTTTTGCCACTTCCTTGGTATGTGTAGATTTTTGGATTTAGATATTAGGAAATATGAGACAAAACAAGTTCACATAATTAATATAGCATCGAAGGAAAGCCCAATTAGAACAAAACTCTTCTGTAATGTTAAGAAAAGATATATTAAAAAGAGGAACACAAGAAAATTATCAACCAGCGACAAATTTAATTACATAAAAATCAAAGAAGACTTGTCTTTTGAAGTAAGGAAAATAAGAGGTCTCCTGTTTCCGTATCTGGTTGATCTTAAAACACAAGGTAAAAGAGTGTCACTAACAGCTGATGGGAAATATTTCTCTTCGGAGGATCTCCAGGCTCGGAAAACAAGCATAAGCAAAAGAATTAGAAGTGAAGAGAACTCACCAGAATCACAAGAAAATACTAAAAGTTATATGAAAACTCCAGGGAAAAAACAATTTAAGGCTGAAAAAATACATAGAAGTAGCAGTCTAGAAAGATATTATCCTATTAGTAGTAAAAGAAAGCATCAAAATAAGGTGAAAAGTGAAGAGCGGAAAGATCAAACTAAAGCAAAGAATGAGATAGGCTCATAGTAACAATTAAAAAATAAAAGCATCGTTTCAAGGCAAGACAATGGCTCTATCAGGATTTGCTCAATGAATGTACGGACAATGTTGGGAGAGGAAACGCTAAAGGAGCTCAAATATGCCATTAATTCGATCAGATGGGATATAATATGTATGGCAGAAATAAGAAGGAAAAATTATCAAGTAATGAAACAAAAATGTGGAACCATTCTAATGCATATAAGCTCACATAAAGGCCAGTATGGAGTAGGGTTTATTGTGGAAAACAAATTCAAAAAAGATATATTAGACTTCAAAGAAATAAATAATAGAATAGCAGTTCTGGTTCTGAAAATCACCGAAAATAATACTGTGCCTCAATATCTGTGTTTCCTTTCTTTTCAACTCCTTTTTGATAACATGAACTAAAATAAATACTCTCGCACAAACTATATCCATTGACATTTTGAAAACAAATAACAACTAGATACTTACAGCTAATACACTAGTAACCAAGATGACGCATAGCTAGTTTATTAGCTGACAAGTCAACAAGCTAAGTAACAAGTAAAGTAGCCCGGCTTTCAACTTTCCTCTTTCTTATATTTAGTTTCTAATCTGCTAGACAGATAATGAACAGAATTACACTGGGCTAGTTTACTATCAGATAGTCAATTCACTGGCTTGTAGCAAGTAAACTTGCTTGATGCATTCGACCTTAATTGATGTTTTTTAGGAACTTCAGCTTCTCTGCACACTGGCTAATTCAAGAAAAACATTGTCGATTTCTATTGCTTTGAAAGATTTTTATTTTTTTAAGCTATGGAAGTAGATGTTCTTCCATAGCTCTTGAGTTTCTAATTCAGCCATTTTCCTTTTTTCACATGCATTTAAACATTCATCATTGAACCAAGGTTTATTAAGTATCCTCCACCACTGTAATATTAACCCTAATCTTTAGCCATAAATTGTCGATATCCACACTATCTTCCTCTAATGCTCCTAGAACTGCGAGTCAGACTTCTTCAGATAAACCGTTCCTTATTTATGGATATCAATACTCTAGATTAAATTTATTGGATGAAATGTTATTTTTTTCTCTTGTTTATTATAAGTTTTTGAAGTACTATTGCTATCACCAGTTCATGATCTGCAACACTTTTTTGGCAAATGATAGGTACTCACTTAGTGGTAAATTTCATGTTTGCGAGTCTGGTGATGTTGATGTAAACTTATGAATATCTTTATGTTTAAAAGTTGGATTTCATTTTCATTCTTGTATTCATGTAGATTTTCTTCCAGATTGTTGGGTAATATATTTCTTCTCTTCCTTCATACACGTTTGCACCTCTCATATAATTTTCATGTAGTATTGTAGTGGTTTATCGTAAACTCTCTCTAATTTATCATGGAATTAGCATTTAACTTTACCTTCACTATCCTCAGTGAGAGTATGAATATTAGTCAATGCTATCTTAAACCAACGATAGGCTTTAAAACATAAGGGTCTTAGATGAGGTGACTGTCCAAACATACCCTCCTTTAGAGTGTTGGACCATGACCAAAAAACAAGATCTCAATCTAATGATATTCGAACGCTGAATACAGCAGAGAATATTTGGAACAATACTTACCAATAACTCGAGGAGGCAGTGATTCAACATACAAGGTTATGAGACTATAGAGATACAGATGTGGTAAGATTGATGAAGATAAAAAGAATCCCTTGGGCTGGGCACATCGCACATATGGAGACCAAAGAAATAATAAGAAAACTCCTCAATATGTAATTATTTGGACCAAGAAGGATAGGCAGACTGAGGATCCGAAGGATGGATGGTGTGGCAGCAAATAATTGAACTATCTTATACATCCAGAATTGGAGAGCAGCTGCAAATAGACGAGATGACTGGCAGTTGAAACTGCAGGGAGGCCTCATCCCACACATGTTGTAGAGCCATTTATGTATGTATAATATTTTAAAACTTATCTTCAACAAAAAATTTGTAGGTTATCTGACAATTTGTAATTTTTTACAAATCATCATAGAATTCTAATTCACAACTTTGGCGTTTCATTTATCTATTTACTATTTAAACAAGAATAACCATAAATTTTCATTTAAATAGATAGCAAAGTTGGCATTCAGGGTCTAATCATTATATGCTATTAGGCTATATTTTTAATAATTTTTTTTTTTAAATGACCCCTAAGAATAAAAATAATGCACGGTTAAAAGTACAATTGTCTGGCATGTTATTTACAAATTAAATGCATTAGTAATTACAGCATACATTTTTTATCGGGAAAAAAATTAAATTAAATTAAAAAAAAGAATAAACATATGAAATAATAATTATTACTTCAAATACCATCGTATATATATATATATATATATATATATATATATATATATATATATATATATATATATATATATATATATATACACATTTATACATACATACATATATATATATATTTGTTTAGTAAGGTTCTTGAGGTTCAGTCATAAAATAAAAAAACAACTATTTTGGCCTAATAGTAACAGTCAAAAATTTATCCATATATATACATATATATACACATACACATACACACATAAAAGATGGTATATGTATCTATTTTAAAATAGAACTATATTATGAATATATACATGAGAAAAGAAAAAAAAAAAAAAAATACTAATATCCCCGAGACACACCGAGAGGCCCCCATACACTACACAACCATTATCAAACTGAGGAAAAATGAATGAGGAAACTAGGAGTTTTTGTGTGGATTGAGAAAGGAAATGACGGGAACGATGGAATAATTTTAGGATTCCTATTGATTTTCGGGCTATTCGAGGCTTCCAGGAGAGGTTTTGGTCAATGATTCCTAAATTTTTGGCAGAGGAACAGAAAGTGATAGGTTGATTATTCAGGTTTAGGGTAGGAAAGTTGGTAATGGATCTGAGGAGGGGACTTGAACCGATTAAAATAGTTTGAGTTTTCCCTCCATTTAGCTTTAAATTATGCAAGTTGGCCCAAGTACAGATTCTATCGAGGTCTTCCTGGATCCTAGATAAAGCTTCATGTAATTCGTTAGGAGGAAAGGACAAATAAATTTGAGTCATCTGCATAAAGATGATGGGAACAATGTAAAATTGACTGGGAAAGATCATTAATGTAGGAGTTGAAGAGGAGGGGTGAAATGCTGGAACCTTGGGCTACTCCCGAAGACAGAGGTAGGAAGTCGGATAAGGGTTGATTAGGGATAGATACGGCTTGAATGCGGTCTGAGAGGAAGGATCGGATCCAGTGGATTGACTGTTGGAAAATTTTAAAGCATTTAATTTGGTAAAAAGGATACGATGGTCAATGGAATCAAATGCTTTAGAAAAATCTAGGAGTATCAAGACGGTCAGTTTTTTTTCATCTATTGCAGCGTGGATATCACTTATGATTTTGGTTAGTGCAGATTGTGTAGAATAACCAGGACGGAAACCGGATTGGAAAGGATCGAGTAAATGGGAAATTTGGGATTGCACCAATCGTTCAAGGGGTTTTGAAAGGTTTGAAAGGATGGAGATCGGGCGATAATCTGCAGGACAGTTAGGATTAGGAGTTTTATTGATGGGATGAACAATAGCTTTTTTCCAGGAGGTAGGAAATATAGAGTTTTGTAGGGAGAAATTATAGATAAAGACAAGGACTGGTAAAATTTCTGGGAGGCATAATTTTATAAGTTTAATAGAGATACCACCTGGGCCTACGGAATTGGTATGAGATTTCATGATAGAGGAGATAATTTCTGTGGGGGTTATGTGGAAAAAATAAAAGTCACTGTCATTGAAAGGTGTTTCTGAGGAAAAACTGGTATAACGGGAAGGAGAGGTGAGAGATGATGAAACAAAATAGGTGTTTAGGTCATTAGGCGAAACTGGGAAGTTGGTTGAGGTTGAGGATCCGGAGGGGTTATAGAGGGAGAGTTTTCGAAGGACTTGCCATTTTGACTTGGAATCAGGAGAGGACGATAAGGCTTCGTGGAAATAGGAAGATTTTGCACTTCGAATTTTTACTTACACCTGGTTACGCAGTATTTTGAACACTTGATAGTCGTCTGTGAGTCTCGTTAGTCTGAATAGTCTTCAGGCAGCCTCACGCTTTCTCTGCAGATCTTTAATTTCTTAAGACATCCAGGGTGCAGGTCGACGACAAAAGGTAGAGGTTTTAAGAGGAGCGTAGGTACCAAGGATACTGAGAAGATTGGATGTGAGGATTTCGACCATGGAGTCTATGGAGGAGGTGGAGTAGATTTCACTCCAATCTAAGGTTTCAAGGAGAGGTAGGATAATATCACGGTCAAGGGCATCAAGGTTGCAGTAAGTTATGTTTTTTGTAGGAAAAGAATAGGTTTGAAAATCGTAGGATATTTGGATTAGGTCATGGGAAGATAAAAATGAAACGGGGCTTTGTGATGAGGAAAGGAGATTTTTTTGAGAATCTATAATATATAGGTCTAACCGTGTGTCGGTCCAGCGGGAATGGTGAGTAGGAGCGAAAGGTACGATGAAAAGGCGAAGAGAATAGAACAGGTTATCCAAGTAACGTTTATCATTGGAGTCAGCAAGCAAATTTGTATTGAGGTCTCCGGAGATAATAATATTGGAGTAGAGAGGAACAAGGTTAAATAAGGAAGATTCGAAGGACTGATCGAACGGAACAAGAGGAGGACGATATATCACAGCGTATAATAGGTGATGATTGCCGGCAGAAATTTCTAGGACAAGGTATTCAACGTGAGGATGTATGGATGAGGGAGAAAAATCGAGAATTCTTGTTTTCAGGCTGTCGTGTACATATATGCCAACACCACCGCCAGTTTGGCCAGCCCGGTCATGGTGGGTAAGGGAGTAATTGGGAAGGGAGACGAAAGAGGAAGGAATGTGGGGCTTAAGCCAAGTTTCGGAAATGGATATAATATGATTAAAGTTATGTGAGAAATATTGTTGGAATTCATCAAAATGGGCAGGCAAGGATCGGGAGTTAACGTGACAGGTAGTTAGGATACTAGACATACTTAAGAGGTGTTAAGGAAATACATTTATAGGAAAAAAGACCCTGTAATATGAGTAACAACCTGCAGAGTATATTGTATAATAAATATTAATAAAACTAAAATTAGAAAAATAAAATGAAAAAAATAAAATAAAACTATTTATGTGGGAAGAAATTTGAAAGAAAAATGTATGAATGAAATAAAATTCAAAAGTATGCATTGACGACTGCACGAGATAAGCCAAAATGATGCAAGAAAATAACAGTAAGTAGATTATACAGGTAAATGACAGTCATACGAAGACATCCAAATCCTGAGCTCGGTCGACAAAGATAACAGGGTGGCCGTCGTCTTTTCGACAGCACACTCTACCGGCTGAGAACCGTACATATTTTAGCTTACCAGTTACTTTCTTCTGCCTAGCCAGCCAGTAGAGGTGTCTGTTGGTTGGTGTCATTTCTTCTCCGATGAAAATCCGGTGGGAATCGTTCTCTTGTCAACCGATATCTCTTGTTATAAACCCGCTTAACTTTTCTTTTATGAATTATTTCGTCCTTAAGCGTTTGCCTAACGTAGCGCACGATGACAGAGGGCGGCCTGGGATCGTCTCTTCTTGGTCTCCCTCGTTCAACCATGTCCAGGTCTTCAACATTAATCTTGAGACCAAGACCCGCCCAACGCTGGAAACCAGACCTGCCGGTGTCTCCCCTGGGCGAATAGGAATGCCTCTGATCTCAACTGATCTGCTCAGATCCTGCTCGGCCTTATTCACTCGTATCTCAAGATTTTCAACCTTAGATTTCAGTGATTTATTTTCTGCTATAACTTCCACTAAATGTTTAGACTGACTTTCTAAATGTTTTTCGATCTTGTTAGGTCGCTGATACAGTTCGAAAGTCATCTCTCCGTATTATTCTAGGGCCGATTTTACGTCATTTATGTCTTCTTTACTTTCTTTTTTAAGACTGTTTATAGCGGCTAGTATCTCAGATTTTGATGGTTCTGAGTTGTGGTCCGTGTGTGTTTTCATAGGACTTACTATTTTAGTAGTGGTTAAGGGTTTTTTTTCGCTTTGTCACAGTTCATACACATCCATATTTTTTTAAGTGATTTAATATCTTCGACTTCTTTTTCCTCCAGCTCACAACACTTCCCGTGAAATATAACTTTGCATTTATTGCAATTTAAATTATATTTATCTTCACGGGTTATTGCCCCATTGCAGATAGAACACAGAGCCATATTTATGTTTACAACTTACGGAAGTAGGTGTGTTTATGAAGGTAGCCTTCAGCCCGCAGTTATAACCCTATTGAGATTAACTTCTATTACCTCAATCTCGTATCTTTCACCAGTAAACTTCAATATTCCGGAGAAATAAAACAAAAACGAAATAGACAAATCAACTAACGTGAAAAAACTTAAAAAAACTGAGTGCACAAAAAAAAAAAAAATGTAGAAAATTGATCAAATAAACAGTTAAACTCTAGAAGGAGTACAGAGATGTTTACAATACGGTGACTCTAACCAGACTGGGTATTTTATTTAATTATTTATTATTATTACTTATTTATTTTTATTTTTTTAAATTTATTTATTTTTACGCTGACGGTGATCACGCTTTCTTTTTTTGCAAAATGTTTAAATTCATATATAACATCTTCCACACCTTTTTAATAAAATTATAAAAATAGTCCGTTTTTCATCCACCATGCGCCCCCTTTCATATGTTATATTAGCCACTGCCACACTTAATTACTTTCTGCAAGTCATTATCCTCCCCTTTCCCTGATTTTATTTTTTTAACAGTCATCGTTAGTCAAGCCTTCATCTAGACAACAATCAGTAAATCCATTTATTTTAATTTCTCACATTTTCCCAACCTCTTCCTTCGTATATTGTTATGTCAACTTTATTATTTTTCTTACCTTTCTATCTTACCATTTCCCTTTTCATATATATCCCTTATACTTATTTTTAAATTCCTATTAAAAGCATCTGTAAATAAAATTGTTACATTGTATTAGTTTACACAATTTAAAATTTGGGTAACAGTCGGGTTACGAGGAGGCACCAAACTGGTCTCACCCGCGCTACACCGACCAGTTCGATCCTTATGCTTCACTTCGAGTTTACATTTATCGATAGCTCTTTCCTATAACCTCACATGTAAACAATCACTTCTACAGTTTCAACTTGGATTGTGCTGTTTAGTGTGTTATATTGATATTTAGTCTTCTTAAATGAAAATAAGTGAAACAGAAGTTAACAAAATGAATTTCATAAAGGATTAAGTGTTTTATCAATTCATGTTTTCTCATTCCCTCTTATCTAATGTGTAAAAGTGTTAAAAAACTTAAGAACATTAAGTTGTACATGGATTTGGTGTTTTATATATTTTTATTTGTTGTATCAATTGGAGTGATAAAATTTCAGTATGCATATTTTGTGAATGGATTCTTTGTCATCCATAATACTTATTGTCCTAAAGTGTAACAGATTTTATAATGTAAATAAGTGAAACAGAAGTTGACAAAATGAGTTTCATAAAGGATTAAGTGTTTTATCAATTCATGTTTTCTTATTTCCTCTTATCTAATGTGTAAAAGTGTTACAAAACTTAAGAACATTAATTTGTACTTGTACATGGATTTGGTGTTTTATATATTTTTATTTGTTGTATCAATTGGAGTGATAAAATTTCAGTATGCATATTTTGTGAATGCATTCTTTGTCATCCATAATACTTATTGTCCTAAAGTGAGACAGATTGTATAATTATTTCAATAAAACATATCAATATAAAAATAAATGTGAGAAAGTATATCATAGGTTTCATATTTTCTTATTTCCACTTCCCTTGAGAAAATATAGCAAAAATTAACATCATAACTTTCAATAAGGATTCTGTCTTATATTATATCCCTTAAAACATGGAGAATGGACAATGTGAAAATAATCACAGATTAAGAGGTAAATGACATTATATAATTGTAAAACTATTGGTGTAATGTTATAGATTAATGTATTTTTAAACATTTTTAGAAGCCTGATGATGGAGCATTGTCTCCGAAACATGTAGCTGCAAATGTTAAATCAATAGGAGTTATGTGAAATAAATACTTAAGGATTCTGTCTTTTAAATATTTATAATTTGTTATTTGCACTTCCCTCACATCACAAAGTTTATCAGGAATTAACATTACTGGTGGTTTAGCATTATATTAATTTTCATTTAATATAAAATTAATTTAGTGTCTTATATTTTGACATTTTCTTACTCATTTTAATATCATAAGGTAAACAGAAGTTAATATTACTTTGAACAGGAATTTAAAGTTTCTCCATAAATAAATGAAAATAACCTTTCCCCTCGAAAAGTAGCGACTAAAACAACGAAATAAATCGGAAGAAGGTAAGAATCGATAAAAGGTATTCTTGGGGGGCGTAGGAGCTGCCTCCTCTTAACCCGACCGTTACCAAAATTTGTATTATTCAATTTAAATTTTTTAATTATTTTATTACAACTGTATCTTTGACTAAACTTTGCTACTATTTTGTATTCAATTATTTAATTAACTAAAGATATAACTTATAACTATGTAAACAGCTATTAACTCTTTCGTTGACAAATTTACTTTGTATTATTATTTTTTCTTGTTTCTTTTTCATTTTTGAATCATTTTTAATATTTATTTATTTTTATTTTTTTTAATTTTTGTATCATCTTAGTTACATCCAATTTTTGTTATTTTAGCCCCGATGAAGACCTGCAAGGCAGGTCGAAATGTCGGCATGCCAAAATAAAGTTTTTCATTTAAAAACTTGACATGTTTATTTATCCTGACTGCACCTCTGACCATTTCATCACCTTAATTACAACTCACAGTCAACAATGCAATCATCATTATTATTTATTAAGTTTCGAACTTAACTGTTAAATTTGTTAGCAGGATTTTTGATAGTGTTGAAGCCATTTAGATAGTGGTTTACTCATTAGACCAACTAATCAGAATGTAAGTTGACAAAAATATAACAAAAACCCACTATCAAAATACATATGCCCAAGCGTACTAAAAACAGAAACAGAAAAATTAGAGGAATTTAGGATAAATACATAAATAATATTATATTAATAACCAATAATAAAAAATATAGCCTCGTTGAAATAAACCTTTTGTATCCCCGATTTTACAGCCTACCCAAAATACATACAGCAGATATCTCCATAAGACCATTAGTTACCTAAATCAATAGCTCTATCTACAAAATACCCATTATTTTAACAACATATTCAAAACTAATGTATCCTTTTCCCCTCAACACACAGTAAAAAACTGAATAGTATTAGTCACCATAATTGAAACACATAAAATTTATGGACAATGCTATATTAAAATCCTTGGATATCTCAAATCTGTTCACTAGTATCCCACCTTCAGAAACTATAGAAATTTTAGAAGAACTGATCTTCTGGTCCCATCTAGAACCATTAGACAAATTAGATTTTTACAACGCAATGACAGTTTGCATAAAACATAATTATTTCCAATTCGACAGTAAATTGTGTAAACATGAAGAAGGCTTACCTATGGTGTCCCCACTTTCACTCTTTCTGGCAGACCTTTTTATGGACAAATCAAAACAAAAAATCCTTCACTCAGAAGATTCTAAATTGGCCCACCATAACATATACTGCTATCGGTATGTTAATAATGTAATACACCTATGTTCTAGGACGAACAGGTAAATCAATAATATGACACAAATGAAGTTTTTAAATGATACAAATAAAATTCAGCAAATAAACAGCATGATTTTGGTATGTATACAAAACGTTCACACACAGATGTAATAATATACAATAGTGCCAGGAGATTACTAACTAAAAAACTTATGTGTGAGATACATCAATATATATCTTGACCTGATAGCCTTGTTGGCAATTCGATAGTCAAGATTTGTCAAGAGTCTGGCTTCTCAGTTCACCTACATATGCAAAGTGTTGTCATTACATCATATTAATCATAAGCAATAAAGAAACATAAAGTTAGGTGCATTATGGTGGTATTCTGTATGCGCATCAGAAGATGTTATTCTAAATAAAAATGAATTTAAAAAAGTATATGATTTGAACTTTACAACTGTCTTGAGATTGAAAGTACAAAGCAGACAATCATCGCATAACTTGATAGGAAGCAAAATCAATAGAAGCAAAAAACGAATTCATAATTTATCTAAATATTGCAAGTATAATATTCACACATAAATACTTATAAATATATATAATGAATGCACCAAATGACCAAGTAAATTTAAAAAATTATAATTTTTTAACAATATTATTAAAAATTTAGATAATACAAATAATAACTTTAAATTTTTGCTAAAGATGAGTTTTTGATTACTTTAATGCCAAGTCATCTTTTGTGCTACGTTTGTGAATGACATCAACAAAAAAAATAAATAAATAAATATTCGTGGTAACTATTATTCCCTTTAAATGTAAATTATTGACATGTTTATTACTAAATAGTCAGAAATTACGTGGAAATATTTAAAAGAATGAAAGTATACTGTTGTAATAAAGTGAAGCACATAGATTAAAAACAGAGGATTAACGATTTACAAATGGTTAAATATCACCTATCATTTGTAACTATAGTTAAAATTTAATACCTTCTACAGTTTTCGAAAGAAAACCCTGGAATAGTTCTTTCAGTAACTAAGACACCAGCCATGATTACCAGCCGAATTCAATTTAATGCGGTGATAATATATAAGCCTCTTCAATAGTAGGTTACTTAAGCCAAGATGATTAATGACTCGTATTATAACAATATAAATGAAATCACTAAATACTGTTGTTTTTTCGGTAAAAATGGTCATATTTATAATTTTTTAAGATTTCTTTTTGTTTAATGTTTCCTTCCGATTTTTATAAACCTGCCATATATATCTGATAATGGTCCATCAGTTGATTCTATACAGCTTATCAGTTTAGGTTAATTAAAGTCGAGATAACTAATTCTGCTTGTCTTATATCATTTCTCGAATAAAATTCGGTATTTTTCGCGAATCTGTTAGTGATGACGGATTATTCTAAAGTAACTTATTTTTGTATTTTTGTCTATTTGACTATTTGTTGCTACAAAGATTTATGTGTACAAACTTCAGGGGACAAACAAATTCCTATTACTAAAGTTGGTTTAAATACAAATATTGGGCCAACCCTAAAATTTTTATATTGGTTTGTAATTTACGATTCTCTTTAGACATAACTTTCTTAGTTTCCTTTCGTTGGTTATTTATTTATTTATTTATTTTATTTTTATCTATTGTAGTTATTCCTGTGGATATAGAAAAGCATTTGAAGATTATTCTAGTATTATCCGACACAAATATCCTGAAATAAGTATTACAGGTGGTAACTATGAACCTCCAGCGTTTCATTTACTTATTGCTAGGAGTTTGGTAAATGCTTATTTCATAAAACTTGATTTATCTAAAGTGCCTTGCATTTATGAGTATATTTTAGGAATATAAATTAATATTTTATTTTAGGGATTTCTTAAAATGGCAGTAATTGTTTCAATTCTGTTTGGAATTAATTTCTTCACCTATCTTGGTATTGAACAACCTCAGTGGTGGACATGGTGTACTTCAAACAAAATCTACTCTTGCTTACTTATTTTTTTTGTGTGTAATGCAGTTGAAGGTCATTTCATTTCAACAGGAGCATTTGAAATTTCAATAAATGGTAAGATTCTTTGTATTATGTAACATTAAATATTCTCAAATCTATTTCACTCCTGTAGCTTTATTAGTATTACTAGCATCCTTGAGTCATGGCTTCACCCGATATCATAACTAAAAGAACTTAGATTATATCAACTTATAATTCGATAAAAATCTTGTATTAAAGTATGCCAACCAATTAGATGGTTGAAGATTATGTAAAAGCATAATTAGACATTCAATTTTTAATTTTAATCGATTAGTTAGTGACCCAGATGGACAGGGACTATTAGGAAAATATTGTGGATAATGGATGGTTTTTCTGAGTGCTTACCACAAAAGACCCATTAATCATACTTTTATACACAATATAAAAAAAAGTAAAAGATCTAAACTTTGATTTGATCATAACATTTATTCGGTAGAAATAATTTTATTGATTGCATCTGGTTGGATTTTGATTTCTAACCATAAAATAATAAGAAAGTATGGCAAACCTTGTTTCTGCAACTCAACTTAGTGCATTTAAATTGAAAAATATAAACCAACCAATTCAATATTGGGTAATAACGAACCACTGCTCCATCCTTGCCTCCACCTATAATACATTTTTCTTGATTGAGACCTTCCAGTTTATTTAAATATTTTAATGCTACTTTCTGAGGTGTAAAATTATCTTCATTTATTCCCATACAAACACTGAATCATGTTGAAACTTATGTTTACTTCTTTTACATCTCAAAGTGGTGAAGTGGAATCAAGAAAATAGATAACACTAAACCAATGTTGAGAGTAGTATTGTTAAATTTTGATACACTTTCTCACATTAGGCTATTTGAAATAAGAAAATGTGGTATCACTTTTTCTTCAACAGCTTGCCTCTGCTCCCGCACGAATTACCCTTATCACCAAAAACTAAATTTTTTCCATTAATGTTTTTCCACCTTTTGGAGAATTTGCCGTACTTTAAAATGGTTTTTACAGCTTTCCAAAATTTTAGGAATTTAAAAGAATGTGATTGAGGTGGGGGGGGGGGGGGGGGGGGGGGGCAGGAATCTCACATTGCTGTGTAGGTCAATTGTGCACTATGCAATTAAAGGTTGTAGTGGTAGTTCTATTTCCACTTTGTTTCTTATATAAATAATACACATTTAAATACTAATATGTAATGCACATATTACATTAAATAAGTGTAGATACTTAATTTGAAATGAAAAAGAAACTTTATTCTGGGATTTACTGTCCCCTAAGAATAACAATAATGCACAATTACAGGTACAATTGTCTGACTGTATTATTTACAAGTTAAATGCATCAGTAATCATGGTATATATTGTCGACAGGAAAAATAAAAAAATGATCACTATAACATAAAATACAATCGCATATAAAAAGATAACTCTAAATATTTACATATTTGCGGAAGATTGATTATGTAAAAGGTGTAAAAATAAATTATTTTTATAGGAAGTAAGGGAAGCAGCTTTACAAATAGGAGTGGGTAAGGAATTCCAGGAGGTAGCACGAATAATGAAGGATTTTTCTAACGAAGCAGTTTTATGTGAGGGGGTATACTGGTTAAATAGTTGTGATCTGGTGTTTAGAAGGTGGATAGAAAAACGCAGAGTTAATAGGTCATAAATATAGGAAGACTTTTTGGTTTTTAGAGATTGGAATAGGAAAGTACCCAGAAAGTATTGCCATTGCAATTCAGAAAAAAACCAACCAAGCTCAGAATAATGGCAAGTAACTTGTGACCGCCTGGGGATCCCGAAGATAAATCTAATGAAACAGTTCATCAGTCTCCTCAGCTTCATCTCGAGACCACCAGACAGTCCCTCATAAGCCAAGCAAACATAATCAAAGCAAGGGAAAATAAGAGAGGACACTAGAAGTTGACCACTATTTTAGGGAAAGGAATCTCAAAATCTGTAGAGTTGTTTAAGGATTATTATAGATTTTTCTGGAAATTTGGGCGATATGGTTGTTCCAGACGAGATGTTGATCAAAGGTAACTCCTAGATTTTTAGTAGAGTTTTGGAAATGGATGGGAAGGTTATTGAGGTAAAGCAACGGATAGTAAGGAAGGATGCAGAGGATGGATTTAGAACTGATGAGGATTGCCTTAGTTTTATTTGTATTCAGGTGTAGCTTATTTTTCACTGCCCAACGGCTGATGTTATCAATGTCCTCCTGAAGCTTACGAGATGCCTCCTGCATATCTGAAGGTTTGAAAGAGAAGAAGATTTGAAGGTCATCTGCATACAGGTGATACTTGATAATGATGTATGATAATTATACATACACTAGCTGAAAGTACCCCGCTCCGCTACGGTTTAATATCATTAGGATGAAGACAACTTAAATTAGTAAAAGTTAAGCTTAACGTTGATAATTATTATTACTTAAATAAACCTGAACTATTCCATTCTTAGAATAATTTCAATAAGTAAATTTGACAATTTGCAAAAGTTAATTTTATATTGTTTTGATAGCCCTCCAGTGAAGCTTCGAGGCAGCACTACCATCTTACCCAGCTCTGATACCAGACCATCAGCTTTTCTTATGGCATACTTTAAGTGAATATAGTCTCAACTTCTCAACTTTTTTGATTTTTTCGAATAAAGTGTAGTCTTTCTGTTTCTATTTTTGCATACATATCAAGCATAAATTGGTTGAGGAGATTACGAAATTAAAGTAAATAAAGTTCTTCACCTCCTCGCTCCACTAACATTTAGGCGTAAAAATCAGCTGCAGACACAGTTTTCTTAAGTGATGTATTGGAGTTTGGGTCACACTGAGGGATGTTAAGACTGTACCTTTCTTCTCCATGGTAGAACATGATACGATACTAAAGAGAATTATACACTTGGTAGAACTATTGATTCTTATCTGTTTTTTGTCTCTACATCGAACTGGCCTTACATGTCATCACCAGAGAACATAAGTCTTTTAACCTCCTCTTTAAAATAAGTCTTTAAATAGCTTCTCTTCACGAAACAACTCAAACTTGTAAGTTGTAAGTAACCTCTGCAGCTACCTTGAGTTCACAAAAAGTACCAATATTATAAGGTTTCGACATTGATCATATTTTTGTTTGTTTACAACTATAAGGAACTTAAACGGTGGTAAAAGTTTGCGGCTTAAAGATCTAACCTATTTTTTAACTTAGCTTATATCCAAATACCATATGATAATTAATCTTTTATTATTCACCCAATAAAAATTTAAATGGCATTTTTCGCAAATTAGCCGCGATTCAGGCCGATTTTTTAAAATTCTTTTCTTAGCGAGCACCTACGGCCCTAGAGGAATCTACATATCGAATTTCATTCCAATCCATTCGGTGGTTTCTGAGATTTCGTGTTAAGTGAGTGAGTGGTATTTGACAAATATATAATAGATGTATGGGCCTTAATTATCAATTATGATGAAAATGTGCACAATGAATCCAAAGGATATATCATCTTATTAAATTTAGTATCAGATTTTAATAATTTTGATTATGAAATTATTTCTTGAAGAACTCCTGGAAAGCAGTGGTTTCAGGTACACTTTTGGTATTTCAAACAAGATTGCGATTTTACATTTTTTTATTGCAGATTTTTGAGTTGTGTCACTTGGGTCAATCCATTTCAAATCACCCAGTCGTGTTGCTCAACATTTTTTATTTTCTTGATTCTTTTATCATGGATTCCCTATGGGTAGACATTCACATAACTCCAATTGAAAAAAATTTACAAGCGATATTTTTTATTTGACAGCCATTTTAAAATGATGATTTAGTGAATTTTATGAAAAAAACGGGGTTTGCGGAAAATTTAATTGTAAGTCATTTTTAAATATATCAGAATAATTTAAAAACTAGTGTGTTTAGCATAAAATGACCTTCAAAAGGACATTATTTTAATTTTCCTATCATGCAAGAAAGTTATTCAATCTCTTTCTCAAAAACTCAGAAAAAAAATTTAAAAATAGTTATTTTTAAGGCCATAAATTTTAAGGAAGGAGAAGAGACTCACAAATAATATTTTATTTCTGTGTTGAGTACTCGTAGTACTACGAGCAGCATAAGTTTTAGTCTTGAGAATGTACTCCTTTTTTCTCTACGGCTTTTCAAAAATGGCTGAAAGCAGGTTTTTGCCGATTTTCATAAGTCAATTTCTGAAAAGGGACTGAATGAAATCCAGTGAAAATTTTACAAAATGTTCTTTATACTAATAAGAATACACCACAAAAAAATTATGACTTAGACTCAACTATGTTTTGAGTTATAGAGCTGTGAATTTCAATAATAATGCTACCTTTTAATCGAGCAGAGTATCTGGTCCAGGACATTCTGAACAGGTGTCAAGCAAATATTTTTCATTTTCAATATCACATACGATGAAAGCTATGAGGTCTTTATAATTTGCATTAAGCTTTGTGTTTTGTTGATGCTATGTGTTTGAACTATAAGTTCCTGATGAACCCTGAAGAACGCACCACTTTAGCCTTAAAGTGCAAAACATAGAACTACCAATTTCTAATCTGGGTATTTCAGTTTATATATGCCCTAGAGTTCATGTAGTCAAAGGAGAATTGATCTTTACTGTTTCTGCACCTTTACATTGTCAATCACAGTTGAAACATATTCCTTTTTACCAGGGCATAAGTAACTATTTTCGTTAAACTCTTTTAACTCAAATCATAAAAAATAGCTTTACTTGTTTTGTTGCCCTGTCTTTTTGTAAGATGTGGTAAGATACCTTGAGTCTTTACTAGCTGCCTAGTTAGCTTTACCATGTATTCTGATGCACTAAAGTCCTCAACCATTTTTTTCTTAGACTATGAACTTGGCAATAGACTAAATATTTTAATTTGATCATCTTTACTAGACACTTTGAATTTTTCTTTCAGTTTAGTAATGAGTATGTCGCACTTACTAATTGAAGTTTCTGTAACATTTGAATTCTGAGTTTCTAAATAATTATAGAATGGTTCATCTAATTTTCTTTTGACTGCTCTTGTAATTAGTAAACTGGCTAATTTTATCAATTTTTTTTTTTTTTAAACTGGCTTTGTTTTGTGTTAAGCTTTGTTATATTTACATAAAGGAGACAATTCCAAAGTTTCATAAATGGATTCCACTTGATGTTATGGATTCTCCTCTACTAATTCAAAAGGGCCAGAAAAAAATTATGGATTATTCTCAACATTATTTGTTATTTGTCTCCGAGCAGTTTTTCTACAAATATTTTTGATGCCCAAGTTGGACATAGAGCGTGTCCAAGAAATAGTTTAATATTCACATTGTTACTCTTGAAGGTAGCAATGAAGATTAGGGGGAGGGAGTGTTCATATCACCACTTGCAGAGACATGTAGGTTCAGGAAAGATGTAGGCTGTGCAAGCAGTTGCAGATGGAAGAGTTCTAATCTAAAGATGTAAAACTCACATTAACTTGTTGCATCATGAGAACTGATGTGTCAGTTGACATTTTACAATTGGTTTTTACTTACAAACATATCATATACTTACATATTTTTTTTAATTAATGAACATTTTTAAGTCAAGTATTTCATTTAAATATAAGCTAAGTTCATTAAAATAAAAAATGTTGAGCAAAAAATTATATTTATATTGGGTGATAAACATTACACTAATTGCCTGAAGGGCTAAACATTTAGTTTATAATAAACATTAATTTAGACATATACCTGAAGGGCCTGCTACTAATTTATAATATAATCAATTCAACATATACACTGCCGGTCAAAAGTTTGAGACCACCCTGAGCCAAAGTATGTAAATTTAAAAGTTTAATATCTTTAATATCGTTCCGCCTCTCTTTTTCTATCTAATTTTATGTTGATGTTTTTATTTATAAGTAAAAACACTTTGTTTCACTTTTGAGATTTTCTCCGTAATAAATCAATTACGAGCTATTCCACGCAGGAAAAAAAGGAACTTAGTTCATAAATATCTAATTAAATTTGAAATGGCTCAACAAAAATTCCCGCTGCCTTCATTTAATATGAATGGGAGATTTTCGTTTCTCAATTTTTAATTCAAATTTCAAATTTTTTAATCCAAGGTTATTCTGTCGGCAAACAAAATTGTTGGAATTAATATGGAAAATACAGTTTGTTTTAAATTATGTATTGAAAACTTAATTTTAATTTCTTCTCTTAAAGGTAGATGAACTTTAAAGATCTTGGTAACTATATAAATGCGTTTAATTTTATTTAAATCCATTTATTTTTCACCTAACATCAAACTTTTAAATTTACTGGTATCGTTTCAGGATGGTCTCAAACTTTTGACCGGCAGTGTATATCAAACCTGGGCTGGCCATATGTCTTCTTGGCTCTAAAGCTGAGATCCTTACAGGAAGTAAGTGTGACCATGCTCGGTGTGTAGTCGGGAACATGGGCACTGGGAACCAAAATGGCGCTCACTGCCTTCCCAATCGATCCTTTCCTTGGAAATGCCTTTCCAATTGATTTTTCTACCTAAGCAGTATTGGCATACAATATGATAATCATCCCCACTAAAAAAAATAATGAATTAAAAGAAATCGGAACGCATTTTTTTGTAAATTATCTTCTTTCAATATTTCCAGTTTTCTTAAATAGCAGTAGCAATCCGCAAAGTGTATGTAAAAAATTATATTAACTAGTAGTGGTTAAGAGACATAAGTTCGAACATTACAACTACTAGGAAGGGATGTAGTATTTAAGCTTTAAAATGACTAATCAAATGAAGAAAATTCTATTTTTTCTTTATTAGCAGAAAGAACGTTATAACACCAAAGAAAATTGAAATGGATAGTGGTGACCATAACTCATATTCCGTATTTTTATAAACCGGTTATGATAATATCAGAATTATTGTTAATTAAAATCAGAAAGTCCAACATAATGGAGCTTGTATGGAATCCTGAATTTTAATGAAAAGTTACATAACTCAAAAACTAAAAATTCATGGAACAGTTTCACTATAATTCCTTAAGAATAACGATCTTACTAATAAAAAAGAGGTATATCAGGACACTATTTGAGGAAAATATTTTTTAATGGCTACTGGGAAGAGATATGAGGGAGAGTGTGATTTATTTTAAAAATTGTATTTCCAATCCAGTATCTGCAATATTACTGTTTGTTATGTGAGATTTCCAAGCTAATTATAACAATTTCCATTTCAAGTGCAGTGAAACTCCAGTTATCTGGATATCCGATTATCCGGATTGATTTAAAGAAAAAATATATGTATATATTTTTTTTATAGTTCATTAACTGATATTGTAGGCCATCGTTTGGAGTTCACGTAAAATACAATATGTCCCGTCTAATTAGTTTCCATGGCATAATAAAATAGGTAAAACTAAATAGACCCATTGCCAGCTACCGGAATCGCGTCTCAGAATTAGGGTGGAAACAGTCAAGTTCTGAGTAAATGTACTTACTTAGTGAATAATAAGCAGTACTTACTTAGTGAATATAAGCAGTATAGCACATCCATCCTAGATAGTAGGAGTGGGCATAATCGATTGATCCTGGTTCAAGTTATTTAGATAATAAAAGGATTTCATAATCGATTATTTAAGGAGGAAAAAAAAAAACTCTAGTCTTGATCTGTTATAGCAATATGATTATCAAATTATTACCCTTCCTTTTCCTTCTGAAAAATGTTTATTACATGAAGATAGTTTTACCTTTTTATTTTTCAAATAGTATTATAAAAGCCGTGGCATAGTTAAAATATTTCAGTGTTATAAACTGGTTTATTACCAAAAGTTGTGTATACATATCCTTCATATAATTATGAAAATTCATCATGGATAATTATATAACTTGTATTAATAATTTAATTTATTTGTAATAGAATCAAATATGTAAAAATTGGATTTTGCATTGTAAAGAATAAAATACATTTTATGAGATTGTATTGTTCAGTAGAAATAAGTAGTTAGTGATTCGACACAAAATCAAGAAGGCAGTGAAGGAGAAGAGAGAGAAGTTAGCTGGAAAAGGGGTCACTTTTAGTCCAGAGTAGAGTCAAGAAACATATTTAGTTGTGCATTTAGAGTTGATGTGATGAAAAGAAAGTAATTTTGAGCCCAAAGCAACATTTAGTAAGGAAGCTGTTTGAAGTAATGTTACAAAAACTTTTAATTTTCAAATTGATGTATTGCATATAAATATAATTTTGTGTTTACTTTTTCCAATTGAAATTTTATCTTTTCTATTTAAAATTTAACCTAGGCTGAGTTGAACTAAATTAAAAGTGTTATATTTTAATTTTTAATTGTTTATAAATTTTAAATTCATAAATGATAATTTATGTATTTTTTACAAAAACATTGAGTAATATTTTTTTATGTGATTATAGATATTCCTGTTTGGTCAAAGCTGGAGACTGGACGGATACCTCAGCCACCGGAACTCTTTCAAATAATAGAGAATCATATGAGGCTAGATGATTCCATTGATCTCAAACAGAATGGTTTCCCCAAATAACAACCTCTTCTCTAGGATGCCTTAATGGATGATATTAAAAGTGAAATGTATAAATCCATTCCAGTTGTCTCTCAGATATTTTAAAAGAACATATGACACTCTCATGTTTGATGTTAAATACAAAGCATTGGATGCTAAGTAAACCCTTATATAGAAAGTATGTCATTAAATCTGGGACACTTTTTCAAACATCATTCCAATTTTTGAACTTAAGATGGATACTGGATTTAGAGGTGTTTTTTTTTTTTTTTTTTTTTTTTAATTTGTTCTATTCCAGTGAACAGTTGATGATGGTTGTAATATTAGCTTTAATAATAAGTAATCAGCCATGTTTTATTGATAGTTCTTTTTAGGAGAGTTTTTATTTATTTAAAAAAAAATTTTTTTCTTCCTCCTATAAAGAACATTTATTCCTACATAAAATTATAACATTCTTGTTGTAATGTTGGCTTTAATTATAAATAATCAGCCATATTTTATTGATAGGCCTTTTTACAATAGCTTATTTGATTTTTTTTATTGTTAATATAAAGAAGTTTTATTTATATTTTGGGTAAAGTATCAAATGAGTTGTTATTATTTGTCAGCATTTTAATATTTATGAGCATTACGCTTAGCTGTAATCATAATTACTTTAAGTACTTTATTAAATGTTTGTAAAAGCTGTCCATAATTCAATTAAACTGTTGTTTAAGAATACCAATGAACTTTGTTATATTTGGAACTGTTATGATTTATTATTATTATTTTTCCTTCCTTCTATTCACTCTATACTGGCATAAATGGTCTAAGTAGGAATCAAAAACAAGATTTAATGACAACATTAAAGTTTTTGTAACATCCGCTATTCTCTAAATTAGTGGGGGTTTTTTTTTTCAAATCATACTTGAGGCAACTTTCAAAACATGTTCTGTCCCAAAAAATGTTTTTTTGGCATCACTTGATTTTTTCTTCAGAACCCTACAATATGTGATGAGTATTAGCCATCAAAACAAGGTTTGTCCCATCCAAAATTAGTAAACAAAATCATGGTTTTAAGCAAAGAGTGTTTTGTCCACTAAGACAATGGGAATGCTGCATTATGTAAACAAAATCAGGTTGCTAGGTTACTGCAGCAGAAGGACTGCTCTTTGTTGTGTTGAGGTTATTACAAAAGCATGATATAAATTGCACTGTATTGTAAGTTAATTTTGTAAGTGTTAAATTATTTTTGTTTGCTGAAGTTCTAGTGGAAGAAGTAGATAGAAGTGTAAGTGTTGGAGAAAGCACTATTAGTAGTAGGAAGAGAAAAAAATGAGGGACAATGAGAGAAACTACAAAGAATTTAAGGTATTCACAACATCACAATACTTGCACTCACAATACAAAAAGGTTTTCATGCATCAAATTCAAACCTAAGCATTTAAAACACTCTAAAGAATATATCTATGAAAAGCCAAATAAAACAAGGCAGGACATCATTATTGCTAATTTAATTACTACTAGGCCTGTTGCATTGAGCAATTGTTAGAAATCGAGATGGCTGTGATTTTTGAGACATGTTTGTTTAATGGCAGCGCTTTTATATTGCTTGTAAACAGTACACCGTTTGTTTGGTTTTTGTTGATTGATTTTAATTTTGATGTTTTGAATAGGTTTGATTAAAATATAAAGGCTTATTGTGTAAATAGTGTTATTTTTGGTCCTTAAAAATCTGTTTTGGTGAGCTCATTAAAATTAACTATTATTGGTAGAGGATAAATCAATTGATTTATTGCAATCTCAACATTTTTGTGACCTCCGACGTGATTAGTTATTTGTTTATTGTGAGTGAAATAATAATAATAAGAAAAAATGAGTTCACACATTGAATTAGTGCAGATGAAGCCTGTTAGAGCTAGTTTCACTAAAGCCTGCAATGAGTTAGCTGCTGAATTGGATGACATTGAACCACAAGATATGTGGGTACAACTTTTAACTAAGAAAATAGAACGACTATCTAGTCCTTTGTCATCCTATGATGACAAAATCAGAGACTGCTTTTTTGTTGACAACAAAGAAGATGACTATGAAGAAGAATGTGCTTCAGTGGAGACGTATAATGATAAGTACGACTTTATTTTACTTAAGGTAGAAAAATATAAAGAAAAAATTAATAAGAATCTAGATATGTGTTCACGAAGAGAATCAGACAACCTAAGTGTCATTAGTGAGTCTAGTTCTATCTTCAAAAGAAAAATCAAAGAGACTGAGGCTTACAAGAAGGTTGATTTTGAGAATGCTTTAAAAAATGCATTTGTTGAATTTGATGCAACATTAGTTACTAATTCTGTTCTTGAAGAGCTTAAGAATATTGCTGGTTTAAAATCGAAATTCAGATATAGAACATGAAAAATTAGGTTTTGTTGAAGATAAGCCTTCTGAGAGTGGTGTGATAATGCCCACAATAATAAAGGAAGATATTGAAGTTTTAAATCAAATAGAACAATCTGACCTGACTGTCAGTGGTACCAAAGACAGTGAGCAGTAGGAAATGATGAAGTTGATATTAATAATGTTGAGAAGGATATTCAAGAGAAATAAGTCCCTCAGTAATGTTCTAAAAATTGCCTGATAGTGATGATAGGATTGTTGTAAAGGAAGATATTTTCTCTAAAGATGTGTCCAATTTAGCTAATGAAAACTTAAGTCATAAAAAAAATAATTTCAGAAGAAAAAATAAAAGAAGTTCCTGAGGTTAAGAAACCTCAAGTTTCTGAAGTGTTTAAAAAACAAGATGAAAACATGTGGAAACCTGCTAAAAAACTTTTTCTTCAAGGTTTAGACAAACCAAAAATGTCAATTAAGATAGGGAATTTAAAGGATATTCAAGAGAAATAAGTCCCTCAGTAATGTTCGAAAAATTGCCTGATAGTGATGATAGGATTGTTGTAAAGGAAGATATCTTCTCTAAAGATGTGTCCAATTTAGCTTATGAAAACTTAAGTCATAAAAAAAATAATTTCAGAAGAAAAAATAAAAGAAGTTCCTGAGGTTAAGAAACCTCAAGTTTCTGAAGTGTTTAAAAAACAAGATGAAAACATGTGGAAACCTGCTAAAAAACTTTTTCTTCAAGGTTTAGACAAACCAAAAATGTCAATTAAGATAGGGAATTTAAAGAATAGTCAAGTTTTGGAAGTTGCTGAAGAAGCAAAAATTAAGGCTGATAAATATGAGGAGGGTGAAATAACTGATGAAACTAGCCAGGAATCAACAAAGTTGCTTATGAACATTGAAATGGAAAAAATATCTGAGAATGGAAGTAGCAATAGGAAGAAACAGAAGCTCATTCTGAACTGAAGAAATGTAGGAAAAGGACAAAATCTTCTGAATCATCTAACAAATTCAATAGTCAGTTCTGATAATAATAAATCTGATGAGAACAAATGCACTGTATATGAAAGAAACAATGGACAACAAATTAATGAAGGAGCTTATATTGTTACTGAGTCTTTAGATAAAGTAAACAAACAAAGCAATGAAAATGAATCGTCTAAAAACACAATATTTGATAATAAAAACCAACTTAGGCCATTAGGGAAAAAAAAGTCAGATAATTCTAGTTCTGAAGATGAATCTGCTAATGCCTCTAAGAGTCCTTCTAAAAAATCGGTAACGGTCGGGTTAAGAGAAGGCAGCTCCTACGCCCGCCGAGAATACCTTTTATTGATTCTTACCTTCTTCTGATTTATTTCGGTGTTTTAGTCGCTACTTTTAGAGGGGAAAGGTTATTCTCATTTATTTACTGAGAAATTTTAAGTCCCTGTTCAAAGTAATATTAACTTCTGTTTACCTTATGATGTTAAAATGTGAAATAAGAAAATAATGAAGTGGAAATAAGAAAATGTCAAAATATAATACACTAAATCAATTTTGAATTAATTTTATATTAAATCAGAATTAATATAATGCTAAACCACCAGTAATTTTAATTCTTGATAAACTTTGTGATGTGAGGGAAGTGTAAATAACAAATTATAAATATTTAAAAGACAGAATCCTTAAGTATTTATTTGTCATAACTCCTATTTATTTAACATTTGTAGCTACATGTTTCTGAGACAATGCTCCATCATCAGGCTTCTAAATTTTCTTTAAAACACTTTAATCTATAACATTATACCAACAGTTTTACAATTATATAGTAACGTGTTATTTACGTCTTAATTTGTGATTATTTTAACATTGTCTATTCTCCATGTTATAATCCATTATACAATATAAGACAGAATCCTAGTTGAAAGTGATGATGTTAATTTCTGCTATATTTTCTCAAGGGAAGTGGAAATAAGAAAATATGAAACCTATGATATACTTTCTCACATTTATTTTTAGATCGATATGTATAATTGAAATAATTATACAATCTGTCTCACTTTAGGGCAATAAGTATTATGGATGACAAAGAATGCATTCACAAAATAAGCATACTGAAATTTTATCTCTTAAATTGATACAACAAATAAAAATATATAAAACACCAAATCCATATACAAATTAATGTTCTTAAATTTTGTAACACTTTTACACATTAGATAAGAAGAAAATAAGAAAACATGAATTGATAAAACACTTAATCCTTTATGAAACTCATTTTGTTAACTTCTGTTTCACTTATTTACATTATACAATCTGTTACACTTTAGGACAATAAGTATTATGGATGACAAAGAATCCATTCACAAAATATGCATACTGAAATTTTATCGCTTCAATTGATACAAGAAAGAAAAATATATAAAACACCAAATCCATGTACAAATTAATGTTCTTAAGTTTTGTAACACTTTTACACTTTAGATAAGAGGGAATAAGAAAACATGAATTGATAAAAAACACTTAATCCTTTATGAAACTCATGTTGTTAACTTATGTTTCAGTTATTTACATTTAAGAAGACTAAATATCAATATAACACACTAAACAACACAATCTAAGTTGAAACTGTAGAAGTGATTGTTTACATGTGAGGTTATAGGAAAGAGCTATCGATAAATGTATACTCAAAGTGAAGCATAAGGATCGAACTGGTCGGTGTAGCGCTGGTCAAGGCAGTTTGCTGCCTCCTCTTAACCCGACCGTTACTAAAAAATCTAATAAAGAGGATAGCAGAAAGATTATTAATAAAAGTAAAAGAAGAAGTAATAAACTAAAGTCAGCTAACCACATAAACACTGTTAACTTGACTAAGAGATATCAGTTTTTACAGTGCTTGAGTGAAGAACTAGGGAGGAGGTTCAGAGTGGAGTACTTGGAGCAGCTGGTCATACACCATGAGTGAAAGACAGAGAGGAGAAAGGAAGCTGAAAGAAGGTGATGTCTTAATAAAAAATTAAAATATGAAGCAGACCCCTAGGCCATTGGCCAAAGTAGTTAGAAGTTAGAGTAGCTTGCCTCAAAAGTACAAATGGAGAAATTATCAGGCCTTTGCAGAGGTTATTTCCTTTAGATTCTGCTAAAGGGGAAGATGAGCAAGACCCAGAGGAGGAATCGAGACCAGATCATCCCCCTGCTGAGGAAGGAAGAAGAGCTACCGTTACTAAGAGTGGCAGAAGAGTTCCATCTCCCATCTCGGGGTTTCGATTAAAGAGATACACTCCATTAACCGAAAAGGTGGGAGTGTTAGAAATCGAGATGGCTGTGATTTTTGAGACAGATATTTGGTTTTTGTTGATTGGTTTTAAGTTTGATGTTTTTAATTGGTTTGATTAAAATATAAAGGCTTATTGTGTTAATAGTGTTATTTTTGGACCTCAAAAATCTGTGTTTTGGTGAACTCATTAAAATTAACGGTAACGGTCGGGTTAAGAGGAGACAACCCCTACGCGCGGCTGGAATACCTTTTATCGATTCTAGCCTTGTTCCGATTTATTTCGGTGTTTTAATCGCTACTTTTGGAGGAGAAAGGTTATTCTCATTTATTTACAGTGAAACTTTAAATCCCTGTTCAAAGTAATATAAACTTCTGTTTACCTTATGATATTAAAATGAGACATAAGAAAATAATGAAGTGGAAATAAGAAAATGTCAAAATATAAGACACTAAATCAATTTTGAATTAATTTTATATTAAATCAGAATAATTATAATGCTAAACCACCAGTAATTTCAATTCTTGATAAACTTTGTGATGTGAGGGAAGTATAAATAACAAATTATAAATATTTATAAGACAGAATCCTTAAGTATTTATTTCACATAACTCCTATATATTTTACATTTGTAGCTACATGTTTCGGAGAAAATTAGAATTAGCCTACATCATCAGACTTCTAAAAATTTTTAAAAATACATTAATCTATTACATTACACCAATAGTTTTACAATTATATAATGTCATTTACCTCTTAATCTGTGATTATTTTCACATTGTCCATTCTACATGTTATAAGGGATTATATAATAAAAGAAAGAATCCTTATTGAAAGTATATATATATATATTATATATTATATATTATATTATATATTAATCAACAACAATTAATTATTTCATAAAAATTATTTACAATCAGAGCACTGCGAGTTACTTTTCAACGTATCACCAACATCATCAGCCCTAGTTAAAAGAGAAGCAGCAAAGGCAATATCTCCAAAATTACGGACTTTGTAAGACAGCAGGCTCAGAAGTTTTGCCATAACTCTGAACTTCTTGTCGCCGAAGGCATACAGTTATGTAAGAACTACTTTTAGTACTTCCCTTCCTCATCCTCGAAGCATTGCTCGATGGTACGTTACTGTAAACGGACAGCCCGGGTTTATCAATGAAGTCTTTGGTGCTATTTGCGAAAAAGAAAAGTCCCATGGCAAACTTTTCGGAGCCCTAATGATAGACTCAATGGAGTCTATTTAGAAGAAATGTCCAATGGAATGGGAAAAGCTTGGTAGGGTATGATGATTTGGGAACAGGTAGCCAATGTGATAGCTCACCACTAGCTACCGTGGTTTTCGTCTTTCATTTAGTTTTTCTTAACACTATCTGGAAAACCCCGCTAGCTATTTTTTTGTTAACAGCTTAACTGGGGAGCAAGTTGCTAGTTTAACTAAACAGTGTCTTTCACTATTAAAAGAGGCAGGAGTAACTGTGGTATCCCTTACCTGTGATGGCGCCGCAAATAATCTATCTGCAGCTAGGCAGTTAGGAGTTAAATTCAACGTAAATGAAGGTGCAAGCACACTATAGACATGGAGGATATAAATTGAATTTCTTCTGAGACCCATGCCACATGCTAAAGTTGGTGAGGAACACTCTCCATGACAAGAAATATCTAATTGATGGAGAGGGGAAAGTCGTTAAGTGGGAACATATTCAAAATCTGCACTATTTACAATTAAAGGAAGGTTTAAAGCTGGGAAATAAATTGACCAGCAGCCACATAAACTATGGGAACCATAAGATGAAGGTGAAATACGCTGCTCAATAACTAAGCGCTTCAGTTGCTGATTCCATCAAATACTGCCGAAAAAATGAAATAGCTGAATTCTCAGATGCAGATGGAACGATCAAGTTTATAAGAATATTTAATGATTTATTTGATATTTTAAACTCTAGGAATTTGAAGGAAAAATATCTAAAGCAGCCTATTCACCCCAAAAATCGAATTATCATCCTGGAGAAACAGGAAGAAGTGGAAAAGTACATTCAGGGACTGAAAGAAGGCGATGGACGACCAGTATGCTCTGGAAATGGGAAGACTGGATTTTTAGGGTTTTTAATAGACATCAAAAGTACAAGAAGTATATAAAGTAAAGACGCTACTGGATACCAAATGTTTTTAACACTATTCAAGGTTAGCCAAGATCACTTGGAAAAAATATTTGGATATATTCGAGGCAGAGGAAGTTTCAACAACAACCCAAGCGCTTCTCAGTTCATCTCTTCTTGGAAAAAATTATCATTCATAAAAAGCTTCACGAAGGGACGTCCAGCAGTGGGAATGCCATCCCACTGGATAAAATTAATTTATTGAGGGTAAATCCAGTATCTTCATTAAGCACTAGAGACCCAGTAACTGTAATAAACTGTACAACCTCAGAGGACTGGTCTGGTAAGTTATTTAACCCGATTGAACGTGTTGATTGAAATTGTTAATAATTAAGTTTTTATTTACTTTAGAAGAGAGTAGTGTAGAAGAACCACTAGTACACCCAGAACTTGATAGCCATGACTATGACTACATCAAGCAACGCTATGAACTAGTCATTCATGATACTGTAGAGTACATGTAAGCTCTAACTACAATAGTTTCAAAATCTATCTACCTTAACATTTTAATTTTACAAAAATGTTTCAACTCCTAGGTTATGTGGTAAGGTCGCTGAGTGATAACCTTCTAAACTTAAATAGAGGTAGCATGTATATAATCACCATTTAAATGGAATAGTTTTATGAAATCATGGGAACATTAAGTAAAATAGATAATCAAACATGGGAAAATTAAGTTATGGAAGTTTTTTTTATGATTTATTAAAATTTACAACTGTACAAAGTATATACATCTAGTAAATGTGTTGATAATGATCACAATAAAATATCAACAATTGAAAAGATCTAATCATCAGTAGCACTTCAATTGCCGCTATGCCTGCAAAGCTAACTTATATGATGAACCAGTGCGGAGCAAAGGCAGCTTAATTGGCTGCAAAAATAGATGTGGTCTAATCCAGCCATCTCACAGTGTACGGCGGATTTGTATTACTGCGGAGACTCTCTTTCACCAATATGTGCAGAAAGGAGGAAAGTTCAACATTGAACATTACTCGTGAAGGGTGGTTGGCATGCTGCACTACTGCAGTCTTTTTGATGAAGCCAATCATTTCGCAGAAGGACATTTTCATTTTTTAATTAAGGCAATAGCCTATAAATATTTAACGATAAGAATTAAAAGTCATGCCAGAGACATTAATCAAAAAATACAAGCTAATAATATAAGGAACAAATTTAATAAACTTATATTATTTAAAGGCCATTAAATTTTATAAAATATTACATTCTGTTTGGATTCCAATCATTTTTTTAATTTAGATTTTTATTAGTAATTATAACTTTTATATTCAATAAAAATCCTTTTTTTTTTTCACGTATAGGCCCCAAGGACCACGCGAATATCACGGTTTAGGCTTCTTTGGGATTCTCGACTTTCTTCCCTCCCATCTTAGCTTCATTACTCTTGAATGTCTCTCCCTTCTTTCCCTGGACAACATTGTATCCCTCTTTTTCTCTCTGCTAATTGTAGTGAGATTTTTTATTGTTTTTCGGAACACCTCTCTATCCAAACAGTCGGTTTCTGATATTTTAAGGTTCTTTAATTCTTCTTGCATTTGCTTTGTATATCCACCTACGCTTTTACAGCTACAAATTTTATCGAATATCTCTGTATTTAGTCTTTCCATCTTCATCCTTTTCATATGTCCATAGAACACCAGCCTTCGGATTCTTATTTCGGTCTCCAGGTTATATTTACAAAGTTTAAGTAAAAAATGATACACTGTGTTTGAAGGAATTTTATTACCTATACCTGCATCAGCAACAGTCTAAAATAATGTTGGTAAGTTTGGAACTGGGTTAACTCTGGGTAGCGAAGTGGTGGGGGAATACTAGTCCCACCTGCCTCTAGCTCCGGCCTACTCAATAGCAGCTCTATTTGTATATCTCCTCGCTGGGAAGAACGCAGAAGAATCATGTAGTAAGGAAAACTCAAAACTTTTTGCAACTACGACTTAAAAGAGAAAATATCTTTGTGGTCACATTTCTGAACAGTGGCCAGTGGGTTCTGATTTGCCCGTTGGTATTTCTTGGTTACGGTCCGGTTGTTAGTTGCAGCGGACCGGTGGTGGCGCTGGTGTTAAGGTTCTGAACAGGGGGTTCGTCAGAAACTGAAGAGAGTCCAGAAACTTGACAAGCCGGCGCTGGATGAATTCCGGGACCGTTGGGAGGTTGAAGATCTCGTGTAAGCCTTCTGGCTTCTTTTTCTTCAAGGAAGTCGTTTTTACAATCTTCTTAACGCCACCATTGAGTCCTGGAATTGATGCAGATGTCGTCTAGTTCCGTCAGAAAGGCGGGTGAGAAGAGGGGCACCATACAGGAGTGCAGGCCTCAACATGCTTTTGTAGATGCAAAACTTCAGTCGCAGGGAAAGTGCTGGAGAGGAAAGGAGGTGGTGGAGACGGTAAGATCTTTTCCTCACCTTGCGGTGCGCCCTGTAACAGTGAGCTGAGAATTTCAGCCCTCTATCCAAAGTGACACCCAAGTATACGATAGAGTTTGAGGGGGCAATGGTGGTGTCTGCCACTCGCAGGGTCTTCGGTAGTGTTGTCTTTTTCCCACGCTGGTGTGAGAATACTACGCAGTCCGTTTTAGCTGGATTCACTTGGATGTTAAGTGAGTTCAGCCGTTGAGTAATCTCTGCGCAGGCAGTTTTGGCTTGGCGTAGTGCTCTTGTGGGGTTCATGCTGCTGCTGGTAATGGCAATATCATTGGCAAAAGCCGCTACTGTCGCCCTACCGTAGTTTTTGCCAACTACGTCAGCAGTATAGATGTTGAACAACACCGGAGATAATACTGCTCCTCGTGGCACACCGCAAGTGAGGGGCACTGACTTTGAATAGACATCACGAACAGCTAGATTTTTCTCACTGATAAAGGAGACAATGACTCCATATAGCTGCTCGGGGCATTCAAGATCTTCCAATTTTCTATATAGGATCCCGTGAGATACCGAATTAAAGGCCTTCGTGCAGTCTATGGATATCAGCGCTGTTGCAGTGTTCCTGTTGAAGTTCGTGAACCCCTCTGTTTGCATCTTCATCAGGTTGTGTTCAGTACTGAGACGTGCTTGGAAACCCGTCTGTTCAAACGGAATTACTGAATTCTCCTCGCAAAAGTCACGTAGATAATTGAGAACAATTTTCTTGTAGACTTTCCCGAGGTGGGGCAACAGGCTGATTGGTCGGTAGTGTTCTGGCTTGTCTCCTGTCTTAGCCGGCTTGAGGAGTGGAAACAGTATTGCATGCTTCCATTGAACGTGAAAGTATCGCAACCTCAAGCAGGAGTTTTACAGGTTCGTGAGTTGCATAATTTCTTTTCTTGGGAGCTGCTTGAGTAGGACTGTCTGTATCCCATCATATCCAGGAGCTCTGTTTCCTTTTGTTCTTCTTAGAATTGTTTTCAGCTGTTTAGGGCTGATGAACAAAGGTTCAGCATCTATGGTTCTGTTTGTAATATCCTGTTTGTAGTACTCAGCAAGCAAGTCTGCTTGGTCGGTTGGTGTAAGGAGTCGGTCTCCATCGTGCAGGCGGATAGTGTTGGTGTTGGTGTTGGTGAAGGTGTTGATGAAATCATCGACTTCCTCTTGAGAACGCAGCAGTTGCACCGACGGTAGTCTATGGCAAACTTCGGCTTTGTATTTGCCCCAGTCTGCTTCGTGATATATGAATTTTTCTGGGGCTGGTTCGTCCCTTCTTCCTTCTAATTCGTAAATCACTGGTCGGTGGTCGGAGATGATGAATTCAGTCACCGTGCAACCAGTAATTCGATGAGGTTGTCTCGTCAGAAGATCAATGGTAGATGTATATCCATTGGAGTAAGAGCGATAGGTATGAGTGCCAGGGTGGACCACTGTGAAGGGGGTCTTGACTAACACCCTGCCCGCCACATTTGTCCGTAAATTGTGCCATAGACTCTGCCGAGCGTTGAGGTCTCCGATCACCCAGTGGTTGGACTTTGTCCCGCAGGAGGTTTTTCAGCTCCACAAGTGAGCCCTGTGGACGTCGATATACCCCTGTGATGAGGGTTGGCTGCCTCATCAACACTTGAACAGTTAAGTGGCTTATGCGTTTGTCCGTAATTGCCAGGGGTTCGGGCATCTTCTTCCAGGATATTCCATTGCGGACAGCAATTAGGACTCCTCCATGAGGGTTTTTAGAGCTATCCGTTGCTACGGTATACCTTTGCAGATACGGTGGTGGTCCGAGCACTCTGGTGTCCGTGAGAACGGCCACGGTGGGCTGTTTCAGCGCCAACAGTGCTTGAACTTCTTCTGCCTTCGGGCAAAGTCCGTTACAGTTGAAGTCCATGACGGAGAAGGAATTCATTGCTGATTCTTTTTCGTCATGATTTATTACAATTAGAATAAGCTTTTTCGTCCTTAAGGATAATATATTCTTAAAGGTTTTTAAGTTATCCGAAGGATAACTTCCGCCATTGTTGTCTTCCAGGATGGCGGAAGTCTTTAAGATGGCGGACCTTAAAAGGACACTTTTTATCCTGTTATAAGGATACTGTTTTACAGATCTGCCAGGATCTGACGATTTTTAGAAGGACATCCTTGGACACTCTCTCCATCCACAATTAGAATTAGCTTTCTCTATACTTAAGGATAATATGTTCTTAACGGTTTTTTAAGTTATCCGAAGGATAACTTCCGCCATTGTTGTCCTCCAGGATACTGTTTTAAAATAATTAACGGTTTTAAGATGGCGGACACTGTTTTACTGATCTGCCAGGATCTGACGATTTTTTGTGAGGCCGAAGGACATCCTTGGCCACTCTCTCATGACGTCACATAGTGGGGGGTATGATCCCGGTGATGGGAGAGGGGTGCCTTGTGGAGCGGTTACACCCTGTGGCCTCTCTCCCACCTGTCGATCTCTATCATTGGTCTGTTTGGCGGGAAAGCTGGTTGGCTATTTTCTCGCGGCTGTACGTTTGGCCACCTGTCCTCTAAGGTTTTCCTATAGGGGCATTGTCTATAGGATGCCACGTAACTTCCACCACAGTTTTTACACCGCATCTGCCCTTCATTTGGGCAGCTTTTAATGTTGTGTTCCACAACGAACACATGCGGGTTCATAACCACAATTTGTCTGAATATGGCCAAATTTTCGGCATTTGTAGCACTGGGGAGGTAGTGTGTCTACTTTGGCCTTATAGTTTTCAGCCGTAAAAAAGACTCTATTAACGTGTCTGACTTTCTTGACGTCATTTAATGTGATGCCTGCGGGGAAGGTAATGATTATTGGCGATAAGTCTACCTTTTTCCCATCGGGTAAGGTCTTTTCTAGTCTTCTGCCCTTTGTTATTTTGAGGTCTTTAAATGCCCCTATTACATTGCTGGCAGTAAAGGTTGATGGCAACCCTTTTAGAGTGTAACTAACCAATTTAGGCTTTTCACCTCTGTTGGTGTAAGTGTGGTGGCCTATTCCAAAAAGTTGCAGACCACGGAGGACCTCTGATCTGTCAGATGCAGATTTGAGGTGGATCTTGACACCCTTCCTTAATTCCCGTAGGTAGTAATTCTTTACTTTTAATTTACTTAGATAACTAATTATCTCATTTAATTTCCTTTCAGCGACGAAGATTGGTGGGCATGGTGTATTTGTTGCAGTTGAAGTCTCTGGATCTGTTAACACATTTAGTAGTACAGAGAATCTGTTCTATGTGAAGGTCGACGACGTTGGTTTCGGTTTAGACTTTCTTCCCTTTTTTTTAGGTTCTTTAAACTCTTCTTCGTTATCAGACGGTGATAAATTTTGGGCCACACTGAGGTTGTTTCCAGTATTAACTATTGTTTCAGACCTGGAAATTTGTTTCTTAGGGGCAGGTTGGAACCCTCCCGCTAGAGCACGCTTGTCAGTGTGCTGGTACGGTCCTGGGTCGGTGTCTTCGTCTCCCAACACCATGTTGGAAGACGCCATTTCACCACGTTTTTCCACAACTTCAGTGGTTTTTTTTTTTAAGTAAGGGGGGGGGGCCTGAAAAGTGGGTTGATGGATGTGGTTGTCCAGGCTACAACAAAAAATTAATGTAGAAAACTGGGCTATATGGGCCGAAGTTCCCTGTAGCGTTGATATTTTCCAAAATTTATATTATTAGCTTTACGAGTAGAAAGCAATAATATTATGATGTCCAAGTAGCTTCTTTATAAATCCAACAGATAGAGCTAGTGTAGTTGTTACATTTATCGAGCCTCTTCTACGGTTATCGTATATTATATTGTCTGGTGCTCCTCACAGCCATATTTAAAACTTAAAGCTTCAGTGTTGGAATCGATCATTATTTTATCATTTCTTGAACGTCAATATCCCTTACCTCAGAAAAGTGTTGCATGGATACTAGTTAACTAATTCGTTTGCTAACTTTAGCGGCTTGTTAACTTATTGTTTCGCTAACTTAGCAGTTTGTTAACGTATTGGCTAGCTAAAGTTAAACGATTGAATTTGATGAGATATCTCATTCTGTATTGGATACCTTTTATATTATTTGTCGTTTATCACAAGGTGAGCTTATGATTTTTTTATTTTTGTTTTTGATTTTAATTGATTCATTGAGTGAGGAACATGACTGCTACTGCTATGCAGCCAAATAAAACGGAAGGAGAAATTTATAGAAATAGAAAAGGTTTTCTATTTCTACAGATTTCTCCTATATTTTGGTTTGGAGATTATATGCGAATATGTGACCCGTCAAGACAACCTACAACTCTAGGAAATCCAGACATTGCAAAAAATCCTGCTTTGGTGGTTCGAATTTCCTTTATGGTTGTTGGAATTTTAATAACTTGGGGTCTCAATCTCGAAATCATGCTACTGACTCTTTTTACAACACTACTCGCCGTGCTTTTGTGGACTGCTCCACAGTCACTTCAATAGAATTTGAAAAGAGCCAGTAGCATAAAATCTTAAGCTGAGTAAGATTTGCTCTATTGGAGTTAAAGGGCGGCTTCGGTTTGTCGACTTCGGTTACAACCTTAAGGCATCCCCAAACTCATTTACCAAAACCATGACTGTATTTTTAGACATTCTATATCTTTCTTCAAATTCTCCGTTTGATAATAATGAAAACCAGTCAGTACGAGTTCTCAGGAGTCGTGGTCGTTCTACACTCAGCAGAAAATTAATAGTCTCCTAGTCAGAAGATGATGAAAACACCATTTTTTATAAACAATAACTGATAACAGGACAAAGAAAAACTTTAAACGGGAAAACTTGTATTGGGTTAAATGAAAATAAAATTTAAAATATGAAATGTTGAACTAATTAGATAGGATATATAAAAAAATGTTATGTTCTTATAACAAACATATGAGGTGTGCTATTTATTTTTGTATGCAGTTTTAAAAAATATTTTAAAATTACTCAATCACATATGAAAAAATAAAACTTCAAGAAATCATTTACCTGTGCGACACAGGTATATAATTTCTTGAAGTTTTCAATATATTCTATTTGGGCACAGCCTTTGCCTAAATAGAATATATTGAAAACTAAAATTAAATTAAATTTATACATAAAATTTTGGAAAATTCAACTGATTATCGCTGTTTGTTTTTGTTATTTTTGTCTTTTTAATGAATTCATGACTAAAGGAAATAAAAATTGCATTTTACAATATTTTCTTCCCCTCTTCTATAAACAACCAGATATTCCTAATAGCTTCTTCGTGATGTTGCCTTTAGCTCAAAATTATTCTTCGCACAATTCTCAATTCCAAATTTGATTCTTATAATGTATACACATATATGTGTGTATATATATATTTGCGTAAAATAATTATTTTAAAAACAAATAAGTCCCTCCCATCGGAGTTACGACCTAGGCTTCGTAAGATCAGCGGTCTAGCGCCTAGTTCACTTAGCACACGGGGGTCTTAAATAGGGCGATCACGCTCAAAACTCCAAAAGTCAGTTTTTCGTTTTATAAATTTACTTTAAATAATAAACTTATTTTTAATTTCATTCTTAAGATTTTATTTATTAGTATTTGACATTAGATACCTTAACTTGTACACCCCATAGTGTGACTGGAAATAGAAAAGTTTTTATGAAAAAAATTGTTTACGTACGTTGCACCTATCTGAAAAGCCTTGATATGAAATGGATTAAAATTTTGAAAGTAAGCAAACCGGAGTTGATTTGCTATATAATTTATTTTATTTTAGTCACGAACAAAAATCAAAATACCAATAAATCAAAAATACGGTTTTGAGAGGAATTGCTGAGGAGAGGGTCCCAGTGTGATACCTGACCTGTGATAATGGATACAGGTAGGCCAATAGGAGGCAAGAAGTAAGGGCGGCAAGGATATGCGCTATCCCCCAATAGATGGCCCCTGATTTCACCAGCTTCTAGTTCGGCTCTTAATAAAGAGTTGTTAAATACATTAATTTCGTGTACTGATCCAGGCCACCGTACAACGATATCAGTCACTTTTTCGAGTGACTGATATCGTTGAGAGACACTGAGTGACACACCGCTTGAATATTTATTGAAATTACATAATCTATACTTATCAATAAATATTCATCCTCACCACCCTTACCTCTTGCCACCTATTTTAAACCCAGTCAATGAAATGCAGGCAAGATACAACGCGGCACACCTAAGGACTAGGATTGCTATAGAGCAAACATTTGGTTTATGGCAAGAAGATTTTCTTGCCTGTCACTTGGTTGAGAGTAAATTAAAAACAGCATTGGCAGTAATTGTGGCCACAGCTGTACTGCACAATGTGGCTCGTACTGAAAATGAGGATGAAACCTCAGAATATACATATCACCCTAACAATGACTTTCCACCAGCTAGAAATAAATTTGGAAATGACCATAGAAGAGCAATAGTATACAATTATTTTTCGTTGTAATGAATAAATACAGTTTATTTAATTAAGGATTTATTTTTTCAATAAAATAATTACAAAAAAAATATTTTTTTATTCAAACTTAAGTACAATGAAATATTTAAAATATTTTTATAAACTGAGAAGTGAAGACTTACAGCATTTTATTGTATCAACACTAAACGAATGTATAGTATCGATCGTCATGTTGTAACAACAACGTATTAACTGTCAAATCAATTAACATATTGCTCAGTTAGCTTTTGGTTCTATAAGTCAACTTTTTTTTTTTTTCATAGCAACGACCAAGATATAAAATTCGTTGAGTTTTGGAGCTCATTGAGAGCGGAAGTATGATTACCTTATTTTGACTTTAATAATTTTTGTTCTCGAAGCAGAAGGTTTGTAGGACTGTTACATTTTGCTGAAATATTTGATGGCCTAGAACCGGGCACTAAGAGAAATCTCATAAATTATCGATCCTATAACTTTATCGGAAGATTTAACAAACCTTAACTAGTATCCAGGCTTTTCATAGGTTATGGATATTGATAAGATATCTTACGTTCTAGAAATGATAAATTCCAGTACTCAAGCTCATATTTTTAAATATGGTTGAGAGAAGCAACGATAATATGATATAAGATATTAACCGTAGAAGAGGCTCAATAAATGTTACAACTATACTAGCTCTATCTGTTGGATTTATAAAGAAGCTACTTTTCTTTTTTTCTTTTATTTCTTTTCCTTATATGGTATCCTCATATAAGGACCGTTTATTTGTATATTAACATATTCCATGCCTTACAGGCATACTACATGTTTTACAATGTTATTAAAATGTTAATATGATTAGTTTAGCATAACGTAGTAATATAACAAAAATATTTAAACAAAATCACAAAAAAAAGAAAAGAAAAACGAGCAAAAAACAAAACAAAAAAAAAGCCAACAAGAAACTACCTCCGCTGCCCATCATTTGTCAGTTTGTCAAAGTCGATCTTTCGTATAAATGTGAGTAAGTCAGTCTTAAATTTAGAGAACAAATTTTGTTCTGTCTCTGGCCATGTACCATGTTTGAGAATAATATTTTTTACTAGATTAAACCTTTGTCTTTCAAATGCTTAACATTCGTAAAGTACATGTCTGAAATTTTGAGTCTGTTTATGAAATTTTTTGAAATATTGTTTATAGTTACCGTGCTCTGTCATTAGTTGTGTTAGTTTGTAGTTGTTACTTTGTATGTGTTTGTAATTGTTGTGTGTAATGTGAGGTATAAATCTGTGTAAGCTTGGTGACTTTGATGAGGTCACCCACAATTGGTCCCACTTTTCAACCATATCAGAACTTATGTCTCGCTTTGTATGTGATAATGGTACTTTGTTATACGAAGGTAACAAATTACTTTTAGCCGCCTCTTTGGCTAGGTAATCGGCCCTTTCGTTACCCTCAATCCAAGGTGTGCTTTAACCCATTTTATAGAGACCCTTTTCCCTTTGTTCTTAATGGTTATTAAATTTCGTCTGATTAGGTCAGTCAAATAGTTATGTATGTCTGTATTATTAATCGACTCTATTAAAATTTTGCTCTCTGTATGTATTGTAATATGTGTGTTAGTCTTTTGAGGTTCGTTAATTATGTATTCCGTAACTTTCAAAACAGGAAATTTCTCGGCTTGGTTATTTGAACAGTACGATTCTAGTTTATACTGATGTTCTATGGTTCTACCATCTTGAGCTTTAAATAACCATGCACATCCAACGTTCTCGCTGTCCTTATTACCGTCCGTATAGATTTCTGTTTTGTCGGTATTAACTGAATAACATTTGGGTGTGAATCCACAAATTTGATGCAGGGTGTATCCAAAACTTGCAGTCTGTGTTTTTTTCTATTTTGTCCAATGTTAGGTCTTTATATCCTGCATACAATGTCGTTAATTCGTCAATTCTTAATTGAACTGGTAAAATACCCGCCAATAATGTCGCAGCATCAAATGACAACGTGCGATATCCTTTGCATATTTTGATTGCAATGATCCTTTGTAGCCTTGTAGTTTTATAACATTTTTTTTACGAAGTGCAGCTGGATGCCAAACATGTACAGCATAAAGCATTTTAGGGAGGATAGCTGCTTCATATATTACTTTTAAATTTTAAAACCTCCGATTTAAGGCCCCATGTTGCTCTAGCAGCTATTGACAGTCCGTTAATCATCCGTAGAGTGTCGTTATAAAGGTTGTCTAACGATAACGTTATACAGGTTGTGCCTGTTCTAATTTAGTTTTCTATCGGAGAGTAAACCTAAATAGTTAATTTTGTCACATTGGGCTAGTCTGACTGTATTGAGTCGTATGTCTAAGTCTGGTACTCTCCTTTTTCTAGTAAAAATAATGAATTTAGTTTTTTCCAAATTAAAGTTTAGTTTATTACCTCTAGTCCAATGTCCCAGTCTTGATAGTGTCAGATTTGCTATTTCCTAGAGTTCATCAAAGTTTTTACAAGTAACAGTAAGTCATCTGCATAAGCTAGTAACGTTCTATTTTCATGTAAGTCTGTTTCGAAAACTGTTTTAATTAATACGTTCCATCATATTGGTGATAATGCTGATCCTTGAGGAGTTCCTAAAGTCAGTTTCTTTTCTATTGAGTGATAGTTTGTCTGAGCAGTACGTTTTCTGTCAGTGAAATAATTCTGAATAATTTTGTATATGTTTTTTGGGCAGTCATATTTTTTAAGATTATGTAGAACCGCAGGCCACCAAGCATTGTCAAAAGCTCTAGCAATGTTTAAAGAAACTACTAATAAGTTACTTTTTTGGTGGAGCGTGTTATTGATTTGTTTAGTCAGTTCGTTGAGGGCTTGATCAGTTCCAGATTGTGGTCTAAATCCAAATTGATGTCTGTCAAGTATTTCGTTAGTCGTTAGGTGGTACATTAGTCTATTTTTTAATATTTTTTCAAAAACCCTACCCATCACAGGAAGCATACTCAATGGTCTAAGGGAATATGAATTTGATTTGGGAATTAGAACTAATTTACCCACTTTCCAGTTCTTTAGAAATTCCTATCTTTTGAATAGGATTTTATAAATAGCTGTAATCAATTTTAGAAAAGTTTCAGCAATCATAATTGAATTATGTATGTAAATGTAAAGAAGCTACTTGGCGAATCGCTAAGTTAGCGAACGATTTAACAAAGCAATAAGTTAGCTAGCTAGTGTTCTAGCAACGCTTTTCAAAGGTTTAGCGGACTGAGTTATTGATGAGATATCTAATGCTCTAGCATCCGGGCATTAATCCTTTATGAAACTCATTTTGTTAAGTTCTGTTTCACTTATTTACATTTAAGAAGACTAAATATCAATATAACACACTAAACAACACAATCCAAGTTGAAACTGTAGAAGTGATTGTTTACATGTGAGGTTATAGGAAAGAGCTATCGATAAATGTAAGCTCGAAGTGAATCGCAAGGATCGTACTGGTCGGTGTAGCGCGGGTCAAGCCAGTTTGGTGCCTCCTCTTAAGCCGACCGTTACCAAATTAACTAATATTGGTAGAGGATAAATCAATTGATTTATTGCAATCTCAACAGCAATAAAGGAAAGCCAGGTTGTGAGCATTCTTTTGTTGTTACTTCTTACCCGGAGAAAATAATTTAAAGTTCATGTTTGCAAAAAAATGTTTTTACATGTAACAGGAGTTGACAGAACAAGACTATTAAACATTTCCCATAAAGTTAACTGTGGCCAGGCTATAGAACAGAGAAGGGGAGGAGACAGAGAAAGTATTCATAGTGAAGCTAAAAAACATGTTAGGGAATTTATAAGTAAATTACTAGGGACAGAATCCCACTATAACCGAGCCAATTCTAAGAGAAAATATTTGAGTTCTGAACTCAGTATTAGTAAGTTGCATGGAATTTACAACCAACAGAGGATTGCAGGTAAAATGAAGGAATCCTGGCAGATCTGAAAAACAGTATCCTTATAGCTGGAGCCATCTCTAAATCCCGCCCCGACCCCCCCTCCCCCATTTTCTTTTCTAATGGCTGAAGCCCCCCAGACGACCGAAACTACTAACAACATAAGCCAAAGTTTCTTCCATCACATTTTAATAATTTGTGAGAAGTCCCACAACCAAACTGATTCTAATCTCAGGATTGTTTTTGCCGTTTGTTCAGTTCATTCTTTTTTTTTTTTTCTCCCTTATTTTTGAAATCAACATTCTTCACGTCATATAGACATGGATAATTTTGCACTTCCGAAATAATTGTTTCACTATCGAGCTCCATTTCCATAAAAAAAAAAAAAAAAAAAATGAGAAACAAGACGCGACTGGATTTTTCGCACGTGTGGCCACCTCTTGAGCGACAAATGAAGCTGATGAAATGGGCCTGGGTCCATCCAGCGGCGGGAGATGTTGAAAATGCGCTCCACCCCTATTCCCGCTAGCTGGAAAAGACGCTCGTCTGGCCGGCTACATTCTATTCAACGGGTTCCATAAGTACTGCTTCTTTCCCAGCGCAATTTCTGCGGGAAATGTAGCAGGTGTGGCCGTAGCCTAAGAGTTTCCGCGCGTCAGCTTCCACGCCGTAGTTTGGGTCTGCCAACTTTTCTAATTGGCTTCCGTTCTTTTCTAGAGGCTTTCTGGGTATTTCATCAGGCTTCATCCTGGCAATATGTCCAGCCTATCTCGTGGTACTTTTGGCAGCTGCACATTCTTTAGGTTAACATTGCCTTTCTTCCATAATGAAATGAACTTTCCATTTTTTGAATCAAGCCTGTTATACATTAAACCCTTAACGATAGAACACTTTTAATCAGTGTTGCTTCATTGGCGAATATGCGTAACTGTATTATTCTTGGTAGCCTTCTTATCACTTTCCAGTGCATCACCATCTTCTTTTACGTTTATTAGAATACGTTTCAAATCACTGATATTAGCGATATCTTTGAAGTACTCACTGAGACTTTTCGTGTCCAACAAGTCCCAATCTTCAGCTATTCTCTTGATTTGGCCAATGCTTTTGTAACACGCATAATTTTCTTCCTTGCTTAAAATTACAGAATTTTTCCTTAAAATTTTCTCAGCTATGCCGAACACTCTATCCGTAACCAAAAAACTATGACCACGGATTGGAAAAAAATACAATGATTTTACTTATAGACATGTCTGCAATAACTTGCAGAATTTGGCACATCTTCCTTCATATGGCTGTAAAAAGCTTTTGCTCTCTGAGAATGCAATCTTTTTTCAACCATCAACTTCATTTTTTGTTGGGAACCAGGAGCAGCATTTTTAATTTTGCACATCCTTTGGGCCACATATATATTTTAGTTTCCGTCCTTAAAATTACATAAGTAATATGTTGAGATATTCCAGAATTTAACGGTTTTAAGTTATCCGAAGGATATTCCCCCTTTGTTGTCCTTAAAGATACTGTTTTAAAATATTAGAATATTTAAAAATTTTAAGATGGCGGAAGGATGTTCCCCTATTGTTGTTCTTATAAGGATACTGTTTTGAGATATTCGATAATTTAATAGTTGTTAAGATGGCGAAAGGATACTCCCTTTCTTAACACATTCTACGGGAAGTTGGAGATAGTTTTTCAACGCTAATGACCCCTTCCCGTCGAAAGTTTTTACTAAATTGGTACAATATAGAACAGTGGTGGTGGGGGAACAGGGGAACCAGCAGCTGCCGAGGACACCCATCTTCAAATGCCGCAAGGCAATCCAAGATCCTAATATATATATTGTATATTATATTGTATGTATTGTAAATAAATGGAGGATTAGAAAAAAAAAGGGGGGGTTTATCAGCATCAACATACTTCAAGGTTTAACTCTCGATTAATTCAATTTGAAAGTGAAACAGTGAAACTCCGTTTGTTTTTTTTTGGTTGGTCCATTTTAAAGAGTCCTAGCCTAGCACTCGACTAGTACTCTACTTTATTTTTGGTTGTGGCCTAGACCCCCACACTCTCTCACACACTTTTCAGGTCCCCCCCCCCCCTCCTGCACAGGAGACTCTAGGACGTGGAGTATCAAGCAAGGGAGATGGCGGTTTCCAACATGGAGTTGGATGTTGCCAGTGGTCCTATGCCAGCGGACCGATCAGGAGCCACCTTCGAGAAACGCTCTCTATCGGAGGGTTTTGAGCCTGCACCGAAGAAGCACACCTTCAGCCCAAGGCCTGTAACTACTCGGCCCCCAGTTGCTATTGGCAACCGTTTTGAACAATTATCGGTAGAGGTCGCTGAGGCACCTCGAGTAAGGCTACCTGCGCCCATCATTATATCGCCACCTATATCGTTAAATGATTTAAGGGCGAAAGTAAGAGGAATTGGCATAACCAATTTTTCCGCCAACAACTCAAAAAAGGAGACGCGTCTATACCTAAAATCTGAACTGGACCACGGAAAGGCGACTTTACTACTAAGGACGGACGAAGCTGTGCAATTCCACTAATTAAAATCATTGTATTTTTTCCAATCCGTGGTCATAGTTTTTTGGTTACGGATAGAGTGTTCGGCATAGCTGAGAAAATTTTAAGGAAAAATTCTGTAATTTTAAGCAAGGAAGGAAATTATTCGTGTTACAAAAGCATTGGCAAAATCAAGAGAATAGCTGAAGATTGGGACTTGTTGGACACAAAAAGTCTCAGTGAGTACTTCAAAGATATCGCTAATATCAGTGATTTGAAACGTATTCTAATAAACGTAAAAGAAGATGGTGATGCACTGGAAAGTGATAAGAAGGCTACCAAGAATAATACAGTTACGCATATTCGCCAATGAAGCAACACTGATTAAAAGTGTTCTATCGTTAAGGGTTTAATGTATAACAGGCTTGATTCAAAAAATGGAAAGTTCATTTCATTATGGAAGAAAGGCAATGTTAACCTAAAGAATGTGCAGCTGCCAAAAGTACCACGAGATAGGCTGGACATATTGCCAGGATGAAGCCTGATGAAATACCCAGAAAGCCTCTAGAAAAGAACGGAAGCCAATTAGAAAAGTTGGCAGACCCAAACTACGGCGTGGAAGCTGACGCGCGGAAACTCTTAGGCTACGGCCACACCTGCTACATTTCCCGCAGAAATTGCGCTGGGAAAGAAGCAGTACTTATGGAACCCGTTGAATAGAATGTAGCCGGCCAGACGAGCGTCTTTTCCAGCTAGCGGGAATAGGGGTATAGCGCATTTTCAACATCTCCCGCCGCTGGATGGACCCAGGCCCATTTCATCAGCTTAAAAAACAAATTACAGGAAGCTATAGGAAGAATAACTACATGGGGACTCTCCACTCGTCTCAATTTTTCAACTGAAAAAACCAAATCCATCCACTTTAACCGAAAAAGAAATATTCCCCCCTCTCCTGAACTTGATCTCGATAATTTTCTGATTCCGTACACAAATAATCATAAATTTCTAGGTTTAATATTCGATAAAACATTAAATTGGGAATCACATATCTCCACATTAAAAATAAATGCTACAAAAAAACTAAATATACTAAAATTTCTTAGCGGAACTTCTTGGGATGCAGACAGACATACGATGTTAAAATTACATAACTCCTTGATATGCTCCAAGCTCGATTACGGCTCTTTCATTTATGGATCCGCTCGATATCCAATACTCACTAAGCAAGACTCAATCCACAATACTGGAATCCGGATTGCAACCGGCGCTTTTAGAACTTGCCCGATCCTCAGCATATGTTCTGCGACTGCTTCTCCCCCACTTTCATTCAGAAGACAAAAACTAGCAATAAATTATATCTCTAAACTATACTCACAGACCCAACACCCAACGTTCAAATACATATTTAAACCAAAATTTCAGAACAATACCAAGTCAACTCTTCCATTAGTTGAAAGAATCTATTCAGCAACAATAGCTCTAAAAATAAACAACTTTGCATACAGAAGAAAACGAAAACTCTCCCTGGACGCACAAATCTCCAAAACCAATGCTCAACCTTATTAAGTTATCCAAAAACAATACTCCTCCGATCGACTTCCAAACCAGACTCTCCTGTATGCTCCAAAACTTTCAAGATCCTTTTGTGATCTACACTGACGGATCCAGATCGGATAATGCAACAGCTTCTTCTTTCGTCACCCTTAATTCAACGTACAAATTTAAATTGCACAAACTATGTAATATATATACAGCCGAACTACATGCAATATCCTCAGCTCTCCACTTCGCTATGTCAATTAATAAAAAAAAACAATAATAATTATAACCGATTCATTGAGCTCACTAAAAGGCCTAAATAACATGTACTCAATTCATCCTACTATACAGAAAATCCATAGATACCTAAATATGTTACATAACTTATACAAAACAGTTTACTTTATTTGGGTACCGAGCCACGTGAGAATTGTGGGCAACGAGCTGGCTGATATAGCTGCTAAACAGGCCCTTGTACTCCCAGGCAGAGGAACTGCCATCTTGACTCCACAAGATATTAGCTCTCCTTTAAAAAATGAAGTTCATGATAGATGGCAGTCCATGTGGAACGAGAGCCCACCTAGTAAACTGAAAACCATCAAAAAATCAGTCAAACCATGGACCACATCCGTTCGATCCAATCGTAGAGAGGAAGTAGTCTTGTGCAGGCTAAGGATAGGTCACACTAACCTCACACACTCCCATCTAATAAACAAGCAGCCACCGCCATAATGCCAATACTGCGGTGAGATAATCATTGTTAGTCATATATTCCAAGAATGTCCATACTATATAATGCAACTAAAAAATCTAGGACTTGCGCCCGTCATATTTCAAATTCATGGAGATAATGAAAAAATTTTAAAAACTCTGTTCATGTTTTTAAAAGCACAAAATTTACTTAATAAAATATAGACCCACCAAAAAAAAAGTAAGAATTTAAGTGAGAAAAAAAAAGAAAAGAGTAATAATAAAAATAAATAGCTAAAAGTTTATAAAAATCCACAGGCGTTTATGACCTTTGTAGTTTTACGCATATAAACAATAACAAACAACTGCAACAACTTTGTTTTTCTTCAAGTTTTGTTTTAAATAATTTATATAATAAGATATTTTAATTAGTATTTAATTTTCTATAACCTGTTGAATTTTTAATCTCACTTTATATTATGAATAAAATAATAATCACAGTCATTGAAAATAAATACCATGAAAATGTGAAGCAGGTTTTCCCGCCGATTGAAAGAAAACACGACTGCACGTGTGGCCGGGTCATTTGGCGCTTTTGCAGCGGCAGGAAAAGAAGTTGAATTGCTGCGGGAAATGAAGCACGTGTGGCCGTAGCCTTAGGCTTGTAAAAGATATATAAATTATATTTACATGGTATTATTTTTCGCTGACGGTGATTTTTGTTGTATTCATAATATAAAGTAAGATAAAAAATCAACAGATTATAGAAAATTAAATACTAATTAAAATATTCTATTATATAAATATAATTATGAAAATGCTTTAATACAAAACTTGAAGAGAAAAAAAGTTTTCCGGTTTTCATTTTATTATAATTTGTGAGAAGTACCACAACCAAGCTGATTATAATCTCACTGCAGGACTGTTTTTGCTATTTGTTCAGTTCATTCTTTTTTTTTTTCTTCCTTATTTTTGAAATCAACATTCTTCATGTCATATAGACATGAATGGTTTTGCACTTCAGAAATAATTGTTTCACTGTCGAGCTACATTAAAAAAAAACTTGAGAAACAAGACGCGGCTGGATTTGTCGGACATTTGGCGACAAATGAAGCTGATGAAATGGGCCTGGGTCCATCAAGCAGCGGGAGACCTTGAAAATGGGCCCCACCCTTCTTCCTGCTAGCTGGAAAAGACGCTCGTCTGGCCGGCTACATTCTATTCAACGGGTTCCATAAGTACTGCTTCTTTCCCAGCGCAATTTCTGCGGGAAATGTAGCAGGTGTGGCCGTAGCCTAAGTTTCCGCGCGTCAGCTGCCACGCCGTAGTTTGGGTCTGCCAACTTTTCTAATTGGCTTCCGTTCTTTTCTAGAGGCTTTCTGGGTATTTCATCAGGCCTCATCCTGGAAATATGTCCAGCCTATCTCGTGGTACTTTTGGCAGCTGCACATTCTTTAGGTTAACATTGCCTTTCTTCCATAATGAAATGAACTTTCCATTTTTTGAATCAAGCCTGTAATACATTAAACCCTTAACAATAGGACACTTTTAATCAGTGTTGCTTCTTTGGCGAGTATGCGTAACTGTATTATTCTTGGTAGCCTTCTTATCACTTTCCAGTGCATCACCATCTTCTTTTACGTTTATTAGAATACGTTATTTTATACATTTTAATAATTTGTGAGAAGTCCCACAACCAAACTGATTCTAATCTCAGGATTGTTTTTGCCGTTTGTTCAGTTCATTCTTTTTTTTTTTTCTCCCTTATTTTTGAAATCAACATTCTTCACGTCATATAGACATGGATAATTTTGCACTTCCGAAATAATTGTTTCACTATCGAGCTCCATTTCCATAAAAAAAAAAAAAAAATGAGAAACAAGACGCGACTGGATTTTTCGCACGTGTGGCCACCTCTTGAGCGACAAATGAAGCTGATGAAATGGGCCTGGGTCCATCCAGCGGCGGGAGATGTTGAAAATGCGCTCCACCCCTATTCCCGCTAGCTGGAAAAGACGCTCGTCTGGCCGGCTACATTCTATTCAACGGGTTCCATAAGTATGCTTCTTTTCCAGCGCAATTTCTGCGGGAATTGCAGCACGTGTGGCCGTAGCCTTAAACCTCCGTAATTGGAGAGCAGCAGCATAGAATTGAGAAGACGGGCGGGCAATGTAGCAGGCGGCCCTGACTTCGTAAGTTGTAGCAGCATTGAGGAAGTATTTTCTCCGGAATGGAATTTCCGATTTTTCATCTTTAAAATTCGTTGTGTATTTGATAAACATAAACTTTATGATATGGAGCTTCTTTAATTTTTAATCTTAATATATATAAATTACGTATCACGTTCTTGGGGCACGGTGGCACCTGAACTACTGAACCGATTTTAATCAAATTTGCACACCGTGTGCAATTTGATCCAACAAGAAAGATAGGATAGCTTATATCTTAATTTATAGTCGCAATATTATTTGTATATTATCTGCAAGTCACAATTATTTGTTAGCTCTATACGATTCTAACATATGGCGGTATAAGGTTATACTATTATATAAAACGACAAGCCTTTTTTCGTTTGTGGTCACTCACTGCCAAAAACTACTGAACCAATCTCTACCAAATCTTGACTACATCATATTTATAGAATGGTTTAGCAATAGTAGAATCTAATGATTTTCAACTAATTCATTATTGAAAAATGAATAATAAGTGGATAACAGTGAAGTTCAAAAATGGCGGCAATAGCCATCTACATGAAAGGTTAAAAGGTACAGTGTTACATAGAGCTGGACATTGATAATAAAATTTACTTTTTTTCAATTAAATTGTTATTAAATCAGCTATATAGAGTGAAATATACCAAATTTTAACTAGATCATTTTTATAGATCCAGGTTTAGCAACAATAAAAATTTAAATGTACAATGTTGAGTGTTAGAAACGGGTTTTGCCACACTATCACATACTTTTATGGCTAGAATTAAAATCCAACCAGATTATATTCAATAACATTATTTCTGTCGAATGGAAATTTTTACAAAACAAAATTCCGATCCTCAGCTGTTTAATATTGTGTGTAAAAATATGAATTTTGAACCTTTAGTTGTAAGCACTGATAATGCAGTCCATTATATGCAACAGTTTCTTAATAGTCTCTGTCCATCTGGATTACCAACTCGTGTATTAAAAGTGAAAATTGGATGTCTAATTATGCTTTATGTTATCTTCAAACACCTAATCAATCTAAATTTAACCAACTTAATAATGACTGCTATGCGTAAAAATATTACCAAAAATATAATTTTCAATTGTTCACTTTAATACAAGATTTTTATCGATAAGCATTAAAAAAAAAATCAATTATTAGTTAAAATTATCTAAGATTTTCACTTATGAGAGAGGGCGAAGTCTTGACGGGGGATGATGAAATTATATATAAAAGGACAAGCCATTTCCGTTCTTGATCACTAACCGCGAAAACTATAGAACTATTCTCTACCAAATATAACTACATCATTTTCATAGTTCAAGGAACGTTTAGAAATAATAAAATTTACATATTTTCTATTAAATTACTGTTTAAAAAGCGATAAATATGTGGTGTGCAGTAAAGCGAGCGCCATTCAAGAGAGGTTACAATGATCCGGTGTTAAATATAGCTAGAAATTGATAATAAAATTACTTAATTCAATTAAATTGTTATCCAAAAAGCTGTAAATATGTGGCAAGCGACAATAGCGTTTTAGTAAAACTAATGAACCTATCTGAACCAAATTTTAACTACATCATCTTCATAGTTCTTGAAAGATTTACAATTAGAAAATTTACTATAAAAATAATTTATGCTATTATATAAAAGGACAAGCCATTTTTCGTTTGTGATCACTAACCGCGAATACTACTGAACCAATCTGTACTAAATATTAACTACATCATCTTCATAGTTCTAAGAAGGTTTAGCAATATTAAAATCTACTGATTTTTAATTTATATTTTATTAAAAAAAGATAATATGTGGACAACAGTGAAGTTTGACAATTGACCGATACGTGGCGAGTGCAATTCTACACGAGAGGTTAAAAAACAGCTTGAAATTGATGATAAAATATACTTATTAAACTATCAAGAAAATTATTAAAAAATATTTAAATATGGTGTGCGATATGTGGATCCCAGTGAAGCTTGAAAATCGACCGATTGTGTATAGCGCCATTCCACAGTAGATTTTACAATGGTAAACTGAACCTATCTGTACCGACATCTAAATAAATAATTTTTATAATTCTAGGAAGGTTTTGCAATGGTAAAATTTACAATAACTAAAATTTAAATGTACAATTTTGAGAGGCAGGACCGAGGTTTGCCACAATGTCATATACTTTTAGAGTTCGAAATCAACATCCAAACAGGTGAAATCAATGAAGTTATTTCTGCCGAATACAAATTATTACTAAATCAAAATGTCGATCCTTTGCTTTTTTATATTGTTTGTAAAAATATGATCCACGGGCCTTATGTCGTAAGCACTTATAATGCAGTTTATTTTCCGCAAGAGTTTCTTAATAGTCTTTATCCATCTTGATTACCAATTCATACATTAAAATTAAAAATTTTATGTCTAATGGTGCTTTTAAGTAATCTTCAACCACCTAATCAGTGCAATTATAACTAGATTAATTATTACTGCTATGCGTGAAAAAATCATTGAAGAAATAATGCTCAACCACATGCTAAAATACAAGAATCTTATCGATAAACAAATAAAACTTTAATTTTTAGTTGAAATTATCTTTACTTAAGAGGGCGAGCGAAGCCGCGACGGGGATGCTAGTATGTGTATAAATTTAATAATTAGAAGAGTAGAACTTGGAAATCGGTGCTAAAAATATATTTTTTAAAATATGATTATGGCCACTTGTAGAAACTATTGACACATTTCAACTAATTACTGCATACATATTGCGATTGTAAAGTGAAAAATATGGATTTTGTCTACAAGGGGAGGGGTTTGAGTTCAGTGTGTGGAATTCTCTTCCTTACCAAAATGATTCTCACATAGGTTTTCCTCGATTTGTGAAGAGCTAAGCTAAAATTGTATGATTTGTTTTCTTGTTATTATTATTTTTTTTATATCCTGTCAGATTCAGTTATTGAATATTTCTCATTTTTAGAAGTAATAGTAATGGGTTTTCTCCGGAACGGAGCTTCCGATTTTCATTCTGTAAAATTCTTTGTGTATTTGATAAACACGATTTTTTTTTTTTTAATAAATTCAATAATTAGGAAAATTGGACGTGAAAATAGTTGTTAAAAATTTAAGGTTATAGCCACTTATAGAAACATTTACTGATACGAATTACACATTCCAACTAATTATAGTATGCATATTGCGATTGTAAAGTGAAAAATATGGATTTTGTCTACAAGGGGAGGGGTTTGAGTTCAGTGTGTGGAATTCTCTTCCTTACCAAAATGATTCTCACATAGGTTTTCCTCGATTTGTGAAGAGCTAAGCTAAAATTGTATGATTTGTTTTCTTGTTATTATTATTTTTTTTTATATCCTGTCAGATTCAGTTATTGAATATTTCTCATTTTTAGAAGTAATAGTAATGGGTTTTCTCCGGAACGGAGCTTCCGATTTTCATTCTGTAAAATTCTTTGTGTATTTTATAAACACGATTTTTTTTTTTAATAAATTCAATAATTAGGAAAATTGGACGTGAAAATAGTTGTTAAAAATTTAAGGTTATAGCCACTTATAGAAACATTTACTGATACGAATTACACATTCCAACTAATTATAGTATGCATATTGCGATTGTAAAGTGAAAAATATGGATTTTGTCTACAAGGGGAGGGGTTTGAGTTCAGTGTGTGGAATTCTCTTCCTTACCAAAATGATTCTCACATAGGTTTTCCTCGATTTGTGAAGAGCTAAGCTAAAATTGTATGATTTGTTTTCTTGTTATTATTATTTTTTTTATATCCTGTCAGATTCAGTTATTGAATATTTCTCATTTTTAGAAGTAATAGTAATGGGTTTTCTCCGGAACGGAGCTTCCGATTTTCATTCTATAAAATTCTTTGTGTATTTGATAAACACGATTTTTTTTTTAATAAATTCAATAATTAGGAAAATTGGACGTGAAAATAGTTGTTAAAAATTTAAGGTTATAGCCACTTATAGAAACATTTACTGATACGAATTACACATTCCAACTAATTATAGTATGCATATTGCGATTGTAAAGTGAAAAATACTATTTGTTGACAAGCGAATGGAATTGGGTCACCGGCTGAAACGGTGTCTTCCTTGCCGAAATGACTCTCACGTAGGTATTTCTCGATTTGTGAAGAGCCAGAGTAAAATTGTATAATTTGTTTTCTTGTTGTTTTTATTTTTTATGAGTTGTCCGATTCAGTTTATGTAAAATTTCTCATTTTTAGAAGTAAGAATAAGGCAATAAAAATTAATTTCTTGAATTGTTAAAAGCTGAATTAAAATGGTATTATATATTTTGATAAATTTATTAAATGTTTTACTTGTCTATTTATTACCAAAAATATTACATTATGTTTATGCAATACTTATTTTGTTACGGTATATAGAACAAACATTGGCCCTTTCACTGACTAATTATTAGGGACAAACAGGCCTAGCTTCAATAATTTGTAATATTTTATTTTCACTTGAAGCGTTTGACGGTCCAACAAGTTGAATGTCAACCATGATAATTAAAATATACTTATAAAAAAACAAACAAAAAACTTTTACAATAATGTGTTGTACACTACTTTGAAGATCCGGAAAATCATGAATTGATAATAGCTGCATAGTTAACTTATAGTTGTGATAAATATTTCTTTTTAATAAAGTCAATAAAGGAGCTATTGTCTATTTATTTTCAAATAGGGAAAAACTTTTGTTTACTTACTGCAGGAAATCTAACACTATCTTAAGCGAAAACAGTAAAAAATAAGAATTTAAAAATAAAAAAAGAAAGAAAAGAAAAGAGTAATAATAAAAATAAATAGCTAAAAGTTTATAAAAATCCACATGCGTTTATGACCTTTGTAGTTTTACACCTATAAACAATAACAAACAACAAACTATCTGACCCTTTTTCAGCGGTATTAGGGACAAATGATATAAAATAGTCCACATACATTTCCTAAGTTACCTAACCGGTAGGTACCTATGTAATTATATTTAAAAATTACAAAATTTAAAATTGTATATACAAAATTTACAAAATTTAAAATTGTATATAAATTTACAAAATTAAAAATTGTATATAAATTTACATATATAAATACGTATGTAAATTATATTACCTTGTACCTACATTTAAATTTAGTTAGTATGTTGCTATATGAAGTCAAGCCCGTTGTACAGAAACCAGTTAAAAGATATTCGGGAAAACCCAATAACAATTGAAAATATTTCCTGTTCAGAACAAATTGTATTTTCGTTCATTTTTTATCGTTGTAGAGATAGAGCATAACAAAGAAGAACAATCTATTGGACGTAGAGTTTTTTTATAGAAATATTTCTAAATTCAAAAAGAATCTACGCGTATCTGCTAGACAAAGAAAACCTGAACTAAAACGAAGAGCTGATAATAAAAAAGAGTATGTAACCACATAATATTTATTATGATGTAATTTGAACACATAGTGATGTCAAATAGAGTTGTGGAAATTCAACTTTGAAATTCAATACTTCTAAATTAGTTGACTGTAAAAATCGTAAATAAAATTAAACAATGAGAGATAAATAAAATCAGTTTTATATCTGGCTCCTTGGAAATGTTGTAGATTTACCGTAATATAAAGCTATTTCATTGTTCCTAAGTCTCGTGGATATGTACTTTCTCTTTTCATTCAATAATTCGTGATTTCATAACACATATAGATTAAGAAAAGGGAAAATTATTATAATTTATTTATTTTTTTACGTTCCTCTCAAATTGCTACAATAATGGGTTAACTTGCTTTTTCACTAGAAGCCTGAACTGATAAGAGGTTAATATACTGATAATACGGTTCACACCAAAATGGCGGCCTGCCATGGCTATTGAGAGATAAGCCCCTCCACTTGTCTTTAACTCCATGACTGTAGGGTAGGGTTAGGCAATTGTCGATAGTTAGCACTATCGATAGACTAAATATAAATATAACACACTATATTATATAAACTTATATAGTTTATATATTATAGGATATATATAAACTATATAAGGATCGATATGGTGGGTGTATCAAGCCAATTTGGTGGTGTCAGCCATCCGAACCATTATTTTGTAACCTATATAAATATGCATGGAGCAGAGCAAAACTTTTTGTTGGACAAATTTGGAAAATTACAGAATCCAACTGAATGGTTAGGCAGATTTGAATCTAAATGTGCAAGACATAATGTCAATTCTATTGAAAAGAATATTAAAGTCCTTCGGGTCTTTGTATCTGGACCATCGAAGGACTGGTGTGAAGGGAACGTTAAAAAGATAGGACTGAGGGACTGTTTAGCTTGGAGAGAGTCCTTCCTGAGTGTCTTCGTGAACACAGCCTGGTCCGAAGTCAGAGCAGCTTTTAACTTTAAATATTTAGGAGGTTCATTGGTGGACTATGGGCTGGCCAAGGAACGACTGTGTCTGAAAATAGAGAGTCAGTCAACTCTCATATTAAGGATCAACATGATAGTGGTAGGTCTTCCTGTCCAAGTACAAGATGAGTTAGATCGGGAATTTATAACCAGCATGGAAGCTCTCTTCACCCAACTGAAAAACTTGATGGGAAATTTAGCAAGTTAGAGGGGAGCAATTTAGATTCTAAATTAAATACTCATTCCGGAAAATTTCAGGAGACATTTAATGTAAAAAGAGTGAAACCTTCTCAAAATCTTCAAAAGAAACCATGCTTTATGTGTGAGGAACTAAGATGGCCGAGCCGATACCACTCTGTTAATGACTGTAGGAATAAAAATATATTCAGATCAAAAAAGGAAGTTAATTTTAATGAAACCATCTCCACGGAGGGCAGAAGAAGCTGAGAATGTAGTTATTAATGTTACCGATGGATGTTTAAACTAGAAGACCCGGAAAAATTAAATCCATTGATTAAAATAAATGTTCTTATGGATAATAAAATGAAAATAAAAGCAGTGTATGACAGTGGCTCAAATGTTAGCTTAATAAATCAAAAAGTGGTTGAAACTTTAAAATCAAAATTAATAAACAAATCTACTGTATTTAAAACAATCAATGGATTGAATTTCTGTTCCGCCCGGGCAAAAATCATTTTAAAAATTGGAAATATAACAGAAAATTTAAATGCCTATGTTGTGAAAAACAATAACTTCTCTTATGATCTATTACTTGGTCTTGATGCGATAAAGAAATTTAATTTGATTCAAGATGAAAACCTAAACATTTTACAAAGAAAGGATGGCAAGATTTTCAACTTAAAAGAAGCCGAGAAGAAGAAGAATGAAACAGATTTTCCAAATTAAGATGAAATGAAGAAAATAAATATGAATGCAACAGATGAAAGATGAAAATAGACCTGAATCACATAAAAGATTAATGTAATAAGGTGCAAATTCTAAGATTATTAATGAAATATAATAGTTTGTTTGCCAAAAATAAATTTGATGTGGGCAGAGTACAGTCTAGGGGGGCTGAAATAAAATTAATTAAAGATGAATATGCTACTTCACAAGCATATGAGTGTTCAATTCTTGATGAAAAAGAAATTAAAACACAAATTATGAAACTTCTAGATGCAAATTTTATTCAAGAGTCAGATTCTTCTTTTGCGTCCCCAGTAACTATGGCCTACAAGAAAGAAGATGGTAGAAAAACTAGACTTAGCATAGATTTTAAAAACCCTTATAAGCTAATAGTACCTGAATGCTATCCTTTCCAAACTATAAATGATGTAATAGATAAGGTTTCAAATTGTAAATATTTTACAGTAATTGATATAAATTCTGCCTTTTGGTGCATACCTTTGAAAGAAAAAGATAGGGAGAAAAGATCTTTTTTTTAAAAAAAATTGGAAAATTCATGTTTGTTTGTTTATTTCGTTTAACGTCACTTAATGCTGCTATGGCTAATCGGACGATGCTACGGTGGGAGTCCTAAATTTTGCCTATCCAGGTATAATTAGGATAGGGATCTTTAACGAGTACCTGACATCGTACAGGCTCGGGACCCCCATTTTACGTCCCTTCCGAAGGACGGCATAGCTAAGGATTTTTTACTCCCTTTAAAAAATCCTAAGGTCATCTGCCGGGCTGCGAACCCGCGATCTTGGGTTTAGAAGGTTGCTATGCTAACCACTACACCACAGGTGACCCCTGAAAATTCATGTTCAATGTTCTTCCTTTTGGTTTAAAAAATGCTCCAGCTATTTTATAAAGAACACTATCAAGCATATTGAGACGTTATAATATTGACGATTTCAGTGTTAACTATATCGATGACATCCTTTTATTTTATAAAACTTGGGAGGAACATTTAAATCATATTGGAATGCTCTTGCAAGCTCTTGAAAAGGAAGGATTTAAAATCAAATCAGGGAAATGTACTTTTGCAAATAATTCTGTAAAATATCTCGGTCATTTTCTTCAAGAAAACAAAGTCTCACCCGCCCATGAAAACTTAATAGCTAATAAGAATCTGAAAAAAAATACAGACAAATCAGGAGTTCGCAGTATATTAGGGTCTATTAATTTTTACTTGAAATATATTGAAAATAGGACTGCAAAATTTGAACCATTACATCGACTGTTAAAAAAAAATGTAGAATTTAAATGGACCGATGAATGCGAAACTAGTTTTAATTTAATTAAGGAGTACTTATGCTCCTCTCCAATCTCAGCAATTTATGATGTGGAAAAAGAAATCTACATAGAAACAGATGCAAGTTTAAAGGGCGTAGGGGCAACCATAAAACAACCCCAAATTGATGGAATTTTGCATCCGGCAGCTTATATTTCAAGGAAATTGTCTGCAACTGAGAAGAGGATGGATATAATTGATTAGAATGTAAAGCCATTAAATAGGCTATCAAATATTGGCAATAATATTTAATTGGTCGAGAATTCATACTATGCTGTGACCATAAACCATTAGAAAATCTGAGAACTAAATCAAGGACTGATGAGATACTGGATGATTTGGTTAATTATTTATCACAATTTAACTTCAAAATTTTTATAAAAAGGGGAAAGACAATATTATGGCAGATTTATTATCAAGACAACCTTTTCTTGAATATTTTCATAATGGAGATGCACTCAAATTAATAATTTAGTTGAACTTAATGAAATATTGAATGATCAAAAATTAAATAATAATGAACTGAATTTGGGTCAAAATGTAAAAATTCATAATAATATTAAATTCAAAAAACTAAATGGAAGATCAAAAATATTTGTTTCTGCTGCATTTGGAAAAGGACTTATGGAGCGAATTCATGGCTATTATGGGCATATTGGTGTTGCTCAGATGAAAGAAAAACTTAGACCTTATTAATATTTTAAGAATATGGATTCATTAGTGGAAAATGTTTCCAAAAACTGTTCCAGCTGCAGGGAAAATAAGACTCGTCAATGTAAATCTATTGGTTTGATGACAAAACTTGGGCCAGCTGAAAAAATGTCAATTCATTCGGTCGGAGGTTTCGCTAACTACAGGTCACCAAAAAAGTACATGCATATACTAGTGGACCATTTTACACGAAATGCTTGGATCTCTACAACTACTGGTCAATGTGCAAAGGATTTTATAAAGCTTATTGAACCTATTGCAAACAGGAATAAAATTCAAATAATCCTTGCTGACCAGTACACCGGGCTGAACTCGACAGAACTCAAGAGGTACTTGGATAAGAAGAACATCAAACTGGTATTCATGGCTGTCGATTGTCCTCAGTCGAATGAACTCAATGAGAAACTCAACCAGACCCTCGTGAACCGGATCAGATGCAAGATGAACAGTGGGAGCGAGAAGCGAGCCTGGCCAAGTGTCACTCAGGAATGTGTTGAGGACTACAACAGGACCGTCCACAGCTCGACGAAGTTTGAACCAGAATATTTACTGCTTGGTAAGAAATCATTTATTTCACCTATGCCACTTCACGATGAAGGCAATTTATTGAAGGACAGAGCAACTGCATTCATAAACTCCATGAAGAATTTCCATAATAATAAGATAAGAGTGGATAAAAATCGGACTGAACATGACTTTAAGGTGGGAGATCAAGTCTACATTGAAAATGGAAGTAAATTAAACAGAATAAAACTCGATAAATTAAGAGTGGGACCCTTTCCTATAATCAGCAGGATATCCCAATCAATGTATGAAGTCGGATGCGGAAAACAAAGAAAGTCATCCAACTACTTCTACAGCAGCAAGCTGTAACTTTATAGGACTGATAAAGTGGCCTGGGAGCGGGAGGTGTAAGTTCCCTAACTACAGAGCCTGTCATAAATTCTTAGTTCCCATAACCACCACCAGGGCTTGACTGTATGATCTCCATTAGACTGTTAAATTGTTTGTTTGTTTCTGTTTAAGTGCATTAGGTTGGATATGTATCTTGAAATTTAATTATTCTTTCAGGTATATACTTGATTATTGTATTATTGTTTAACTATTTTTCGTTTATTGATTGATTCTTATAATTCTTTCAAACTAATAAAATCTGATTTTCACTCCAGCCTGCTTTTATCAACCTTACATATTTATATGATTTGATTTATTTGGTTGTAAATACAAGTAGTGTAAATCAATTGAAGAACGTGATTTTTTTTTCTGATTTCTCACGGCAACATCACATTGTAGGGTTCGTTATTTTTTCTAAGAAAAATATAAAAAAAATATCAATAATTTGTATGAAATTGTGTACAAAAGCTCATGAGTTGACATTATTATACAGGGTGTCCCGAATTTAAATGGCAAAACTTAAGTAACTTATAGGGGACCGAAAAACTAAGACAAGAAGTCCTTTAGAGATTTGCTCGTTTTTTGCTTAGTTTTAGGGAAAATTGCAAAAAAAAAGAAACAAAACAAGTTTTCATTTTTATACTTATTTATTTACATATATATTTATGTGATGTTCTTTTTAATGTAAATATTAATCACAATGTTGTCCTCTTGCACCAATGCAAGCATTACATCGAGCACTCACTTGATAAATTGCAGCAAAACATTGTTCTGATGATATTTGGTGCACTGCATCTATGATTCGGTCTCTTAATTGCTCTCTTGAGTTGATTGACACCGAATAAACTTTCTGCTTCAAGGTTCCCCATACGAAGAAATCCTCCATGGGTGTCATATCAGGTGATCTGGGTGGCTAAGGTACTACTCCTCCACGTCCAATCCATCGTTGTGGATAATTTATAACCAGCCAAGCTCGAGCAACTCTGCTATAATGAGCTGGACATCTATCGAGTTGGAACCACATTTCAATCCCCTGCTGTAAGGGAATGTCATCTAAATAATTAGAAAAGTCGTTCTTCAAAAAAATGTGTAAATGTGATACCATTCAATTAGGATTGATGAATTAAATGCCACTTCTATTGAGATTATTTTATTTGAAAACTAGTTTCGAATGCTAAACATTCATCTTCAGTTCTAAAACATACAATAAAATTTTCAACACATCAGTACTATGTTACATAAATTAAATATACTAAAGTTTTTCATAAAGCATTCGAAACTAGTTTTCAAATAAAATAATCTCAATAGAAGTGGCATTTAATTCAAAAAAACTTTAAATTTTTTAGACATAGAAATCTCCATAAACAATAAACAACACGAATTTAATATATACAGGAAACCCACACACACAGATGTAGTTATAGACAACAATGCCAGGAGACCACTAACACACAAACTCGCAGCATTTCATAGCATGATATACCGGCTTTTAAATATACCGCTAAAAGAACAAAATTTTAACAAAGAAATACAAACGATTCACACTATAGCTAACAACAACGGATACAGTAAAACCACAATCGATAATATTTTAAGAAAACAAATACATAAAAAAAACTATGAATAATATATACAAAACACCCCCAGAGGATAAAGCTACCCCTAAAAAATATATTTTGATACCATACTACGGCCCAATATCCGCTAAAGTCGGGAAAGAATTAAAAAAATTAGGTTTAAACCCTGCATTTAAAATAGATAAGCCATTGTCTTCATACTTCCCTTCACCGAAGGACAAAATAGACCCTTTCCAAAAAAGCGGCGTATACGAATTAAAATGTAATGACTGTGAAGCAAAATACACGGGAAAAACCGGACGATCAGTAAATCAAAGAGTAAATGAACATATAAGAGCATACACTAATAAGACCCAAAATTCCAATTTCGCTATCCATCTAAATGAAAATAACCACAAATTTAATAAAGACTCGGGAAAAAAATATTACATCAAGTAGAAAATAGCCTAAAATTAAATACTTTTGAATCACTAGAAATAATAAAATCGTTTAAAACCGATCCAGATTTTTGTTTAAATGATCAGATTAACATATCCAATAGCCCCATTTTAAATTTATTTCCCATAGGAACGAAAAAACCCAATGAGTCATAAGGGAAACCCCGTTGTAAATCTAAAACTTAACCTACCTGCCCCCCCTTTTACTTCTCACAAATTCAGTGTTTTAGTTACCTCGAAAGGTGAGTGCCTATGCTTGATTTCTTGTCTTATCTTTTTGAAAAACTTTAGTATATTTAATTTATGTAACATAGTACTGATGTGTTGAAAATTTTATTGTATGTTTTAGAACTGAAGATGAATGTTTAGCATTCGAAACTAGTTTTCAAATAAAATAATCTCAATAGAAGTGGCATTTAATTCATCAATCCTAATTGTATTGATCCTTCTATATCATCATGCGTACCTCAAGTGATACCATTCAATCTTCCAGGTAAAAAATATGGTCCCATCAGTAATCCGTTCCAAATTCCAAGCCAAACGTTAATAGCAAATTCATGCTGAAACCTATTCTCTCTAATAGCTCTGGGATTTTCAAGAGCCCATACATGATAATTTCTTTGATTAAAAATTCCTCCTCTTGTAAAGGTAGCTTCATCGGTCCATATAATTTTTAATGGAAATAAATTATCATCGCGAATTTTGTCAAGAAACCAGTTACTAGCATTCAATCTCTTGACATAATCTTGAGGTAATAATTCTGAACTTTTTGAAGATGGTAGGGGTAGCGATTATCACCTTTCAAAGTTCACTATATTGCTTTCCGCGATATTGCTAATGCAGCAAATGCTCATCGGATGCTAGTCTCAGGATTGTTATCGAAGTAGCGTTGGACACAATTTCTTCTCCGATAATCTGCTCTTATTGCTGCCTGGAATTGGTCACCTTCATTACGTATTAAGAATGACCCAGTCTCTCGTAGTCTATTAAAAGTTAACGAAAAGACTCGTCGATTAGGCTCTCTTCTATTTGGAAATCGGCGCGCATACTCCCGCACCGCTTCTAAAGCATTACCGTTACAGAAACACACAAACACAAAAATCATATCAGCGTATTCAACATTAGAATATGTATGTGGCATTGTGGCTGATGCTATTCACACAAAAATATCTGAGTAACTGACTGAAGACTGATTTAGGAATTATGGTATAACCCTAAAAGGAAGCCAAAATGTAAACAAATAAAAGAATGTAAAGGATAACATTAAGTGTTTACATATCTCACTGCCTAGCCTGACGAACTTTGAAAGGTGATAATCGCTACCTGTAACATTTTTGTTTTGTTTCTTTTTTTGCAATTTTCTCTAAAACTAAGCAAAAACGAGCGAATCTCTAAAGGACTTCTTGTCTTAGTTTTTCGGTCCCCTATAAGTTCATGAAGTTTTGCCATTTAAATTCGGGACACCCTGTAGATGCCGGGACCATAGTGGTAGTCAACATGAATCAGAGTCAAACACTAATTATCCCTTTACAAACCTCGTTCGCAGTAGTGTATGGCTCTGTAAATAGCATACATTTCGGCAGATGCGATGCTGAATTTGGTAGGGATTGAAGTAGAAATTTAAAAAATTTTCTGTGTATCTATTATTGCTATTGATGTCTGTAGTTTTGTTTTTGAAGCATCTGTGAAAATCTGAATATAACCGGTGTAGTTGTTTGATATGGTTAGTAATGCTAGTTGTCTTATGGCGTCTGGAAAGTAAGTTTTTTTAGGATTTTGTACATCTAAGGTTGGTCTGCTGGAGAGTAGAATACATGCTTTAGGCTGAGGTGTGGCTAGATCTAGGGGGCCGCGTGTAATGTGCACTCCTCGAAGAAGCGTGTGCATCTCAAGGACAAGGTTATAAATTTTTGGAGCGTAAATTTTCTTTGCAGAAATAGCTTCGCACATAGGGTTGCTTTCATCGGCACTTGTTTTTATAATGCTTTTCCTTGAAAGCCATATTCTTCTCATTGGTAATAGCATTTCACCGGCAACCACTGGTGTGGTTTTAAATGCACCTATGCATGTTCTTATAGCGGTGTTTTGAATAGTATTTAAGGTATTGATGAAGGGTGACTTAGTTTCGTTGTATATTATGGAGCAATAGTCAAATAGCGCAATATGTTAGAATCGTATAGAGCTAACAGATAATTGTGACTGACAGATAATATACAAATAATATTGCGACTATAAATTAAGATATAAGGTATCCTATCTTTTTTGTTGGATCAAACTGCACACGGTATGCAAATTTGATTAAAATCGGTTCAGTAGTTTAGGTGTTAGCCGGCCCCTAGGCGGCGACACGTAATTTATATATATTAAGATAACATGTTAATAGGGTGGGATCCCCACGAGACTCCTGCTGATGATTTTAGAATATTCACATTCTGAAGAGCCCTGTGATTTATGTTCACGATGTGTGCTTTGAAATTTAATTTGCTGTCCAACAGTACACTAGAAACTTGACTTTACCTAGTGCTTTGAGAGTGTATAAGTTATTGGAAATATCAAAACGTTTAATGCAAATTTTCTTTTTCTTGTGAAAGGAACTAAGGTGCATTTGTTGGGAATTATTTCTAAATGTATTTTGTAAAACTCATCTTTTAAATACTCAAGAGCTCTGCTCATGACTCGCTTCCCTTCCTCTGGATTGTTTACAACCGTAAAAACTAGGAAATCGTCGGCAAATTGGATCAAATAACAATCTGGGGGTGGATTTTTAAGAATGTGAGCCGTGTAGATATTGAATAAGGTTGGACTTCAGACATCTCCCTGTGGTAAACCATTGTAGGAATTAAAACTAACGGGCCCCTCGTCCGTTTGTTTCGTATATGTACGGATGGATAGATATTCTGATATCCAGTTTATCATAATTTCAGGAATACCTAGAATCTTTAATCGTTTGGATAGCATTTGAGTCCTTACATTATCGTATGCTTTTTCTATATCCACAGTTAAGGTTAACAAAATTTTCTTTTCCTGAAATGTTTTATAGATTATTTTTTATTTTGAAGAGAAAAGATTTGCCCAGTCGGGATTCGAACCCGAGTCTCCACTTTTCTAGCGTGGTGCCTTATCCACTAGGCCACCGAGCTCGTATCCGAACCAGGGAAATCTTTTCTCTTCACTGATCCATACCCCCGGGCACTCGCAGTTGCGATGTACAAATCGGGGATGAATGTTCATTGAACATTACTGTTAACTAGATCTTGTTGACATACGTCATATATATATATTATAATTATGAAATAATTAATTTTTGTTGATTAATATATTTTTTATTTTGAAGAGAAAAGATTTGCCCAGTCGGGATTCGAACCCGAGTCTCCACTTTTCTAGCGTGGTGCCTTATCCACTAGGCCACCGAGCTCGTATCCGAACCAGGGAAATCTTTTCTCTTCACTGATCCATACCCCCGGGCACTCGCAGTTGCGATGTACAAATCGGGGATGAATGTTCATTGAACATTACTGTTAACTAGATCTTGTTGACATACGTCATATATATATTATAATTATGAAATAATTAATTGTTGTTGATTAATATATTTTTATTTTGAAGAGAAAACATTTGCCCAGTCGGGATTCGAACCCGAGTCTCCACTTTTCTAGCGTGGTGCCTTATCCACTAGGCCACCGAGCTCGTATCCGAACCAGGGAAATCTTTTCTCTTCACTGATCCATACCCCCGGGCACTCGCAGTTGCGATGTACAAATCGGGGATGAATGTTCATTGAACATTACTGTTAACTAGATCTTGTTGACATACGTCATATATATATTATAATTATGAAATAATTAATTGTTGTTGATTAATATATTTTTTATTTTGAAGAGAAAAGATTTGCCCAGTCGGGATTCGAACCCGAGTCTCCACTTTTCTAGCGTGGTGCCTTATCCACTAGGCCACCGAGCTCGTATCAATGAACATTCATCCCCGATTTGTACATCGCAACTGCGAGTGCCCGGGGGTATGGATCAGTGAAGAGAAAAGATTTCCCTGGTTCGGATACGAGCTCGGTGGCCTAGTGGATAAGGCACCACGCTAGAAAAGTGGAGACTCGGGTTCGAATCCCGACTGGGCAAATCTTTTCTCTTCAAAATCTCTAAGAGATCACACCCTATGATCGCCCCGTACTCCTGCGGCATCTTTTCCACCACATGCACCCTCAGTTTACCCCTTTTCTCCCCCCATTTTGTCAATTCTAATTCTATTCCCCCCTCTGTCCTACACGGTCCGTTTAGCGTAATTAGTCTGCAGTTACATACCTGCGTCTGGAGCTCCTCTCTCCCTTACAGAATGCCTCTACAGCTTCTAGGCTCATGGTGGTATTTGAGCTACCTGTATCCACTTAACACTTTACTCCACCCGCGACTCTAATGATAGACAACCTCCCCCTCGCTCCCTCTATGCTATTTAATACTGCGGGGTTGCCCCTCCAAGCGCACTCCCCTCATTCTTCCTGTAGCGCTCTCCTCTCCGTCTGCGTGCCTCTGCCAGTGTTCCTTGGTTTCTCCTTCCTTCTTCCGTATCTTCTGGTTCGCTCCTCTCCTCCTCTGATTCTGACGACTCAGACGAGCTTGCTGACTCTACTGGGATCCCTCTCTGACGCCATACTCTCTGCGCGTTTACCTCCATGGGCTCGCCGTGAGACCTGTCCTTGCGCCTAATCATATACAGACATTGTCTGGCGATATGACCTTCTGTGCCGCACTCAAAACATTTTGTTCGCGGACAACGAGCTACCAAGTGTCCGGCCTTCCCACACCCATGACAGCGTCTTTCTTCTCTCCTTCCGCTCCTCCTCTCAGTCTCTCGACGTCTCTTTTGCCTCCACGGTTTGTCTCTTCTCCCGGAACTCGTCTCGTTCCTCTCCACGCCCGTAGCTTCTTCTATCGCTCCTTCTTCTGTCCCTTCTTCTGTTAACCCCCTCTGGTCCAGCTGTTCTCCTCTTCGTCTCTGGCTCCAGCGTCGACCATCACTTGGGCACAATCTAGGAACGATTTCTCTCTGGGCAAACCTTCCTTCCTTCCCACTTGTCCTCGCTCTTCCGTCTCCCTCATCTTCTTCGTTATTCGGTTATAGGGGACGATAAGAGTACCCGCATAGCGCCCGTTCGAATGGTAGGACCGTTTCGTTTCGCGAAACATTTAAATATGTCTTCTTCTGGGGACCACCGCCCACCTCCATATGCTTTCTTCAGCCTCTCTTTAACCATTACCCAGGGCGTTTCCTCATCTGTCGGTTATGGTTCAGTATACTCTTTTTTACTCTGCATACTAGAGCGGCTCTGAGGGTGTTGGCATCTCCTTGATCCAGCAAGTTATCAGCGGCCTTAGCATCTATTCTTGCCAATAACCTGTCCCCACCCTTGAGGAAGTGGTTCAACTCTCCGATTTCTCCATCATATCCCTCAAGGTCGGAAATCGCTCTCCTCAGATCTTGTGCTGTGGCTGTTTTTATTTTTAATAATTCCAGTATATTAGCGTGTGCTGCCGACAGTGGTTCCGCTGGTATAGGTGGTATATCAGTCATTTTCTGCTAAATTATTAAAATAATTTATGAAAATACCAAGTTCTCCTAAGCGAATTTATCTCCGAACCACAAGGAAAAGAGAGATATTAAATAGGAGATGTAGATAATTAGGGTAGGCAGTCAAAGATATTCAGCTGATCAAAATAAAATGTTTATTTTATTTTAATTCTTAAAGCCAACGTTTCGACTTGCAATGCAAGTCTTCATCAGGGCTAGAAAAAGAAAACAAGCAGAGAGGTATGACTACATTGTAAAAATATATAAATAAACACACACCAGAACATATAGGAATGAGTGAGAAAGAAAATAAACATAAACAAACAAATAAACATAAATAACTGTATAAGAGTAAGGATGGTAACTTAAAGGCAATATGTAAAGGCTATAAGGCCAGTAAAAACTATTGAATTGAGGCTAAAAATGAGAATTAAAATGGGTGATAGTTACTTAAATGCTAATGAGTGATCTAGACAGAATAATTGGTGAACATAAACAGTGTAGATATCAAGTTGTTGAGATAATGAGAACAAGTTACTGAGTTAATACTTAATGAGTAGATACAGAGTTACTGATATATTGAAGACAGATAACTGAAATAATATCTGAAGGCAATGAAGCCAGTACACTAAATGTAAACTATTGAATTAGAATTGAAAAGAATATTTCAGGAGTGATAATGAATGAGTAAATATAACAATATAATAGGTAAATATAAGAATTGGTAGATATATAGTTAGTGAGATATAGTGGTTAAGATAATGAGTACAGAATGAATAAAAATTACTAGTAACAGTAGGGAGTTAACTAAATAGTTAATAATAGATCAAATATGCAAAGTACAACTATAGAGAAGTGATAAATATATTGATACACATGATAAATATTGGAACAAATACAGTAGGGCAATAATAAGTGTGTATAGTGGAAAGAGAAAGGAAATGAACTAAGGGGCAAAAGTGAGGGAAAAGAATTTTAGCAATAGATTGTGCACTAACATTTAAATTGGAGAAAGGAAAAGGATATATTAATGAATAAAGGATGAATATTGAGTGGTAAAGAACAAACACCAAAAACAAAAAAAACAGAACCACAGATTAAATTAAAACTAAATAAGAGGGAATATTTATAAAATGACTTACGTTCAGGTAAAGGTAAACAATTCTTATATTTACCTATTATATTGTTATATTTACTCATTCATTATCACTCCTGAAATATTCTTTTCAATTCTAATTCAATAGTTTACATTTAGTATATTATATACTAATATACCTATATACATCACAGTCAACTATACCTTATGATTAGAGATATTAAATATATATATATATATATATATATATATATATATATATATATATATATATATATATATATACAGTAAAGAATTTCCTCTTACGTGTTCCCGCGTTTCGGCCTCACATATGTTCACTGAGAGTAAAAAGATAAAAAACAGAAAAGAAAAAGAAAACATAAGAAAATATAAAAAACAAACAAAAAAAAAAACACTTCTGTCCTTAAGTTAAACCTTTCACTATTCTTTGACAGGTCTTTACATATCTCATTTAGTAAACAAAATTTAAAATACAACAACCAAAAAGAACTGTTACACTTCTAATTCTTTACATTATCTATTATTCACAAGTTATCTTGCATAGAAAAGAGGATACCCCTCGAACTCCGTCTAATGCCCACAAGAAGAGAGTAATACGAAAACGAACAATACGAATAAACGGTAATAACGAAACACGAGAAAGAACGAAAAATTTCCGATAATTAGCTAGAAATGAATTAGAACGACCAAAGAAACGAAAAACCAATTAACGTATAAACCGATAGAAACGAGGTAAACGATAGAAATGTGATAAACGAGATAAACGAGACAATTACTTTAACGGGATCTTTAGTTGTTCCAGATGCACCGTCCTTCGCTTCCGGGGATCTTGCATACTCTGAATGGTGACAACATTATGTTCCCGAATCGCCACGACTTTGAAGGGCCCATCGTAACGTATATCCTCCTTACTCCGGTTCGACACTACCTTCCGGTACACAATAGTTCCAATTGCGACCCTTTCCATTCCGTCACGTACCTTAAGATTCTCCCGAGTCACCCTCCTACTTTTTTCCTCATTGAGCCTCTTCCTCGCTTTCTCCCATCTATGCCCGAGTGCCACTTTGTTTGCCACCAACGTCGCTTCAACCTCTTCATCCACCACTGCACCGCGGGTATCTCTTCTACGTTCGCGAAGGCCAAATAACATTTCAAATGGCGAAAATCCCGTGGCTGTGTGAATCGAATGATTGTACGCCACTATTGCCTTAGGCATGGCCATGCCCGCCTCTATTCCTTTTCCGCATAAAAAACGCGAAGGTGATCTCCCAGCGTATGTGCAAGCGTTCCACCGCCCCACGGCCTTTCGGGTGTCCTGGCGTATTCAGATGCCATGCCACATCCAACTTCCGCATTTCCGACCTGACACTGGCGTTGTCAAATTCCCGACCCCCATCCGAAGTTATCCTCTCCGGCACTCCATAAAATTGAAGCCAGATTCGTAGGGCGTCAAGTACCGCCTCCGCCGACCTATTCTCAACCGGGTATGCCAACGCTACTTTGCTGAAGATATCTAGGACAGTTACCCATTTACACCCTTTCCATGTGAAAGTGTCTATTTGTAGGTCTGTTAGTGGTCCTATTGGTATCTCCGTCTCTTCCTGTCGTCCGGTAGGGGGGTGACGATCGTACTTCGTCTTACTGCAAATTTCGCACCCTTTGATCACCTCCTCGATAGTCTACCGCATTTTAACCCAAAAATATTTCCGCTTAAGTGCATGCAAGGTCTCCTGCACTCCTCGGTGATTTGTTTTCCCTTGATGGTACGCCACCGTGACCTCCTTCTGCCGATCCGCCTCCCTTACAGTTTCCACCATCAGCTTACACCGTATGAATGTCCTGTCCAACCCTATCCGCTCATTTCTCCACAACCGCTTTATCTTCTTCCACACAACTTCATTCCCTACATACAAGTAAAAAGTTTCTCCCGGTCGAGATTCATCTGTCAGAACTTTTCTAACCATTTCCTCCGACACTCCCGGCTCTGACCGCACCGTGGTTATATGAAACCTCCCATACTTTATGTACTCCGCTTTTGTCAGTCCTGTCGTTTTTGTCTTCCAAATTATCTGTCTGTGTTTGTCGTTAATTATGTCCTCTAATTCTTCCATTTCTACCGATCTCTCCCCTTCCGAACTATCTCCTCGTGCTACATCCCCCTCGTCTTCCGTAACTTCCGAATCACGTTCCGCTTCTCCTTCCGGTGTCCATTCCCGAATGAATCTTTGTATACCTCCCGAATACTCCCCGGCTTCCCGCTCGATTGTATTCACCTGCAAAGCTCGTGATAGCCAGTCAGCCACAATATTCTCCTTCTCCGGCTTATACACCACCTCCAAATTATATTGGTTCAGGAATTCCTTCCACCGGGTGACCCGCGCCGATGATTCCTTTAATTTCCCCACCCACATTAGGGGACGATGGTCTGTATGCACCTTGAATTTCCTCCCGAACACGTATGGCCTGAAGTGTTCAATGGCCCATACTACCCCCAGCAACTCCCTTTCCAGAGCACTATATCGAGCCTCCGTCTCTGTAAGTCGCCTGCTAGCGTATGCTACTGGTTGTTCCCCTTTCTCACCCTCTTGGGATAGTACTGCCCCCAGTGCATATTCGCTTGCGTCAGTTGTGATAGTAAATGTCCTGGAAAAGTCTGGGAACGCGAGTACCGGTTCTTTCTGAAGTCTGTCCATGCATGTCCGTATGTTTTGCTCGATTTCCGGGGTTATCACTATTCTTCTGCCTTTCTTCAACAGGTCGTTTAAAGGTACTAGGTGCTTGCCATGTCCGGGACAAACCGTCTGTAGTAGTTCAGTGTCCCTAGTAGTCTCCGTATACCCTTCGCGTCTGTTGGGATGGCCATTCTCCTAATCGCGTCTACCTTCCGTGTGTCCGGCCTTACTCCCTCTTTTGAAATAGTATGTCCCAAAAAGTTAATTCGGTCTTGTCCCAGGATGGATTTTTCTAACGACAGTTTCAGTCCAAATTGTCTCAAGCGGTCAAACACCCGTCTTAGGTCCTGTACATGTCCTGTCTCGTCTTTATTGAATATTAGTAAGTCGTCCATGTACACCTGACAACTGGCCTCATCCAACCCTCGTAGAAATTCATCCATGAGCCTTTGGAACGTTATAGGGGCGTTCTTCAATCCGAAGGGCATCCTGGTGAACTCGTAATGGCCCCTTTCAAACGTGAACGCGGTCTTATACTGATCTCTTGGGTGCATCCTGATCTGGTGATACCCCGCCTTCAGGTCTAACGTGCTAAACACCGTCGCGTCACCCAACCGATCCAGTATATCCTCAAATCTCGGAATGGGATACTTTTCATCTACCGTATTCTCGTTCAGTTACCGAAAATCCACCACCACCCTGTACTTTTCACGAGTTCCTTCTTCGCTCTTTTTCTTAACCGGCCATAAGGGACTGTTATAAGGGGAGGTCTATCAACTATAATACCCTGACTCTTTAGGCTCTCCAATTCCTCCCTGATGTGCTGACGCAACGCCTGGAGATACTTTCTTTCTTTCACGTATGTCACCCTGTCTTGTTTTAGGGGGATCTCGTGTACCGTCTCCCCTGTCACACTCAGTATTTCCCCTTCCTTGAAAAAGATATCGGAATACTCGCCTTTTAATGACTGCCGCCAATCTCCCTTCCGATTGATCACCCCGACCATAGCTCGTCCCCCTTCTCGATCCCTCTCACATGTATAAACCTTTTTCCCAATACGAACCATCCATCGCTCACCATTACCTTTAATCCTGGTCCCTATCTTCCCTAAAAGGTCACACCCCGATGATACCCCCGTATTCGCGAGGCATGTCCTCCACTACATGCACCGCTAGTTTCTCCTTCTTTTTCCCCCACCTTCCTAATTCTATCTGCGCTTCACCCTCTACTCTACAGGGGCCACTCAGCGTAATTAATTTACAACTACACGGTTGTACTCGGGGTATCCTCTCCTCCTTACATAAATTTCTTATAACCTCTTTACACATAATTGTATTCGAACTTCCCGTGTCAACCAGACACCACACACCCTTTGCAATTTTTATAATAGGCAACCCTCCACTTACGCTCTTAACACTATTTACAAACACTCGGTTGCCCCTCTTTTTGCACTCACCTCATACCTCCTCTCCGCCGCCGTCCTTCGCTCTCCGCTTCTCCTGTCGCTTCCTCCTGCCTGGCGTGCTCCTACCCCTGGTTCCCCTTCTTCTTCTCCTTCCGTCTCCGAAGTTTCCGACGATCTTGTCGATTCCGACGGACGTCGGCTCCTCCGCCACACCCGCTGGGCGTTCACCTTCATCGGCTCCACCTGGGTCGGTCCTCAGCGCCTGTTGATATAGGGGCACTGTCTCGCAATGTGGCCTTCTGTGCCACATTCGAAACACCTCGTGCGGGGGCACTCCGCCACCAAATGACCTGGTTTCCCGCACCCATGGCATTTCCTTTCTTCCCTTCTCCAAGTCTTCGTGTCCGTCCCTTGCCTCTTTTCCCGCATCACTGGACGTTCTCGACCTCTGAAATCCGTGTCCCTTCTTCCCATGGGTCTCCTCGAGGCTGCAAGCTTCTACCTCCGTCATTCCGTTTGTAGGTGACCCTGCTCCACCCGTGCTCCTTCCGAACTTCCTCATCTCGAGCGCTGGAGTCCACCATTTCTCTTGCACATTCTAGGAAAGTCTTGTCCCTCGGAACTCCTTCCTTTTTCCCTGTTTCCTTAGCAAGCTGGACTTTCAGAATGGTCGATAGAAAGGCCATTCTCGCTTCCACTTCCGCTGCCTCTGTCGTTTCCCTCATCTTTTCTGTGATTTTATTAAAGTGGGCCAGCAGTGATCCCGCATACTGCCCATTAGATTGATGAGGCTTCCTAGCTTCGCGGAACATACGAAAAATGTCCTCTTCCGGGGTCCAACGTTCGCCCCCGAACGCCTTCTTGAGTCGATCTTTCACCACGACCCATGGTGTGTCCTCATCCGCTTGAATTACGTTGAGTATGCCGCGCTTTACCCGTCATACTAACGCTGCTCTTAATGCGCAGGCATCCACTGGATCTAAGAGATTCTCGCCCGTCTTTGCTTCTATTCTCGCCATCACTCTGTCTCCTCCTCCCTTTAAGAAGTGGTTTAGCTCCCCAATCTCACCATCGTACCTCTCAATATCAGCTATTGCCCTCCTTAAATCTTGCGACATTGCTGTTTTGAGCTTCAGCAATTCGAGAGCATTTGCCTGTGCCGCTGCCATATTCGCGTGAGCTGCTGCTAAAGTTTCTGGTGGTAGAGGCTGTAACTCCGGCTGAACTTCGAACGATGGCGGTTTTAAAATGTTCTTATTCTCCATCCAGAATTTAGTTTGACGATTTGAAAGATAAGAAACGTAAGAACACTTGGATGATAATGATATTCACAAAAACTTTGATCGGGAAAAAAAAATCAAAAAAGAAAAACTCACCAAGAGAAAATGTTCAAGCGTTCCCGGGTTTCGGCACCAGTTAAGTTCGCCCAGAAGAGAAACACAAAAAAAAAAAAGGAAATTAGGGAGCTAAATAACACTCACAAGTACTGGAAAAAGACTAACTTTATTGTTCAGAAATCCTCTTTATATACTTTCGGTGGTTTGTTTGGGATTAAGTTAGGAATTAAGATGTATATTATTCCCCTATACCCCTTAACTTATATATATATATATATATATATATATATATATATATATATATATATATATGAAATTTTAATTGAATCCTATGGAATACCCACCGCATGCCACTTAAAAGATCGAAGTCGTCATATTTTGCCAAAAAATACACATTTAGCGTTTTGGCGTGTGTGTTTCACGCATTTTTAGCAAAAGTTAGGTCTAATAGAAAATTTAGCTAGCTTTTAAATGAAGAAAATAAATTTTCGATCTTTCTAATAGTTTCGGAGTTATACCGAAAAATGTGCCAAACAAACTTAGATTTTACATCATTACGCGGTCTTTTGCTTGCTGACATGGGTATAATACGGGACTAGATTAAAACTTCATATATGAGGTCTGATAGTAAACTTAAACAGCTTGTAGATGGATAAAAGAAATTTGATCAAACAGTTAAGAATCTACGATTTTCAACCCTTTCCCACTCTCCCCCACCCAAACCCAAAAGCTATTTTGAGGAAGACTTTTCACCATATTTAGTAGAGCTAAGGGTATTGAATAATTTCCAGGAGTCAGACCTATTTATTTTTGGAGTTCAAGGTTCGATGCTAATTTCCCTGAACTATATCATTGATACAAGTGAACTATAAACTTAACTATAAGAAAAAAAAATGCACTTTGGTAGTAAAAATCAAAGGGAACGTTATTACATTGTTGCTCCATTTCAACTGAATGACTATTCAAGAACATGAATAGCAATATGTACAGCGGTGCACCTCAGCAGTGCCCTGCTAGGACCGGCGCACAGTGGGGCAAAAACGCAAAAAAGTGTTTAAAATTCAATAACTCTTGGAAAAATATATCTACCAACTTGAAATTTCACCACTCCTTAGTTCAGTAAAGAGGTTTAATAGTCTCACCCCTCAAACCAATTGGATGGCATGATAAAACAAAAAAAAAATAGTTTGAGAAAGTGTATCGGTTTAGAATAAATCATTTTCGTTGTTGATATGTTTTTCTCAAAACCAAGCGGACTTCTATTTTAATTTTTCACGTAGTATTCGATGAGGCATCTAGAAATTAGTTAGGCCTTTGTATTTAGCCAGTATATGATAATTTATTTTCCATAATACACGCTTATTTTTTTTCCCATTATTCTGAGTTTGTTAGTAAAACATTAATTTTCTACTAGTTTTCTAATACTACTTGAGAAACTTTTGAACCGTTATTTTACAAATTAATTATATTAATCATTCTGGGAATCATCAGCAATGATAATCCAAGATTAGTAGTACCCGCCTACATTAAATATTAAAAAGTAATTTTCTTTTAAATTGTAGTAATTCTAATAATCAGTAAATAATTACATGTTTTTTTTGAGATGTAGTACTAATAAAAAATTCTAAATCACATCTAACATCGGGGTTCACGAAATGGGAGTTCCTGGAAATAACATTCATTACTTTGCTTTTTGACATAACTACTTTTATTAAAAAATATATCTAATAAAACTAGTAAACATATAAGTGTTTTTTTCAATATCCACCCCTCTCTTATTATTATTTTTTTTTACCGAGAACATATGGTAGAAATATTTATACATCAAATGTCGGTAGGTTAACCATGTCAGCCATTTTCAAAGATTAACGAGCTGTTGTACTAAGGAACCAGATTCCCCTTCCAAAAATAAATTATGTTTTTGTTTACATAGCTCTAGAAAATATTTAAATTTGGTTTGAAAAAGACACAAAGAGGAACAATATCTATAAAATGAATAATTAATCATAAGGTCAATAATTCATCATTTGACTTTTATTGCTGATTGCTCCAAAATTTACAAAGAGAAAATATGGCCGATCATCAGTATCACATTAGGAAATTAATGTCCAGTAATTGTCATAATTATCATTGGAAATAAGCTGCATAGTAAGTCTGGAATACGGTAGGATCTCCACTCTCCTGACTACTGAGAGTTGTAAAATATATGTTAGCGAGCTCTGGGAGTGAAGGTCGCAAGTGGACGCAGCTAATCATTGTATAGTATGTTTTTATACACCTCTAAGAAGGGTTTAAGGCGAGGCACCACCGGGAACGGACTTGACTTGACTTGAGTCCGGTCAGCTACCCAATAGACTGATATTTAATTTAGGACGGCGCCACTGCGACCTGACTTGACTGGACTGGACTGGATTCTGCAACCTGACTCCGGTCGGCTCCGGTTTGGTTTGGGTTGGGACCTGACTCAGGTCCCCCCTCCCTACCACCAGCCAGTCCAATCTAACCTCTCTCTCTGTGCACAGTTTTTCTTTGCAGCTTTTAGTGATATTCCAGAAAAAATGAGTGTTGAGGAGAAGCTTATAGAATTGGTGAGAGAGCAGCCAATAATATATAATACTACAGAGGGTAATTACAGCAATGTGATTAAAAAATCAAAAGTTTGGGATACTATCGCACTTCAGTGCAATTTAAATGCAGGTAAGAAATTAATTTTTATTTCTTTAATTTTGAATTACATTTAATTTTTCAATATTCATGGTACGTTTTACAAACAAAAGAAATGTCAAACATAATTATGTAGTACGCAGATAGCTTTCACGACCTTGTCTACAGTTTCGATCTTAATTTCGAAGGGTTTATGAAGTACTCTCCATCTGGAGGATAAAATTCCAAACGCGTTTTCTGAAGTTCTGCGAGCCCTTGATAATCGATAATTGAAAATTGCTTCTTCTGTTACCAAACATTTTTCGGGATAGGGGCGCATTAAGTGCTTTAGTAACGGAAAAGCTGCGTCACCAACAACAACATACGGCATCGCACTTCCACCTTCGTAAAGAGGTTCATCTTCAGGTAGATTTACACCTTGTCTTAAGCGCCGTCCAATGAAGCTTGATGAGAAAATCCCCCCATCACTGAAGCGCCCTTTTGATCCAATATCAATCATTAAAAAACGGTAGTCCGCATCAACTACTGCCAAAAGCACAATGGAAAATGTTTTTTTTTATAATTAAAATACGAAGACCCGGATTTTGATGGTGCTTTAATTTGAATATGTTTCCTGTCTATAGCATCCATACAGTGATCGAAATTCCATTTCAGCTTAAACGATCTGCAGAGTTTTTCAACATTTCTGCTGAAGGATCTGGCATTTCAGTAGGTTGCAAATGAATCCATAAGGCATCACAAACTTCCTCACCGGCACGAGATACAGTTCTGTGTCCAACTCTGTAGCTAAACTCCAGAGATTTATAGCAGTCTCCACATGCAAGATATCTGCGAGAAAGCAAAAATAAAGCTCTGATTGCGTTACTTAATTTAAACAAATTAATTTGTTTGATTTTTTTTTCTAAATGTTATTTTTTTTGCAGGCGAAGAAGCGAAAAAATTATGGATAAAGCTTCGAGATGCGTACAGGAGTAGTTTAAAAAGGTCACAAACAAGAAGTGGTGATGGTGGAAGCTACACTAAACCGTGGAAATTCCAAGAACATATGGCATTCTTAAAACCTCATATGAAGGACAGAAAGAGGTTTACTAACGAAGATTTATCGCAGATAGACGATATAGATATATATATGGGGGAAACAGGTGAATCACCTAAGTGCCATGATAACTGTGATGAGTCAGGCAATGAAAGACCCCCAAAAAAGAAAAAAAATGGACTACCTTCTCTTTTAGTGGAGTTGAGAAAAGACCATGAAGGACGGAGGAGGAACAGGGAAGAATTTCGTCGGCAAATTCTTCAGCCACCTAATGAATTAAAATTATTTTTTGACTCTATGTATGAGTCAACAAAAAAATTACAACCTTCCTTGCAGAGGAAGGTTAAAAGGAGGATGTTTGCTATTGTAGCTGAGGCAGAGGACATAGAAGAAAGAACTAATGGACCTCCTCAGTACTGTAACTCCCCTGGCCCTGCTCTTTCTCCACAAGAAAGAAGCTGCCCAAGCCAAAGCAGCAGCAGTTCAAGAGGTCACCTGTTTCCCAATGAATATCTTGAACATTTAGGAAATTAAAGGAAACGTTTCTCACAATATTTTGTTATATATATATATATATATGTATGTGTGTGTGTGTGTGTGTGTGTGTGTGTGTGTGTGTGTGTGTGTGTGTGTGTGTGTGTGTGTGTGTGTGTGTGTGTGTGCCACTGGGGGTATGACTGCGTGTGCGTGTGCGTGTATAGGTATATATTGTTACAATTATACTTAGGTCTAATTACACTAATATGTATATTACACAATACTTATCTTTAATATCTTAATACTAGATATCACAATTATACATAAGAATCTATTACACTGACACAGAGACTGTTACTACACTCACTGACACTGTTAATCACTGTCACTAACTCACTGACTGAACTGTCACTGACACGACCGTTACTCGATCACTGACACATGGATACTGCCTGCTAGGCTGGAAGTCGGCCTATTTAAAGCTCCGCCGAACATTCTAGATCTGGCCAGATTACAGATCTAGGGCCTTCTGGGCCGCCGTGACCCTTCCAGGCCATTTGCCGCCCTTTTCGGCTACCTGCTCGCCCATGCCCACGGCACCACCAAACTCACCTAACCGTTACAATATCTTATCAATATAATGTCAAAATATTTTGTTTGTTTTAAATCTAGAAAAAAAAATAATAAAAATTTATATTGCGCTAAGAATTTATATTATCATAGAATACAACTTCGCATGAGCATCACTTATCAATAAAACTACTATTTTGTTTTTTATTATAAAACTCTTACTACTAATTACTTCTTACTTACTAATTGTTTTTTGTCAAATAAATTAGATCTAAGTCAGACAAATGGCTAATTTTTCTCTGGTACCAATGGCTTTCATTTAGTTAGTATCCCTTTTTCTAATATCTTCGTTTATCAGGTCGTGAATCTGCTCGAACTCGGACCGAATCATCCGGAAGTAATTCTGGAATTGATCACTTGACAGTTTATCAAATAATATATGGAATTCCCCGTATTCCGGTCGATCCTTCACATATTCGCATAGCCACTTCCTATCGAGAACACTCGATGCTGCTACACATGTTAAAATAAAATCGTACTCCGAATCAGACGAATCCGATTCTTCATTTAGCAAGCAGTGTACTGCGTTCATCTCGGCTGTCTTACACTGACTGAACTCAAGTCAAGTCAAGTCTCGGTGGCGCACCCCCACTCAAGTCTGGTCCGCTCATGTCCACTCAAGTCAAGTCCGTTCGCGGTGGCGCCTCGGCTTTAGCGTTGGAATTGAAGAGAAACAAAAACTTAAGGATGCATAATAATCGGAAAATCAAAAAGTCAAAATTTGGCTTAGTTAATTTTCAAAATAATCTCGGTTTGTACTCCACCAAGTTCAAAACAATAGAAAACAGTATGTCAATGCCGAAATTGAAATCAAATTATGACGATTAATAATGGAATAGTTATTAAAAATAAATTTTCTTTTTTTCTCCATTTATTACTCTGAATGCTTCCCATTGTTAAGTAATCAACAAAACTCTCTGAAACTCAAGCTCTATTAGCCTTAAGGTATAGTAAACACATATTTGTCGCAAATTTAAGGAGAAAAAAAAAACTTTAAAAAATATTTTAAGCAGTTTTTTGCTCATTTGGCCCACTATGCGGCGGCGCGGTGTCCACTACTCTTTCACCGCTCTCTATAAAACCATTGTTTTAATAGAAGACGTTGTGAGACACATCACTTTAAAGCCAATCATCTTATCTATAAGTTTTGTTTAAAACATTTCTTCCCAAGACGTAATGATAAAATGCTATATTTTGTTGAAGTTACTTTATGTTTTTTTGTAGTGACAATTATCGGTATATCATTAAGTATTACTGCGAAACTAAGCTATCTGCATGAAGAGTGTATATAACATAATTTGTTCACAATATTGTAAGCAGTAAAAAAAAAAAAAAAAAAAAAAAAAGAACATCCCGATAACATTACTCTTGTAATGTGGCTGGAGGGGTGGGGAAAAAGCAAAAAGGAGTAGGGGTTGGGACTTTGTGTTTTTTTATTGTTTAGTTTATGTATTAACGTCCAGCGAAAATTCACCTTTGCCCTAATTTGTTGCGACAAACCTTATTTTTTTAACCTTCATTGACTGGGCTACCACGCAAGCCTCTCAGACTTTACAACATAACTATTCTATACGCAATAAACAACTGGGGCAGACGATGAAAATAAGGCTGAACTATAAAAAAATCTCATCACATCACATTTCCACTTCGAAGAGACAGGTCCTACGTCATCATCGAAAACGATTAGATTCCGCTAACCGACAGAGTACGTTACCTTGAACTAATTATTGACCAAAGGAGGACATAGGGCCCACATGTATCTTCAGAACGCAAAACATTAAATAAAACGCTAAGAGCCTCCGCACACGGGTCGACGCTCGAAGTAAAGGTGGGACAAAAATAACGTATTCTTTAAAATAACCTATTATTGACTCGGAACTGTTATCACCAATCACCTATTACTGAAAAAAACCTATTACCAGTAGAGGTGGGCTAAACAGTTATTTTTTGGTATTAGGTTACTACGTTATGGCTCTATCCCAGTAATAGGTTCCAATAATAGGTTATTACAGTAATAGGTGATTCAAGTAAACCCCTGCCCTACCGCTAGAATGCGCGCCCGTCAATCACTGCTGTTGCCAATAACTCTTCGGGATCCAATAACGCTTAGAATCACTGCAGTTCTTACAATAACGCCAGTTATTAGAATCACTGCAGTTATTACAATCACTCCAGTTCTACAACAGTTCTCAACTGTTATTAGAATAACCTATTGCCAGCCATCGTTCAGTTTTCGATCACCGACCTGGCGCTAGTGGTTCTAACCTATTAAAAACTTACTTTTAGACATTTTGACTGGTAATTCATTAATTTATCCTCCTCGCCATTGCTAATAATGTTAATAATTTGTTTATTTAGTAATCTTACAAATGATAAATAACACAAAATCAACCAAAATTATTGTGTCAATTTTTTTTTAACAAAAATTTTTAGAAGCCAATTAAAAGTTGTCAAAATATATAACAAATTAACAATAAATCGGCAATAGAATTCAGCTAAATAAATCTTTAAAAAACATTGTCCTTATTTAATTATACTGCCAAGATTTTATTTAAAAAAAATACATATAGGTGTTAGTAAAACATATTTGAACAATTATAAAGACTCAACAATTACAAGTAGCTTGTATCAATCTGTTACCTAAGCATGTATTGTGTATTAAAATATTGGCTGTAAGATAAAATAAAGAAGAAAATAACAGAGGTAGAAGCAGGATTCAGGCTGGGCCATCTTAGGTCAAGTTTTTACTATATCCCAATTTTTTTTTAAAGCATTTGGTGCACTTCCAAGACTTCTGGTCCAGGAGGTACATTTAGCCTTTATCCACCTTTAGAAAGCTTTGACTTAGGTCCTTTAAATAAGGTGTGGAAAGCACTGTTTGTCAGAGATAAGTGATAGTCTGAGATAAGGCAAGGCCTTGTATGCCTTATCTCAGACTATCACTTATCTAGAGGTGCAGAATTGGGAATTAAATTTTGAAATAGCAGCGTTACTAATTGTATACAAAAGTATTTTAAAAAAAGGTTTTGATATCATGTCCCCTCAGCATTACACATCACCAAAGGATTAAATCAAAGTTGCTGCTAATCACCTACTCTCTTTAACATGTTTATTAAACAACCTTTCTAGAAATAGGAGAGAAATATTAACACATGGGTTTGGAGATTTTGAAAGATATCTAATTCATAATACAAAATGCAGGAGTTTATCAACTCATTGCCACTGAGGAATGTGATCTGGAATACATGCTGAGGAAACTCTAAGCAGTATTCTGAAAAGGGCATGGAAATAAATCTAAAGAAGAAAGAGTTTGTGTCCCTCAACTCTTCGAGCACATTTTTTAGCATTGAAGATTAGAGATATGGAGGTCTACTAATCCTTTCTGGAAAGGAATCCTCCAGGAAGACTGCAGGAATCCTATAACTGGTTCCTGTGGAATAAAAACGTTTCCTTTGAAAAAAAAAAAAAAAAAAAAAAAACCGATGATTATATCTTTCCTTATCACTATAAATTGTCTTTAAATTTGCTAAAATCTGTGGTGTGGAGAAGAAAAAGCTTAAACGCTACTATCTTTAGAGATGGGTACTCAGAGTGGAAGTTATTTCATAATAAGAGCCCATCATGTTTCTAATAATATCATAAGACAATATATGAGAGAGGAAAAAATCACTTGAGGTACACATGATGGTACAGAAGGATCAATACAATTAGGGTTTCATGAATTAATTGCCACTTTTATTGGAATTAAGTCATCAATCCTAATTGAGGAAAAAAAATATTTTAAAGAGTATTTAAACCAGGAGCTCATTCAAAAAGAATGTATCAAAACAGAGGCCAAAGTAAATTTTCCTGGACAGATTAGAGAGTAAGAGGATGCCTGAGGAAATTGTTGATAGGGGATGTAAAGAAAGGAATGGCAGCAAAAAGATAACAAGAGAAAGATTAGTAGATCAAAAGATGGTTTGAACAAATAACTGATAAAGATTAGGATACAATAACTGAACAAACCTGAAGGTATTTTTCATTTTATAAGTTTCCAGAACAGAAAGGGTAATTATAAAAATCACAAAATGAGATAATGTATGGACTAAAACTATATAAAAAACCAAAACAAATTACAATAAAGTTTGTACAAATTTATCAACACCCCACATTATCATTGTACAATCACAATGAGTTTTTTATTTAAAAGAACTGTTCTCATAAATACTTCACCAAAATATTGGACAATACTAATAACCATACAGATTCAATCAATTTACATCAGAGTTTTTAAAGGAAAAAAACAAAAACAAAATGAATTAAAAATATTCAGTTTATTTGTTAACAAATCTATTTACAAATATTCCAATGGATTTAACCATAAAAATGATAACTAAAAAGTTTTATGAAAGAAACCATTCACAAAAATAAAAAACTATATATCAAAGGACTAAATACTTCAAAAAGCAGTATTATATTTTACAAACAGGTAAAAAAAGGTAGTGTCTCGATGGAATCTAATAAAAGTGTAAATATCCGTGGAGTAACTATAAATTACAAAAGTCTAAATAGATTTTACAACAAGCTAATATATTTATGATTTAATAATCATTGCAAGATTTTAACTATCCATTATAATCATAAGATTTTAATGACATTCATTTGTCATTACATTATTATTTGTAATATAACATAAGAAAAAGCATTTGATATTAACTAGCCATTTCAACTTTTTTAAATTTCGATTAGAAAACACTAAGACCCTGAATATTGGGGAACTATTTCAGTCCAAGCAAAATTTAAATAAAATCTGGTGTTAAAAGCTCATCTAAAAGTTTCAGCACTTTGTATTAAAGTAGAACCTCTCTTAACCAAGAGATTTTTTTATCGATTCCCAATGAAACAAAAAAGGAACTCATGAAGATTTATTTACAAATTATGACGCCTTACAGACAGACATGGACGAGGACCCAAACAATGAAGAAACAGAAATCAAACAAAAAATACCACCAATATTTCTCCTTAGTGACGAACCTTACAAACATATAGTAAAGAAATACAGGAAAATGTTATCAATGAATTTTCAGTAAAACAGTGTAACCAAAAACTTAAAATAACCTTGACAACGACACATGATTTTAGATCATTAACAAAATACTACGACACACACCACAAAAAATACTACTCGTACGTGAACCCAGAGGAAAGGAACCTTTCCGTTATTATCCGAGGTGTTCCTTACTCCTTGACTAATGAAGAGATTCTTGAACTACTGACCCCCACTTACCCCGTTATTAAAGTCCTTAGGCTTAATAACAGAAACAGACAGCCGACCCCACTTTGTGCCGTAGAAACTGGCTAACAATGAGGCGGGTAAGAATATCTTCTCCCTGAGGTCACTGTTCCACACCATTGTAACGGTGGAACCCCGTAAAATTTCTACCCAGGTAGCCCAATGTGGCAGGTGCCTTAGGGTAGGCCACACTAAGAATTATTGCAGGCCTGGACCCGCGATGTGGGAAGTGTTCTGAAGGCCACCTCACATCCAGCTGCACTAACAACCCACAGGTTATCACCTGCGTGAACTGTGGTGAAAATCACAGTCCGAGGTACAGAGGCTGTACTGCCTTCACACAATATAGAGCCAGGAATATGAACAAACCTCCGGCGATGAAACCTTCATACACACCCAAACAGACACACAAACCACCCCCACTCCCAACACAAACGTACAACACCTTACCACTCAACCTCTACAAAATACACAACATAAATTCACCAGTTCTTCTGCTCGATCCATACCACAAATGCAAACTATACCAGTGAATAATAATCCTCCTCGATCCGAAACCAGCACATATTCCCAGGATGAAACCTATCACTGCTCCACGTTTCCGCATGCCCCCAAGAGTCTCCAACATGTTTCAGAGCAGATTCAACTCATCATCAGCATACTACTCAGGCAACCAATCACGAAAAATACAAACCCACGCGATCACGACAATCTAAACTTCGCAAACTTACTGACAAACTTCCTTAAACCACTAATACCACAAATTAAACAATTTTTCATGCAGTTAATTTCCCAGATGTTTATAAATGAACATGGAGAATATTAATAACTCACAGAATCATACACTAACACTACTCAACTGGAATGCTAACGGTGTTAAGAAACGCCAAAACACACTGATAGACTTTTTGGCGCGCTACAAAATAGACATAGCATTTATCACAGACACACACCTCAAGGCCGGCGACAGATTGCGAATTAGGAATTACACAATATACAGAACTGACACGGAGGATAGATTTGGAGGAGTAGCACTTCTTATTAGGAAAGATCTAGAGCAATCCGAGATAATCCTACCCCGACTTCAAAATTTAGACGCAGTAGCAGCTAGACTGAAACTAACAGATAATACTTTAAATATTGTTTCGGCCTACCAAAGACCAAGCAAACGACTGACAGACACAGATTTCGAACTGATATTTACTGGACAGCCAACACTATTACTCGGAGACCTCAACAGCAAACATACAGACTTTGGCTGCCGGACCCGTAATTCAAATGGGACCAAACTTCTAAAAATCATTGATAAACTTGGTCTCCAAATAAGTTCTCCAGAAGAGCCCACATTTTATCCAACCCAGTACGGCTACCGCCCAGACATATTAGACATAGGTCTCGTCAGCAACTTTCCCACTCCCATTCATCACACTCCTGTAACAGACTTGGATTCGGACCACCTCCCTGTGATCTGCTCTCTAGGCGCCCGAGCCCAACCACCACCCTCTCTTCCTCGGCTCATCACGGGGAAAGGTGGACTGGAGGATCTTCGCCGAGGAGATGTGTTCGCTTCCCATCCCCTCACACTATTACACGACTGAAGACATAGACACAACCATATCCATACTCACACAACACATATACAATTCCATAAACACAGCCACTTCACATACGTACCCTCACACACACAACAACACAAGACTCCACAGCACATACTTGACCTTATACACCACAAAAACCACATTCGTCGTCAATGGCAACGCTACAGACTACCGGATCACAAACGTGAGATGAACCGACTGTCTAGGCAAATTAGACTAGAACTGGACAAAGAGCGGGTCCAAAAATACAACAGCTACCTGGAGAGTTTCGAGCCGGGGGACCAACGACTTTGGAGAGAAACCAAACGATTGACTGGACAAATCACACAGATCACTCTTACACTCGGGACAGACACTGCAACGACTGATGACGAGAAGTGTGCAGTTTTCGCTGAACATCTTTCTCGTAAGTTCAGAGACTTTGACAGACAAGATGAACTAACTGACAAGGAAGTAGATACATACCTCGCGACACCTACAACAACAGTAGAACCCCTGATCCCCTTCGTCTCTCCAATCGAGCTAAAGTGTCTCATAAGAAGGTTGCCAAGGAAAAAAAATGCTCCAGGAGATGACCTGATACCTAATTTAGTCCTCAAACGGCTGCCTAGGAAGACCCGTTGCGCTGCTCACCAGTATATACAATGCCTGTCTCCGGTTTGGTTACTACCCTCACGCCTGGAAGAACGCCATAGTACTCCTTTTTCACAAAAAGGGGAAGCCCAAGCACGAACCAGACAGCTATCGTCCAATAAGTCTCCTCAACACACTGGGGAAACTCTTGGAGAAGATTATCGAGAAGCGTCTCCGCTCACATTTAGAAGACAACGAAGTTATCCCGCAACATCAGTTTGGCTTCAAGCCCTCACCACTCGGCAACACACCAAGTCCAAAGAGTCGTCGAAGTAATTTACCGTGGCTTTGAGGCAAAAAAAATACCACGGGAGTATTCCTAGATGTGGCAGCAGCATTTGACACAGTGTGGCACCGTGGTTTACTGCATAAGCTGAAGAAGACTTGGCCTCCACTCTACCTTTTCAGCATTATAAACTCATTTTTGACCAGCAGGACGTTCCAAGTGAGAATAAAAAATGCTATCAGCGAGAGAAAATATTATCCTCGCAGGAGTACCCCAGGGTGCCATACTGAGTCCTCTTTTATTTAACCTCTATTGCTCGGATATCCCCCAGTGTGATGAGGACACAATTATTGCTCAATTCGCTGATGACACAGCACTCCTTTCCCAAGATGATGATCTTCACGAAGCCATCGGAAAACTTCAATGCGGCATTAACGGTGTCTCGTCATGGTTCCGGAAGTGGAAACTTCAACTAAACCCATCGAAGACGGAAGCAAAAATCTTCACCTTTCGTCGCTTCAACCTCACCAACCTGATTACACTTCGACTCGATCACATCCCAGTTCCCTGGAATCCTAAAGACCAGGCAGTGCGTTACCTAGGAGTACACCTTGACACCAGACTGACTTGGAGATTACACACTAAACTACATCTTACAACAAGCTAACGCAAGACGTAAACTTTTGTACCCTCTTTTAAATCGCAGTGGGTTGTGACGCTCCTAGCGGCCGTGGTTCGAACTAAAACAGAAATTCGTGATCATAGTACAATCATATCACAATAGATGGAGTTCGAAACTGTGAACAAAAATAAATGCTTTGATTTTAATTTGTAAATAAATCTTCATGATTTCCTTTTTGTTTCATTGGGAATCGATAAAAAAATCTCTTGGTTAAGAGAGGTTCTACTTTAATACAAAGTGCTGAAACTTTTAGATGAGCTTTGTAATACCAGATTTAATTTAAATTTACTTAGACTGAAATAGTTCTCCAATATTCAGGGTCTTAATGTTTTCTAATCGTAATTTTAAAAAGTTGAAATGGCTAGTTAATATCAAATGCTTTTTCTTATGTTATATTACAAATAATAATGTAATGACAAATGAATGTCATTAAAATCTTATGATGATTATAATGAATAGTTAAAATCTTGCAATGATTATTAAATCATGAAAATATTAGCTCGTTGTAAAATCTGTTTAGACTTTTGTAATTTATAGTTATTCCAAGGATATTTACACTTATATTAGATTCCATCGAGACACTACCTTTTTACCTGTTTGTAAAATATAATACTGCTTTTTGAAGTAAGTATTTAGTCTTTTGATAAATAGCTTTTTTATTTTTGTGAATGGTTTCTTTCATACAACTTTTTAGTTATCAATTTTATGGTTAAATCCATTGGAATATTTGTAAATAGATTTGTTAACGAATAAACTGAATATTTTTAATTCATTTTGTTTTTTTCCTTTAAAAACTCTGATGTAAATTGATTGAATCTGTATGGTTATTAGTATTGTCCAATATTTTGGTGAAGTATTTATGAGAACAGTTCTTTTAAATAAAAACTCAATGTGATTGTACAATGATAATGTGGAGTGTTGATAAATTTGTACAAACTTTATTGTAATTTGTTTTGTTTTTTTATATAGTTTTAGTCCATACATTATCTCATTTTGTGATTTTTATAATTACCCTTTCTGTTCTGGAAACTTATAAAATGAAAAATACCTTCAGGTTTGTTCAGTTATTGTATCCTAATCTTTATCAGTTATTTGTTCAAACCATCTTTTGATCAACTAATCTTTCTCTTGTTTGCTGCCATACCTTTCTTTACATCCCCTATCCACAATTTCCTCAGACATCCTTCAACCTACTCTCTTATCTGTTCAGGAAAATATACTATGGCCTCTTTTTTGATACATCCTTTTTGAATGAGCTCCTGGTTTAAATACTCTTTAAAATATTTTTTTCCTCAATTAGGATTGATGACTTAATTCCAATAAAAGTGGCAATTAATTCATGAAACCCTAATTGTATTGATCCTTATGTACCATCATGTGTACCTCAAGTGATTTTTTCCTCTATCATATATTGTCTTATGATATTATTAGAAACATGATGGGCTCTTATTATGAAATAAATTCCACTCTGAGTACCCATCTCTAAAGATAGTAGCGTTTAAGCTTTTTCTTCTCCACACCACAGATTTTAGCAAATTTAAAGACAATTTATAGTGATAAGGAAAGATATAATCATCTTATTTTATTTTATTTTTTTTTAAAGGAAACATTTTTATTCCACAGGAACGAGTTTAGGATTCCTACAGTTTTCCTTTCTCTTAATATTTTCAATGAAATATCTTAATTAATAGAGGATTCCTTTCCAGGAAGGATTAGTAGACCTCCATATCTCTAATTTTCAATGCTAAAAAATGTGCTCGAAGAGTTGAGGGACACAAACTCTTTCTTCTTTAGATTTATTTCCATGCCCTTTTCATAATACTGCTTAGAGTTTCCTCAGCATGTATTCCAGATCACATTCCTCAGTGGCAATGAGTTGATAAACTCCTGCAATTTGTATTATGAATTAGATATCTTTCAAAATCTCCAAACCCGTGTGTTAATATTTCTCTCCTATTTCTAGAAAGGTTGTTTAATAACTATGTTAAAGAGAGTAGGTGATCAGCAGCAACTTTGATTTAATCCTTTGGTGATGTGTAATGCTGAGGGGACATGATATCAAAACTTTTTTTTTTTAAATACTTTTGTATACAATTAGTAACGCTGCTATTTCAAAATTTAATTCCCAATTCTGCACCTTTATAAAGGCCTTGTATGCCTTATCTCAGACTATCACTTATCTCTGACAAACAGTGCTTTCCACACCTTATTTTCTAGTCAAAGCTTTCTAAAGGTGGATAAAGGCTAAATGTACCTCCTGGACCAGAAGTCTTGGAAGTCCACCAAATGCTTTAAAAAAAAATTGGGATATAGTAAAAACTTGACCTAAGATGGCCCAGCCTGAATCCTGCTTCTACCTCTGTTATTTTCTTCTTTATTTTATCTTACAGCCAATATTTTAATACACAATACATGCTTAGGTAACAGATTAATACAAGCTACAAGTCTTTATAATTGTTCAAATATGTTTTACTAACACCTATATGTATTTTTTAAAAATAAAATCTTGGCAGTACAATTAAATAAGGACAATGTTTTTTAAAGATTTATTTAGCTGAATTCGTTTGTATCATAGTTGGCCTATTTATTTTTAATTTGTTATATATTTTGACAACTTTTAATTGGCTTCTAAAATGTTTTGTTAAAAAAAAAAATTGACACAGTAATTTTGGTTGATTTTGTGTTTATTTACCATTTGTAAGATTACTAAATAAGCAAATCATTAACATTATTAGCAATGGCGAGGAGGATAAATTAATGAATTACCAGTCAAAATGTCTAAAAGTAAGTTTGTAATAGGTTAGAACCACTAGCGCCAGGTCGGTGATCAAAAACAGAACGATGGCTGGCAATAGGTTATTCTAATAACAGTTGAGAACTGTTGTAGAACTGGAGTGATTGTAATAACTGCAGTGATTCTAATAACTGGCGTTATTGTAAGAACTGCAGTGATTCTAAGCGTTATTGGATCCCGAAGAGTTATTGGCAACAGCAGTGATTGACGGGCGCGCATTCTAGCGGTAGGACAGGGGTTTACTTGAATCACCTATTACTGGAATAACCTATTATTGGAACCTATTACTGGGATAGAGCCATAACGTAGTAACCTAATACCAAAAAATAACTGTTTAGCCCACCTCTAGATAGGATAACTAGAGTCTGGGGATAAGATATTCCATGAGCCGAGGATGCCCGATTCCACCCGAACCTGATGGCCGATTCCACCCGAACCTCCCCCACTACATTCTCTCGTAGCTCTTTTTAAAGCTAAACACAGACTACTCTGACGCTATGTGTTCCCACGTCTTGTCAGGCATCGTGGGACCACGTCAGATATAAAGCGGTGTTCACACTGGCTTGACGTATAGCAACTACTTCTTGCTCATTGCGTTTCCCGACAGTTTGTATTGAACCTCCAACCATGAGTTTATTCCGTGTTTTTGACATGCTGGAAGAAGAAGAAGAAATGTCTGCTTTGCATCCATTCTCGTCTAGAGCCCCATGATCCTATCAACATGGGGCGAGACGAATTCGGGGAGTTCCAAAATTTGATGCCTCAATTAATAGAAGATGAAAAGCGGTTTAAATGCTATTACAGAATGACAAAAACTATAACCTAATTTAGAACATAAATTTCTGTTATAATCATGTCTGGTTATATTTAATATTGATTGATACTTTTTCCTATTAATAGGTGCCTTTACACATACACGCTTTCCATACGGAAAGAGCCTCAAACAGGAAAGCGTGTAGGTCAAACTTGTGGAGCCAAAATGTGAGGCTGCGCTTTCCGTCCGGAAAGCGTGTCGACTTGATGTGTAAACTTCATCTCTATACCCGTTTAATTTGATATTAAAGTTACATACCGATATTTCTATAAGGGTAATTTTTTTTTTGAGGGGGGGGGGGGGGGAAGGAATTCAACTGATTTTCGAAAAATTTGATATTAAAGTTACATACCTATATACCAATAATTTTATAAGTGTGAAACACCACTGTATTGATTTATTTTATTTTTTGGAGGGGGCGACGGGAGGGGGGTCGGCGACGTAAATTGTATATGTATAATATAATGTATAATTATACATTTTGATTTCGACCTAATTTGCTTCCTACATGTTTTTTGAGACAAGGATTCTGAAAATGGAATCAGTTTTTGGTTTAAAAAATTTCTTCGTAATATTTTTGAAAAATAAACGCCTAATTTTTTATTTCGGCCGAATTCGCTATTTATTTATTTATTTTTTTTCGTCTTATGAATTATGAATATAATGAATAACAGGAATTTGAGTGGAATGAAAGGCAAATGGTAGGCGTTTTAATTTTTCTACATTTATATGATTAATTAAAAAAGATATTTGACTAATTAATTTTTTAATATACAGTATTTAATGTTTTAAAGCCATTTTATGTATTTGACAGTTGTGAATTAAGATAAAGACAAAAAAAAAAAAAAAAAAAAAAAAAAAATGATTTTATGATTTCCATTTGAGTGGAAGTATGAGAAAAATATAAATGTTGTGTCAGTATTGTATTTTAAGTATCAGTGTACATATTGTGTGAATGGATTCTTTGTCATCCACTTGCTATTTGCCAGTAATACATAAAACACTTTGATATTATATTGACTATGGATGTAGAGTTTGTAGGTAAATGAAGGAAACTAACCTTCATCCAGGAAATTAGCTACTAAAACATCGAAATAAATCAGAAGAGGGGAACTGTCTATAAAAAGATATTCTGGGTGCATGCAGGAGTGGAGCAGTGGTTTGATATTGATACCATATTGCTGCATGGATTATATTATATTATAAATTTGGTGGAGCAGTGCTTTGATATTGATACCAATGACTAAACTACTGATGCCTGATGATTTCAATACTCTATGAAATATTTCCTCCTGTTTCATATTTTGTCGATTATTATTATTATATTAAAAGTGTGATGGGGTCTTGATGTACGATAACTTTATTACTGAACATCCATTTCTAAAAATTGTAACTTTAGGGCATATTGTTCTCTAATGGTCCAGGTTTCAGAACATCAGAAGGTAGTCCCTTGTGTAAAGGAATGATAAAATCTTCTTTTTTTTTTAGGATTGATGAATTAATTGCCACTTCTATTGAGAATTAAAAATTAATTCATCAATCCTAATTGTATTGATCCTTCTATACCATCATGCGTACCTCAAGTGATTCGTTTTTTTTGTTTTGTTTGAAAGGAAACATTTTTATTCCTCAGGACAGTTTAAGATTCCTACATTCTTTTTTCTCTAGATATTTTCAATAACATATCTTTATTAAGGATTCCTTTTTCATTTATCCACAATCCTGAATATTCAAACTTGGTTCTGCAAGGAAAAAGCCATCTTTAATGATAAAGAATGTGCTCAATGAGTTAGTTGAAAGACATATACCCTGTTAACTTTAGATTTATTTCCAGACCCTAATCAGAATACTTCTCGGAGTTTTCTTATCATGTATTCCAAATCAATGCAATGAGTAATGATCTGCAAATTTTTGTTGCAAAGAGAACCAATTCCGACTTGAAATAAAATAACTGCTTTTCCCTATCAGATAAAAAATGTACTGATGAATGAAAAATTATGGTACAAATATTTTAATAAGAATTGATTCCTCCCCAATGCATAGGTTTCATCCAAAAAAAAAAAAAAAAAAAAAAAAAAAAAAAAAAAAAATAAAAAAAAAAAAAAAAAAAAAAAAAAAAAAAAAAAAAAAAAAAATTTTACTGAAGAGGATCTGAATTTTCCAATTGCAAGCAGAAGGTTGTCTTGATGGCTCTTCAGTCATCAAGTAGTTTCTGAGAAGAGGTAAATTTTAGAAATATTTGTCTCCAAAGATTTGTTTTAGTAAGAGAAATATGAAACAATGCCCTCTTAAATGTGAAAACCATAGAAAATATAGATATATTGTTTTTTTCTCCAAAATAATGAATCTTGTGTAAGATAGACTGCAAGATATCTTCAAATATTAAAGCTACAACAATTGATTATTGAATAATTTTTGTTTCATTAGGCTAATGACCAACTGGTTTGATAAACAAAGACAAACTAGCGTAATGGATGGCCAAGCGTGCTGAGGCAAGGGTCTGTAAATATCATTGCACTAGGGTACGAAAGGTCATGGGTTCAAGTTTTTCACTTGGGAGTCTTAAATTTCATTTCATCCATGGAATGAAACTTGACCTTCCCACCCAAGCTAGAATATTTTGTTAACCTGTCTTTACTGCTCAAGTTGAAGTACATAAGGACATTAAGCATCAGTAAACACATATTGTATTTTACAAAACAACTGGTAAAAGGTAGTAAATAATTAAAGAAATACATATTTTTATTGTTTATAAAAAATTATTTCACATTAATAGACATTTTAACTATAGTTAATTACAATTGGCAGTATATAAGTCAATGGCACATAAGTTTGTTATTATCACATTTAATACTATATCTATCTTTAGCATATATATATATAATATACAAAACAAATTATTATATACAGCCTTTTCAACAGCAGGCTGTTTAACTGGAAGCAGTTAAAGACATGAGAGATGAAGGTATTGTTTTACTTATTGATAAGTATTAGTTATATGTTTTATCTAGAGTGAAACATTTTTATTAATACAACTGAGGTTAGGTACAAATAACGTAAATAAATACAATCCATCAATCAATTCAAGAGTTCCAATCAATTTGACCAATTTTCAATTTCTTAAGAAACATTTTTGGAAAATTAAGTGTTATATTTTTATATGAATATCTAATCTGTGGCCTTTAGTGGTCTATCCACCAATAAAAAGGTTTGCAATATAGTCAGTTAATATAGTGAAAATGGCTTTAAACATTAAATTTACATAAAAAAAAAAAATTAGAAATGAAATTAATAACACTGGAATGTTTATTAAACGACTGTTATGATACTCCGGAATTTTAAAAAATATATAAATATGTATTTGTTAGTTGAATTCTGATTACGCAGTAGATAAAAAATACATATGAAATAAATTTTAGAAAACATTTTGGTAATATTCTTCTTTGTACAATATTCAAATTATTATAAATATTAAACATTTGGTTAAATGTCACTAAAAGTAATTCTTATAAAACTATATATACAAATTCTTAAGAAAAATCGATAAGTTGCAAAAAAGTAGTAAATATTGCTTTGTATATTTACATTCATTCAGTTTATTGGCGAATCGGTCTAGACCTGATACAAACAACACATCTACTAATTCTAGTCTCAAGCATACCACGTTTGAGGGTTTGTTGTACAGGCCTTCGGAACATGTGCCGTTGATCAACAGTTGCTAACCAATAAGAAAATGCAGATGGAAAGTAATTACACTTTCCATCACCGTGACATTCTATGAATGGTGATGAACGAAACTCCCTCAAACATGAACCGGGACTTACCAGAGACTGGCCACCTCCTTCAGCTCCAGCATCAGTATGCTGAAAAAAAAATCATAAAATAAAAATTATAGGTATTTATTACCTTCTATATTAAGGTATTTAAATAACTGTAAACCTTGATAGATCTGATAACCCTTGAGGCTGTTTCTTGAGTAGTACTAACCGGCAGTTGTGACAAAAGACCTACTTTCCTCAATCCTTGAGATATTAAAGGGTCAATCCATTGACAGGAAATTTAATTGCCAAGTCATTTTTAAAGAAATCAGAATAATTTAAAAACTAGTGTATTCAGCATGAAATGACCTTCAAAAGGACATTATTTTAATTTTCCTATCATGCAAGAAAGTCATTCAAACTCTTTCCCAAAAACTCGGAACAAATCTAAAAATAGTTAATTTTTAAGGCCATCAATTTTTAGGAAGAAGAAGAGTCTTACAAATAATATTTTATTTCTGATGATAAAAGTATGGTTGACTGGATGATGAATGGAGAAGAAGATAGTCAGGGATGCAGTCAAAGTAACACCACGTCAAAGAAGAATTCTTTAATACGTTGGCACGTATTAAAGAATTCTTCTTTGACGTGGTGTTACTTTGACTGCATCCCTGACTTTCTTCTTCTCCATATTTTATTTCTGTGTTAAAGACTCATAATACTATCAGCAGCATAAGTTTTAGCCTTGAGAATGTACTCCTTTTTTCTCTACGGCTTTTCAAAAATGGCTGAAAGCAGGTTTATGCCAATTTTCATAGGTCAATTTCTGAAAAGGGACTGAATGAAAACAAGTGAGAATTTTATAGTGTTCTTTATACTAATAAGAATCCCCCACACAAATATTATAACTGAGACTCAAATATGTTTTGAGTTATAGAGCTGTGAATTTCAATAAAAATGCAACCTTTTAATGAAAAGGTAATTCTGAACAGGTGCCAAGCATAAATTTTTCATTTTCAATATCACATACCATGAAGACTATGAAGCTATGAGGTCTTTATATAATTTGCATTAAGCTTTGCTCCTTCTGTCATAAGCATTATGTTTTGGTGTTTTACTAATTGATAAGGAACCTAATGAAAACAAGTGAAAATTTTTCACTTAGTTCTTTATACTAATAAGAATACCCCACAAAAAAATTATGACAGACTCAACTATGTTTTGAGTTATAGACCTGTGAATTTCAATAAAAAACTACCTTTTTAATACACTCATGCAATGCTAAATTAGCAACTATAGGCTTAATTGACAATTATCTTAATTGACAAATTTAAATAATGGTTGAATCTATAAATTATTATTTAGAGTTTTAAAATAACCAACTTAGCCTATATAAACTTGTGATTCTGCTTTTTCGATTTGGAATAAATTGTTGGCCATATTTGATAAGAAGTCTTAGTAGTTTACGTGTTATACAACAGTTTTTCTCCTATAAGTATGAAAATCTTGGTATTGGTCATCATATAACTAAGCTGGGAGATATGTTGGAAAAAAAAGTTATAAGGTGAAGAAGTATCATAAAATGTTAATGAACAAGATTCAGATGTCCCTCCCTCCTGAATTTGATCACTTCATTCCTACTTGGGAGCTTAGTGGTAAGAAAACCTTGAATGAGCTTACATCCTCCATGAATGAAGAGGAGAGATTAATGCCTCAAAGAAATTAAGAATTTGAATGTGAGGCTGTGTCCAATTCAAAGGCCTTAATAAAATGTACAATCTGACATAAAATTGGTCATGACAAGTCCAAGTGTTTCAAAAATAAAAATAAAAAAAGAAGGTAAAAATAATCATAGGCATGCATACATGGCATTAACCCATAAAGATATTGAGTCATGCCATAATTGGATGGTTGATAGTGGTGCTTCAGAGCATTTCTTATATTTTTTATTTTAGGCCATCTTCTAAAACCGTTAAAATAAATAATGGGTCCAGTTTGAGAACAACTGGCATTGGGGATATTACAATTCAGACTTATGATGGATGTCAGTGGTTCCCTGGAGTCTTAAAAGATGTTTTGTTTGTTCCAGACATGAAAATCAATTTATTTTCTGTTAGTGCTGCTGTTTACAAAGGTCATATATTCAAAATTGAAGGAGACTTGTACAAGATCACCAATAAAAATAATAAGTGTTGGGCTGTAAGCAGTAGATGAAAATAAAATATAATAATTTAGCTGATGCAAATTCAAATTTAAGTACTTCTGTATCACCATTATTCTACTAGCATGTTAAATTAGGCCATAAAAATTTTCCTGAAGACCACAAGATTGATATTGTAAGGGATGTTAAATTTAAACCTAGCTCCTCTATAGCCCTGGAGAAGAATAGTTCTTTTGGATATGCATTGAAGAGGAACCAGAAAATCAAGACAGAATGCAGACAGCAGAAAGAGAACCTTTTCATGGTTTTGAGTACACTGATGAAGAAGTAGAGCTGACTAAGAAACAAAACATCCTTATAACTTGGAAAACAGGAAGATATCAAAAGGCCCTCTAACTTTCATGATAATGAAGCTACTGCTCATTTTTGTACTCCAGAAGAAATATCTTTTTCTGAGGCTGTTAGTGATCTAGGATGGAAACGTGCTATGAAAGAGGAATTGGATGCACTGTTGGAAAATGGTATCTGGACCTTAGTGGACTTGTCTTTGGAAAAGAAACCTCTTTCATTCATGTTCGTTTTTAGAAAAAAACATGGCATCCCTGTTCTTCAGGGCTGGACGTTAAATCAATACCATGTTTTTTTCTCAGAATCTCTCAGTACCTTTTCTTTTTTTTCAGGTTTCTTCCTAAAAACCCACATGAATGAAAGAGGTTTCTTTTCCAAAGACAAGTCCACTAAGGTCCAGATACCATTTTCCAACAGTGCATCCAATTCCTCTTTTATAGCGCGTTTCCATCCTAGGTCTTTCGTCCTTAAGGATGTTTTTAACGGTTTTTAAGTTATCGGAAGGATAACTTCCGCCATTAAGAGATGGCTCCAGCTATAAGGACACTGTTTTACAGATCTACCAGGATCTGATGATTTTTTGAGGCCGAAGGACATCCTTGGTTAGAGTTAGGTATAACTTTTTATTATAGAACTATAATAAAATATTCAGGTTTAATCACATTAGATATGACCAACAAATAAGTGACATTTTGACAAAACCTTTATGTAAAGTGAAGTTTAAAGTTTTTTTGTTCCCTCTTAGGTGTTAAGTGTTTAGATACCAATAATAATTAAGGAGGCATGTCGGATGTTAATTACTTTTGTATATATTCTTCAATAAATAGTGAATAAGTTAAAATAGTTATTATATATAAAATTGATTGTTATAATGATGTATGTTTAGCGCCTTCTTTGCTTGACTGTTATCCCTGAGCGCAATTGTACTTTGTGTCTTTGAATTGTAAATGTCCCCTAAATGACTCTGTTTGTTCACTAATTTTGTACTATTAAAATAACTTAACTTCATCTTCGTATTATAACGGACCTTATTTCAACAATAATTAAAAGTAGTATATCTAACATTACCATGAGAAAACTGTAGCCAACCCAGAGCTCTTCCCATTGTTTGGGACATGCTGGAACAGACATGGACTGGCTATGCATGGCTATCACTCGCGTTGCAGACTCACAGACCGAACACCTAGGAACAGGTCATTTAAATAAAAATGTTATCCTTAAGACACTATCTATTATCATCAATTTGCTAATTTATGGCTTACAATTATAAATTGAATCAAGATGATAATTGGGGGTTAGAACAAAAAAATATAACATTTTATTAATTAAGCCACAACAAAAAAAAAACTAGTATACAGACATTTCAATCTAGTTAGTAGCCTTTTTCAGATCTATAAAAAAGAAATATGGACAATATAAAAAAAAAGAATAATAACAAATAAATATACTTGATATAAACTGTTAAAAAAGTATGTACTTTTCCTAGTATTTTAATTATATAGAAACTGCATTAATATATATTATAAATTAAGATTTATTTTTTTTTTTTGTTTTTTTTACTGTAGGAAAATTAAATTAATACGCAATTAATTTAATGAATATTAAATGTAAACTGGTTGAAATTTGCATAAATGGAAACTAATTATTATAGAAAATTTTGTTGCATAAAATATATTTCATGATAAACATCCTGTCGCCTGGATCTCCATACAGCAGAACGTATCATTAGATATCAATTAAAAGTCAAATATTATATAATAACCCAAAAGAAAAGAAAACAGGATTGTATATAATAATAATGTATTATAGTTTTAATAGTAAAAAATTCATCACTAATGCAGGATGACAGTTATTAGTCAAACAATTAATAAGAAACTATGAAAAGTAATATATCCTTCCAATCTCTTAAACCCAAAGTAAACTAAATATGAAAGTAAACTAAAATCTCTACATTCTATTAAGCTTTTCTTAGAATGAAGAAATAAAAGTATAAAGCAATGAAAAAGTGTTTTAAATAAAACAAAAGTAAAAAAAAAAAAAAAAAAAATGGTTTCTGCCTGACATTGCATCCTTAATTGTAAGCATTCATAAGACCTACAATTTCCCTACCATTATTCAAGAAAACCCTCATGGTTCTATTTACCTGGAAATGTATTTCTCCATATTCTGAGCCTTGATTGGTGTCATTGTGATAGGCATTTCCTCTGTTGTGCTCAGCCAGTAGCTATAATCACTCCTTGAAGCATAATTACATACATTGTTCATTGAACAGAATAGGAAAGGCATTGTACTAAAATACCTCAAACAACTTCCTGGAGCACCTGTAACAAAAAATCGAATAATATATATATTTCTTTCTGTTTTGAATTTTACTATAGGAATAAGTTTTTAAATTTTTATTCAGAAATTTCATTCTTTCAGTATTATTTACTACAATATTTGCATTATTTGTAAGCTAATAATTCTTAATTTATTCTTAAATGCTATCCTTCCAAAGTAAACTATAATCTTATATTAATTATCTAACAGTTTATTCAAAAAATCTTTTTATAATTTTTGTTATTCATTTTAATTTTAGCAATGTTGCTATTTAATAAAATTCAAAACTGCTTCGAACCATGTAAACACAAATGTTGTTTTTCAAGGGAGCTCTGAAGTTCAGGAACTTGTAGTTGTTCCATTATACGCATATGGTCTTTCCATGTTTTACTGACCTTTGTGTGCAGATATTCCATCTCTCTCCCATTATTCACCTGTCACTGCCATATATGAGCATTATGAAGTAGACTGTCTTGTAAATGTAAAATATTGTTACTTACCCGACACTCTGTTTTCCAATTATGCTACTGCAGATCTGATAATACATCTGGTTGGCCTTAATTATTCTGATATCAATAACATTATATGCATCTATTCCACCAGACCTGCTAATGATGGTTCCTAATAAGTAGACACCCTCAAGGGCCTCAATGACACAGAACACATGCATGTTCATGTCTGGACGTAACCCAAGTTCTTCTTTTGGCCTCCATTTCCAATGTTATGATTTCCAGGCTCGCTTATTGTTGCTGACAACTTCCATTGAAGTCCTATACTGGCCTGGGTGGGAATGTGAAGATTTATTTCGTGGGTCCGCCACGAAATACATTTTAACCCACCCAGGTGGGATTCGAACCCACGACCTTCTGGTTACGAGCTCGCTGGGACCCTCGCCCCAACTCACTCAGACATTGAAGGCCCCTAAATTCGAGTATTGTCTGTGACATTAATTTTAAATTGTACATTTTGTTATGCAAAAGGTAGAGTTGTTTTGATTTTTTAATGCGGAACATGTTTTACTTGTGGCCTAGTTGGTCAAAATTGATATGTTTTTGGGGAAAGAAAGGGTGTTGCACACAGTTTGACAGGCTCTAGCTCTGTTAGTTTAGCTTGAAAATTTGATGGCAGTTTCTTATTCAGAAATTAAATGGAGAATATTTTTTGTTATAAACATTTGTCCCTAGGATCTATCGTTTAAGAGCTATATTAGATTAGTTTGAATGAAAAAAAGTCATGTTGGAAACCAACAATTTTTTTTTTATTTTCGACTTAGAATTTTGATATTTTCTCATGATCCGATGAAGCTCATTATGGTTTCATTATATTTGGCACCTTATTAAAAAAAAGAAAAAAAAAATGGTTAAGGGTGCCTGCCTTTAATGTTTTAAATGTTGCTAGTTTTGTGCTTATGTACTAAAATCCAAGTTTTGGACCTTTTAGCAGCTCTGCTAGCTAATTGTGTCAAATAAGCAAAAATCAAAATGCCTATTTTAACTTTTCTGTTTCCCCAAAATATCTGTTGAACGGTTGGTTTTAAAGAAACTTAAAATTAATTTTTTTACAATATGAGCAGAAAATAAGCTCTGTAACTTCAATGGGGAATTTTTTTGGGGGAGGGGGGATATATTTGCTCTATGCTTCTTTTTATGGCAAAAAATATGGTTTCCTTTGATTTCTTGATTGATTTTTCAAATATCTGCAAAGGATTGGAATAGAAAGGTGTGGTAAGTGGTATTTTTTCCTAATTTTTGGTTTAGCTATATTTAATTTTTTTTTTTTTAACACTAAGAGGTAATCACCCTGTATAGGCCCCATGTTGAGTTACCGTCTCAGGCCCCTGTAGGGGTCGCTAGGCTCCTAAGCAATGAGCCATTTTTTTTTTTTTTCTTCTTTTTTTTGACAGATTCACTGGACTGATATCCTTAAACAGCAATATAATGTCCTAAACAAAGCTACTAGTTACTTCTTATCCCTGATCTGGTCATGATCATGGACATGGTCATCTCCAGCACTGGTCATCATTTTTTTATGAAATTGCAGGGTGGTCACCAAGTCAGGCAAACAAAATTCAAACATGATTCCAAATTTTCAGAGAAATTTAATATAAAACAGGTGCTCTGTTATTTTCTAGCATTTCCTTTATCAATGATTTTGTTTTAAATAAATTAAAAATTTCAGAAACAGATACATTTGAAAAAAAAATAGAGGTAGAACCTGATATTTTTCCATGTATGCTGTGGGCTACTGTTGTAGTAATAGGTCAATATTGTTTGTTTCTTTCATTATTTTATTAAATTATTCCTTGCCTATCATCATATATCCTTGTTCTTTGTTGATTTTTATCACTTTTTTTTTCTTGGTATTTTATTTTTTGTTTTGTAACTTCTCACTTTTAACAATTTAATGTTACTTCACAGCCAAAGATACCTTTGGAAAATCTTGAAAGCGTTAAAGATGACAGCAAATCTCATTTTTTATATAAGAAATTTTTTTATGAAATGACATGAGAATACATAAAAATCAAGCATGAATCCCTGATTTTTTCAATGATACAAAATTCAAGCATAATTCCAGGTTCTCAAGGAATTCCATTCTGGTGGCCACCCTAAATTGTGATTTTATCATTATTTAAAGAGATTGTGAATTTTAATTTAAATTGAATCCATTAAACCTCGAGTGGTCATTGGGATGACAATAGTCATCCACTGCTCTTAAAATTGCTGTTGTTTATTTGTTTGGGCAGGGATAAATATGATGAGCCTAGAGTCAGCAAGTGTGGGCTTGGAGTTAGTCTTAGCACATCTGTCAGTAGCTATTTATTATTCACGACCTGTAATTACAGTTTGTTTTGGTTGGATGACCATTGTCCTCCACACAACCTTTCTTTAAGTATTTTTAGTAATTTTTTTTTACATTTGCAAAATTTATACAATTCGAGTTTGTTTTAATTACTATAAATGTCCCCTACTGATATTTATAAAGCACTGTGCAATTTTAGAGAATTATTTCATTAGTCATCCACAAGATTTCCCTTGTAATTATTATTTCCGACTTGGCATCTGTTTGTAATGACTTATGTACTTTCTTTATATTTCATTATTTTGAGTGAACGATTTATTTCTCTTATCTTTTTTAAAGTATTTTTTAAAATATTAAGGGATTAAAAAAGATACCATTGCAAAGAAACTATAAAACTTTGTTGATGACTTTCATCCACATGAGCTATTTTGTAACTGGGCCATACGCGACCACTCAAGGGTTAAATATCTCGTGCGTTTAACATTTTAATAAATAATTTTCATTATCTCTTAAATTAACAATGAGTAAATAAATCAATTTTTTTATTTTCTTACAATATCATGAAATTTCAGAATTATAAAAAAAATTCAGGCATAACTCATGCCTTTTTCCCTGGATACAAAATGCAAGCATGATTCCCGGTTTTCAAGGAATTTCAATTCAGTGGCCACAATGACTTTACTTTTACTTTTGGCAGTATTTATTTCCAAATTTTTATCTCTATTCTACAGCAATTTTTTACAGTTTGTCCTTAAAGTCAGCTACAACACCAATATCAGCAAATAAGAAAAAAATCAGGAAAATGCCATACCATTGCTCTTAAAAGTTTATCAAATATTTAAACAATTTCCTCCATGAATGCAATAAAAAGAAGTTCACCTAGGCTGTTTCCTTGTTTTAATTCTTTCATAAAGAAATATGATTGTGATTATATCCTCTTAAAACAGATTATTACATAATTTTCAAGATAGCAGTTTTATCACCATTATAAGGCTAATGGAGATTACTATTATGATGGGCTGCTCCATATTTCTTCTTTTCTCAGGAATGAATACAAATTTTTATTTAAGTTTAGAAAGTCAATTTTTTACCTTTGGCTTAAGCATTCTTTACACTTGTTTATAGTGAGAATATATGATAGTCGCATCTGAGTCCTCAGAAACATCTTTGATTTTGATGATTTTTATTTATTTATTTATTTGTTTATATTATTGTTATTTATAATCAAAAACCTTTCAGAATGAAGAAAAATTATATGCATTGTTTACACAGTCTATAAGATTAACTTAAAGTTATGAAAAAAAAAATGAGAAATGAGTTTTATCGATTTCCTCTTTTGAGAATAAATTCAGTGAATGATTTGAGATCCATAAGTGCCATCAATCTTGTTATACAAATGATGTTACGAAACAGGAAAATGGATCAGAATAAACATTTGATCCAAGCATTGTGAATGCTGATGATGCTATGGAACAAATAATATATTATAATCAACCTAATTGCCAGTTTCCTTTGAACAAGTAAATAAATGTTGTGCCTCATAATCCGCCTGCTCCTAAAACTATTAAAAATTGATAAATAAAGTTGTGTCAAATTATCAAGTTGAGTCAAATTACCAAGTTGTGTCTACTCTTTTTTGTTTTAAGAAAAGGCAACACAATATTGTGAATAAATATTTTTTCGGGTCCAATTTGGAGGCAGAGGATGAAAATATTAGAAAAAAATAAAGAGGTTGCATTTAATTCACAGGGAGATCTGTAAAAATACTTAATGACCATTTTTAAGTAAGTGATGAAATTTTTTCTGTAAAACAATGAATAGATGCAATTCTACAATCATTACTATACAACTAAACTAAGGATAACAAATGTTGATAATGAAATTGTAAAAAAACAAAACAAAAAAACATCAGTAGCGCATACAATTATGGCAACTGTGAGACCATGTGTTTTTCTTCATCCCTTCAAGTTGGATTGAATGTAATATTACAAAGAAAACATGGTTCCAGAAAAGTCATAGATTTATGTCACACTTTAGGATCTTTTTGTCAAAGATATTGTTAGGTTGGTAAACCTTATGTTTACCTTCCCTAATTAATATTACAGCGCATCACTCCTTTGTTATTACAATGTGTTCGTGTATTACTATTATTAAATGTGTTATAAAATAAAGTGCCTTTTGATTATTTCTAATAGGTTATGGGCCCAAAGCTCTAACTGTGAACAGTGTGTTTGGTAAATCTATGTTTAGGAGCATATTTGAAAAATGTCTGTATTTACATTGCCTATCCCTTTGCTCTCGTCAAATAATTTCACAAACTGAAAGTTTAGGATAAATGCAATCCTTAAAAAGGAACAAATACTTGACGTACTGGAAAATGTACAACCATCAAGTGAAACAGAAATGATAAATTTCCTCATTAATGATGCAAAGGCCAAAGCCATTATTATACAAGGGCTGTCAGACAAACACCTTGGTATTATTCAAGATTGTAGTGAATCAAAAGAAATGGTTTAGGCTCTGAAAAATGCATTTTCGAGATCCAGTTTTTTTTCAAAGCTAACTTTATGGAGAAAACATGTAAATTTATCAGAGAACTGAGTGATTTAAGTTCTACATTGGACGAAAGTGACAAAGTATGCCATTTGCTCCTTTCACTTCCAGGAGATTATAATACTGTGGTAACTGCTTTGGAAACAGTTGAAAAAAGAAAAATGGATTTTGTAAAAGCACATCATTTGGATCATGAATTAAAGATAAAGTGTCAAGACTTCTGAGACAAGTCTTAAAGCTCAAAATAGTGGTTGTTTTAGATGTAGGGATAGTCCACATTTCCAGGCAAACTGTCCTAAAATGTTAAGGGGTTGTGGACCCAATAAAGGAAGGTACCACTCACATAATAGAACCAGGAGGAACTGGGGTGGCAACTTCGTATCAAACAAGAGTCATGAAGAAAATTCTACAAAAGAGTATGGCCATGCAAATCATGCACAAGGTGAGAATGGAATTGTTTCATTGACAACTGAAACTTGTAATTCCAGCATGATCTTTGAAGAAAAATCTTTTATCTATGACAGTGGTGGCTTTTAATCATTTTGTCAAAGGTGAGTTAAGACGCTTCATGAAGAAGATCAGAAAAGTAGACAGTGCAGTGAAAATCATTCAAGCTGATTGTCGACCTTTGATTGCAAGTGAAAAAGATGAGTTGGGTATTTATTACAATGGAAGAAAACCCATAACTGAGGCATTGATTGTGTCAGAAATGAAGCATAATTTGCTCTCTTCTTCAAAAATCGCTAGCCATGGGGCAAAAATAGTAACAGATAAATGAGGTACTATAGTATACTTAAAAAATAATCCTATATTCTTTTTCAAACCCCATAATGGCCTTTATTATTGTGAAGTGGACACATTTAGTGAACAGTGCTCAATAGCTATTGATAAAGGAGAGTTGTGGTAAAAGAGAATGGGACATATTTCAAATGATGGGCTCTCACAATTGAATTTATCTAAGCCACACAAAATATGTGAATCATGCACTGAAGGAAAGGAAACAAGAAGACCCTTTTAAGAGAACAAAAAATGCAACAACAATTAGTGGCCTTATTTAAAGAGATTTAGTTGGTCCCATAACAACGAGCACACTCCATGGGGGAGAGATATTTCCAAGTTAGATGATTATTCTCATTTTGTTGTTGACAAGCTGTTAAAACAAGAGTGAAGTAGCTCAAACTTTGATATATGTCCAAGAATTAAAAACAACTAATTGTAAGTTTGAATTAAATGTCAAGTGTATCAGATTTAGACCAGGAGCCCACCACATGCAAATTTACTCGGAAAGACATGAATTTGTTTCCTAACCCATTTTATAGTATCAACCTCCTTGCAATGAAATATTGTGGTCGTAGCCTGTATCTGTCGGAACACACTGGGGCGAACGCTTAAAACTGCCCAAAATAGCAAAAAATAATTGGAAAAGTCTCATTGGAAAATAATTCTTGAGTTTGGTCTCATTTTTTAGTGTATTCTTTTCTAAACACAAATCAAGTGGTCTGGCAGCCAAAAGCTGTCGGAAACATGCTGCAAGACCTGTTTTTATGTTGTGGAAAACTGACCCGAAACATGAAAAAAAACTATTAAACCACCATTTTTAATATGTTGTTAGGAATCATAAGAGTGGTTAAAATCCAAGTTTGCAACCCTCAAAACCAAAAGTGTTTTTTGTAGTACTCGAAAAACCGTAAACTTTTTGTATTATTTTCATTTTCTCACTTATATCTTGTAAAATATGAAATTTTGCTTGACATAGCATATTTGCAATATTAAAGAGCTTTAAATTTATGTTAATTTAAGGCAGGTTGCATCTCTGTAAATTAATTTCTTGCGGAGATAGAGCTCTCCGAAAATGGTGAGTTTTCACAAAATTAAAAAATTTTCTGTTAAGAGTCAGTTCTCGCCCGGATAATGATAAAAGTACTTGGTTTTACAAAAACATCTTCAGGGAATAATTTAAAGGAAATGTAATTGAGCTCTTAAAGAAGCTTGTAGATGTAATAGTTTTCTGAGATAGAGGAAAAAATAAGAAAATCAGATTTGGAGAGAAAATCATATCGACTGGTTTGACAAGTGTATGAGTCGGCAGGAACCAACCTATTTCATTCTTAATTTATTAATATTTACATATAAGTATCTATTGATTTATTTAAAAAGATGCATCAGTACCAGAAATTTCGATGTAAAACTGATGGAAATTTTAGGAAAGTTCTGCTTAGCGGCTCTCCACGAAGATGCGTTTGTAGGTATTCTTTTAGCTATAATTCCGAAAATATTTGTCCGATTCAAAATCTATTTTTTTCATCGTAAAGCTGGTTAAATTTACTATTAGCACCTACACAAAAAAGTTTGATCAAGTCCCGTAAATTGTCCATGTTAGTGCACTAAATACCGCTAACTGGTATGAAATCCAACATTTTTTGGCACATTTTCCCCTATAACACCAAAATATTTGTTCGATCCCGAATTCCTCTTTTTCATATCAAAGCACATTACATTTACCATCATATCCTTTATATGAAGATCCTATTAAATTTCGTAAAGTACCCAGGCTATGATGCTCAATGTTCCTGTTTTGGTAAAATATGACAATTTTGACATGTTCATTGAGCTGGGGTAGGTATTTTACAGAATTTCATATACAGGATCTGATAGTAAATTTAATGTACTTAACAGAAAAATTTTTAATTTTGTGAAAACTCACCATTTTCGGAGAGCTCTATCTCCGCAATAAATTAATTTACAGAGATGAAACCAGCCTTAAATTAAAACAATTTTAGTGCTCTTTAATATTATGCTATGCCCAGCAGCTTTTCATATTTTATGAGATATAAGCGAGAAAATGAAAATAGTGCAAAAAAATTACGGTTTTTGAGTACTACAAAAAACACTTTTGGTTTTGAGGGTTGCAAACTTGGATTTTAACCACTCTTATGAGTCCTAACAACATATTAAAAAATGGTGGATAAATTTTTTTTTTTTCATTTTTCGGGTCAGTTTTTATATTTTTATATATACTTCTTTATATTCTATAATAGACTCATCAAATTTTGCATCTTGTGCCTTAATTATTTTTCCTTGTTGTGGTAGCTACAACTTGTAGCCACCTCCACAGTAACCAACCATTACAGCACGAACTCTTCAGGGCTCTAGCTTCCCAGGCTTAGGTGTCAGAGTATGCCATGCTCTACAACCAAATATCTTTAATTTGGACAGATCCTTTTGTCCATTCCACCATTGTCAAATTAGATCGGGAGCCCACCACATGCAAATTTAATTGGAAAGACATGAACTTGCTTCCTAACCCATTTTATAATATCAACTGCCTTGCAATGATATATGGTGGTCTGGCAGCCTGTGTCCATCAGAACGCACTGTGGCGAACGTTTAAAACCGCCCAAAATAGCAAAAAATAATTGGAAAGGTATGTTCTTGAGTTTGGTCTCATTTTTTAGTGTATTCTTGCCTGAACACAAATCAAGTGGTCTGGCAGCCGAAAGCCATTGGAAACATGCCACCAGACCTGTTTTTATGTTGCGGAAAACTGACCCGAAAAATGAAAAAAAAAAATTTATCCACCATTTTTTAATATGTTATAAATATATAATTGAAGATAAATATCTTAGAGCCAACTCAAGTGACAAATAATGATCTGGTTATGAACACTGATGAAGAAAATAAGATTGTAAAAACTAATGAAGATAATAATAATTTGCAAGAAAGTTCTGCAGATTTAAATACACAAGAGTAAACAGTCACTTCAAAAAGAACAAACAGAAAACCCGGATATCTGGATGACTACAAGCTGTAAACAGGATACTGTTTTCTGAGTTCAATTGATCAAGAGCCAAAAAAGTTTGAGCAGGCTATTGAACTGAATGGAAAAGTGCTATAATTTAGAATCAGAGTCGCACAAGAAACTTAAAAACTGGACTCCAGCAAAATTACCGTGTGGCTATAGAAACACATTGGGTGTTTAAAACTAAAGAAGATGGCACAAAGAAGGCTAGGCTTGTGGCTCGTGGCTTTCAAGTTCCTCAAGAAGAATGGGAGTATTTCTAAGCACCAGTATGTAGGATCCCTACTGTTCGACTTCTGTTATCAGTAACAGTCCAGTGTAGCTGGATTTTGACTCAAATTGATGTTCCCACCGCCTTTCTGAATGGATATTTGGACTCGGAGGTCTATATAAAAACACCTAAAGGAGTAAACTGCCAAGAAAGTACTTTTGTTCTGAATAGATCACTTTATGGCCTCCATCTGCTCCAAAATGTTGAAACAATTTAATTTAATCGATCAGATTATGATTATTCTCTTTACAACAAAGATAATATTTACATAGTTCTGTTCATAGACGATGCAATACTGGCCAGGACCGAAGAAAATGTGAATTCATTATTAATGGACCCACAAAAGAATTTTAATATACAAAATGTAGGTAGCCCAAAATCGATTTTAGGATGCAAATTATACATCCAAGAGAGGGATTACACTTATCTCTAACTAAAATGATAGAATGTTTGTTAAAAGAGTTTGGAATGGACACGTGTACGACAATCTCAACACTGATGGAAGCTGACTTCAAGGTAGATGAAAGTCAAGGTATTATAAAGGAAGTGCCATATAAGACACTGATTTGTAGACTAATGTACTTGTCTATAACAACAAGACCAGATATTTCATTCTCTATGTCATATTTAAGTAGATATCTAGACAAGCCAACTAGTCAGACACGGAAAGCTGGTTTAAGAGTTCTATGATATTTAAGTTCTACAAAAAAGATCCAGGGCTTTCTATTATTAAAAGAACAGGAGGCTTGGAAGATATGAGTGATGACTTTAGACTATAGAAGAAGCATCAGTGGATTTATATGAGAGGAGTTGTCAAAGATATTGTTAGGTTGGTAAACCTTATGTCCCTACTGCTTATTAAAGCTCATCACTCCTTTGTTATTACAATGTGTTATTGTATTACTATTAGTAAATGTGTTATAAACTAAAGTGCCTTTTGATTACTTTTAACAGTTTTTGTGCTTCTTATCATAAATTTTATGATCTTATGCACCTGTTGAAGTTGCTTTGTTGAAATCTGCATTATCAAAAACAAACTATACAAAGATAGCTAATAACAACTTTATAGACTATATACTACTATATATAGTCTATATGCTAGACTTTTTGTAAGTATCTGAAACCAACCAAAATGACAAAACCTGCATCGGCCATGAACGTTCTGAATATCATATTTTGCTCTTGTGAAACAGAATGTGGATTAGCATGTGGTTGCAGAAAAAGTGATCTACATTGTTCACCTGCCTGTTTTGTTTTCAGTGGAAGTGAATGCAATAATCACCCACCACTTGAAGAAGATGAAGTCAGGGTTATGCAAAATGATTACATATGCCAATAAAACAATAATTTTTAGTATTTAATGAGTTATTAGTAATTTTGATGTAAATATTAGTTTTGATCTGTACATATATTTTTTAACTTATAAAAGTATCGGCAGATAATTTTTAACTAATTTTTTTTAAACTCTATTTTATATTTTTTCTATAAATTCCTATTATAAAATAATGTATTGCAGATTACTCACAATTCCACAGTTAAATAAAAAAAAACACTTGTAAGTAATTGCTTATAACTTTTCTGAGAACATGGACATATAATTTTAAACTATTTATAATAAAAATATGAGTAAAATAACATAAATCTGTGGTTATTTGCCAAACATTGATAGGTCAAATTTCACCATTTTATACTTTACTGATGAGTAGGAGTTTTATTATTTTTTTTTTCACAATTTGTTATGTCAAAAGAAAACGTTTTGTGAAAAAAGAAAACGTCTTTAGACAAATCAAATTTTGTCATAGAAAAATACAACTCTCAACAGATATCATGAACAGCAAGGTATAAAATGGTAAAATTTGACCTATCAACTTTTGGCAAATAACCACAGAAATATTTGTTTTGTTTTTTAATTTTTATAGATTGTAAGGAAAATGTTTTTTTATACATAAAAAACATATATATTGTTTAAAAATATAAGCAATTATTTCCTCACACAAAAAGCATTCTGATTTTAAATAATAAAAAAAAAACAACATAAAAATCAAAGCTTTATGACGCGTTATTATTAGCATTATGAAATTAATAGTAAAGTACTATGAGTATGAAAAGTTAATTTATTAAACAACATATTAACTATGTAGAATAGCTGTTCCCAGCAGTAGAAATAAAAAAAATCGATTATATCACACTAATGATACATCTCTTACCCAGGTCTTGACCATGCGCTTTTGCATCACCCATGAAATGCAGCAAAGAGTAACCAGTCCACATCAGTGAAGAGCCTTTTGGACATCGAGGCAACATTTCACTCTGTGAATGAATGGTAAAGAAGAACCCTCTATGAGGAGGGCCTCTGGAGTTGCTAGCAGGTCGTCCTGGGCTACCATTTACTCCTAAACATAAACAGTGTGATTTTATAGTTGTGTGATTTTATGGCTGGAAAAAAATAAAATTATATATATATATATATATATATATATATTTGGTTGTTGGATTCCACGAACATTAAATTCACCAATAGCCTTAAAATAACTTAATTAATTGAGTTTATTTTCTTCAAGAGTGGTTTCTACCGCCTGTACCTCGAGGTTCGATCTTATTGTAGAGTTACGGATCATATCTTTCCCGGTCCTTCCTTCAACCTTCCTTAGAAGAATTCAATTTTAATGAAATAATTATTTATTCTCAATAACCTCTGGGTTGGGGTATTATTCTTTTTTGTATCCCTTTACAGTTCGTTTTTTTTTCTTTTCTTTTTTTGTATAATAGTCTTCTATTTTTAATTAATATTGATACTCATCTATTGATTTTATAAAATAGTAAAATACTTAGGATATCAGATAAAACAATTGAAATGGTCTTCAGTCTTTTACACGTGATATGTTAGCAGAAAATTATATGTGATTTTCTGAATATAAGCTAAAGTACGGTTGGTAAAAGAATAGGCAAAGATTCTACCAAGAAAACCATGCCTTTCAGACCAACAGTTCCTTGGTAACTAACAATCCACTGGTAAATGTCTGAGTCATGGAACAGACTGCTGATGCCTAATGTTTAAGCAAGGCTACAGTCTAAAATTTTCAATAAGAAAAAGTTACTAGACCATGGAAACAAAGAAAATGTTAGTCTCATAAGTAAAATGGACTGTTGTTTGTCTCAAAAGTAAAACAGATTGTTTTGATAAGATAACAGTTTCATTCATACTACTTACAAAAAAAGCTGCTTCCAGGGAAGAAACTACTAGCATTCATTAAACACAGTTTATATATATATATATATATATATATATATATATATATATATATATATATATATATATATATATATATATATATATATATAAAAGATGATATATGTATCTATTTTAAAATAGAACTATGTTATGAATATATACATGAGAAAAGAAAAAAAAAATAATACTAATATGCTAATCTAATAATTACAATGTATTCAGAAAGATAAAACATATAAAAAAGAAATCAATGAAATAAAACAAATATAGTGAATAGAAAGGAAAAGATATATATAGAAAAAAAAAAAAATTATTTATTTGAATGTTAATAAGACAAATATTTAGAAATACCTGAAAATATATATTTACACATCTACTTACTGTCCTCGTATATTATATAGCTATATGAGACAAAAATAAAAAGTGTTTTTTTAGACAGATAAATGATTAAAATTGACAAATTTACCAATAATGATATAATTATTGAAGTAATTCAATGATATTGGATATCGTAGAGATTGACTGACTGGATTTTTAATTATCACACATATTGGCGGTGCCAAACTAGGATTTAAGGAGATATTGGAATAGGAGAGTTTTGAATGAGTTTAAGGAAGAAGCATGTCTAATTTCAGGAGGTATAGAGTTCCTGAGGGTAGTGGATCGAGCTTGGAAGGAGTGTTGGTATAATGCTGTTCGGTGGAGGGGAGTATATAGGTCAGAGGAACGTGATCTTGTTGTGAGTTGGAAGTGGACGGAAGACTTGAATTTCAACAGGTTATAGATGTAGGGTGGGCAGTGGTTATTAATGACATGGTACAGGAAATAGTCTACGGGAGGATGGATAGAGCCGGTCTAAGGAAGTGTAGAGGTGCTGCGATACATGTGAACGTCTCGGGGTACCTGTAACAAATGTGATAAAACTATTCATGATTCGTTGTAATCTGTCCCGGAGACCCACCGAGAGGCCCCCATACACCAGAGAGGAAGGATTGGATCCAGTGGATTGAACTATTGGAAAATTTTAAAGCATTTAATTTGGAAAAAAAGATACGATGGTCAATAGAATCAAATGCTTTAGAAAAATCTAGGAGTATCAAGACGGTCAGTTTTTTTTCATCTATTGCAGCGTGGATATCGCTTATGATTTTGGTTAGTGCAGATTGTGTAGAATAACCAGGACGGAAACCGGATTGGAAAGGATCGAGTAGATAGGAATCTTCCAGGAAATGGGAAATTTGGGATTGCACCAATTGTTCAAGGGGTTTTGAAAGGTTTGAAAGGATGGAGATCAAGCGATAATCTGCAGGACAGTTTGGATTAGTAGTTTTATTGATGGGATGAACAATAGCTTTTTTTCAGGAGGTAGGAAATGTAGAGTTTTGTAGGGAGAAATTATAGATTAAGACAAGGACTGGCAAAATTTCTGGGAGGCATAATTGTATAAGTTTAATAGGGATACCATCTGGGCCTACGGAATTGGTATGAGATTTCATGATAGAGGAGATAATTTCTGTGGGGGCTATGTCAGAAAAATAAAAGTTACTGTAATTGAAAGGTGTTTCTGAAGAAAGACTGGTATAACAGAAAGGAGAGGTGAAAGATGATGAAACAAAATAGGCGTTTAGGTCATTAGGCGAAACTGGGAAGTTGGTTGAGGTATAGGATCTGGAGGGGTGATGAAGGGTGTTTTCGAAGGACTTGCATTTTTAACTTGGAATCAAGAGAGGACAATAAGGCTTCGTGAAAATAGGAAGATTTTGCACTTCGAATTTTTACTTGCACCTGGTTATGCAGTATTTTGAACATTTGATAGTCGTCCGTGAGTCTCGTTCGTCTGAATCGTCTTCGTGCAGCCTCACGCTTTCTCTGCAGATCTTTAATTTCTTTAGACATCCAGGGTGCAGGTCAACGACGAAAGGTAGAGGTTTTAAGAGGAGCGTAGGTATCAAGGATACTGAGAAGATTGGATGTGAGGATTCCGACCATGGAGTCTAGGGGGGAGGTGGAGTAGATTTCACTCCAATCTAAGGTTTCAAGGAGAGGTAGGATAATATCACGGTCAAGGGCGTCAAGGTTGCGGTAAGTTGTGGTTTTTGTAAGAAACGGATAGGTTTGGAAATCGTAGTATATTTGGATTAGGTCATGGGAAGATAAAAATGAAACGGGGCTTTGTGAGGAGGAAAGTAGATTTTTTCGAGAATCTATAATATATAGGTCTAACCATGTGTCGGTCCAGCGGGAATGGTGAGTAGGAACGAAAGGTACGATAAAAAAGCGGAGAGAATAGAACAGGTTATCCAAGTAACGTTTATCATTGGAGTCAGCAAGCAAATTTGTATTGAGGTCTCTGGAGATAATAATATTGGAATAGAGAGGAACAAGGTTAAATAAGGGAGATTTAAAGGACTGATCGAATGGAACAAGAGGAGGACGATATATCACAGCATATAGTAGGTGATGATTGCTGGCAGAAATTTCTAGGATAAGGTATTCAACGTGAGGATGTATGGATGAGGGAGAAAAATTCGAGCATTCTTGTTTTTTTTTGTGTGTTGTAGTGCATACAGATGTTATCGAATTAACAATGATATAAACTTGAAGTGAATTCCTCAATATTAATAAATGAACAAGATATTTTACCTTTAATGCCAACGGGACCATCTCCACCAGGTATACCTGGTAGACCAGGTAAACCAATATCACCTCGATCACCAGGACGACCAGGTCTGCCAACTGAACCACTATCACCTAGTACACCATCCACACCTACAAGCCCATTGATTCCTGGGATACCATCAACTCCAGGTATACCTAGAAAAAAACTATTATCAAATGTTCCAGTAACAACTCCTTCAAATAACTAAAATCTAAAATATTTACCTGGTTCACCTAGAACACCTTGTTCTCCAGGTTCCCCCTTTGAGTCCCCACCAAATGTAATAGGTGAATAGCCTGGAGGACCCATTGCACCCTTTAAACAAGAATAATATTATGATAAAACTTTTGTTTATATTATTTTAAGCTAGTAATAAGAAATTTAAAATTAATTTAAACCAAAAAAATAATTATGGTAAAATTTATTTTTATAACATATTACACAAAATATTTTTACCCAATTGGCACTCTTTATACTTTTTCATATTCTGATATTTTGAAAATGTATATGGCATTTCTTTGGTCCCTCATGCTCTAGTTTGAGTATCTTAAAATTCTTTTTCTTTTTTTTTTAGGTCCATGTGAGAGACATGAGTGTGTTAAATTTTACTTTATTCTAGAGTGTAATAAACAGCTAATATGAAATGTATCATTCAGACTCACAATTCTTGGCTTTAAATATGTTATGACAGACACCAATATGAATAGAAAAATCAAGCTGAAAAATTTTCTCCACTCACCAGGGACCTACTGGGCAGTCAACGATATAAATCCAAATTTTTCGGTAATTATACATTTGTTTAGTCCAATAGTTTCTAGGGATGAATAAAAAATGAAAAATTTTTGTCCAATAGTTACTAGGGATGAATAAAAAATGAAACATGTTGAAACTATAATTTTGAATTAAAAAAAAAATAATCAGATGGTTCTCTCATTAAAACATATCTACTATACAGTAGATTAACCCTTCGGACGGTACATCCGTCTCTCAGGCGGGTATAGTTCCTAAATTTCCCGTTAGGCACCACTGTGATGCGAGTAGGGAGTTGTGGTTGGTAGTTTGCTTCGTTTATCCCTTCCCCTAAAGGATCCGAATCGAAGTTAGGCACTTCAAGCAGGTAATAGCATTTTTTTTTTGGCATAACTCCTCTTTATTATTCCTCAATTAAGTTACATGTTTCGGGAACTTTGTCCCATCCTCAGACTGAAAACAGTATTTCATATAATTACACTACTATTCTATTAATAATATCAATCAATACACTCCTAGATTAATTTGCCCATAACATATCATTATAATTTTACCTTTAACAGTTATTTCTTCATGGTGTTATCACACCGTGTCTGTCCTTTCACATATCTAAAATAACAATACTTCTACCTAATGGGTACAAGGGTCAATCTCAAACTATTGTTTATAGTCCATAGTTGGTCAATCTATAATGTTAATTTATTAATTATTCCTGCATACACTGCTCCTATTTTATCTGTGTCTGTTTTGTAGTTAACAGTATTATTAATTGTTTTATTGATGTAAATTGCCTCTTTTATTTTTCTACTATGTGTTTTGCTTTCATGTTGTAGTATTTTTACTTTTTCAAAATTAAATCTGTGGTTTAGTTTTTGTGCATGTTCTGCTAAGGCTGTTTTATTATTGTTAGATTTACTTATTTTTTTCGTGTCATATTTATGTTGATTTATTCTTTTATATAGATTTTGCTTCGTTTTTCCCCTATATAGTGTTTATTACAATCTAAACAGTCAATTCTGTATATGATGTCTTTTTTATTCAAATGTTCTATTTCGTTTTTAGTTATTATATTTTTTATTTTATTTGTGTTGTATAACGCTACATCTATTTTAAAATTTTCATTTTTTAATTTCTTAATTACTTTTTGTGTTAATTCTGGTATATATTTTATTTTTTTATATTTTTTAATATATGTTGTATTGTTTATACCATTTGTTAATTTATCACTATTTTTAACACTTTGTTCCATTTCTTCAATATTATTTTCCTTATTCATTACATTACTATAATATTCTGTTATTTACATTTGTTTCATTATTCTCGTGTTTTTATTATTTTCTGTGTTTGGTTTCTGTTTATTATTATCCTTAATATCATTTTTAATGTTTGTTTTCTATTATTTACATTTGTTTCATTATTTATTACAATATGTACATTTTTATACCACATTTTATTTATTATTTTAGTGGGCACCATATTATCTATTAAATCTTTAAATATCTCCTTTTTATTTCGTTAGTGTAAATTCTATCTGTTAATTTTATAGCTGTTTTTATGTAGTTTTCTATGGTATTTAGTTTTTGGTGGAGGGGGTGGTGGCTATAAAAATTTAATAATCTATTGCTTGATTCTTCCTTCTTTATCCATTTTGTGTTTAAACTATCCTTGTTTTTTTACTATTAACATATTCAAATATTTAATTTTATTTTCAATCATATTTTCTCTGGTAAATTCAATTTTTTTATTCATTTTATTAAATTTATTAAATATTTCATCCATATCGTTATTGTTACTTGTTATAATTAATAGGTCGTCAATATATTTTACTATTAATATCGGTTCATTAATTATTTCTTCTTTAAAACTTTTTTCCATTAAATAATTCAATGTTATTCCGCTTATATTAACTCCCAAACTTGACCCCATTGGAATTCCATTAATTTGTCTATAATATTCATTTTCATAAACAAAATAATTATTATTTCGACAAATTTTCATTCCTTCAATATATAATTTTTTATTTTTTATTTTAGTATGTTCTTTAATTTTTTCCCATTTATCTTCAATTATTATGATTGTTATGTCAAGTGGTATGTTTGTGTATAAGTTTTTTACATCAAAGCTATTAATTATCATGTTGTTGTTGTACTTTATTTCACTTAATTTATTTTTTAATTCAATGGCATTTTTTTTTATCAAATTTATTGTCTTTATTTACCATATTTAAGGTTTCGTTAAAATATTTATTTAAATTATATGTAGGGCCATTAATATTATTAACAATTGATCTTAAATTTTCTTCTTTTTTATGCAATTTTATTAATCCATAGGCCCGAGGCTTATATATATTGTTAGGTGCCAAATTAATTTTTTCTTTTTTTTTATATAGCCTTCTTTTTCCAGTTTTTCCAAATATTTATTAATTTCATTAGTATAATTTTTTGTTGGGTCTATTCTAAGTTTCCTGTATGTGTTTTTTATCATTCAATATATCCAACATTTTTTTCTTATAGTCTTCACTGTATATTATTGCTAATTGCTTTGTTTTGTCAGATCTTATTATTCTTATATTCTTATTGCTTTTAATGAATTTGTTCAACTCTTTAATGTCATTCTCTATTATACTGTCTATTATGTTACTAGTTTTACTACTGTTTTGTTTGTTTTTATTTTTATTTCTATTCAGAAAGTTATTAATGGTAGTGCTAATGTTATTTCTTAAAATGTTTTTATGGTTTTCTGTGATGAGTTCATTACTTATTATTATTTCAAGGTCAGTTATTAGGTTTATTATATCTTTATTAATTTTAATATTATTATTCACATTGAAGCAAAAATTATCACCCAATGAGAGTATGTTTAATATATTAACTGGTATTGCTAGTTCAGTTTTATTAATTACTCTGTTCATCATCAATCAATTATATAAATAGATAATTAAACTCGAAATTAAACAGGCATATTGGATCATATATAAAATAAGGAAACATATAATTGATCACATTATTAGTGGAAATGGTTCAATTGCACATAATGAAATAAATAACATCATAAACATAATAATTAATAAACATAGACAACTAAATAAAGAATTGGATAAAGTAAAAATAAATAGGAAAATTAATAGAAAATTCAAAATCCAAACAAATAAAATTAAAATACCAAATGTTATAAATAATAAAAATAATAATAAGATACAATCCTTTATAACTAATAATATTGATATGAAGGATGAAAGCATGTATAATAACAAAACAGACATGGAAAATAACTTAGTTGATAAATATAAGAATTTATATTTGATGAACAGAGTAATTAATAAAACTGAACTAGCAATACCAGTTAATATATTAAACATACTCTCATTGGGTGATAATTTTTGCTTCAATGTGAATAATAATATTAAAATTAATAAAGATATAATAAACCTAATAACTGACCTTGAAATAATAATAAGTAATGAACTCATCACAGAAAACCATAAAAACATTTTAAGAAATAACATTAGCACTACCATTAATAACTTTCTGAATAGAAATAAAAATAAAAAACAAACAAAACAGTAGTAAAACTAGTAACATAATAGACAGTATAATAGAGAATGACATTAAAGAGTTGAACAAATTCATTAAAAGCAATAAGAATATAAGAATAATAAGATCTGACAAAACAAAGCAATTAGCAATAATATACAGTGAAGACTATAAGAAAAAAATGTTGGATATATTGAATGATAAAAACACATACAGGAAACTTAGAATAGACCCAACAAAAAATTATACTAATGAAATTAATAAATATTTGGAAAAACTGGAAAAAGAAGGCTATATAAAAAAAAAGAAAAAATTAATTTGGCACCTAACAATATATATAAGCCTCGGGCCTATGGATTAATAAAATTGCATAAAAAAGAAGAAAATTTAAGATCAATTGTTAATAATATTAATGGCCCTACATATAATTTAAATAAATATTTTAACGAAACCTTAAATATGGTAAATAAAGACAATAAATTTGATATAAAAAAATGCCATTGAATTAAAAAATAAATTAAGTGAAATAAAGTACAACAACAACATGATAATTAATAGCTTTGATGTAAAAAACTTATACACAAACATACCACTTGACATAACAATCATAATAATTGAAGATAAATGGGAAAAAATTAAAGAACATACTAAAATAAAAAAATAAAAAATTATATATTGAAGGAATGAAAATTTGTCGAAATAATAATTATTTTGTTTATGAAAATGAATATTATAGACAAATTAATGGAATTCCAATGGGGTCAAGTTTGGGAGTTAATATAAGCGGAATAACATTGAATTATTTAATGGAAAAAAGTTTTAAAGAAGAAATAATTAATGAACCGATATTAATAGTAAAATATATTGACGACCTATTAATTATAACAAGTAACAATAACGATATGGATGAAATATTTAATAAATTTAATAAAATGAATAAAAAAATTGAATTTACCAGAGAAAATATGATTGAAAATAAAATTAAATATTTGAATATGTTAATAGTAAAAAACAAGGATAGTTTAAACACAAAATGGATAAAGAAGGAAGAATCAAGCAATAGATTATTAAATTTTTATAGCCACCACCCCCTCCACCAAAAACTAAATACCATAGAAAACTACATAAAAACAGCTATAAAATTAACAGATAGAATTTACACTAACGAAATAAAAAAGGAGATATTTAAAGATTTAATAGATAATATGGTGCCCACTAAAATAATAAATAAAATGTGGTATAAAAATGTACATATTGTAATAAATAATGAAACAAATGTAAATAATAGAAAACAAACATTAAAAATGATATTAAGGATAATAATAAACAGAAACCAAACACAGAAAATAATAAAAACACGAGAATAATAAAACAAATGAAAATAACAGAATATTATAGTAATGTAATGAATAAGGAAAATAATATTGAAGAAATGGAACAAAGTGTTAAAAATAGTGATAAATTAACAAATGGTATAAACAATACAACATATATTAAAAAATATAAAAAAAAAAAATATATACCAGAATTAACACAAAAAAGTAATTAAGAAATTAAAAAATGAAAATTTTAAAATAGATGTAGCGTTATACAACACAAATAAAATAAAAAATATAATAACTAAAAACGAAATAGAACATTTGAATAAAAAAGACATCATATACAGAATTGACTGTTTAGATTGTAATAAACACTATATAGGGGAAACGAAGCAAAATCTATATAAAAGAATAAATCAACATAAATATGACACGAAAAAAATAAGTAAATCTAACAATAATAAAACAGCCTTAGCAGAACATGCACAAAAACTAAACCACAGATTTAATTTTGAAAAAGTAAAAATACTACAACATGAAAGCAAAACACATAGTAGAAAAATAAAAGAGGCAATTTACATCAATAAAACAATTAATAATACTGTTAACTACAAAACAGACACAGATAAAATAGGAGCAGTGTATGCAGGAATAATTAATAAATTAACATTATAGATTGACCAACTATGGACTATAAACAATAGTTTGAGATTGACCCTTGTACCCATTAGGTAGAAGTATTGTTATTTTAGATATGTGAAAGGACAGACACGGTGTGATAACACCATGAAGAAATAACTGTTTAAAGGTAAAATTATAATGATATGTTATGGGCAAATTAATCTAGGAGTGTATTGATTGATATTATTAATAGAATAGTAGTGTAATTATATGAAATACTGTTTTCAGTCTGAGGATGGGACAAAGGTCCCGAAACATGTAACTTAATTGAGGAATAATAAAGAGGAGTTATGCCAAAATAAGTGTGATATTTCTATAATTGTTGGCTCCTTAATTGAAGAATTGAGCATTTTTTTCTAAACATAACCCGTCCTCCAGACGGATGTTCCTTCTAGCATATAATTTGAGTATCCGTCTCCCAGGCGGATCTTCCTACTGCCATACTTTTTGAAAATCCGTTTGCCAGGAAGGCTTTCAAAAACCAATATTTCATCTACGGTTTCAATTTGTTTTTGTTTAAAAGAAATAATTCATATTATGTTACGATAATCTTAGTCATTTTTAATTTTTTTTTTAGTTTTTTTTTTCTTTCTATTTTTTCCAAGATCCACGATAGCTGTCCCATCGAATATTTCAAGCTGGACAAAGAAGCTGATTGAACTTCCACTTCTTGCTGAAGACGAATCAGACTCTGATATAGACTCAGACGACACGCATGTTCCTGAAAATGATAACGTTGAGTTATCTGACCACGAGACGTCCTCGGAGATTGACGAGGAAGAACTCATTAACGGCCAATGACACACAAAATATCAAGAAGGGACTGGATAGAGAAACTGCATTTGAGTTGGTAGATAATTTTCTAAAAAGAAGATTATCCACACCAAACCTACCACAAGAACTAAGAAACATCATCCAACAAGCTGCAGGCATAACTGAAACGAGAAGTTCATTGCCAGTCACAAATAGGCTAGAAAAAAGGAAAAACTGTCGCTTTTATCTGTACCAGAAAAACAGGATGACTGCATAGAAATGCATAAGGTATGATACTCCAACGTGTTTGGAGCATTAAAAAAAATATGTGAAAATTGTTAGGTCAAAAAATAATTCCTAAGGTAAATACCTACTGTGATGTTGAAAAAAATTAATATGCTTTTGTACTAAGTAGCTAGAAGAATTTATTTTATTTTGATTGCTATATATTTTTTGTTTTATTTTCTTTGAGTGTAAACTCCTAAAAGTTTACAAAATAAAAGCAATATAAGATTGATGTTTAAAAAACATAATATTTAATTACTCTGAAATACCTTTTTACTTCCAATGATAATTTGTTAAGTTTTTAGGCAAAACGGTGCCAAAGTTATAAATAAAAATGTTTTTTTTTTTTAATTTCTTTTTTTTTGTTTTCATTCCCCTTAACCAAATAAGCCTAAAAATCATGCAAAAATATGCTAAATTGGGAAAATCAAAGTACCCGTCTCAGAGACGGATGTTCCTCATAATAGGGAAAAAAAACATGTTCTGTCCGAAGGGTTAAGTAATAAAATGTGAACAATAAAAAATCATTATATTTGGGAAAAAAAAAAGTTTTTACAAGGGAAAGTAGCGAGTCAGGTAGTATGCAAAATTCATGGAATCTGATGTATTATTTATCAAACACACACCTCTTGCATAGGATTACTATGGAAGGGACACAAACAAAAATATAAAAATAAATAAATTTAAAAAAATAGTGGAAAGTAATGAAACCTTAGCCAGAAAATAAAACAATTTCACATTAACTTAGCAATTGACAGACTCACAACATCAATACATATCAGTATAAATGAAAATACCTTACCCTGAAAAATTCATCGTACTCAACAGAATAACCCGGCACATCACATTTCACTTACTAACAAGGGGAGGACACACTCAGTCTCTCACGGATCTTGTTAGCAATTTTTTTGGAGGTTTCTGGTCGAAAAATATTAGACACGTATTTTGCCGTTCCGACCAATGGGCCCTAGAAGCCAAGAAAAAAAATAAAATAGCTTTCAAATAATTTATTTTATATCTCGGGTTTAAAAAATGATATCGACATAATTCTTGCACCAAGATGTTTAGTTTTAATTGTGGATTTAAGGAAAAATACAGCCACTCCATATATTTTAGTTTAGGCTAATTAAATTCTAAAAAAATGATCAGCATTCGAAAGAACCCTTAATTACGAAATTTCATCCAAATAAAAATTCGTAAGCTTCAAAATTTGCCTGACCGAATGGTAGGCAACTTTTGTTTAAATTGACAAAAACATGAATTACGTTTAGACAGTTAAACTTATCAACTTTATTTTTTTATACCAAATATAGGGTGGTAATACACTTGAAAGGTCTTTGGTTTCATCATCCTATCTGGTTTCAAACTCAAGCTAAAAATCAAAATGTTTTTCGGATCTTCCAATTTTTTTAATAGGTTTATTATGTTCATCGAATTTCACATTTATATACATCAAAAGAAAGCTCAGGCTCTCCTCTTTTCAGCGATACCAACCAGTGAATTGTGTGACAAAGTAATGGCGATTTAAAGGTATGTAACCAATAATCAGTTTAAAAATGTCATTTTCCTCGAAGAGCGTGAAAAAAATGATATTTTTTGATTTTGTTGAATAAGCGTTTTTCAGTGTTTTTTATGATGCTGAATTAGAATCTGACATCAATTTTCGTGTGAAAAAATCTATAGAGGTAGTTTGCTTGAAAATCTAATCATTTTTTTAGAATTTGATTAGCCTAAACTAAAATATATGGAGTGGCTGTATTTTTCCTTAAATCCACAATTAAAACTAAACATCTTGGTGCAAGAATTATGTCGATATCATTTTTTAAACCCGAGATATAAAATAAATTATTTGAAAGCTATTTTATTTTTTTTCTCGGCTTCTAGAGCCCATTGGTTGGAACGGCAAAATACGTGTCTAATATTTTTCGACCAGGAACCTCCAAAAAAATTGCCAACAAGATCCGTGAGAGACTGAGTGTGTCCTCCCCTTGTAAGTCAAAATTTCAAAGCAATAGCGAAGTGGCACCAGACTAGATAGATACCCATCAAACAAAAATTAAAAAAATCAAAACCTGCAAAATCATACTGAAAGACAATACTTCTGACAATCATAATGGATGACTACAAAAAAACTTAGTCTATCATGCCAAAGTCTGTCGAATGCTTGAGCTATATCTAGAAATCCACCTGTAGCATATAGTATTTCCTAAAGTAAAATTGATACGAAATCCATTACATGGTGTAGTAGTGATTGTCAAGTAGATATATCTATAGTATTTGCATTGTTCATGTTTCATATGTTTGTTTCAAGTTAGTCTACTTATAACCCAGATATTTGACATTTTCAGTTGGCACTGTCTTTTATAGTAAAAATGTTGACAATCGATCCTCCTCAGTGTGAACATTACGTGGTTTGATTTATCAGGGGTTTGTCTGTTTTTTCACTTTTAATCAATTTCTCCAAGATTTATAGATGATATTGGATAACGAACAAACAAATTGTGGGATCTTAGTGCACAGATTGGATAGCAGTGTCATCAAAGTATAAATGGTTGTTAAAGGGTGTTGAGAAATCTCTTGAGTATACAAAGTAAAAAGAAGAGTGTAAAGATTGTGGATAGAGTGGAGAAAAAACAAAATTTTGTGATACATAAAAAAAGATTTGAGGATAAGATAGAAGAGGGAAGGCACAGTCCAGTCAATAAACATGTAGTAGAATGCATGAAATATGCGATACTTTTTTACTTCACGGCTTCCTTAGGAGTATTTAGTGGATAAACATACCAAGAGTTCTCACCCCTAGGGAGGATGGAAGATGGTCCCATTTTGGGGTTTTTCAGAAAAGTTAGACTCTAGAAAAATATGTTTCTAATAAAAATGAGAGCTAATTAAAGTTCCTATAAAATTGTTTCTATACATATCTGTCGTACTTGCAACGGTTTATATGTTATTAAAAATAGATAATTAAAAAAAAAAAAAATCATTTTTATCTCACATTTTGTCAAAAGCTTCAAGTGCCTCCCATGAACGTTTCTCATTCATAGAAATTATTACTGATTAAATTACTGAGAAAGAGAGAGAGTGAGAGGAAAGGGGGCAGAGGGGGGAGGGGAGAGGAGGAGAGAGAGTGAGAGAAAAGGGGGGCAGAGGGGGGAGGGAGAGGAGAGAGAGAAAAGGGGGGAGAGGGGGAGGAGAGAGGGGAGAGAGAGAGAGAGAGAGAGAGAGAGCAAAATACAAAAATAAAAAATTACGAAATGGAAAAAAAAAATATCTCACATTGAGATAATGAATGATAGTCCTTTTTTTTTTTTTTTTTCTTTTTTTTATTTTATTGATTTATTTTTTTCTTCTTTGTTTGTCATTTCGTAATTTTTTATTATATTTTTTGTTATTTCATAATTGTTTTATTTTTGTATTTTGCTTGAGAGAGAGAGACAGAGAGAGAGGGAGAGAGAGAGAGAGAGAGAGAGAGAGAGAGAGAGAGAGAGAGAGAGAGAGAGAGAGAGAGAGAGAGAGAGAGAGAGAGAGAGAGAGAGAGAGAGAGAGAGAGAGAGAGAGAGAGAGAGAGAGAGAGAGAGAGAGAGAGAGAGAGAGAGAGAGAGAGAGAGAGAGAGAGAGAGAGAGAGAGAGAGAGAGAGAGAGAGAGAGAGGAGAGAGAGAGAGAGAGAGGGAGAGAGGAGAGGACGAGAGAGAGAGAGAGGAGAGAGAGAGAGAGGAGGAGAGGAGGGAGAGAGAGGGAGGGAGGGAGGGAGAGAGAGAATGAGAGAGAGAGAGAGAGAGAGAGAGGGAGAGAGAGAAGTGTTGTACAAAATACAACGGCGAGACCGGTGAGATTAATTAAAAGCAAAATGGGTCAATCCATACAGCATCTGAGAAATGTTAATGCCTGTGGTTCAACAAAAAGCAGAAACCTTTATTAAATAAAACTATTTTAAAAGAATAGTAAAAAACAGTAGTAAATAAAATAATTAAATAGATAAGAATATTGACGAATTATTTCGTTGAGCAATTTTTACTTTTATTTGTTAAATCTCGTTTTTAAATTTTCACTTTTTATAAGTGACTTCGGTATATCCCCTGTCAGGGGCCTGTTGGATCTACCTCAATAGCCTTAACACTATACCCTGAGGTTGTTGAAGTCAAGGAGGAAGGAGGAACTAAGAAGGTGGTAGGGAGTAAGGAGGTAGGAGGGAGGGGGAGGAGGAGAGGTAAGTTTGCCATAGTAGTGGATGGAGTAACCATTGTTCTTTGAATTTTTGGCCCACTAGAAGGGCTCAGAAGAGAGGAGGATTAATTAGAAATGTATGTTGGTCAATTTGAAAAAAAACAAAACAGTGGCAGCGGTCAGTGGGAAGCGAAGCTTCTACTACTATAATAATAATAAAAAAGGTATAGTAATGCACAATTAAAAAACACTTAAACCACATTTTTTATTACAAACTCTAGTCCAAAACATGGGTCTATATTTTGAATAAATTATTTAGAGGCTATATTTGTTTTTAAAGCAATTTTTTGTAAATATAAAACATTAAACATAACAATAATAATAAATTAGCAAGTACTTTTTATATATTATTATGAATTTTATTATATTTTTATTATATAAAATCAACAGAATGCAATTTATAGTGTATATACTTCCAATAAACACAGCAAACACAGTACTGCTCAAAACACTTTATATATTTTTTTTCTTTCATTTACAAAAAGTGTTTGAAGATTTTTCATTAGTTTGTAGTTAATTTTACTATACACAAATTTGATTAAATTGTGTATTTTTAAGCACAAAACCTTTTTTTATCAAATATCTTTTTAATGAATAAAATACTGTCTGTATTTAGTAAATTATAAGGAGTATAGATATCACTAGGAGTCAGATTCGTATGTATTTACATATTTTTTTCTAGACAATTTACAGACTTTTTTGAACTAGAAGTATTCATACATACTGACACTTTTTAAGCCATTCGAGCCTACTTTTATTTCACATACTTCCACATATTTAGATGTTACTGCATATTTATACATATTTCCACATACTTAATCAAAATAACTACATATTTCCACATATTTTTCATTTTGGGCATGTTTTCATAATTTGGAGGTGGTTGACAGGAACTGTGAACCACACACAAACTGTAGGGCTGTGAATCAGAGTGGGTACAATGGTTATTGTAATTTACAGAGAATGCTGTTAAACAGTGACCGGCACTTGTTAGTGAAGCATCGTTATCTTTTCTTTCAGCTCGTTCGTTGAAGTGCTCAATCATTCATTTCGTTCAGTCACTTAGTGTATTCGTTTTTGGGTGAAATGCCATGAACAGACAGCTGGCTGCTAAATATCTTCGCGAGTTTCCAGCAAAACTTTTTTGAAGTGGAGACATTTTGTACTGCACAGCTTGTGGCAACCGCGTTTCTTGCTCTCAACGTTTCCAAGTCACCCAACATATTGCCTCCGGATCACACAAAGAGAATAAAAACAAAAAGAAAGAGAGGACGTCCTATTAAGCCTTCCTTACACCTCCATCATCAAGTAAGTCTAGTCTGAGTACAGATCTGTGTCGGGCTTTGGTCAGAGCAGATATTCCTTTCCACAAACTTAATAATCCTTGTTTCAAAGGTTTGTTAGAAAATACCTGGAAGATATCTATAAAGATACACTAACCGAGATTCGATAATACAGTAGAAGTCCATTAGTCCGGCATCCAACAGTCCGGAATGTCCGATAGTCCGGCATCGCTCCTGAAAATTGTTAAAATTTTGGTTTTTTCAAAAAGTGTGTCTTTAAAGTAAATAAAAACGCTCGAGAGCTATTCGAGAATGAGCCTGTTGAACAAGAACTAACCGATGAGGACATTATGAACAGTGTAGTAAACCCTCAGCCAACTCAAAATCTTGGAGAAAGTGACTCAGATACCATAACGGAAGAAAAGGAAAAAATCAGCTGGGCAGAAGCTGCAGAATCACTAAATAAGTTTATCTCCTTTGCCGGATTATCGGACTTCTACTGTATATCAAAGATGGACCGATTTGGGTGTCAATTGATGAAGCCACTGACGTTGAGGCAGGTATATTGCCAATGCAGTTATTGGAAAACGTGACAGTGACCCCAACATGGTTAGACTGGGCAGTCAATTCGGGTATTTTATCCTAAGATAATTCATGTGATGTGTATTGCTCATGCCTTGGATTGAATAGCAGAAACAGCAGATCTTTGTTCAGTGACGTAGATACCTTAATCTCCACAGTTAAAAAAGTGTTCTTAAAAGCACCAAGTCGCATTCAAATGCTAAAAGATCTCTATCCAGACTTGTGCCCTCCACCAGAACCAATATCATTCAATAGCCAAGATGGGGTACTTGGCTGGAAGCAGCTCAGAATTACTGCGAGAACTTTAATAAAATCAACAACGTCCTTTCACATCTTGAAGACGAAGCAGTAGCGATATATACAGCCAAGTTTTTATTCAAGAAACAATTTAAAGAATGACCTTGCCTTCATTTCTAACAATTTCGTATTTCTTGCAAAAGCTATTACCCACCTTGAGTCCCAAAATGTTCCAATGGCAGAAAACGTGGCTAATTGGCTAACATTAAAAAGGTCATCGAAAAGGTGGAAGCAATACCTGGAAGAAAGAGAGATTTGATCAGATCAAAACTGGCAGAATTACTGAGCAAGAACAAAGGGTGGGAGACCATCTACCAGATTTCTGATATTATCAGCGGAACAGAAGTCACCTCTAAACATCGTGTACCCTTTAGCCCCAACAAGATAACTTCTTTCAGTAAGGCAGCTATAACATCTGTAGATGTTGAACGATCTTTTATTCGTCATCGCTTTATGTTCCAACATTTGAAATTCCATGTGGTTGCAAACAATTTTGAAGAGTGAAGTTTTCAAAATTAAAAATTTAACATATCTTTTATTATTATAAATTGTAAAAATGTTCTTTTGTTGTATATATCATTGTAACTTGTAAAAAAAAATTCTTTTGTTCCTAATAATTATTATAAACAGTAATAACATTCTTTTATTGTATAAATCATTATAACTTGTAAAAAAAAAATTCTTTTGTTCCAAATAATTATTATAAGTTGTAAACATGTTCTTTTGTTCCTCATAATTATTATAAATTGTAAAAATATTCTTTTGTTGTATGTATCATTATAACTTATATAAAAAAAAATGTCCATTTTACTTAAATATTTCTGAAAATATTTTAAGAAAATCACATATTTACCATATATCTGACCAATATAAATGCATATTTTAATTAAATATTTGGCATTTTTAAATGCATAAAAATCTGATCCCTACATACACTGTTTTTGAAGGAAAGGATTAAAAACTGGAATACATACTGGATTTTTGAAATATGTTCTAAATTACAGAATTCCAATATAAAACATAAAATCACCTCAATACTTTTTCTTTGTTATTGAAATCTGTTTATTTGTTTAATGAGAATAAAAAAAATTACTAAATCCTTACATTTTTATTTACTATTTCTAATTATTTCCTGTTGTAGCAGTGTGTAAATAATAACTAGGATATGAGTAAAGTTACCCTTATTTAAAATCAAAAAACTTTTTTCTTTTTTTTTTTTTTAAATTATGTGATTGTTATGGAATTATCGGATATGAAGAAACTATCAAATATTAGGTTGGATAAAAATTGTATAGAAAAAAACAATATAATTTTTAAGTTTATATAAAGGCAATTTCTAGCTGTTATTGTTTTAGTTTTTAGGAACTTACATTATACTATTATAACTTGAAATAGAAAAAAAAAAAAAAAAAAAAAAAAAAAATTAAACAATTTCATGTACATTATTTTAGCTTTTTAATAAATGCTACAAAAAAAGTGTGAAAGGTTGTAAGACCACAACAGGGCTGGAAAGTAGTGCCAGCGATATGAGTGGTAGCTGTAAAAACTATTGTTGGCTCATAGCTAGTACATGGAACTGTGAGCCAGGTATTGGTCCTCTGCTTCTGAGGGCAAAGGATGAAAGTTCGCAAGCTGGTTAATTGATAAGGATCATATATAATGAATCCCAACAATTAGTAATTAGATCTATAATAGTGTAACTAACACATGACGCTTCTAGGTGCAGCATATGATATTGTTGCGCATCTTTCCAAATAAATTGTGCACTGTAAAACTTCTTTATAATGCTACAATTAAACATTACCAAAAAATGTTGGCAACCCCTGACTTAGAGAGTATATTTTCATAATACACCCGAGTTTAATAGGAAATATACCTTATTGCCTTCATCTCCAGATATCCCTGGTAGGCCATCCATACCTGGAGGTCCAGGGGGACCTTCCATACCAATAATCCCTTTTGGTCCAAGAGGTCCTTGCATTCCTTCTTCTCCCTTCATCCCCTTCAGTCCTTGTAATCCAGACCAGCCTCTTTCCCCCTTTTGGCCATTTGGACTGGACAATAAATAAAATTAAAAATACATAAATAATCGAATTTTAGGTAAGAAAAATAAACTTAAGGATAATTAAAAGTTATATAGTAAAGACTATCTAAATCCACAACAGTGAAAGTAAAATCCTTTTTTTTTTACTGTCTTTTTATCTTTGACATTGAAAAGCTTCAGTTGGATCGCTAGTGGTATTTTGATCGAAGTTTGCCAGTTCTATGGAGGTTGTAGGTGTGGGTGGTGGGTTAAATATTTTCGAGTAGTGTTCAGCAAAAGCTCGGGCGACTATTGCAGGGTTGTTGGTTAATTTCCCTTCGTATAGTAATGTGTAGCTGGTACCAGAATAATTTTTGTATATTTTTCTTATTTTATTCCATACCTGGTTAGTAGGGGTGGAAGAGTTTATGGATTCGACATATTGTTTCCAGGATTGTGCTTTAGTGTTATTTATTGTTCTTCGGCATAGGGCTCTTTGTTTTTTATATTCAGTAAAGTTTTTTTGATTAGGCTGTTTTTGAAACTTTTTCAGTGCTTTTCTTCGGTTTCGGATGGTGACTTTACACTCTTCGTTGAACCAGGGCATGGAGGGTCTCTTGGAAGAACCCTTAGTTCTAGGGATGGCTAGTTCTGCTGCGTTTAGTATAGCATCCGTGATGAGATGGCATCCTTCTTCAATTGTGAGGGCAGATGGGGGCGTTTTGGGTGTGTTAAAATAAGTCGAAAAGAGTGACCAGTCTGCCTTGTCTATGACCCATCGGGGTTTTCGATTCATTTTATGTTGGTAATTATAAAATTTTAGACGAATGGGGTAATGGTCGCTACCATACAGATCTGGAAGTACCATCCAGTCAATAACATTAAATAATGATCCACTACAGATGGAGAGGTCGAGAGAAGAATATGTGCCATAGGTGGAACTTAAGAAGGTTGCTTCACCGGTGTTTAATATTAGTAAGTTCGACTCCTCTAAGAAATTTTCTATAATTCTTCCTCTATTGTTGTGACTTGGAGAGCCCCACATAGGGCTAAGTCCGTTGAAGTCTCCGACAAGTAGTATGGGCTGTGTAAGTTGATTATATATATGACTGAGGTCTTGTGGTTGTATCAGAGGGTCTTGTGCAATATAAATAAATATTGCAGAGGGTGAATGAAATTCCGAGGTGTATAGTAATTGCGACTGTTTGAAGTGTTGTGTTTATGTTTATTCGTTGGGAATATATGGAATCATGTACGGCTATGAGTACGCCTCTAGAGGCATGATCATTTGGTCCATCGGTTCTGTAGATGTTAAAGTTTTTTAATGTAAATTTGTCTCCGGCTTTATGGTGAGTTTCCTGAATGCAAATACATAACGGGTTTTCGTTCTGAATCAATATTTTTAAATCATAAAAATGTGTTTTTAATCCATTGCAGTTCCATTGTACAAGGGCCATTGTTAATATTAAGTGTTGGATATAGTAGCGGAGACGAGGTATTATTAGTAACATTTATTTTTACTGATAAATAAACAGTGATAAAACGAACGCGAATAATATCTTCAAAGGGTTGTCGACCTAGTGATATATATAAATATATACACAAATTATTATAATGATATAATAATGATAATGAAATAATGATATATATAAATATATCACATATATACATATACACACACTCACACGCAGACACTCATAAATATACGTATATGCAGACATACACACATATATAAATGATAATGATAAATATAAATAAAATGTTGAAATGATAATGATAAATATAAATGAAATGGTGAAATGATACTGGTAAACATAAATGATAAATGCTAAATATATTATATATATATACATATACTAATACACATATACATATATACACACATACATACACACACATACATTCACACATACAATGAAAAAATGATATATACTAGTATAAACAAACACATTCACATATAAACAAACATACACAGTCATAAACATATATAAACAGCAGAGTGTGCGTAGTATAAGCATGTCCATAGTAATAATTTGTCAGAGGAAATAAAATTATAACTATTAAGGCGAGTCTTATCGTATTTATTTATTAGAGATAAGACGATTAACATAATATTTATGTGGATATCATTATGTATTACGATTTCTTCTATTATGTTTTTTTATTTCCTTTGACTTTTATAAAGCCCCCTCGTCAACAGGCCGGTCATTAATAGGCCCGGGCGTGTCACCTAAAGAGGGGTTAGCCTGTGAAGATATACCAGGCTCATAGGAAGGAGAAGTGCTCGCTTCGGCTGTACAAGGCGTACAATGATGATTGACAACCGGGGTGAGGGGGAGGGGGGGGCGGGAGAGGGAGGGGAGGTGGTGGGGGGAGGGAAGGAGTGCCCGCTGGGCTAACAGCTGATACCAGCTGCTCTCTCATTGCCAAGGTCGGCTTAGTTATTGTTGTATTTGATTCGGTACTTTTAACTAATTCATTTGATTTATTGAAAGGTAAATCGACTTGTGTGCCGATTTCCTTTTTTTCTATTATATTTAATTTTTCCTTTACCACTTGGGCAAAGGTTTTATTACTGGAGTTAGGGTACAACTCTTTATATATTTTCTTTGCTTCCTGTAGCGATATCTTTTTATTAATTTGTATCGATTTAATTTCTCGATGTATTTGGAAAATTTGGCACGATCTATCAAGGGCTCTATGTGAGCCACCACAATTAATACAGTTGGGAGGTAGGGTACATTTTAAGTTACCGTCGGTATGTTTAGTTTTTCCGCACTGAATACAAATTGCCTCTTTTTTACACTGTGTTGTGGGATGATAGAAACCTAAACAATTAAAGCACCGGGGGAGATTGGGTATATAAGCCTGTACAGGTACGGTCTGATACCCTACTCTAATTGTTTTGGGGGCAATGGGCGTCGGAAATGTTATGATATAGTTATGGGTTAGAATTTCATTGCCATTTTTTTTTTTTTTTTATTATACGGACAATGTCTGTAATAACTTCCCTCAGTTCATTTTTTATTTCTTCAATCTCGAGGTACTGGAAATCAAAAAATTTTATAACACCTTTGCTATAGTTAAGCGTTTGATGTGGTTGTACGGTAACTGGGAATTGTCCCCCAAATTCTTTACATTTTAATAAAATTTCTGACTGTTTGCCCTTAAATGTTTCTACGAGTAGTGTCCGGTTTCTTAGTTTTTTACCTCTCCCACAAGGCCAGTTATAACTTTATTAATGAAAAAAGGAGAAACTTTTAAAAAACCTTCTTCATTTTCTCTTTTTACAATTAGGAATGTGGGGGTTATATTTTTTGTTTCATTTAAGGATATCCTATCCTTAATAGGTGGATCTTTTATTCGTCCACGAGGGCGTTTTCTTTTATGAATCGGGCTAGGAGGGTCGTCTGTATCCATCGGTTTTAAGTGAGTACAATTTGAAGGGGGAGAATTACAAAATATATAAAAGAAATAATAAAGAGTATTATTACAAAATATTAATAATATATTATATAATCGGAGTCTAGATAAACAGTGAATAACTTTTATTTAGGATGCATTTTATGTAAATAATTATTTTTTATTGTGCATTATAATATCTTATTTTTATTATTATTATGTTTAATTTTCAAGAACTATGCTTTAAAAACAGTTATAACTTCCAAATAATTTATTTATAATATGGACACATGTTTTGTACTAGAGTTTGTAATAAAAAATGTGTACAAAGGGTGTTTAAAGTGTTTTTTTACTGTGCATCACAACATCTTTCAATTATTATTATAATAGTAGAAGTTTCGCTTCTACCAGCGCACAGTGGTCTAGAACGTCCTAAAAATGGAAAGAGCCAAATAACTTTTAAAAAATGATTGTATCGACTTGCAGATGGTTTCATTCAATTCAGAAAGAAAAACATTTTTTTTATATTACAATTAAATTATTAATTATTGCAAATAATTTTTTTTATAGTTAATAATTATAATAATTATATACCATTACTATAACCTGTTATGATAATAATATAACCACAATGAGTATAAAAAGTGCAAAATTGGACATTTGATGCGGTGTGTGATCTCCATAGAACTCATCCCATCCGCATAAGTGAAGAAATCAAACGATGCTCTTCTTTTTAAAAACAATAACTTTTCCCCATAATTGAGGTGCTTAATTGTATCTCCATTCGTACAAATTCATCACAGCTCCAAAAAGGAAATGGTATTTAGTTCTCAACCTCAAGAAGATCAAGAAAATCATAAAAATTTGGCACAAGTTTCAATTCTGCCTCTTTTTTTCTATTCTTTGTCAAAATGAGTAATAAAATTCTTCTGAGAAAAAATAAGTCTATATGCTGACTCGTAAACATATTTGAGTATATAAATACAAATTTAAATAGTACAAAGTTTCGGGGTTTTGCTTTTGGTTTTAAAAGCAAAGCAATAGGAAATGAACAGTACATATCAGATATCACAACCCAAAAAAGAGTACACAAAAGAGAAACGAATTTTTGAGGTTTTTTTCCGCCCTTGAACCACTGTGTGGCAGTCCCACTGACCACTGCCACTCTTTGTTTTTTTCCGACCTCCTCTCACTCCCTGCTACCTCCTCTCTCCCCACTTCCTCCTTCACTCCTACAGTATCCTTGCTGTCTCCTAATGCACAGGCATTTTCAGAAGAAACACAACCCCAGGGCAGCATTAAGAATATTAGGGTAATCCACCAGGTCCCGATGATGGATATACCTGAAGTTACATATAAAAAAGGAAAAGTTAAAAAAGAAAATTTAACAAATAAAAGTAAAAATTCCTCATTGAATTAATTCATCAATATTTTTATCTATTTAATTATTTCTGGTGTAGGGAAGTAGTGCAATCAGCCACTGGCCCTCCAGGTTGGGGGAACTCAAACACTGACACACACACAATACACTAGATACAGCACACTACATATACCTCACACATCCACTCAAAGATCATTTGTAATCAAAAGGTCATTTATCTAAGATCTATCACTAAGTACATACCCTAGGGTGCACACCGGAAGGGGGTGCAGGTCTGCAGGCACTAAGATGGCAGCCCCATCAGCAGACTAGGGTACGTAGAGGGTTGATAGCCCGCCCCGCAACCCAAAAACAAATTATCATGAAACCTTATACAAGAAAACCGGACCGTCCTTGTGGCAATCGACCTGGCAAACATTATAGGATTAATCTTGGATACTGGAATGTACTGTCACTTTATCAACCCACAGCACTTCAAGTTCTCTTAGACGGACTGCGTAGCTGGTGTTGCAGTATCCCTCGGCCTCAGGGATTGGATGATGGTAGCACAGGACAGGGACGAATGGCATTTGTTTTTGGAGGAAATCAGGACTCGTGAATGGGTTGAAGAATTCAGTTAATAATAATAATTTAATTATTTCATTTATTACTGTTTGTTTTCTCTTCCTCTTCTTTTTATTACTATTCTTCAAGCATGGCAGTATTCCAAAGGAACTGCAATCACTTAAAAATGCACCTTAATGATTTAAAAATGTTAATATGTGACACCGACCTGTTTTGCATTTCCTTCAAAAAAACACTAATATGTGACACCGACCCGTTTTGCATTTCCTTCAAAAAAACACATCTTAAAATAAAAGACAATGTCTCTCAAAAATATTTGAAATACATAGAAAAGACAGTCCGAACCCAAATAATAGTCACCACAGAGTTTTAATTGCTGTACACAAATCCATATATTCCGACTCAAACCCCATCAACTCCCACCTACAATCTATTGCAGTCAGAATTCACAGATAACTCTTTTTCCATTTGTAACGTATACCTTCCACAAGATTATGGGGCTCTCAAATCATTAACACCTGAGGAAAAATAATAAGGAAATTTTTTAGACTCCTCTAATTTAATGTTTTTAAATACTGGAGAACCAACCTTCCTCAGCTCCAGTTATGGAACAAATCCAGCCTTGATCTATCCCTCTGCAATTCTTCATTATTTAATGCTATAGAATGGACAGTCCTGCCTGATTTATATAGCAGTGATCACTTTCCAATATTAATTAATTTCAATAAAATGAATCCCATATGAGTACAACTGAGATGGGTGCTTAACAAAGCCGATTAGGCCCTGTTAATTTCTTTGGCCTCCCCACCTCCAATTTTCCCGTACGAAATGACATTGATGAAGACTGTGAAATTATTACGGACACTATCATACAAGCAGCAAACGCATCAATTCCAATCACTTAGGGCACACCAAGAAGACCGCTGGTTCCTTGGTTTAACGATAATTGCAAAAAAGGGCTATATGCAGGCAAACAATAAACCTATTTAAGATCAAGTCTTGAAAAAAATATATAAATTTCATAGACATGTCTGCAATCTGTAAAATTACGAAATTGCCCCTTCTCGCTACTCTAGTAAACGATAATCCCCAATTCATCTCTAATACATTCACTAATATTTTGGCTGGAACACATTTTTAGACTTCTATCTCATAAACTATAAGGTTATGGGTAATAGAGTTTATTTACACCATTAAAGAGCACTAAATGCATGACAATTTTAGCCCAACCGCATCTCAGTAGGCCAATCGGATACAGAGATACAGCTCTTCCAAAAATGGTGATTTTTCACATAATTTGAAATTTATCTGTTACAGTCAAGTTCTTGGCCACATAATGACGAAAGTACTGGTTTCCCAAAAATATGTTCAGAAAAGAATTTAATAACCTTTAATTTGAGACCTAAACGGTAGCAGCAGGACAAATGGTTTTCTAAGAAATGGGAGAAAAAATGGAAAATTGGATCTGGAGGAAAACACTTAACACGTAAACATTTTACTTAATTATCGTGCATGGTATAAAAATAATTTAAAATACATAATATTTCAAAGAACAAAGAAATTGGGAGTTTAACACATACAGCTAGTTAAAATATGCAAATATATTTCATAAAATGGTAGTTAAAAAAGGTAAAAGACATCTTAGCCTACTGAGAGGTGGTTGGGCTAAAATTGTCATACATTTAGTACTCTTTAATAGTGCAAATGAACTCTATTACCCATAACCACATAGTTTATGATATATAAGCCTAAAGAACACAAATTTTGCAGTTTTTCAAGTACTACACAAATAGTCCAGGATTTAATTTAATTGGAAAGACAGGAATTTGTTTCCTAACCCATTTCATAGTATCATCCGCTTTGAAATGATATATCGTGGTCTGGCAGCTGGTATCCATCAGAACGTGGTGTGGCGAACGCTTAGAATTGCCCAAAATAGCAAAAAATAATTGGAAAGGTATGTTCTTGAGTTTGGTCTCAATTTTTTAGTGTATCCTTTTCTAAACAAGAATCAAGTGGTCTGGCAGCCGAAAGCCGTCGCAAACATGTCACCAGACCGGTTTTAATGTCGCGGAAAAATGACCAGAAAAGTGAAAAAAAATAATGATCTATTAGTCTAATCAATAAACACATTGTAGAGTACATAGGAATAGGGAAATGCTATAATTTTTTACTTCATAGCATCATTAGGAATAGTTAGAAGGTAAACATACTAAAAGTCCCCGCCCCTGGGGGGTGAGCTAACGGTGGGGGGAGGGGAGAAGTTCAATTTTTTTGTTTTTTCGATAATAACTTGAAAACGGTTGACTCTAGAAAAATATGTTTCAAATAACATAACTTTGCGGTTCTCTACGAAAACTCGTTTGCAAGTACTCTTTTAACTATAACTCCGAAACTATTAGTCCGATTCAAAACTTATTTTTTTTATCTGAAAGCTGGTTAAATTTACTATTAGCTCATATACATAAAATTTTGATCAAGTCCCGTACACTACCCATGCCAGTACGCTAAATAGCACTAACTGTTATGAAATCCAACATTTTTTGGCAAATTTTTCGCTATAACTCCAAAAATATTTGTCCGATCCCAAATACTTTTTTTTCATATCAAGACTAATTAAATTTACTATCAGATCTTATATATGAAGTTCCGATTCAGTTCCATAAAATACCCAAATTATCACGCTAAACGATTCTAACATGTTCAGTGAACTGGGGCGGGTATTTTACGGAGTTTAATCGGAATTTCATATACAGGATCTCATAGTAAACTTAACGTGTTGAGAAAACACGTTTTTTGGTACTCATTCACGTTATACACTCAAATCAGCCCACTGAATTTGTCGAGTTTTCGTGGAGAACCGCGGAACTTTCCTCACAGCAAAATTTCTGGTACTGATACATATTTTTAAATAAAGGAATAGATACTTATATGTATATATTAATAAATTAAAAATGAAATAGGTTGGTTCCTACCGACTCACACACTTGTCAAACCTGTCAATATTATTTTCTCCCCATACCCGATTTTCCTCTATCTCAGAAAACTATTACATCTACGGGCATCTTTAAGAGCTCAAATTAAAGCTAATTAAATTTCCTTTGAACTATTTTGCAATGGTGTTTTTGTAAAACCAGTACTTTCATCAGTATCTGGCCGAAAACTTGACTCTTAACAGAAAAATTTCTAATTTTGTGAAAACTCATCATTTTTGGAGAGCTCTATCTCCAAAATTAAGTAATTTACACAGATGCGATTAGGCTTCAATTGACACAAATTTAGTCCTCTTTAATATTGCAAATATGCTATGTCCAGCAAATTTTCATATTTTATGAGATATAAACAAAAAAATTAAAATAGTACAAAAATTTCTAAGTTTTTCGAGTACTACAAAATTCGCTTTTGGCTTTGAGGGTTGCAAACTTGGATTTCAACTACTCTTATGGGTCCTAACAACATATAAAAAAATGGTGAATAAATAATTTTTTTTTCACTTTTCTGGTCAGTTTTCCGCGACATAAAAACCGGTCTGGTGGCATGTTTCCAACAGCTTTCGGCTGCCAGACCACTTGATTCTTGTTTAGAAAAGGATACATTAAAAACTGAGACCAAACTCAAGAACATACTTTCCAATTATTTTTTTCTATTTTGGGCAATTTTAAGCGTTCGCCACACCACGTTCTAATGAATACTGGCTGCCAGACCACGATATATCATCTCAAAGCGGATGATACTATGAAATGGGTTAGGAAATAAATTCATGTCTTTCTCATTAAATTTGCATGTGGCGGGAACCTGGTCTAAAACCGCAACAGGTTTTTAAGGTAGCAAACTTGGATATCAATTACCCTAATGGGTCCTAACAACATATTAAAAATATTTAGATAAATACATGTTTGTGAAATTGACTTTATATTAAAAAAGTTTACTTTATGTTTTGTATTTTTAATAGATCGACTGGCCTGCAAATTACCTGGAAAACCTGGAATTATGCTAGAATTTTTACTTGGTGACCATCCTGATTAATAATGGTTCAGGTGGTGAATATAATTCTGGAAATTAATATATTTTTTACCAATACAGCACATTTCTTGTGGTTCTATTCTTGAATTGTAGACCAATCTAATACTGACATAATTTATTCATCTTCCTAATAACCTCATCACTTGGATGAAAATTTTAATTGAAAATGAATAATGGAATGCACTAAGATTCAAATCATTTTGCAGTGTTAGTCTAGATTGCCTGCATCTTTAAACAGTTTACAGTCCTGATTCCCATTGTTTTTCTGTTTCAGAAGAATGGACTTCAGCTTGGTTACCAGTTTTCCTTCTCTTTTATTTCCAAAGTTTACAATATCTTTTTCATTCATGCTTCAGGAGCAATAAACCAACAGTTTGTAATTGTGTTGGAAGGAGTCATTCTAATCCTGTGCTGCTGCCATCCAGTTTCTCACACCCACTGCGGACCTAGCATAACCAAACACTATTCTAAACAGTTTCACCATAGCTGAGGCTTTCCTATCTGTTTTCTGCCATGTGTTACTTCTCTCATTATTTTCTTTTGCAGGAATTTCTCAGCCATCCGAATAATTTGACAGGCCCATCTCCTTATTTTGTGAAACAAACAATAAATTTTTGCTATTTTAAAATGAAACAACTGATTATTTATTCATCGACAACAAAATATTATAATACATGCTTTTATATTCTTATAAGCTAAAAGAAAAATTAAAGTAGTGTTGGAATTGATGGAACGTATGTACAAGGAAAATGATATTAATAAAAAAAAACTGACCCAATAATGAAAGGTCCTGGTGCTCCCTGCTCACCCTTTTCTCCTTTCCTACCTATAAATCCTGGCTGTCCTGGGATCCCATCATTACCATCTCTACCATGAATCGTGATTCCTATAGCATAATGATACCAATTTAATATCATTTCATACTAATGTACATAAATACAAAATTAACATGCCATAAAAAAGCAAATCCTTGTTAATCAGAATTTGCAAGTCTAACTACATTTCTAGTAACAAACCATTAAATGTATTTTAAATATTTTTATTTAAAATATAATATATAGAATATAATATATATATAGTAGATCAAAAGACTCGAAAACTAATAGAACTTACACTAACGGACACCGAATCCAAGGTAAGATTTAGAGGGATCAGCAGCAAACCTTTCCAAATAAAAACGAGACGTAGACAAGGAGACGGCCTCTCCACATTGTTCAACGTTGTATTGGATAAAATAATGAAAGAACTATGGAAAGTTAATAATACGGGTGCAATTATAGGGACCAAGAACAACCATGTCAAAGTAAGATGCCTTGCCTACGCAGACAATCTTGCCCTTTTAGCGGAAACGGAAGAAGCGATCAAACAAATAAACATTCTGACAGAAATTTCGGAAAAACAGGTCTACAAATCTCTTATGAAAAAACAGAACTAATGACTACCGACCCAGACTTAAAAAAAAAATCAGTGGAAACCAAATACGGAACAATAAAAGTAACAAACAAATTTAAGTACCTAGGTGAGACTATATGTAGCAACGGTTCGGAAAAAGAAAGTATAAAGGAAAGAATAACTAAACTACAGAAACTATCTTTTGCAACCTCTAACGTTTACAACAAAAAAACCCTGTCCACAAAAGCAAAAATAAGACACTATAACACAGTCGTTAAACATGTGATTTTATACGGGACAGAAACCACTTGCATTCCTAGTCTGGAAGAACTACTAATGATTGAACGGAGAATTCTGAGAAGGATCTATGGCCCCAAAAAGACTCAAGAAGGATACAGGCTTAGACCCAACCGGGAAATCTATAAAGATACAAAGGACATAGAAATGGAAATCTGGGTCAGAAGAGTGAAATTCTATGGACATATGATAACAATGGTCCCGGAAAGACTAAATAAACAAATATTTCAGAAAATCCGTGGATATAAAAGCTCAGGAGGATACATAAAACAGATGAAAGAAGAAACGGAAAGATTAGGTATAACGGATCAGGACTGTCAGGACAGAGAAAGATACAGAAACTGACTTAAGGAATGGAAGGTTGTTGTGGGCAGGAGAAGTTCAAAAAAGGGAGTGGCGTGGACAGAAGAAAGAAAAAACAAGAGAGGAGCCAAAAATTGATATTCGCGTGGTCTCCAAGGCCATTTCGTGAAAAAAAAAAAAAAAATAATAATAATAAAATATATAGAATTTTATATATAAAATGCCTTTTTTTAAGCAAATCAGGATCGACATGGATTTAGCCGGACTGAGGGATTCAGACTGTCAGGATAGAGAAACCTATAGGAAAACACTAGTTTCTCTATTGATTCTTCACTGAACCTTAGCTCTCCCGAGAATGTGCAACTTCTCCATTCTCAAGATAAAAGGTCTTCGTGGACAAAGAACGCCAAAAAAAAAGGTTGTGCGTGGTCGGAGGAAAGAAGCGCAGACACGCGGAGCTCATGAGGGAAGTGTGGAGAAAGAGGAAGTTCATAAAGAAAACCTGACCATGATATTTGCGTGGTCTTTAAGGCCTTTTCGCATTTAAAAAAAAAAAAAAAAAAAAAAAAAAAAAAAAAATGCCTTGGTTTATGAATTTTTAACTTATGAAGTATTAACAAAATATATTTTTTATTTTAACTAATACACATTACAAAAGAATAAATAATTATTTAACATAGAATTAATTTTTCTTATGAACCCCTATCTAATATCTAACAGCGACCGTTACTTGGAGCAGCAGTAAAAGGACATTACTAGTTCTACCTGTCAACAGTAACATTGCTACCTGAAAGGGTTGACAGGTAAGAGAATGGAATGAAATTTGATAAACTTGAACGATTTTAACTACTTTTAGTTTTGCTAATAATGAACAATATTTAGGAAGAACATTATCATTTAAAAGGAGGAAAAGGTTTTAATTTGTGAAGTTTATGACCTATCTAAAAGTTAAAAAATTATTATAAATGCATATTTATTTACTTATTTTCAATGAACAATAAAATTTTTGTTAGATCAACCATTAAAAAAAAATTGTCATGGGGAAAGACGGGCATGATCATATGATCACAATGAGGGTAACAGCCATTTTACAACCTCCAGGATTATTATTTTTTTAATAAACTCATACTGGAGTATGATATGACTATATAGAGTCTAACTCTATAATCTTATCAGTTGAAAAAAAAAAAAAAAAAAAAAAAAAAAAATCAAGAAAATTATTACACTTAACCTTGGTGAGAATCGATTTTTAAAATTTGACAAATTTCTGATGAGATAAGAGCTTCAATCATCACAGTTTTAACCACAAATCAACACTAGCATCTCTTTGAATAAAATAAGGCTGGAAGAGCAGGGTGTCCTTTCGAGTGGGGGTACAGTTGGTGTGATCATATGGACAAGCCAGTCCTTGGAGGGTAAAGAAGGCAGTGAAGGAGAAGAGAGAGGAATTTTCTGAGGAAGAGTCTCTGTTGGTCCAGAACACAGTCAAGCAACATATTTAGTTATACATTTGAAATTGAGGATTGAGTGAAGTATATATTTTTGGCCAACGTCAACATTACGAAGAAGTTGTTTGAAATAATGAAGTAATCAATATTGAAGAGTAATTAAAATTGAGAATATATAGCAGAGTGAGGAATGTCAGGTTGTTCAAAGAAGAGGAGAAGTTAAAGGTTGTATAATTAAATGTTTTTTAGTTCATAAACTAATTTAAAAAAAAAAAAAAAACAGTCATCAGAGTTACAAAAACTTTTAATTTTCAAATGAACCATCATTTTCATGGTTCTAGGAAGGTTTAACAAAAATAAAAATTTATATGTGCAATGTTGAGTGCCAGAAATGAGGTTTGCCACACAGTCATACTTTTATGGTTAGAAATTAAAATCCAACCATATGAAAAGAATTATATCATCCAAGTAAAAATTATTACCAAATTAAAATCTTGATCCTTAGCTTTTTGATATTGTGTGTAAAAATATGATTCATGGGCTTTTAGTTGTAATCACTGATAATGCAGTACATTATACACATCAGTTTCTTAATAGTCTCTGTCCATCTGGATTACCACACATAGATTAAAATAAAAATTGGATGTCTAATTATGCTTTTTCGTAATCTTCAAACACCTGATCAATGCAATTTTAATCAGGTTAAAAATCATTGCTGAGCATGAAAATATCATGCTCAATTGCATATTTTAATACAAGATTTTTATCGATAAACATATAAAACTTCAATTATTAGTTAAAATTATATTAGTTCTTTACTTATGAGAGAGGGGGAAGCCTCGACAAGGGATGCTAGTATGTGATAAAGTAATTTGGAAATATTTTTTATAAACTGCATATACATCTCAAATTATTACACAATTTATTTTATCCTATTTCACCATAATTCCCAGGTCAGGGTTTTAATATAATGTAATTATTCATTCACATTAACATCAAAGAGCCATGTTTTGATAAATAAAAAATAAACCTCTCATGAATCAAATAGGACCAGTTATCTTCATTGTACACTTAAGATTATCGTAAGATAAAATTCAATATTAACAGGGCAAATCATAAATTAAATACCTGGTTCTCCTTTTTGTCCTTTGGTTCCAGGAATAGACAACCCAGGTAATCCAGTAAGTCCCTTTACACCATTCTCTCCATATTCTCCTGGAGCCCCTTTTGGACCTGGAGCTCCAGGGAATCCATCAGGTCCATCTAAACCTGAATCTCCAAGATCGCCGGAAGGACCTTTGATTCCAGCCATTCCTAAAGAGCAAAATTTATGATTAAAAAAACCAAAAATAAGTTTAAACAAAAATTGAGATATTAATAAGAACCTAGGTAATGAGAATATTTAAATGTACCAATAATTATTTATTATAGATTTTTTTTTTTTTTTTTTTTGGACTGTGGACCTAATTATGATGTAGTTAGGGAGTGCAGTAATGGAAACACAATTAACATACTAATTTATAATGCCAACATTTCGACTTACAATGTAAGCCTTTATCAGGGCTAGAAGGAAAAACTTTTGTTATATCTTTTTGTTTTTTTCCTTCCAGCCTGATTTTTTGCAGGCCGAAACACAGACACAATAAATTAATAATTTAATTGTATTTCCATGACTGCACATCCTACCTATATACATCATCATTAATTATTATAACTTTTAAAAAATGTATAATAATTTATATAACAATAAAAATACATACAAGTTTTTATATGGACTGCATTGAATTAATTAATTATTTGACTACCCAGTGTTGGAATGTTTGTTTTAGCTGGGAAGCTATTATTATTCTGTCTAAAGAACATTTTACATGTTATTCTGCTTTTAAAATGTCGTTCTTTTTATTTGATATTCAATAAAGGATCTCTGATAAGTTATGAATGAAAGAAGTAATTAAAAAACATCTAGTATATTAAAAAAGATCTCAATTATCTTAGTTGTGTTGGTTGATTCCCTATGGACAGTATTTGTTGGTCAATAATTAAGAAATGGACCAACAGAATAACCCAAAGGCTTTTTGCAATAATTGGGCTTCAAATAAACCAGCACTACCTAGACTGAGAAAGCACTACCAGGTTTTATGAAACATAGCTACAGTTATTTTAGAATTTTCTCTTCGTCTAGCTAGTATGGTCAATATTTTTTGTTTGTTTTAGTCTATACAGTAAATATTCTCTCTCCATCTGGATTACCAACTTATTCATTAAAATTAAATATCGGATTCCCAAATATGTTTTTATGAGTCCTTTAACCACCTAACCTTTGCAATGGTACCAGGTTAAAAATTACAGCTACCAATGGAAATATCACTGAGGAACTGCGACTGAAGAATTAGAATTTGAATATGATATAATATTACATATATCATCTTTTATCTTTTATATATATATATATATATATATATATATATATATATATATATATATATATATATATATATATTTATATATATTTTAATATATAGTATTATATAGTTATATATATTTATTCATATGTTTATATGTTTTTTTTTTTTTAATTTAATTTATTTTTTCCTATAAAAAATGTATGCTGTAATTACTGATGCATTTAATTTGTAAATAACATGCCAGACAATTGTACTTTTAACTGTGTATTATTTTTATTCTTAGGGGACAGTAAGTCCCAGAATAAAGTTTATTTTTGATGATGATTGTATTGTTGACAGTGAGTTTTTAGTAAGGAGATGAATTTGTCAGGGGTGCAGTCAAGGTTGGATAAACACAGCCAGTTTTTAAATGAAAAACTTATATTTTGGTGTGCCAACGTTTCGACCTACCTTGCAGGTCTTCATCAGGGCTAAAATAACAAAAATTGGATGTGACCAAGATGATACAAACATTAAAAAAATAAATAAAAATGAGGACCAGGAACCTCCAAAAAAATTGAATATTTTGTATTCAATTATCTAATTAACTATAGATTTTTTTTCTTGTTTCTTTTTCATTTTTAAATTATTTTTATTATTTTTTTATTTATTTTTTTAATATTTGTATCATCTTGGTCACATCCAATTTGTGTTATTTTAGCCCTGATGAAGACCTGCAAGGCAGGTCGAAACATTGGCACGCCAAAATATAAGTTTTTCATTTAAAAACTGGCTGTGTTTATTCAACCTTGAATGCACCCCTGACAAATTCATCTCCTTAGCAAAGTTTATTTTTTTTCATTTCATTAAGCGGAGTTATTAAGTTAACTTAATTATTAAGTTAACAAAGTTATTAATAAATTTGTCTGAAAACATCAGTGATTCTTGTATCTGTTAGAAGACAAATGTTAGTGTTAACTAATTCAAGTTTAATAATTTACATTAGTGAAATGAATGTTAAAGAAATTGTTGAAAACATTAATATTTCTAAAGTCCTATTTTCAATTTTAATCCATTATACAATCATTAGTTTGCTTGAAGATCTAATAATTTGTTTAGAATTTAATTAACCTAAACAAAAATCTATGAAGCAGCATAGAAAATAGCAGTTCTATTATTTTCTTAAATCTGCACTCAAAAATAAAAATTATGGTAAAAGAATTATGTCTTTATTTTTTAAACTCGAGATATAAAATTAATTATTTTAATGCTCTTTAAATATTTTTTTTTGGCTTCTACAGCTCATCAGTCCCAAAGGCAAAATATGTGTCTAATATTTATTGACCAGGAACCTCCAAAAAAATTGACAAAAAGATCAGAGAGAGGTTGAGGGTGTCCTCCCATTGTTAGTATATGTAATTATAGCCTCCTGTACTACTTTTAAATTCTAAACATTTGAAATAATTGAGCTCCTATTTAAGTTGTGAAACAAATTAAGGTAACCACATCCAATCACTGCTCCACCCCTGTTCCTGCCCAAAATATCTTTATATACCAAAATAGAAAATACTGTTGAAAGTAATGTTGTTAACTTCTGATAAACATTTTCAAATTTGAGAAGAGGAAATAAGAAAATATCAATATGTAAAACACTATATCCACTTTGAAACTGATATTGACTTCAGTTACGTCCTCTTTCATTTGAGAAGAGATAATAAGAAAATATCAATATAACACACTAAACAATGCAATCCAACTTAAAACAACCATTTACAAAACATTGGAATCATTAATATATCAAATACATAATAAACTAGGAGAAAGATAAAAAAATATTGACAAAAGTGATTACAATTTTAAATAAGATTACCTGGAAGTCCTGGAGGGCCAGGATCTCCTTTTATACCAGGTGTTCCAGGAAGACCAAACACTCCAGGATCCCCTCTTTCACCTGGTTCTCCTTTTACACCCTATAGAGCAAAGGTCATTTCATAAACAATTTAATTAAAAATTCAAATAAAAAGAATATGGTAGTATATGAAGGAAAAAATTGAAAAAAACGAATAGTCGATTTTTTTCTTTGAAAGTTTATTTTAAAAGTAGAAAAAAAAAAAAAATCTGAACATAACTTAGTATCTTAATAGTTTTTGCTATAAAACAATAAACATAGTAATATTCTTTTTTCCAAAAAAAAAAAAATGAAACAAAACATTGATTTTTTTCTCGAGAAGTGTAAGAAATATTCAGATTATTATTATTATTATTATTTTGTCCCACTTTTTTAAAATAAACTTTATATATAAAAAATCGACTATTTGTTGTTTTGTTTTTTTTTTTCAATTTTTTCCTTCATATCTCTGTAAACAAAAGTAGTGAACAAAAAGTTTTAATGATTTATCCTTAAGAGTTAAGAGACCCTAACTTCATCCATATTTTGAATTTAAAAAAAATTAAAATACTTTCTCTGATATATCCTGATGAGTTTTGAGGTCTTAACTTTGCCTATTTCACAGTACATTATATATTGAAAACATTTTTAAGGGTGACAATTGAAATGGGAACGGTTACGATACGATAGGGCTTTGGAAAGGGTAACGTGTAAAAAATGCAACATTAACTTGGAAAGGGTTACATTTGACTTAAAAGGGTAACATTTGAGTTGGAAAGGGTTACATTTGAGTTGGAAAGAGTTACATTTGAGTTGGAAAGGGTGAGATTTGATTTGTTAAAGGTTACAGTTGTAAAGGGTCTAAAATTTGGTCTATCTTCATATGGAAATTTTAAATAATTCAAAATAAATAAATTTAAGAAAATTATTTAGTAAATTAAATTTGTATAAATAATGAAAAATGGTTACATATAACTGAGTCAACTGTTATATAATTTTTTTGTTTATAATTAATTTTATTTATAATTGTGGGTAAGAATAATGTAAATTATATTGATAACATCTAAAGAAAAAGTATAATTTGTTTAAAATTTAATTTGTACAATAAATTTAGTTGGCAATACATAGAATAGGAGGGAGAGGGGACAGTGTTTTTGGGGGGAACAGGGTGTGAGTGGCCACATGTGTGCAGGCAGTTAAAGTGTAAACATGTTTGTGAAAATTGGATGAGTGTTTTTTTTTTTTTTTGTTTTTTGTTATGTCGATAGAACTGTATTTAAATGTATTTTAGTATTTTGTGAGAAGAGTTGGTTAGGTGTTTAACAGGACAATTTAGTAATTATTATTGTTGTTGTGATTAAGATTTTTTTTATTATATCATTTTATCAAAATTCATTTGTCATTTATTATCTTACGGCGCCCGGACAAAGCAAAGCAAAATGGAATGTGTGTTCAACTTGTAATTAATAATTGTAAGTATAACCTTACAAATGTCGCCGTGAACAGGGACACGATTTATAAAAAATATACATATAGATAGATGTATATATTACCCTTATACCCTAACAAAAGTCTGTATTATTCAATTAAATGATGGAAACCAAATCAAAAGAAATAACAGCATCAGGAAACATGCTTGAATACAACCAGAAGGAGGTAAATAAAATAATAGGAGTAGTTCCAGAATCAATTCCCCAGAAGACAATAAATAATGAAATTATTAAAATGATAATAGAAGCAAACAGAAAATCGATGGAAGAAATTATTAAAAAAACTTGAAGAAGATAGGATAGAAATGAATAGAACAAATGAAAAGAATAAGAATGAGATAATAAAAAAAATGGAAGAATATAGAAAGGAAGATGAAAGAGAAGTAGATGAAAAGTTGAGAGAAGTGAAGAAGGAAACTGAAATGATTTCAAATAAAAAAAATTGAAGAAGTTGAAAACAAAATGTTAATTAAAGTGGAAGAATATAGAAAAGAAGATGAAAGAGAAGTAGATGAAAAGTTGAGAGAAGTGAAGAAGGAAACTGAAATGGTTTCAAATAAAAAATTTGAGGAAAATGAAAATATATTAAAAGAATTGAAAAATAAAAAATTAATGGAATATGAAGAAAGTAAAATGAACAAAGAAAAAGAATTAAAAGATGAAGAAATAATGGAATCTGAACAAAATTTTACAAGTGAGATAGTAGTGTGTGAAAGTAAAATTGTTGATAAATTAAATGAAGTGGAAAAAGAAGAAGTAATAAAAGAGGACATTGGTGAAAACATAAACAATGACTTTGATGAAAATGAAGAAGTGCTGAACTGTCAAATGGTTCGAAGAAATAAATATACCAATATCATTCAATTTCAAAGGGTGGAGGGGTCTGGTTTCTTTGAGTGTGGTCAAGGATTGGAGTGTGCTTCAAATGAAGGTTTGAGTGGGCATGTGATGGAGTTTCGGGTTTCACTTGGGTGGGGCGGGTGTGTGTGCTTCGGAATGGTTATGGTGGTTATGTGGATTGGAATGTTCAAACAGCCATAAAGGGTTTAAAAAGAAATTTATATACGTCAAGAAAAGAATTAAAAATTTTTTTTTCTTGGTGAAATTTAGTATATTGCTGACATAAAAAAAAAAAAAAAAAAAAAAAATTTTCAAACCTCTTCATTAATTTCAAATTTTTTTTTTAGCAAAGAGGGGGAATATGTAAAGGGTCTAAAATTTGGTCTATTTTCATATGGAAATTTTAAATAATTCAAAATAAATAAATTTAGAAAATTATTTAGTAAATTAAATTTGTATAAATAATGAAAAATGGTTACATATAACTGAGTCAACTGTTATATAATTTTTTTGTTTATAATTAATTTTATTTATAATTGTGGGTAAGAATAATGTAAATTATATTGATAACATCTAAAGAAAAAGTATAATTTGTTTAAAATTTAATTTGTACAATAAATTTAGTTGGCAATATACATAGAATAGGAGGGAGAGGGGACAGTGTTTTGGAGGGAACAGGATGTGAGTGGCCACATGTGTGCAGGCAGTTAAAGTGTAAACATGTTTGTGAAAATTGGATGAGTGTTTTTTTTTTTTTTTTTTTTTGTTATGTCGATATAGAACTGTATTTAAATGTATTTTAGTATTTTGTGAGAAGAGTTGGTTAGGTGTTTAACAGGACAATTTAGTAATTATTATTGTTGTTGTGATTAAGATTTTTTTTTATTATATCATTTTATCAAAATTCATTTGTCATTTATTATCTTACGGCGCCTGGACAAAGCAAAGCAAAATGGAATGTGTGTTCAACTTGTAATTAATAATTGTAAGTATAACCTTACACAGTTGATTTGGAAAAGGTTTGAATAGACTTGAAAATGCTATATATAAATAATAAATCAAGCAATATTTGCAGTAATGAAATAAAATATCCCACTTATGATGAAATTAAAACAGAAATAGAAATGCCACTATATTTTTACAATAACGTATAATTTATTTTTAATTTTCTTATTTTCAATAATACCTTTTACTCTTCTATATAAATAAGTCTAAGCACAGTACTTTGCTATGGATGTCTAAAGCTGTGAAAGGAACTTCGGCCAAAATCATGCTCAATTACCAATTTTTTCTCCCAATAAAGGTTACCATAAATGATAATAGATATGGGACATGCTGCCCCTGGAAGGTCTCCTGACCCCAATATTGTTCCAATAGGCTTATATATCAAAAGAAAAATTTGTATTGTGTGAATAGTTTGTAATTGTGTGAACAGCCGGAATCAAACTAGGATCTGGAAGGTGAGTATGAAGTACCTCACTACCAAATGAACTACTTAGCTCCCTATTTGAAGATTTCAGAATTGAAAAAAGAATGTAAGTAATTAAATATAGTGACATTTAATTTATAACAGAGGCAATTATTTAATTAATCAGGGAGAGAAAGCAACAAAAGATTGAATAATTTTTAAAATGAATGAAAGTCGTTATTATATTCAATTGCTTCCATTTTTTAAGTCTCCAAACTCAAAAAATTTCTTGTTTTTTTCTATTTAAATTGATAGGAAACTTTAATTAATAAGGAGCTTGAAGTAGTAAATGAATTCTCCTACCTATGAACAGTGATCTGCAGAAATGGAACATTAGAACAAGAACTATCCCAAAGGATAGCCAAAGCTAACAACATATATTACTCCATCTGCGACACAATTGTGGGAAAGAGAGAGATAGGGAAAGATGTCAAGCTCCACATTTTCAAGGCTGTATATATGCCAGTTCTGCTATATGGAGCAGAGAGTTGGGTCCTTCGGGATAATAAATGGAGCCGAATAACTGCTGCGGAGATGAAGTACTTACGCAGAGTGACTTCCAAAACACGCCAGGATAGAATCCGAAATGAAACAATTAGGGAAGAATTAAATATCCCCGTGATGAAAGGGACCCTGAAAAAGAGGCAGCTGAAATGGTATGGACACGTATGGCGGATGAGCCCAGACAGAGACCCACGAAAATTTATGGAGGCGAGACCAGCAGGTACTAGACCTAGAGGAAGGCCTTGGCTTACCTACAATAGCTATATATCCAGGTTGGGACAAGGAAGAAGAAAGACACTGCAAGAGATGACAGCTCTTGCGAGAGAAAGAGATGGATGGAGGTCCTGGGTTGGATCAACTCTACACTGAAAGGCACAAAAGAGAAAATTAAAGAAGAAGAAGAAGGAAACTTTAATAAACAAAAACCATACATAATCGAGAGAGGAACTCACTTGCAGATATGTACAAATAAGATGTCAAAATAAGAAGTCAAAATCAGAGAAGCATCAAGAGTCTTACAAAATGACAATTTTTAAGACTTGAAATCAATCATGGAGCTCTGATCCAGCACTCCAAGTAAAATAAAAATTAATTGAAAAAAAACTTCTCAATTTTTGTCCCTGGCAAACTACCATACTGGACAATGAGGGCATCTGGCGGAAGATATGGATGAGTTGTGTGAAAGAAGAAATAAGTCATGCAGTTCCTTCTCAAGTCGTTGTCACACCATTTTAGCCAAACAAAATGTTTGCTGATTATATCTTTGTTAACAGGGGAAATCTATAAAGCAAATGCAAAATTAAAGTAAATTATCAGATGAGTTTATGGATTGTGAATTTATTATGAATCTTTTGTGAAACGAGCTCATTATGAAAATTTAATTGTATTAAATTTGGAATGAACATGGAGCTGGATTTATTGTTAGAGAGCTATTCAGACAACTAGTCATTGGTTTCAAGCCGTTAAACCCACGTTATTGAGTTCCTCAAGCTGGAGATAAGGAGGCCTTTTATGAACAACTGGAACATACCCTTGATCAGTGCCCAAAATATAATATGAAAATAATAACTAGAGACAGTAACGCAAAAATTGGGAAAGAAGAGATGTATCTTCTAACAATAGGGAAACATAGTCTCAGTCTCCACAACCAATCAAATCAAAATGGAACAAGGTTTATTGATTTTGCAACCTCTAGGGACATGATCATTAGAAGTACCTTTTTTGCATACAAGGATATACATATAGTTACCAGGACTACACTAGATAGGAAACACGTTAACCAAATAGATCATATCCTTGTTCATAAAAGACCCAAATCCTCCTTACAGAATGTGAGACCATTTAGAAGCAGAAACGTGGACTCATACCATTATTTATAAATCACTCACACCACTCCTAAGATCTCTTAAGTTTGGATGTACAGGTGAAAAACATGAATGCTATTCTCTTAAAATGTTACAGGAGCCAGATACCAAATAAGTTTACATCAAGCAGCTTCATGAAAAACCCGGCACCTGTGCTGCAAATAAGGAAAACATAGAATCCCTTTGGTCCAGCATTTTGACTGCAATGCATGATATGGTTGATAATGTGCTGGTGCCGAGAAAACAGGAGGAGAAAGCTCCAAGGTTCTATAGAGAACGAAGCATACAAGAATATGCTGAAGAAAGGAACTCAGATAGATGTCAAACATTATCACAGGAAAAGAAGAGAGGAAAAACTTTGATCCACCTAATGATGAAGAGATAATAAATGTCATTAATCGGCTAAAGAACAATAAGGCATCTGGAGCTGATGACTTGCCTGTTGAACTATTCAGGTATGAGAGTGAAGAGCTGATAAAGAGATTACAAGACCTGATCCTAACCATCTGGGAAAAAAAGGTTTTGCCATATTCTGTCATATTTCCTGTTTACAAAAAAGGTGATGAACTTTAGTGTCAAAATTACAGGGAAATCTCTCTACTCTCTTGCGGATATAAGATCCTCCCTAAAATCCTGCTCCAGCATCTCCTATCCATTGGAAAGCTAAAACTTGGACCATACCAATGCGGATTTAGGAGGGGAAGATCTACAATCGATCACATATTTTGCCTTAGGACAATCCCAAAGAGAGGATTCAAATTTAAAATCAAAACCTACCATCTTTTTGTGGACTTCAGGACAGCTTATGATAGCATTAACTGGAAAGAACTTTACATGGCACTGGAGGAGCACAACATCCCAGATAAATGAGGGATGTGAGATGTGATGTGCAGATTAGTGGATGGGAGGACGGAAAAGTTTCCTTAAAAAAAAAAAGACTATGCCAAGGAGATACATTAGCCACGCTTCCTATTTAATTTGGCATTTAAAAATGCAGAAAGGGAAGCTGGTCTGCAAACCAACAGGATAGTTTACAATAGGTTGGTCCAGCTCTTAGCATATGCAGATGATGTGGACATCATAGAGCAATCATTGGACTCCGTCAGAGAGGGATTCCTGACACTGTTGGAGGCCTAGAATGTAAGATAACCTGTCCTTCCTGCCCAAGTTGGAGTACATAAGGACATTAAGCACCAATAAATAAACAAAAACAAAAAGTATTAACATATTAAATTTGAAAATTTAAACAATAAGAAACTAAATGAAATTTGTTTTAAATTAATAAAATCATAAAAATAAATTGTAAAGTATGGAACTTCTTAAATATAAGAATAAATTAAGCAACATTAGAAGCATACTGGATAGATGATGAGTTCCAAAAGAAAACATTTCATTTGTGATGAGAACTTGGCTAAGATTGTCATAGATCCAGAACTTTCTGTCCAAGTCAATATTAATAAGTAATTATTGATGATAAAAAAGAAAAAAAGAAAAATGAATTATGAGTAATTGAGAATAGTGACTTCAATTGATAGAAAAATTGACAAATCATCAATTATTCAGAAGAACAACAGAAAGACGGTTGTACAATTTTTATTTTTATTTAAGTCCAAGGACTGATAAATAAAGACAGGATTGAAAGATAATAGTTGATATTTTTTTTTAACTATGTATCAAAAGTAAATACTAAATTTAAATTTTATTTTATGTTGAGAGTTATTTTTTCCAATATTGTTAAAAAATATTTAATAGTGGAAATTAGGAAAATATTTCTCACAAAATTTTATTTTTATTAGATATCATTTTGAACTTAAATTATCAATTGTTAATTGATTTTTATATCATTTAAGCAAATAAAAAATTTCTAATTTTTTTTTTATACCATGCAAATATAATTCTCTCTCTCTCTCTCTCTCTCTCTCTCTCTCTAAAGTCTCTCTATATATATATATATATATATATTATATATATATATATATATATATATATATATTATATATATGTTGAGATATTTGAAAACTGAAAATTATATAGGACAAGGGATGAAAGTGTAAGGGTCTAAACCAGGTAGGAACCCTTGGATTAGGAACACCTGAGGTACCTGCAAGGTTCAGCCCTTGAGGCAGGTAAAGGAAGGCAGTTGGTAGTAGGACAGAGAATGAAGAAGACGTGGAGAGTTGTTTATGGACCTTAGAGCAACCAGTGTCAGGAGTCAGAAGACTATGGAACCAAGATAAGTGAAAATGTTAGAAGTTCTCTCCTTAATGGACTTTAGAATTTAGATTAAACAAAGGTAAAATTAAATATTGTTTCATATTGTAATTTATATAAATATAAAAAGTATGCACAAAACCTTGTTTAAAAATAGATCCAGTCATAATTCAAAAGAATATTGACAGAACCCTAATAATGAGTTTAAGTCAATTAATTATTGATATATATATTTTATTAAAAATATATGATAGAAGAAAATCATAACATTTGGCGCCCTCCAGTGGACTGTCAATATTGAAATTATGACTGGAAAATGGTTAAAATTTGGTAGATGTTTGTGTGAAAAAATGAATGAATAGTAATTTTAAAGTCAAATTATATTAAGGGAATTAAAACAAAATGAATTTCGAACAAATGTTGGAATCTATCAATAAGAATGTTGATTTGCTATTTAATACCATATCTAAAAAAATAGATGAAATTGCTGAAAAAAAAAAAATAAAAAACATGAAGAACGCATGAAAAAGTTTGAAAAAGATGAACAAAAACGTTCTGAAAAAGATTCAGACTTTCAGGCCATTGATATAAATGTTTGTGAAGATGAAAAAAACACTGGAACTGAAGAACAAATGGAATTAGAAGAAGAAAAAGTAACTGATACTGTGAAAGAAGACAAAGAATTGAAAAATGAAAAATTAATGGAATATGAAGAAAGTAAAATGAACAAAGAAAAAGTAACTGATAACGTGGATAAAGAAAAAGAATTAAAAGATGAAGAAATAATGGAATCTGAACAAAATTTTACAAGTGAGATTAGTAGTGTGTGAAAGTAAAATTTTTGATAAATTAAATGAAGTGGAAAAAGAAGAAGTAATAAAAGAGGACATTGGTGAAAACATAAACAATGACTTTGATGAAAATGAAGAAGTGCTAATCTGTCAAATGGTTCAAAGAAATAAATATATCAATATCATTCAATTTCAAAAAGTAGAAAAATGTGGTTTCTTTGAATATAATCAAAAATTAAAATATGCTTCAAATAAAGGTTTGAATAAGCATATGATGGAGTTTCAAATTCCACTTAGTAGGAGCAAATATACTTCAGAATGGTTATGGTGGTTATATAAATTAAAATGTTCAAACAGCCATAAAGGGTTTAAAAAGAAATTTATATACGTCAAGAAAAGAATTTAAAAACATTTTCTTGGTGAAATTTAGTATATTGCTGACATGATAAAAAAAAAAAAAAAAAATAAAAAAAAAAAAAAAAAAAATAAATAAATAAAACTGTTTGCATATGGAACCATTTTGTTTTTAAATAGCATAGATAAAAATTAATTTGTATTTCAATCAATCCTATTTTTCATTAAATTTATTTTTTTTTTATTTTAAGCATCTACCAATCATAGAATAAAAAAAGGTGTGAAATTTGACCCCAACCGGGGTCAAATCTTTTCTCTTCAAAAATAAAAAATATATTTAAAAAATATTTATTAAAATGAGAATCATTTCATAATTTAATATATATAGGACAGCTGGTCAATAGATCCATTTAAAAGTAATGTTCAAATTGAACATTCATCCCCGAATTGTACATCGCAATTGCGAGTGCCCGGGGATATGGATCAGTGAAGAGAGAAGATTTCCCTGGTTCGGATACGACCTTGGTGGCCTAGTGGATAAGGCGCCACGCTAGAGAGGTGGAGACTTGGGTTCGAATCCCAACCGGGGTCAAATCTTTTCTCTTTAAAAATAAAAATTATATATATATATATATATATATATATATATATATATATATATATATATATATATATATATATATTGTAGTGATATTTCGGAGTCGAGATAAATTGTAATTTAAAAACAATTCAAGTTTGAATTTGGCGCCAGCGAGAGTTCGCCGCCGATCTAATTGTTACGTGGTTTTTGCTTATCAATTTAAATTGAGATATGTTAAAAATGATTAGGATTTTTAAAATGTTTTTTATTGTATAATTTGAATTTTATATAGTTACTAGCATTCCCGTCGCGGCTTCGCCCGCCCTCATAACTAAAGATAATTTCAACTAAAAATTAAAGTTTTATTTGTTTATCGATAAGATTCTTGTATTTTAGCATGTGGTTGAGCATTATTTCTTCAATGATTTTTTAGCAGTAATTATTAATCTAGTTATAATTGCACTGATTAGGTGGTTGAAGATTACATATAAGCACCATTAGGCATAAAATTTTTAACTTTAATGTATGAATTGGTAATCAAGATGGATAAAGACTATTAAGAAACTCTTGCGGAAAATAAACTGCATTATCAGTGCTAACGACAGAAGGCCCGTGGATCATATTTTTACACACGATATAAAAAAGCAAAGGATCGACATTTTGATTTAGTAATAATTTGTATTCAACAGAAAAAACTTTATTGATTTGATCTGGTTGGATGTTGATTTCGAACTATAAAAGTATATGACAGTGTCGCAAACCTCGGTCCTGCCTCTCAAAATTGTACATTTAAATTTTAGTTATTCTAAATTTTACCATTGCAAAACCTTCCTAGAATTATAAAAATTATTTATTTAGATGTCGGTACAGATAGGTTCAGTTTACCATTGTTAACTCTATTGTGGAATGGCGCTATACACAATCGGTCGATTTTCAAGCTTCACTGGGATCCACATATCGCACACCATATTTAAATATTTTTTAATAATTTTCTAGATAGTTTAATAAGTAAATTTTATCATCAATTCCAAGCTGTTTTGTAACCTCTCGTGTAGAATAGCACTCCCCACCTATCGGTCAATTTTCATACTGCACTGTTGTCCACATATTAACCTTTTTTAATAAAATATAAATTAAAAATCAGTAGATTTTAATATTGCTAAACCTTCTTAGAACTATGAAAATGATGTAGTTAATATTTAGTACAGATTCGTTCAGTAATATTCGCGGTTAGTGATCACAAACGAAAAATGGCTTGTCCTTTTATATAATAGTATAAGTTATTATTATAGTAAATTTTCTAATTGTAAATCTTTCAAGAATGAGAAGATGATGTAGTTAAAATTTGGTTCATATAGGTTCATTAGTTTTACTAAAGTACTATTGTCGCTTGCCACATATTCGATTTTTAAATTTCACTGGAATCCACACGTCACACCACATATTTATAGCTTTTTGGATACCAAATTAATTTAATTTAGTAATTTTATTATCAATTTCTAGCTATAATTAACACTGGATCATTGTAACCTCTCTTGAATGGCGCTCGCTTTACTACCCACTACATATTTATCGCTTTATAAACAGTAATTTAAGAGAAAATATGTAAATTTTATTATTGCTAAACCTTCCTTGAACTGTGAAGATGATGTAGTTATATTTGGTACAGAATAGTTCTATAGTTTTCGCGGTTAGTGATCACGAACGGAAATGGCTTGTCCTTTTATATATAACTTCATCATTCCCAGTCGAGGAATTTTAACTAATAATTGATTTTTTGTTTATCGATAAAAATCTTGTATTAAAGTGAACAATTGAAAATTATATTTTTGATAATATTTTCACGCATAGCAGCCATTATTAACTTGGTTAAATTTAGATTGATTAGGTATTTGAAGATAACATAAAGCATAATTAGACATCCAATTTTCAATTTTAATATATGAGTTGGTAATCCAGATGGACAGAGACTATTAAGAAACTGCATTATCAGTGCTTACAACTAAAGGTTCAAAATTCATATTTTTACACATAATATTAAACAGCTGAGGATCGGCATTTTGATTTTTAATAATTTTCATTCGACAGAAATAATTTTATTTGATTTGATCTGGTTGGATTTTAATTTCTAACCATAAAAGTATGTGGTAGTGTGGCAAAACCCGTTTCTAACACTCAACATTGTACATTTAAATTTTCATTGTTGCTAAACCTAGTACTATGAACATGATTTAGTTAAAATTGGTATATTTCACTCCATATAGCTGTTTTTATAACAATTTAATTGAAAATAAGTAAATTTTATTATCAATGTTCACCTCTATGTAACACTGTACCTTTTAACCTTTCATGTAGATGGCAATTGCCGCCATTTTTGAACTTCACTGTTATCCACTTATTATTCATTTTTCGATAAAGAATTAGTTGAAAATCATTAGATTTTACTATTTCTAAACCATTCTATAAAGATGATGTAGTAAAAATTTGGTAGAGATTGGTTCAGTAGTTTTTGGCGGTTAGTGAACACAAACGAAACATTGCTTGTCCTTTTATATAATATTATAACCTTATTCCGCCATACATATGTTAGAATCGTATAGAGCTAACAGATAATTGTGACTTACAGATAATATACAAATAATATTGCGACTATAAATTAAGATATAAGGTATCCTATCTTTTTTGTTGGATCAAACTGCACACGGTATGCAAATTTGATTAAAATCGGTTCAGTAGTTTAGGTGTTAGCCGGCCCCTAGGCGGCGACACGTAATTTATATATATTAAGATTGTAAGTTAAGACGTAATAAATATGAAGGCCATGATGAAGCAGATTTGGCCGTTAACGGTTTTTTGAAAGGACGCTTGGGGTTTGGCGTCTTTTTAGCTCAGTCAGCTTATGGATCCTGAGACGGTAACATCGCAGATATGCTGATGGATGCCGAGACATTACACCGTGCTCTCTCTGATTTGGAACTTTGAGGCAACAACACATCTTGCTCTCATCTCTCGCATTTTGAAACATCACATCTCTCTGAGATTTAACAAGCCACATGTGTGAAGAAATAATAAATTATACTAGCAGTCTGGATGATAGGAGTGCTTGAATAAACTGGCGAAGGAAGAAAAAGAAGGAAGTTTCATGCAAGAAGGACAAATTGGGGAACATTTGGGTTGTGAGAACCTATAGTCACATTGAGAAGAAAGAAGGTATTTTAATTATAAATATGTTAAGTAAAAAATGTAATCTAATTGTAAAAATGTTTTTATTTCTTTTATTTGAAAATATATATTCTTGAGTCAAAATCATTATCTTTGAAAAGTTGAACCCTTGATATTCCCTAAAAATTTTATTTACAAATTAAATTAACTTCAAAATAAAAGAAATTAAAGTAAACTAACCTTTATCAACAAAGATATTAACATAACAAAATGGCGCCCATCAAAAGGACTTTTCTTAGGATTTTGACTCAAGGTTTTTATTACAATTTTTAATGTGTCAACAAAATTAATGATTTTTGTATTTGATATAAATATTCTTAGGGGTTATACAATTTAGCATATTATTTAAGTTTAAGTAAACTAATGTTAAAAATGGAAGGTACTGTAGTCAATTTAAAAGTAACTGATGAGAGTGTTATTAAAAGGTATAAACAAAGTGATGATGTGGAAAATTTAGAAAATAGATGTGATTCTGAGCAATTAAACAATGATTTGACTGAAAAACCAACAAATGTTAATTCAGATAACGTTTCAACAAAAAACCCTTTAGATGTAAACACAAATTTTTTACTTTTTGAAATGTTAACTAAATTAAATGATAAAATTGATAAACAATCTGCTGAATATAAGGAACAATCCGCTAAAATTGATAAACAATCTGCTGAATATAAGGAACAATCCGCTAAGCTAAAATTGATAAACAATCTGCTGAATATAAGGAACAATCCGCTAAAATTGATAAACAATCCGCTGAATTTAAGGAACAATCTGCTGAAATTAATGTACAATTTGATAAACAATCAACTAAATTTAATATGAAATTAGAGCAGACTACTGTTGATTTGAAAATGAATTAAATAAATTAATTAACACTAAATTTGATGAAATAAATTTGAAATTATCAAATATTGAAAGTGATTGTGTAAACAGTCGTAGTAGTATTAATAACAAAATGGAACAGAATATTAAAAGTACAGAAGGAAAATTCCAACAGATGGATACAAAGGTCGAAGAAATAAATGAAAAATTTAACACCCAAAAAGAGAAAGTGAATGCTTTGCAGAATAAAGTAATTGATAACCAACAAAGTTTATTACAGGAAGTAGGGACTCTGAGAAAGGAATTTGGAAATATGTCTGAGAATAGAATCGTTCATATATCTGAAAAAACAATAGATTCAAATCATTTAAATATAAAATTTGACAATGAAAGTAGTGAAACAAATTCACAGTTACAAAATATTGAAAGTGATAGTGTGAGTTGTCGGAGCAATATTAATGACAATATAGAAAAACATATTAAGTCTACAGAAGGATGTTACCTAAAAATAGATACCGAAATTGAAAAATATAAATAAAAACGTAAATAACCAAAAGGATGATAAATCAACTAAAATTGAAGAAAAAATAACAAATGTGGCAGTTAAGAAGAAGAAGAAGAACAAAAAGAAAACTAAGCAATTATTGAAGAAAAATGTGAACCATAAAAAAGGAAAATCAAGATATATAAAAAGATTAGAAACAAGAAAAATAACATTTAGAGCAGATAATGAATTAAAGGATACAAAGGAACCAAATCAACAAATCACTCATGCTGAAATTCATAGGGAAGATATAGAGGAGATAAGAGCAGGACAACAATCGATAAGAAAATATTCTCAATCTAAATGACTAGAAAATAAAACATCAATAAAATTAGAAGAAGATTATGTATTAAATAATATTTTTGAAAAAAATATCTTAATTGAAGACAATATAGAATTTGTAAAAGATAATAAGATAAATCCAAAAGTGAATGGCTCCATTGGTAAAATAAATGAAGATATCTTAGCTGATACTGGAGCTGAAGTTTCAGTAATAGAACAAATTTTCTTTGATAAAAATAAAACTTTATTTGGAAAATATGAAATGCTGCCAATAATCAAAACAAATATAGTGTCAGTAACAGGAAAAAAATCAACTTGTGTTAATAAACAACTATTTATTCCTATCAAGTTTAATGGCGAAGAGTATCATAGATGTGAAAATAGATGTGATTCTGAGCAATTAAACAATGATTTGACTGAAAAACCAACAAATGTTAATTCAGATAACGTTTCAACAAAAACCCATTAGATGTAAACACAAATTTTTTACTTTTTGAATTGTTAACTAAATTTGATAAACAATCTACTGAAAATAAGAAACAATATGATGAATTTAAGGAACAATTTCAAGAACAATCCGCTAAAATTGATAAACAATCTGCTGAATATAAGGAACAATCCGCTAAAATTGATAAACAATCTGCTGAATATAAGGAACAGTCCGCTAAAATTGATAAACGGTCTGCTGAATTTAAGGAACAATTTGCTGAAATTAAGGTACAATTTGATAAACAATCAACTAAATTTAATATGAAATTAGAGCAGACTACTGTTGATTTGAAAAATGAATTGAATAAATTAATTAACACTAAAATTGATGAAATAAATTTGAAATTATCAAATATTGAAAGTGATTGTGTAAATAGTCGTAGTAGTATTAATAACAAAATGGAACAGCATATTAAAAGTACAGAAGGAAAATTCCAACAGATAGATACAAAGGTCGAAGAAATAAGTGAAAAATTTAACACCCAAAAAGAGAAAGTGAATGCTTTGCAGAATGAAGTAATTGATAACCAACAAAGTTTATTACAGGAAGTAGGGACTCTGAGAAAAGAATTTGGAAATATGTCTGAGAATAGAATCATTCATATATCTGAAAAACCAAAAGATTCAAATTATTTAAATATAAAATTTGACAATGAAAGTAGTGAAACAAATTCACAGTTACAAAATATTGAAAGTGATAGTGTGAGTAGTCAGAGCAAAATAAATGACAATATAGAAGAACATATTAAGTCTACAGAGGGATGTTACTTAAAAATAGATACCGAAATTGGAAACATAAGTAAAAACGTAAATAACCAAGAAGATGAAGAATCAACTAAAGTTGAAGAAAATATAACAGATGTGTCAGTTGAGAAAATGAAGAAGAAGAACAAGAAGAAAACTAAACAATTATTTAAGAAAAATGTGAACCATAAAAAAGGAAAATCAAGATGTATAAAAAGATTAAAAACAAGAAAAATAACATTTAGAGCAGATAATGAATTAAAGGATACAAAGGAACCAAATCAACAAATCACTCATGCTGAAATTCATAGGGAAGATATAGAGGAGATAAGAGCAGGACAACAATCGATAAGAAAATATTCTCAATCTAAATGACTAGAAAATAAAACATCAATAAAATTAGAAGAAGATTATGTATTAAATAATATTTTTGAAAAAAATATCTTAATTGAAGACAATATAGAATTTGTAAAAGATAATAAGATAAATCCAAAAGTGAATGGCTCCATTGGTAAAATAAATGAAGATACCTTAGCTGATACTGGAGCTGAAGTTTCAGTAATAGAACAAATTTTCTTTGATAAAAATAAAACTTTATTTGGAAAATATGAAATGCTGCCAATAATCAAAACAAATATAGTGTCAGTAACAGGAAAAAAATCAACTTGTGTTAATAAACAACTATTTATTCCTATCAAGTTTAATGGCGAAGAGTATCAAGCAAATTTATTGATAGTTCCAGGTATAACAAGTAAAATAATTTTAGGTGTAGATTTTCTGAAAAAGTACAATGCAGTTATAAATTTTGAAACAGGAGTATTATCATTAAAGAAAGCAAATGCGAAGTATAACTACCTTAAATTTAATAATGTAACAGAAAAGGTGGAAAATTATAAAATTTCAAATGAATGTGATAATGTACCTATTACAATGTCGGTTAACAATTTAAATAAACAACAACAATTTGATGTATATGAAGAAATAGAAAATGTCTGTATGGAAGTACAACAAAATTGGAATCAAGAAAATTTAAAAGATTTTAAGAACATTTTATGTGAGAATATAGAAATTTTTGAAAATAAACCTGGATGCATTAAAGGTTATGTACACAGTTTAGAAGTAAATGACACCAGTCCATATAAAAAATTTCAATACAAATTAAATCCAAAATTGATTGAAAAGGCAAAGATAGAGTTAGAAAACATGATAGCTGACAATATAATAGAAGTATCCAATTCGTGCTATGTTAATCCAATTATATTGGTAGAAAAAAAAGACAAGTCAGTAAGAATATGTTTGGACGGACGTTTTTTAAATAAAAGGTTAATTCCCATTTATGATTCACCACCCAGTATAGACAATCTTTTGTTCCAATGTGCAAATTCAAAATATTTAGCTACAATAGATTTAAGAAGTTCCTTTTGGCAAGTGAAATTAGACCCTAAAAGTCGTCCATTCACAGGATTTCAATTTTTAAATCAAACATTTCATTATAAAAGAATTCCATTTGGATTATCTATCAGTTTGGCTGCACTTATAAATGCTTTACGAACAGTCATACCGACATATTTAATGAAAAATGTGAAAATATATGTGGATGATGTTTTAATACATGCTGAAAGTATTGAACAGCTATTATCTATTTTACGGAATTTATTTAAAATTTTTAATCAGATGGGGGTAACCATTAACTTAAAAAAGTCAAAATTTTTTAGAGAAAGTATACCTTTTCTTGGATATATCTTAACTTCAAGTGGAATTAAAAAAGACCCAGATAAAGTAGAAGCTATAAAAAAATTTAAACACCCTCAAAATGTGAAGGAACTACAAAGTTTTTTAGGTTTTGTTAATTTTTATAATAAATTTTGTGCAAGTTATGCTGATACAAGTAGACCACTATATAAATTGACTTCAATATTAAAAAGAAAATTCACTTGGAATGTAGAACACCATAAAGCATTTGAGGAACTAAAGCTCAAGTTATCAGAAGACATTGAATTAAATTATCCAGATTTAAATAAAAAATTTTATATAGAAACAGATAGCTCAAATTTTGCAAGTGGAGGAGTACTTTACCAGTTAGATTCGACGAACAAAAAGAAGATCATTTCATATTGTAGTAAAACTTTTAAAGGAGGTGAACTAAATTATTACTCGACAGAAAAAGAATTATTGGGAATCATCCATGCTATCCAAAAGTTTTATAATATTATTGCAGGATATAAAATTGTGGTAAAAACTGACAATAGTGCCATTACTTTTCTCCATACATGTAAGAACCCTCCTACAAGATTGATAAGATGGATAAATTATTTATGTCCACTAAACATAATTTATGAACACATACCAGGAAAGGAGAATAAGTTGGCAGATTATATAAGTAGAAATCCAGTAGATGAGCCAGAACAAAATGGTGTTGATTTTAAAATTAATAATATTATAGAGAGCAATTTTTTTGGAAAAATATTTGAAAACCAATCCAGCAATTTAGAAATTATGAAAAAATATGAAACAGATAAAACAAATCATAAGATTATAAATGGAACAATCCACAAAAAAATAAAAAATAAGTTTTTAATCTGGTTAACAAAATTAGATATGAAAAATTTAATTATATTTACACATGAAAAGTTTTGCCACCCAGGGATTAGCAAATGTCTTCAAGTAATTAAAGAAAGATTTTATTGTAAAAATTTAAGAAAAACAATAGCAAATACCATTAGAACTTGTAAAATTTGCCAGTACAACAAGGTGACAAATAAATCAATCACACCATATCAGCCAATTATACCTTCAAAAAAATTAGAATTAGTATCAGTTGATTATTTAGGACCTTTTATCAAAAATATAATAACTTAAGATATATTTTTGTTGTGGTGGATAATTTCACTAAATATGTTAAATTGTATACAGCAAAAAATGCTAATATGAAGTACGCTAAGAAATCAATAGAAGCATTCATAATTGAAATCGGATTGCCTGAAAAAATACTCTCCGATAATGCCACTTGTTTTACCACGGAAAGATGGAAACAATTTTTGGAGTCTAAAGGAATAAAAAGGGTACTCACATCTATCAGACACCCAAATTGTAATATATCAGAAAGGGTAAATAGGGATGTATTGAAATATTTAAGACTAACGGTTGAAAATCAACATAGCATGTGGCCAACAAAACTTGAAAAAATTGAAGCTTCAATTAACTCGATGTACCACAGTACGACCAACATTACACCTATACAGGCAATGTGGGGAAACAAGCCTTTAAGATTTTGGGATTTATACCTTGGAGACAATCCAAATCCAGAAAACGTTTTAGATCAACAGGAGATCGAAAGTAAAATTAAACAAGAATTAGAAGAGACTGGTCAAAAGAACAGTTGTAGATTCAACAAAAATAGTAAATTCTCAAGATTTAAGGAAGGAGATAAAGTTCTAGTACGAGGTATTCGAGTAGCATCCGAATCAAAAACAGCAAAACTTCTACCTATTTATGAGGGACCATATATAGTGCAGAAGAAAATAGGAAGGTGTACCTATGTGATAGCAAATGAAGATAGTACTATTAGGGAAATGTTTCATGCAATTTTGATCAAGCCTTTTTATGTATAAAAAATTGTAAATATTTTTTTTTTTTTTAAATATTTCTATTGAGTTTCAGTCAAATTATTAAATTAATGTCAAAGTGTTGACTATTATAAGAAAATTTTATTGTGTAGAAATTTAGTTTAAGGTTTTTTCTTTTTTGTTTTTTCAATTTTACTATTATTGTTAATTTAAAGTTGTGGTGTTTATAAGCCATCTAAAGAATTCATGGTTGTAAGGGAAATGAAGAATATTTCAAATAGAGAATTAGTAGAATAACTAATTATTAATAAGTTGATCTAATTTAATTATTATTTTGTTTTGACATCTTGACACATTAATAACATTTTGTAAATAGTATACTAAGGAGTTTATGATTAATCAAAAAATTGGAATTAGAGAATAAGTTTTTAAAAAAAAAAAAAAAAAAAAAAGAAATTTTTTAAATTTTTTTTCTTTATTCTGAAGTGGACCCGAATGTAGTGATATTTCGGAGTCGAGATAAATTGTAATTTAAAAACAATTCAAGTTTGAATTTGGCGCCAGCGAGAGTTCGCCGCCGATCTAATTGTTACGTGGTTTTTGCTTATCAATTTAAATTGAGATATGTTAAAAATGATTAGGATTTTTAAAATGTTTTTTATTGTATAATTTGAATTTTATATAGTTATTGTAAGTTAAGACGTAATAAATATGAAGGCCATGATGAAGCAGATTTGGCCGTTAACGGTTTTTTGAAAGGACGCTTGGGGTTTGGCGTCTTTTTAGCTCAGTCAGCTTATGGATCCTGAGACGGTAACATCGCAGATATGCTGATGGATGCCGAGACATTACACCGTGCTCTCTCTGATTTGGAACTTTGAGGCAACAACACATCTTGCTCTCATCTCTCGCATTTTGAAACATCACATCTCTCTGAGATTTAACAAGCCACATGAGTGAAGAAATAATAAATTATACTAGCAGTCTGGATGATAGGAGTGCTTGAATAAACTGGCGAAGGAAGAAAAAGAAGGAAGTTTCATGCAAGAAGGACAAATTGGGGAACATTTGGGTTGTGAGAACCTATAGTCACATTGAGAAGAAAGAAGGTATTTTAATTATAAATATGTTAAGTAAAAAATGTAATCTAATTGTAAAAATGTTTTTATTTCTTTTATTTGAAAATATATATTCTTGAGTCAAAATCATTATCTTTGAAAAGTTGAACCCTTGATATTCCCTAAAAATTTTATTTACAAATTAAATTAACTTCAAAATAATAGAAATTAAAGTAAACTAACCTTTATCAACAAAGAAATAAACATAACAATATATATATATATATATATATATATATATATATATATATATATATATATATATATATATATATATATATATATATATATATGTATATATGTATATATATATATATACGAGGGTAAGTCAATAATTATCCGCAATATAGTTATAAAATTTTATTGAAATGAAATAGGAAACTTACAAGTACATCATTTTTCGACATAGTCCCCTTGCTTTTCAACGCACTTGGTCCAATGTTGTTCAAGTTTCCTGATGCCCTCATGGAAGAAGGTTTTGGGTTGAGATGCGAGCCAGGAATGCACCGCTTCTTTCAATGCTTCGTTCGAGGCAAATCGACGGCCCCTAATTGCCTGTTTGAGTGGACCAAACAAGTGAAAATCAGATGGAGCGAGATCGGGACTATATGGAGGATGATTCAATACTTCAAAATTGAGTTTCTGAAGCGTTTCTACAGTGTGGGCAGCTGTATGCGGACGGGCATTGTCGTGCAACAACACAACGCCTTTTGACAGCAGTCCTCGGCGTTTGCTTCGAATTGCAGGCTTCAGCTTAGCAGTAAGCATCTCACTGTAACGTTCACTGTTTATTGTTGTGCCCCTTTCCTGATAATGTTCCAGTAATGGACCTTGTGAGTCCCAAAAAACCGTAAGCATAAGTTTTCCTGCGGACGGTTGGGTTTTAAATTTTTTCTTGCACGGCGAATTTGGATGTTTCCATTCCATACTCTGCCGTTTACTCTCCGGCTCGTAATGATGGATCCATGTTTCGTCACCAGTAACGATCCTGTCTAAGAAGTTGTCCCCTTCGTTAACATAGCGATCCAAATGTTTTGTGCACACGTCCAAGCGCGTTTGTTTATGCAACTGTGTCAGTTGTTTTGGAACCCATCTTGCACAAACTTTATGAAACCCAAGTCTGCTGTAAATGATTTCGTAGGCAGAACCGTGGCTAATTTGCAGACGATTTGCCACGTCGTCAACAGTTATCCGTCTGTCTGAGAGAATCATTTCACGTGAACGCTCAATGTTTTCCTCGTTTATGGCGGTAACTGGTCGTCCAGCTCCTTCATTTTGCGTAACACTTGTGCGACCATTTTTGAATTTTTCAATCCATTCATAGACACTCCGTTGTGGCAAACAATTGTTCCCGTACTGTACCAAAAGTCTTCGATGAATTTTGGCCCCTGATACACCTTCCGACCACAAAAAACGGATCACTGAACGTTGCTCTTCTTTGGTGCAAATAGAAAGTGGAGCGGCCATTATTAACAGCACGACAGCGATAACAAAACTAACCTACCAGCTTGATACGCACATAAACATAACAATGAATAAACAAAGCATGCGCCATCAACACAAAAGAACAGTACTGCCAACATAAACAAAAATATAGCTATATTGCGGATAATTATTGACTTACCCTCGTATATATATATATATATATATATATATATATATATATATATATATATATATATATATATATATATATATATATATATATTGTTATGTTTAAATCTTTTGTTGTTTAGGTTAGTTTACTTTAATTTCTTTTATTTTGAAGTTAATTTAATTTGTAAATAAAATTTTGAGGAATATCAAGGGTTCAACTTTTCAAAGATAATGATTTTGACTCAAGAATATATATTTTCAAATATAAGAAATAAAAACATTTTAAAAATCCTAATAATCTTTAACATATCTTAATTTAAATTTATACACAAAAACCACGTAACAATTAGATCGGCGGCGAACTCTCGCTGGCGCCAAATTCAAACTTGAATTGTTTTTAAATTACAATTTATCTCGACTCCGAAATATCACTACATTCGGGTCCACTTCAGAATAAAAAAAAATTTTTGAAGAAATTTTTTTTTTTTTTTTTTTTTTTTTTTTTAAACTTATTCTCTAATTCCAATTTTTTTATTAATCATAAACTCCTTAGTATACTATTTACAAAATGTTATTAATGTGTCAAGATGTCAAAACAAAATAATACTTAAATTAGATCAACTTATTAATAATTAGTTATTCTACTACTTCTCTATTTGAAATATTTTTCATTTCCATTACAACCATGAATTCTTTAGATGACTTATAAACACCACAACTTTAAATTAACAATAATAGTAAAATTGAAAAACAAAAAAGAAAAAAAAAAAACCTTAAACTAAAATTCTACACAATAAAATTTTCTAATAATAGTCAACACTTTGACATTAATTTAATAATTTGATAATTTGACTGAAAACTCAATAAAAATATTTGAAAATTTTTAAAGATTAAAAAACTTAATTAAACTTGTATGAAACATTCCTTATTAGTTCCTAATTACTTTATAATAAAATGGATATTTTCATAAATGATTGCCTAAATTGTTACCAAATTTCCAATCAACACTTTTGAATATTATAATTTCTTCTTGACCTTCCCCCGCAGGTAATTGCGTACATCAATGGGAGTCTGGTTATTTTCATTATTTAAGTAGTACCTCTTCATGATTTCTTCTTCTAATAACTTGGATAATTTATTTTTCTTATTTTCCAAAATATAACCTGGGTCTTCTCTATTAATATTTACATTATATACTTCTTTTTTAAACAAATTTTTTCTTTCTGTTTTGCTATTATTATATTTATTTATTATAACGATATAATTATACATACTTCTGTTAAGCTTCTTGTTCATGTTTGTTTTCAGCTTATTATAATCCTGAACAGTTACCTTTTTTAACCTTCTAATAATTTTAACTCTTTTACCTGCTCTAAATGTTATTTTTCTTGTTTTTAATCTTTTTATACATCTTGATTTTCCTTTTTTATGGTTCACATTTTTCTTAAATAATTGTTTAGTTTTCTTCTTGTTCTTCTTCTTCATTTTCTCAACTGACACATCTGTTATATTTTCTTCAACTTTAGTTGATTCTTCATCTTCTTGGTTATTTACGTTTTTACTTATGTTTCCAATTTCGGTATCTATTTTTAAGTAACATCCCTCTGTAGACTTAATATGTTCTTCTATATTGTCATTTATTTTGCTCTGACTACTCACACTATCACTTTCAATATTTTGTAACTGTGATTTGTTTCACTACTTTCATTGTCAAATTTTATATTTAAATAATTTGAATCTTTTGGTTTTTCAGATATATGAATGATTCTATTCTCAGACATATTTCCAAATTCTTTTCTCAGAGTCCCTACTTCCTGTAATAAACTTTGTTGGTTATCAATTACTTCATTCTGCAAAGCATTCACTTTCTCTTTTTGGGTGTGTTAATTTTTCACTTATTTCTTCGACCTTTGTATCTATCTGTTGGAATTTTCCTTCTGTACTTTTAATATGCTGTTCCATTTTGTTATTAATACTACTACGACTATTTACACAATCACTTTCAATATTTGATAATTTCAAATTTATTTCATCAATTTTAGTGTTAATTAATTTATTCAATTCATTTTTCAAATCAACAGTAGTCTGCTCTAATTTCATATTAAATTTAGTTGATTGTTTATCAAATTGTACCTTAATTTCAGCAAATTGTTCCTTAAATTCAGCAGACCGTTTATCAATTTTAGCGGACTGTTCCTTATATTCAGCAGATTGTTTATCAATTTTAGCGGATTGTTCCTTATATTCAGCAGATTGTTTATCAATTTTAGCGGATTGTTCTTGAAATTGTTCCTTAAATTCATCATATTGTTTCTTATTTTCAGTAGATTGTTTATCAAATTTAGTTAACAATTCAAAAAGTAAAAAATTTGTGTTTACATCTAATGGGTTTTTGTTGAAACGTTATCTGAATTAACATTTGTTGGTTTTTCAGTCAAATCATTGTTTAATTGCTCAGAATCACATCTATTTTCACATCTATGATACTCTTCGCCATTAAACTTGATAGGAATAAATAGTTGTTTATTAACACAAGTTGATTTTTTTCCTGTTACTGACACTATATTTGTTTTGATTATTGGCAGCATTTCATATTTTCCAAATAAAGTTTTATTTTTATCAAAGAAAATTTGTTCTATTACTGAAACTTCAGCTCCAGTATCAGCTAAGATATCTTCATTTATTTTACCAATGGAGCCATTCACTTTTGGATTTATCTTATTATCTTTTACAAATTCTATATTGTCTTCAATTAAGATATTTTTTTCAAAAATATTATTTAATACATAATCTTCTTCTAATTTTATTGATGTTTTATTTTCTAGTCATTTAGATTGAGAATATTTTCTTATCGATTGTTGTCCTGCTCTTATCTCCTCTATATCTTCCCTATGAATTTCAGCATGAGTGATTTGTTGATTTGGTTCCTTTGTATCCTTTAATTCATTATCTGCTCTAAATGTTATTTTTCTTGTTTCTAATCTTTTTATATATCTTGATTTTCCTTTTTTATGGTTCACATTTTTCTTCAATAATTGCTTAGTTTTCTTTTTGTTCTTCTTCTTCTTCTTAACTGCCACATTTGTTATTTTTTTCTTCAATTTTAGTTGATTTATCATCCTTTTGGTTATTTACGTTTTTATTTATATTTTCAATTTCGGTATCTATTTTTAGGTAACATCCTTCTGTAGACTTAATATGTTTTTCTATATTGTCATTAATATTGCTCCGACAACTCACACTATCACTTTCAATATTTTGTAACTGTGAATTTGTTTCACTACTTTCATTGTCAAATTTTATATTTAAATGATTTGAATCTATTGTTTTTTCAGATATATGAACGATTCTATTCTCAGACATATTTCCAAATTCCTTTCTCAGAGTCCCTACTTCCTGTAATAAACTTTGTTGGTTATCAATTACTTTATTCTGCAAAGCATTCACTTTCTCTTTTTGGGTGTTAAATTTTTCATTTATTTCTTCGACCTTTGTATCCATCTGTTGGAATTTTCCTTCTGTACTTTTAATATTCTGTTCCATTTTGTTATTAATACTACTACGACTGTTTACACAATCACTTTCAATATTTGATAATTTCAAATTTATTTCATCAAATTAGTGTTAATTAATTCATTTAATTCATTTTTCAAATCAACAGTAGTCTGCTCTAATTTCATATTAAATTTAGTTGATTGTTTATCAAATTGTACCTTAATTTCAGCAAATTGTTCCTTAAATTCAGCAGACCGTTTATCAATTTTAGCGGACTGTTCCTTATATTCAGCAGATTGTTTATCAATTTTAGCGGATTGTTCCTTATATTCAGCAGATTGTTTATCAATTTTAGCGGATTGTTCTTGAAATTGTTCCTTAAATTCATCATATTGTTTCTTATTTTCAGTAGATTGTTTATCAAATTTAGTTAACAATTCAAAAAGTAAAAAATTTGTGTTTACATCTAATGGGTTTTTGTTGAAATGTTATCTGAATTAACATTTGTTGGTTTTTCAGTCAAATCATTGTTTAATTGCTCAGAATCACATCTATTTTCTAAATTTTCCACATCAACATCCAGAACATCACTTTGTTTATACCTTTTAATAACACTCTCATCAGTTACTTTTAAATTGACTACAGTACCTTCCATTTTTAACATTAGTTTACTTTAACTTAAATAATATGCTAAATTGTATAACCCCTAAGAATATTTATATCAAATACAAAAATCATAAATTTTGTTGACACATTAAAAATTATAATAAAAACCTTGAGTCAAAATCCTAAGAAAAGTCCTTTTGACGGGTGCCATTTTGTTATGTTTAAATCTTTTGTTGTTTAGGTTAGTTTACTTTAATTTCTTTTATTTTGAAGTTAATTTAATTTGTAAATAAAATTTTGAGGAATATCAAGGGTTCAACTTTTCAAAGATAATGATTTTGACTCAAGAATATATATTTTCAAATATAAGAAATAAAAACATTTTAAAAATCCTAATAATCTTTAACATATCTCAATTTAAATTTATACACAAAAAACCACGTAACAATTAGATCGGCGGCGAACTCTCGCTGGCGCCAAATTCAAACTTGAATTGTTTTTAAATTACAATTTATCTCGACTCCGAAATATCACTACAATATATATATATATATATATATATATATATATATATATATATATATATATATATATATATATGTATGTATGTATGTATATATATTTATATTGTTATGTTAATTTCTTTGTTGTAGGTTAGTTTACTTTAATTTCTATTATTTTGAAGTTAATTTAATTTGTTAAATAAAATTTTGAGGGAATATCAAGGGTTCAGCTTTTCAAAGATAATGATTTTGACTCAAGAATATATTTTTTCAAATAAAAGAAATAAAAACATTTTTACAATATATTACATTTTTTAATTAACGTAGTTATAATTAAAATACCTTCTTTCTTCTCAATGTGACTGTAGGTTCTCACAACCCAAATGTTCCCCAATTTGTCCTTCTTGCATGAAAATTCCTTCTTTTTCTTCCTTCGCCAGTTTATTCAAACACTCCTCTCATCCAGACTGCTAGTATAATTCATTATTTCTTCACACATGTGACTTGTTAAATCTCAGATAGATGTGATGTTTCAAATTCCGAGAGATGAGAGCGAGAGGTGTTGTCGCCTCGAAGTTCCAAATCAGAGAGCACGGTGTTGACTTCTCGGCTTCATAAGCATATCTGACTAAAAAGAGAGCGGTGTTGATTCATCGGGATCCATGAGCATAGTGAGCTAAAAAGACGCCATCCCAAGCGTCCTTTCAAAAAACCGTTAACGGCCAAATCTGCTTCATCATGGCCTTCATATTTATTACGTCTTAACTTACAATAACTATATAAAATTCAAATTATACAATAAAAAACATTTTAAAAATCATAATCATTTTTAACATATCCCAATTTAAATTGATAAGCAAAAACCACGTAACAATTAGATCGGCGGCGAACTCTCGCTGGCGCCAAATTCAAACTTGAATTCTTTTAAATTACAATTTATCTCGACTCCGAAATATCACTACAATATATATATATATATAAGTGAGACTCTACTTTATAAAAAGAGAGGGAGAGAGAGAGTATTGCAATATACTTTCTAAATCTTAAATTTTGTATTTTATTTTTCATCATTATTATTATTATTGTTTTTATCATTTTACTTTACTAACTTTATCAGTTGTCAAAACCAAACCACAATCAGTTATTATTTCTCAAGCAAAGTAACTGTTGGTTGTAAGTTACTGAAGAAAAGCAGAGTTAGTCCTGTTGGTAATGAAAAATACATAACCTATCTTTTCAAATGTCTGTCTAGTAGTGGAATTTAATGGAACAGGAGGTAATCTTAAATGAAAATATTTAATTAGTACTTACCATAAATCCATAATCTCCTATTGCTCCTTCGTCACCAATGATCCCTTTCTCTCCATGCATACCAGGAACACCTATTTCTCCATTTTCAATCATAGAATAATCTCCTGGAGGGCCAATGTCACCTATGTAACCCTTTTCTCCTGGATAGCCATAGCCACCTGGTGAGCCACGCATACCTTCATCTCCTATATCTCCTGGAAACAAAAAGTTCTATGCAGTCCTTACAGATATGCTATCAATAAATAAAATGATGATATACAGTGAGCATCAAAAGTTTTGGTGCATCTTCAAAATACACTAAAATATGATTACCACTTCTCTCATTGTAGAAAAATAATATTTTAATGATTTCATACCTTTCCTAATTCAGATAAGAGACACAGCAATTATCCAAACCCCCAAAATATGGTTGCGAAAATTTGATGACATCCTACTGGTTAAAAATTTAATGAAGAATACCTCTATGGAATGGAACGTTTGAAACCTATTTTTTAAAGTTGAAGGGCTTATTTGATATGCTATAACTCTGTAGGTATTGCTCGGATCAAAAATTTGCTAAAAGTAAACTTATCAGAAATTTAATGGAATATATATTTTTTTAGCCCTGGGCTACTCCAAAGGAAAGAGATAGAAAGTCTAACAAAGTTTGTTTGTTGAGGTTTATAGACGTAAAACAATAGGGTCATCAATGCCTGTGTAATTCTATAGATATGTTTATTTCCACATAAAATTAAGGTTGGAATGGGTGCAGCAAACAGAGGTTCACGACCTTCTGGTTACGAGCGCGCACGAACGAGACCCTCCTCGTCCCAACTCGCTCGGCCATCGAGTCCCCAATGCCATGGCTTCCTTATCTATATGTATACACATTTCCTTTTCTTTAAATAACATGGAGGATGTGAATAAAAACCATTTACATTTCTTCTACAGAGAAAAGTCCAAATCCTCACGAGGTTCACAGCATAACTAGCCCAAGTAGCCATGCCGCATTTCCCCAACCCTAGGAAGCGCCCCCCTCTGGCTCCAGCCCTTATCCAAACCCTAAGAAATTAAATCAATTTCCTAAAAAAATAAAAATAGAAAATTAAATAAGAGTTTAAATATAATAAAACTTTTGTTATATAATAACATATAAAAATCAATTTCCTAAAAAAATAAAATAAATAAATAAATAGAAAATTAAATAATAGTATAAATATAATTAAACTTAAACATTTCTCAACAATTCATTTTTTTGAAAAAAATTTAAACTGATTGAAATAAAAATCAAAGAAAAAAAATTATAGTTTACTAGAAATAAACTTTAGGACAGTTCAGGTATCATAATAACAAGAAAGAACAGTGACTTTGACATTTCTCAGTTCTTAAAACATTCTAATTTTTACACTATGATTTCTCCTGTTTTTTTTTTTTTTTTTTTTTTATAAAGGCCTTAGCGTTAGCCATTAGCCATTTTGCTCGTTTAAATACAGAATTTCATTATGTGATTATAAAAAATTTATTTACCCAAGATCCTGATTTGTATACCAAATGAAAACACCATGTTTTTTAAGGAATCATTAATTTGATCATACTATATGAAAGCTGGTTAAATTTGCAAGTTTTTGTAAGATTTGCGAAAAACGGTGAGCATTGAAGTATTATAAGAATTGTAACTTTCCTAAATAAGTTTAAGATAAAGCCCCTCTTTAGGTTCAATTCAAGTTCGTTTGATTCAGGGTAACATATGCCCTGTTCTTATAGGAAATTTAATGCTAAATTTGAAAATGTGGAAAAAATTTTGACCAAAGTGCAGATATTGTAACTGTTATGTCAAAAAACATGGTTTCCTCAAAAAAATCTTTGAACTATCATATATCTGAAAAAGATTGGAACAGGAAGGTGAGGTCGGTGGCATTTTTCTTCATTTTCGGTCTATTTTCACTCAATTTGTTTTTTCACATTAAGAGTATAGTTTTTACACCCTGTATAAATTTTACTATCCTGCAAATCCTGATTACCCCTGGTATCAAATGTCTTATGTTTTATGTCTTATGTTAATGTTTTATTACCTTTATCAATTCAACCAATGTCACCTTAATTATATATCAATAAGTCTAATCTTATATCATTAATTATCATTTATATACCAAGATAAAATATTAAATATATTATATAATAAAATAAAATGAAGAATTACACAACATTTGATTTATTTTTTTTGTCAATATGAAAATATGAACAATTTGACACCAAATTTGAGTCTTTTCGACGCTCAGTAGTTGTTACAGAGATCATAAGAACAGCACCACATCGACTATTGCCACCCCCCCCCCCCCCCCCTCCCGCCTAAACCGCCTAAAAAGAAACATTGTCGCGTGAATTTAGCATACTCAACCACACTCAGCGCCTAGACTATACCTATTGACTTACACCACTCTCATGAGCAATAATTAAAAATCAATGATTCAAATTCAGTAAATCTGATACCAATGAATTAATTCAATAACTATTATTTTAATAATTTGTTTCTCTGTTAAATGAAATAATTGCTTCATTAACTAATTTTCTTATGTAAGTATGTAAATATGTCTTTCTTATATATGTATGTAAATAGATTATATGTGTACAAAGATATGTGTGAACACCTATAACTATGTATCTAAATGGAAGTAAAAGGGTGGCCTGAAAAGTTTCTGACCTAACAAAGATAAAAGACTTTTTTTTTATTGTTCAACATTGTCTCTTTGTAACTCTACACACTTCTCCCAGTTACGCTCCCATCTCTGTAACCTGTCCAAATAGTACTCGGCATTTTTCTCTGCAAAATAATTGTTAACGAAGGTGATTCCCACTTCATTTAAAAAAAATCTGTCCTCCGAGCACAGTTTTTAGATGAGGGAACAAAAAGAAGTTGCTTGGGGCTAGATCTGGTGTGTAAAGTGGATGGTCAAACAGTTCAAACCTTAATTCATGGCAACCTCTGAGGTGTGTTATGGTGCATTGTCTTGGTGAAACAGGATTTTCTTTTTCTACAAATGTGGCCGTTTTTCAGCAAGTTCTGCCTTCAGTGTGTCAAGTAATGATGGTAGTATGCTCTTGTAATGGTTTTTCTTTTTTAAAGATAATTGATTAAAATAATTCCACAACTATCCCAAAAATAGTCGCCATCACTTTTCCAGCCAAAAAAAAAACAATGTTTTTCTTTTTTTGGGGCCAGTTCCCCCTTAGCAGTCCATTGTTTGCAAAAAAAAAAAAAAAAAAAAAAAAAAAAAATTCAGATATGTTATCACACTCTGATATTGTTAATATTTATATAAAAGACATGATTATCAAATTTGATAATAATCAGATGAGTCTATCTTATGTACTACTTTTACCTTCTCCTCCTCCACCAATTGTTTCGATCCTTTGAGAATTGTTATTAGATGTCTAGTAAACTTTATTAACAACTAGCTGAAAGTACCCTGCTCCGATACGGTTTAATATCATTAGAATTAAGGACTTAAGTTGTCTTTTTGATTGATTTAAGTTATCAATAAAAGCTAAGCTTTAAGTTTATAATTATTATTACTTAAATAAACCTAAAGAATTCCATTATTAGAATAATTTCAATAAGTAAATTTGACAATTTGCAAAAGTTAATTTTATATTATTTTGATAGTCCTCCAGTGAAGCTTCGAGGTAGAACTACCATCTTACCCAGCTCTGATACCAGACCATCAGCTTTTCTTATAGAATACTTTAAGTGAATATAGTCTCAACTTCTTCGATTTTTTCGAATAAAGTTTAGTCTTTCTGTTTCTATTTTTGCGTACATATCAAGCATAAATTGGTGTAGGAGATTATGAAATTCAAGTAAATAAGGTTCTTCACCTCCTCGCTCCACTAACATTTAGGCGTAAAAATCAACTGCATGCACAGCTTTCTTAAGTGGTGTATTGGTGTTTGGGTCACGATTTTAATACAGTACCCATCTTCTCCATCGCAGAACATGAGACGATACTGAATCATACGCTTGATAGAACTTACTGATTCTTATCACTTTACTAATTAAATGTTATTTTAAGAACATACCTACATATAAATCTTAAACATCAAAATGAATTTGAAATCGTTTTACGGAATTTTATTCTTCTTAAAACCTTCATAAGAAACTAAGGAGATATAGATTAATTTAGAACATATGTTTTATTGGTAATTGTTTAAAAACACCTGCACTAAAGTAGTATTTATAAAAAATAAATATTATTTTGATATTTTTGGGATATTTCTTGAACCCCAACTCTGATTTAAATAAAAATTTACAAAAACCTTCCCGGGGGTATACTTAATAACTTCCCAAATTTTCATGGAGATTGGATGTATGGTTTTTGATTCATTTTTATATATATATAGATGTTAATGAAAATCAGCTTTAATTCTAAAATATGAATATACATACACCTTTCCAACTGCATCCCTCCAAAAAAAAAAAAAAAAAAAAAAAAAAAAAATGTATCAGAGGTGTTTCCATACTCTGAATTTGTCAATAGATAAATAAAAAGCTTGACTATTAAATTTTTGAAATCAGTTATCGTTCTGAAATATTTATCCCTCCCCCACTAACCCCTTAAAGTTAAAACGTTATATTTTAACTGCTAGCCTCTTTGAAAATGTTGGTAAGCACGGATTTTATTATCAAATTTTGTGTAAATCGGCTGTGTTGTGTAAAAGATTGTAACTTCCCTAAATAAGGTGAAAATCAAGCTGTTCTTTAGCTCTCAAATTTGTAAAATTCAAGGTTCCACGTACTCTGCACTTATAGGAAATTTAATGTTAAATCTAAAAATGTGAACAAAATTTGAAAAATATATAAACAAAGTGGAGATATTACAGCTTTTATGGTAAAAAAAACGTGGTTTTCTCAAAAAAGTCTTCAAACTATTGTATGTCTGCAATGGATTGGAATAGAAAGGTAAGGTCTGCAGCATTTTTCTATATTTTTGATTTAGTTTCACCCAATTTTTTTTTTACACTTAGAGGGACTCACCCTGTATGTATATATCATAGTATCTGTAAATGTATTCTCCAATCAATGTCATATAGCTATCGTTTCTTTTCTTTTTATATCTTATCTTATTTTCTCATGATTATTTTAATTTAATTTTATTACTTCTTCTTATGTTAGTATATTTACTGAAAGTTCTTTATGCAATTTTATCTACTATTAACTCTAAATATTTGTTTCATGATCTTCATACATAATAGCTTTGTATGAAATTATATAAGCCAGGCTACTATACTACCTTTTACATTTTTGTTATTCTTAGGGGACAATACGTCCCGGAATTAATTTTTTTTTTTCCCCACTATTTTGTTTAATCATCACATTGCTAAACTGTAATCTGCTTACTATCAGGTAACAATAAAGCATAAAAAAACTTTAATAAGGTAATTATTTGTTGACCTATCAGTCAAATTTAGCACAACACACTTTAGCAAGTGTTTAAGGACTCAAGAATGTGCTGTTGCTCTCACTCAGCACTTTTCATGATGTGATTTTTAGACTCTTTCAATCCCCCCCCCCCCTAACTGTCCTTACACCACCTCTTAACTACTCATTATTTTCCTTGACTCAGATTTTATTTGTAACATTTCAAGGGAATATATAATTAACCATACAATTAAGAAAATGAGATTTCAAAAAAAAAAAAAAAAAAATTTAATTTAACTAACAAAACCACCATTTCTTTTGTAAATAAATTTTAATTTCAATGCCATAGTTTTTTATATATCCTTGTGCAGACAGGAGCCACCATTCCATGTAGGTACACAACAGTTAATAACATGAATATATACCTACATACATAATTTTATAATCACATCTCAAAGTTATTCCTCCACACTGTATTTACGGTCTAATACTGGATTTTTTTTTGTAGAGTGAAAGAAGTTTTAATAACGTTGGTTAGAGAGGAAAATGGGCTTCTCTCTGATGCATCAAAAGTGTGAGCTAGTCCTAAGTCTTACTTTATCAAATGCAAAATATAAACAATATAAAGTACCAGGGAAATACAAATTAAATTACCTGGCCTGCCCATCTCCCCTGGGTCTCCACTTATTCCAGCTTCTCCCGTGCTCCCTTTCCATCCAATGATTCCTTTGGTACCTCTCAATCCTGGTAGACCATTCTCACCTTTTTGTCCTGGTAAGCCTAGCAACCCTGTTTCACCAACCAGCCCTTGAGGTCCTATATATCCTTTTTCACCTATATCACCCTTGATACCCTTAAAAAAAGAAGAGGTCTGCACTTCTAAATTCATAATTAAATAAATACACAACTCATGTAATCAACTCTTTCTGTATAACCACAGCCTTCATTTCTCATCCTCTGAATCCCACCAACTTCAGCCATTAAATCATTTATTCAAAGTTGTTGCCAATTTTGATAAGGGTTTAAATTCATTCGATTAATAAAACTAATGCTAGAGGTAATTTTAAAATTTGATTTATTTCTAAAGAAACTCTGTTTAAGATGAAAATGCTATAGTTGACTGTATAATATAATGGTTGAGAAATGGTCAGGGATGCAGTCAGGTTGGTAAATCACACATTCAAGTTTAAAAAAAAAAAACATATTGTATCTTTCAACTATGCCTTGATACTACTTCATATTCAATTCTGTAACTAACCCTTCAGATATTTTTTTAATTATGTAACAGACTATTAATACTTTGGTAAATTAATTTACTATGTTCATTTAGTATTGTTTTGGTCACATCCAGTTTTTGTTATTTTTAGCCATGAAGAAGAGTCAAAATGTCAGTATATAAAGATTTTTTTTTAATTGATGTGTGATTTATCAACCTGACTGCATACCTGGCCATTTCTGAACCATTAATTAGTTTTAACATAAATTTATGATCCTCAAGTTATATTATTAGGAATTTTAAAGACCTACTTTGAACCCATTGAATCCTGGAAGACCATCTAGTCCTGGTTCTCCATCATCACCTACTATTCCAGGTGCAGCATTGAAAGACATTCCAGGGTCACCAGCAGAACCAGGAATTCCATCCATACCAGGGTTGCCAGGTTCACCGATTCTACCAATAGGACCTATAACAAACAAAATAGTTATAACATCTAAATGTTTCTTTCTTTGGGAAAAACTGATATAATACTAGCCTGTAAATCCGATATCTCCAGGTAATCCTTTACTGGAAGCAATGCCTGGAAATCCTCTTGGTCCAACATCTCCTATTGGTCCAATTGGGCCCTACAAATTATAATTTTATAATAATATTTTCTTTTATAATACATTCATGCATATAATTATTTCATTTTATTTGCCACTCTTCATTTAAAAATCAAAAGACATTTCCCAAAAATATCTATTGAACATTTGGTTTTAAAGATAAACTTGTTATTCTAGAAATTAAACTAGACTAAATTTCTTACAATATGAACAGAAAATAAGCTGTGTATCTTACTTATCTTAATTATCTTAAAATGATGACAGAGACACAGGCATTCAATTTTTTTTGTAATTTTCTCTAATAATGGCAGAAATAGTAATATCTGCAGTTTTTGTTTTATATGTCCTAAACAACGATTTTTAGAGCAAACTTCATCACTATCAATTTTAAAGCTGAGTTAATTTGCTATAAACCAAGCACAATACAGTGTTACTCTGACCAATGCTTCTATATATTAATAGCTGACTTAAAAAATAATCAATAAAAACACATAAGTCCAGTAATATTGTACAAAAGGTCAGTTATTAGTGAGTTCATAGTTGAAGTATTGATAGTATGAAGATTGTATAGTTGTTTTGGTGTACAAAAGGTCAGGTATATTTTTTATGTTGTTATGTGTTGTTTGTGTTTTGCTTCTTTTGAGCAGAAAATGAGCTCTAAAAATAAATAACCTTGTAGATCTGCAGCTCACTAATTGCCAACATCAAGTATCAATTTCAATGTTTTCTATGTAATAATAATAATAATAATGTCTTTATTGAACAATATAATATATAAATACATATACTTCTAGTAGTAATACTAGTACAATAAAAACTACTCTTGGCATTTGCCATCAGAGGAGTCTTTGAGAGGAGTTTGACCTTCATGGCTTTACTTTTTAAGTATACAATATTAATGAATAGGGAAAACTTAAATATAATATAAATCATTAAAAACAGCATTAACATATTTTTTGTTAGATTAATAAAATACAGCACTATGAAAACAAAATAAAAATTGGAAAATAACATTTTTTTAAGCAAATAATTAACTATCATTAAATTCTTGGACTAATCACACGCGGTGTGATCAAAAAGTTCCAGGACTTTTTATATACTATGGGAATGCAATGTCTCACAGTGATGCGGTTGGCAGCATTGTATTGCCTGACTCAACAGGAACACAGCTGTGTTTGCAGATCAATCATAACATCACTGAAAGTAACATTAGCACAGTTTGTTTTGAGGTTAGTTTTATAGAGTTTGGCTATTTTATGAAAATGAATGTGAAAGAAGAGCAACGTGTTTGTGTGAAGTTTTGTGTGAAACTGAACAAAACGTTTTCTGAAACCTTTTTGATGTTACAAGAGGCTTTTGGTGAAGAATGTCTAAGCCAATCATGCTGCTATCAGTGGTTCAAGAGGTTTAAAGAAGGCCTTTTTGTGTAAAAAACGCAATGACTGTCATTCCTCAGCCCCCCTACTCACCTGACCTGGCTCCAGCCGACTTTTTTCTTTTCCCGAAGCTCAAGAGACACCTGAAAGGATGAAGATTTCAAACAGTTGACAAAATTAAAGAAAAAACAACAGAGCTGCTAAACACCTTTACAAAAGAAGAGTTTTCTGGGGCCTTTGATCAGTGGAAACACCGGTGGGAAAAGTGTGTAGCTTCCCAAGGGGAGTACTTCGAAGGAGACAAATTTGAATAACCTGTATGTTGTATGAATAAATCTATAAAAATTCAGTTCTGGAACTTTTTGATCACACCTCGTAAATGGTACTTCCATGCTACTTGACAATACTTTGATAAATATAGCCAACATTTAACATTAAAATTATTCAATGCCTCAGCTTCATTAAGGAACGGTTTTCCCAGAAATTTTACTCTGAATTCCCTCAAGATAGGACATACCGCTAGGAAATGATATATCCTCTCTCTCGGATCTATTACATAATGAACAAGTTCCTATACCTGTGCCATACCTCTTGTAGTTCAAATTTAGAAGTTCACCCCTGATTCTCATAATCCAACAAATATCTTTAAATTGTAGGGTACTATTTATATAACTATTTATATATTTATATAACTACTAATATAACTAATTCAAGTTTTTATATAAAACATAGAAAGTGGATGTAGCCTTCAAAACTTGTTTTGACTTGAAATTTAGTATTAATGCCTTTCTTATTTTTTCAAACGCAATTCCTCAATTTCGAAAATTTCCAATAGAAATAGTATCTTACACATTATATTTCTTCATCATTTCCTTAATATTTTTAAATCAAAAAGTATTTTTCATAACTGTCTCTATAGCAAGTACCTTAGGGTAGCGGTGATCGGGTAAATTAAAAACTTAAAGCAAATAATTATGATGCATTTTTATAGTATATTTATTTAATCTAGTTTAATTTTTAAAATGACAAGTTATTATTTAAAATCAACATTTCAACAGATAATTAGAGGAAACATAGAAAAACGTTTTAAAATTCAATATTTTCTATGTTTCCTCTAAATATAAAGATTGGGAAGAGATTTGTTTCCAAATGGAGAATCTAGTCTGGTGAGTTTAATGGAATTTTAAAAGCTTTTTTGATAAAAAATTACAGTAATTTTTCTACTTGATCATAATACTTACCTCCCCATACCTGTGCACTAGAAATGTTTTCTATTTCCCAAAAATATGCAATTTTAAAATTAAACTAGGCAAAATTTGCTACAATATATACAGAAAATAAGCTATGTAGCTTAAATGGTTAGAGAGATACAGGCTCAAATGGGGGTAAAATTCAAGGTTTCAAAATTGTCTCAAAAAGTGACAAAACCTTTTTTGATGGTTTGATTTTTATCAAATATTGAGTCTAGTGCTGCCATTCGTAGGTGTAACATCGCTACTGTGCGTCTCTATGATAATTGATATTTTAACTGGTTTATTGGTAACTGGGAGTGATATTATTATTATAAACTAGTATTTTAATGAACAGTGAGTTTATATATTGAGTTTAAGGGCAATAGGGATTACAGTAGAGCATAGAACAAGATCGGTAAAGGAATTACACGGAAGTTGAGTTGATAAATAAGTAGCCATTACGTCCTAATCCACATGATCATTTCCCCTACCTCCTGTCGATCATATATCAATACATATCAATCAGTAACATCCGCACTGTAAGAGAGGTTACGTCGATAATTAGCACAAAAAAAATAAATATAAAAAAAAACATAACATTTGTTGTTTGAGATGGCTGTCACAAATGAAGATCTCATGGAACTAATTAAAGAGATGAATAAAAATCTTGAAACAAATAATGAAATAAATAAGGATCTAATAAAAGAATTAAAATCCGTAAAAAAAACCTGCACTTCTTAAGAAGAAAAAAAATCAAGCTAGAAAACGACGTAAAATTCCTTAAAAAACAGCTTAGAAAAAATAATTTTCTAATTCATAATAAATATCCCCCCCTCTGAAAATGAGAATATTTTAGAAATAGTGAAGGGCGTCTGCAGTGAAGCCAATATTGACCTTCCCGATTATAGCATTAACAACTGTTATCGATTAGGAAAAGGACCAGTACTTGTTTCTTTAAATAACTATAACATTAAACAGAATATTTTTAGGTAGAGAATGTTTCTAAGAAATAAGCAGATATCAATTAGCCATGATAAATCATTGGAGGAACGGGAGGGAGGCAAAAAAATTTATTCCTACCTAATAAAACTAAAAGTTATCGACCAAAATGCCACGTTTCAAAAAGGTTTTTTCAAAATAAGAGGGTCATACTATAGAATTGACGAAGTAGAGCAATTAATAAAAGGAAATGACTTTGATGTCTCTGAAACAAAACAAAAAACGGACCCAAAGCAACTAACTGACGAAGAACAAGCCAAAAAGAAAAGAAAGGCTGAAGATAAATTAGATAGGTACAAGTTTCGACCTAGTAGTTCATCAACTACATCAGTAGATAAGAGGTCATCTTGACAGTACAACTCGTCCTCCTCCAATCAAGTATCGATTCTCGATTCATGGAAAATACTAAATAAAACTATCTGCAACAAAAAATTAACGAATACAAACTCTCTGTATTATTTTGCAACATAAATGGTTTCAAAAATTTATTCAGCTTTACAAATAAAGAATGTAATACAATCAGGTCATACTCTATACTGTGTTTTGTAGAGACGTGGGTGGTTGATAATAGTATTTCTTTACCTTCGTGGTTACATGATTATATTCCTTTCAATAGTAAGGCTGTTAAATTAAACATAACAGTGCGCGCTAGCGGAGGTTTGTTGACCTTAGTGCACAATTCAATTGCTTCAAATTCTAATATTATATTTATCGATCGTCACTGGATGTTTATCAACATTAAAATTAATAATACATTACTAACAATAGGAAATATCTATTTGCCTCCAACATGTGATATGGATACGATCCTAGAAGACCTACTCAACATTATCTCGAGAATAATAATTAGCTATCCTAACGCCTGCTTAATTATCAATGGTGACTTTAGCAGTCATGTTGGTGACTTGAATGGTTTAGAGGAAGATATTATAGTCAATCCTAATCTTTATGCAACGAGGTACCTAGCCATAACCATGTGAATAAACGAGGAAAACAATTAGTGGAAACCATGGAATCAGCAGGTCTTATACTATGTAATAGCAGAACCATCTCTGACAGACCTGGAAAACATACATTTATTTCTAGCGTTGGAAAAAGTACTATCGACCAAGTATGGATAAACAATATGGCACTTGAATTAATCGTGGATATGGAAGTTATAATCATGTCTGACCTCCTTGATCACCTAGCCTGTGCTACTTCCGTACAACGACATGAACGTATCCCAAATCTTACCAAGCATTGTCATGTACCCAATAATGTATCTACTGGCCATATAAAATCTGTTAAATGGGAAGAAAAAAAAGCCATTGAATTCAAGGCACATTTATCAAACAGTGATAAAATATACAAATATTCAGATGAGGCAAATGAATTATATCAAAACTTTGTTGAGTGTATACATGAAAGTTTGTCTTCTGCTGGTTTGCTCATAATGAAGAAAACATCGTATAGAAAGAATTTTCAGCCACACCAACCATGGTTTGATTTAGAGTGTAGAAACCTCAAAAGAGAAGTCAGAAGGAAATATAGAAGCTCCATTAAATCTAATTTTTCAATACAACAGTTAGAGAAATACATTCAAACAAGCAATTCATACAGAAAGTTGACAAAGGAAAAAAAAAAAAAAAGAATTAAGATTAACCATCATAAAGAAGCTACAAGATACAAGAAACAGTAAGCAGTTTTTGGACTACCGTCAATTCCTTAAAACCATACAAATCAGGTATCAATGAAATAGACATAGAAGAATGGAGCAGGTTCTATATAGAACATTATGGTCAGAAGAGTATTCAAGACTATTGGAGATGTATTGACTGCATGATATGCAAGTTTCCTGTGATTTGAATAAAAAAGTTTTGTTTTTAGTATATAATTTAATTTGTTCTTGGTTAGCGACTCTTAATTGACTGACACACCTCAACCTATGTGTACTTTGTATGTTAGGTACGTTTCAGGATTTGAGATATTGTAGTTGCAGAGTAATCAGTACAATAAGAAGTTGGTTGACCTGAGAACTCTTTGAATGTCCATTGAGATATAGAAGTTCTGTGCTTTTTCTAAGATGACATCTTTGTATCTGACAAGGCCATTGGAAGGATGGGCAGAGAGCTCCTCTGTAAAGTGACTAAGCTCAGCTATCGCCTTAACTTGAGATAACCAATTATACTCCACATCTGGGTTATCACTGTCTAGTGCTTTCAGTCTATTAAAGCACAGTTTTGGCAGTCTCTCGTCAGGCATGAGTGAAAGTTTCGTCCATAGGTTTATCAACTTTTTGATAACCTTCAGGCTCAGTGAGGTTCTCCCAGTCTCGAGGCGAACTATATAGTTTGGAGTGTTCCTGGGCCAACCAAAAAGATATTTTATGAATTTCAGCTGCGCTATCTCGATCGCCTCGAGATACTTGAGACTCCATATTTCAGAAGCATATACTTCTTCTTCTTTAACTTTCCCTTTTGTGCCTTTCAGCGTAGAGTTGATCCAATCCAGGACCTCCATCCATCTGTGTCTCTCGCAAGAGTTGTCATCTCTTGCAGTGTCTTTCCTCTTGCTTGTCCCAACCTGGATATATAGTTATTGTAGGTAAGCCGAGGCCTTCCTCTAGGTCTAGTACCTGCTGGTCTCGCCTCCATAAATTTTCGTGGGTCTCTGTCTGGGCTCATCCGGCACACGTGTCCATATCATCTCAACTGCCTCTTTTATCGCAGGAATATTTAATTCTTCCCTAATTGTTTCATTTTGGATTTTATTCCGGCGCGTTTTGGAAGCCATTCTGGGTAAGTACTTCATCTCCACAGCAGTTATTCGGCTCCATTTTTTATCAGGAAGGACCTAACTCTCTGCTCTATATAGCAGAACTGGCATATAGACAGCCTTGAAAATGTGGAGCTTGACATCTTTCCCTATCTCTCTCTTTTCCACAATTGTGTTGCAGATGGAGTAATATATGTTGTTAGCTTTGGCTATCCTTTGGGATAGTTCTTGTTATAATGTTCCATTTCTGCAGATCACAGTTCCCAGGTAGGAGAATTCATTTACTACATCAAGCTCCTTATTATTGCAGGTCAGATGGATTGGTTCGGGCTCTCGCCCTACTTGTAGGATTTTGCTTTTCATCACATTGATATTCATGCCCTTCCTTGCGAGTTCTGCTTCCCATTCTATCAGGGTTTGTTGGAGGCTATTTGTAGAATCAGCAATTAACACGATGTCATCAGCATATACCATTGCTTGTGCCAGGATTGTTCGCATATTCCAATGACCTATCACCGCCCTTGCTGTTCTTCTCTTGCATATCTTAATAATTTCATCCATAAAGATGATGAAGAATAGGGGACTTAGAATGTCTCCCTACTTAACTCCTTTTTCCATTGGGAAACACTTTGACTCCAAGCCATTTATTCTTACAATGCCTTTAGGAGCCTGGTACGTTAATTGGATTGCTTCAATCAGACCTTCTGGAGGGATTCCGTCCCTACCTGCTGCTTTCCCAACCTTGATTCTTTCAACAGCCATTTCAATCTCTTCTTCCCATATTATGCCCAGTTCTTGGTCATTATCTTGTTCCTCTCTGTTAGGGGGATCCGATTGTATCTGGTTTATTGCTTGGTCTGAGAATATTGCACTGTAGTGTCTTTCCCACCTATTTAAAATATCAGTGGCATCTGTAACTAAGTCCCCATTTTCTCGCTTTTAGACTCCCTCACAGTTTGCTTGGAGCTATTCCTCTTTTGAACATAAATAGATCAGTTCTGCTGTGACTTATTAGCCATATAGTCTTTCCAGGCTTTTTTTTTTTGTCAGCCACTGCACGTTTTACATGAGGGCCCCTTTCTCTCATTTGTTCACCGACCTAGTCCTCCGCAGGGATTGGTTACCACAACCTAGGACTGGGTTGCTCAATTTATGAAGGGCCCACCACGAGCAGGTGAGAGTAGAGTAGGAGATGAGAGGCTGGGTAGCTGCTTCTGGATATGTAAGACGCATCACTCCCCCTTAGACCCCCTACAAGATACAAAACTATATATATTGGGGACCTGATGGTCGAGCGAGTTGGGGCGAGGGTCTCAATGCGCTTGTAACCAGAAGGTCATGGGTTCGAATCCTACCTGGGCGGGTTAAAATTTATTTCGTGACGGACCCAGGAAATGAATTTTGACCTCCCCACCCAGGCTAGTACAGGACAAGACAATGGGAAACTACTTGTCCCTTATTATCTCCGCGACTGCCGTCATTTGTTTTAAGAGATTGTTAATTTTAGATTAAATTGACAATGAATAAAATAAATCCCGTTTTTTTTATAATTTTACGATCTCACAAAATTCCACGCGATTCGTAAAAGACCAAACTTTTTGGGCCAGTATTCAAGAAGGGCCTGGGGTGGACAAAAGTGAGGATACCTTTATCTTGACTATTTAGTTTCAACGATTTTACAATTTTCTTTCGGATTTTTTCATTAATTAAATCTATAGAAATAATAAAATTACCATAAATTTTAGAAGATTATGGAAGAATCCAACAATTTCCACCTCTTTAACACTTCTGGATAAGACACTGTCTAAAAAAACCTCCAAAAGCCATGAACAGAAAATCTAATTGTGTATTAATAACTGAAATGGTACCTTTCTTCCAACTGCTCCATCACGACCTGTTGGCCCAGGAGATCCTTTTGGACCTGATGTCCCTTTATCACCAAATGGACCAATACTTCCTTCAGGACCAGTATCACCCTTCTTTCCTGTAATAAATGACTTTTTAAATTAATACATTGAAGAAAAGTTAAAAAAGTGATTAATTATTAACATTCTTCGAAAATTTATATTAAAGTTCTCATACTTTTTAGTAGAAATATCAAATTTTGAAATATGATACAACTTGACAATACTGCATTTTAGAAATTGAATTATATGTGCTATAGTATACTTTGTTTTGTTTTTAAAAGTTAATTTTGGTTTAAGCGTTTAGCCACAATCAATTGTCTAAATCGACAATTTTTGCTAACTTTCTCAAAAAGTTAGTTTGATCATGTTTAAGAGTCTATAATACAGAAACAGCTAATCCAACTAAAAAATATCATATAATGAAAGTTTTCAAGCAGTCAAATATTAAGGCTTGTATACAGTGTGATGAAAATGAAAACAAGGGTAATTGGCTAAAGTGGGGTTACTGTATTTTCTGGTATTCAGAATGCACTGATGTGTAAGGCACTCCCATTTTTTCAATGATGAAAAAAAAAAAAAAAAAAATTATCTGGTGTACAAGATGCATGATATTTTTTAATAATATATAAATAAAGCAACATAACTAAATTTATTTAAAATAACTGTGTGGTTTGTGTTGAAGGGAAAGTAGAAAAAGCAAAACATTGTTTTTGAAAAATATGTAATATAAAGAAAGAATTTTAGGTTAAAAATAAGCAACTGAAAACATAAAACTAAACAAAATACTTGAGTACATAATCATGTAGATTTTAAAAAAAAATTTACACTGAATTTAATACAGGGTGTCCAAAAAGAGTATCGTGTATTTGTTACTTTGATAAAACAAAAACTACTTAAAATAAAAAAAAAAGTTTATTGTTAATTATTACAATATAAAGTGGAAAAATATTTGGAAAATAGTATGCTATCTAAATGGTGGCACTCTTCTAATCAGGAACGAAGACTGGTGATCACATGGTGACACATAGCCCTCAATATTGCTGCCATTTCTTACCCGATGTTTTGCTTCAATTGCATCAGGTTCGTCGGATTAATCTCAAAGACCTTACTTTTAAAGTATAGTCAAGTAGACTAAGGTCGGGGCTTCTGGGAGGCCAATTAATGCTACCCCTATGCGAAATGACCTTATTAGGGAATAATTTGTTAACAGCTTCCATTACTTGATTTGATATATGGCAAGTAGCCCCATCTTGTAGAAACCACGTTCTTGAGTTTATGGGTCTCCAAAAAGAGTATCGGGTGTTTGTTACTTCGATAAAACAAAAACTACTTCAAAAATTTTGATAACATACTCTTCATGAAGCAAACTTTCAGCTGAATGGTCATGTCAATAAAAAGAATTGTCGGCAGTGGGCAGAGGAAAATCCGAGACGAATGCATGAACGACCCCTACACAGCCAAAAAGCCGTCATTTGGGCCGCTATGTCTGCTAGAGGCATAATCTGTACTTATTTTCATGAAGATCGACGAGGCCGACCAATCAATGTGAATAGTGACCGTTATTGCGATATGCAGCGAATTTATTTGGGTCCAGAGTTACAGGACTTTCAAGGTTTCAACTCAAGAACGTGGTTTCAACTCAAGAACGTGGTTTCAAATCAAGAACGCAGTTTCAACAAGATGGCAAGGGCCACTTGCCATATATCAAATCAAGCAATGGAAGATGTTAACGAATTATTCCCTAATAAGGTCATTTCGTGTAGGGGTAACATCAACTGGCCTCCTAGAAGCCCCGACCTTAGTCCACTAGACTATTTTTCATGGGGATACTTTAAAAGTAAGGTCTATGAGATTAATCCGACGAGTCTGACGCAATTGAAGCAAAACATCAGGTCAGAAATGGCAGCGATATCATGAGCTATGTGTCAGCATGTGATCCCCAATTTTCGTTCCCGATTAGAAGAGTGCCAGCAACATAACGGTCACCATTTAGATAACATTATCTTTTCCAAATAATTTTCCACTTTATATTGTAATAATTAACAATAAACTTTTTTTTTATTGAAATAAAAAATACCCGAAACTCTTTTTGGACACCCTGTATAATGGGGTGTGTAAAAAAAAAAAAAAAAAAAAAAAAAATGACCATTTCTTAAACAAATATTGGTATTATTATTTCTTTGATATAAAATACAATTAATACTCAAAGTATAGTCGATTGTTATCTACCGTCATTACCCATCTGCTAGACAATTGCTCGATGCCACGCTTAAAAAAAAATTATAAAAATTATCTGATAAAAAATATTTTCACTTGAGCATAACATTCCATACAAAATGCATCCATTAAAGTTAAAATATTCTTTAGTACTTCAAAATTCAATATAAATTCATGAGTTATTGTTAACAAAGTGTAATACAAATTAAAATATCTGTATCTCCTACTGTTGCTAAACCTTGAAAAGAGCCTTATATATAATTTTAAATCAAGATGGTACAGATATTTGGGAGTAGCAACATTATTAGAATTATTATATATAGAGAAATATATAATGAACTGACTCCCTTAAAACTATTACTTGAGAAATTTTTGTGGTCACTAAAACTGATGCTACATTTAAAAAATTCAACATCAAGAATCCATTATGATGATAAAAAATTTAAAAGAAAATTGCATTAATTCTAATAGTCCTAAAAATTCAGGAAAGGGAACTGAGCTTAGTGCAGAATAGACCAAAATTTCAGAATGCAGCATAACAAATTTATTCAATTAGATTATTGTATTGACACACTCTACAATTCCACAGTGAGCATAACTGAAAATTTCTTCTTTAGTATTGAAAAAGAGTTGGTAATTATAATATTCCGTTATTTATAGTTGGTTTAAATTGTCATATTGCATCTTTTGCTAGGTGTTTAATAATAAAGTAATATGTTTATAATTTAAATAATAATGTCTCTTTTACATTTTTTAAATTATAAAAAAAAAAAAATTAAAAAAACCTGGTGGTCCCATGAGGCCAGTATCTCCTTCTGTCCCATTATAGCCAGGTCTACCAGAGCGCCCTGGCCATCCCATGAATCCTTTGGAACCAATATCACCTTCCATTCCACGTAGACCTTGATCACCATGCTCTCCTCTCAGCCCACTATCTCCTTTGTTTCCAGGAATTCCATCTCTTCCTATAATTTTCATTAATTAATTATAGTATAACATTACTAATGTAAGAATATAAAGTTTATCTTTAGTTTTGGAAACAAACTTTTCTGTCTAAAATTTTTTTATTAAAGAATTTGAGCATTAATAATTAAATGAATACTATCACCACTCCTTTTAACTGTGCCTTAGAAAAGATTGTGAGAATTTGGAACAATGAACTTGAATGCCAGGATATATTAATAACTCCGATCTGCCTAGGAAGAAAATCAAGAGGAATTAAAGTCAATCGCCTAGCTTTTGCTTATGACTTTGCTGTTTTGTCGGAAAGTCCAGAGGTCGCAACGATTCAAATTAACCTTCTGGAAAGAATCATATACCAAACAGGACTGAGGATCTCAACAGAGAAGACCAAATTCATGATGAACTTAAAAGATGGGCCTTTATTTCTGGAAACAGAGATAGAGCAAATCAAAAGGGTCAAAAATTTCAAGTACCTTGGTGAGAACATATAGGAGAATGGACTGGAGAAAGATGCAATGGAAGATTGGAACTCAAAAATGGAGAGAGCACATGAATTTACAAAAAACATCTATGATAAGAAGTGCTTATTCTGGAATGCCAAAATAAAACAGTGCAACACCATGGTTAAGACAGAATGTCTGTCCATAAACTAGAAATCTTGGAAAGAAGAACTCTCAGAAAAATTATGGGTGCTGTTCAAACTAAAGGTAGAAGGAAACTTCGAAGTAACGAAGAAGTTTATCAGAAAGTAGACAATATCTCCGAGACCACAAAGAAGAGAAGGTTGATATTTCTTGGATACCTATACAGACTGGACCAAAAGAGACTTACCAAATGGATATTCAATTACTTCTAGAGAAAGAAAACCACAACAGCATGGATTTAAGAAACAAAAATGGCCATGGAAAGATTAAACTTCTCAGAAGACCAACTATTAGACAGAAATAGATTAATGGACATATTGAATAATTTGGAGGGGGTTCAAGTCACAAGGAACAAAGAAAACCGGAAGAGTTTAGACAGAAGAACAGCGGAAACAGTCCAGCGAACGCATGAAGGAGTATTGGATGTAGAGGAAACTCTGCACCTAGAAAAATAAAGTTGATCCTAAGTCATCACATGCAATAATAAATAATTAAATGAATACCATAACTTGCTATTTAATGTATTAGGCTAAAATAATAACAAAAGTAAAGTATAATTGAAAATATTTTAATTATAAGGTAGCCACATAAAAAATCTGAAGGATTAATTTCACCTACATACATACAAGAATTGTTTTAAGTTTCATTAAATAGATTTAAAAACAGCTGAACCAAATAATAACCCTTTATTTATTATTATTATTATTATTTTTTATTTTTTATCTCGCTTTTTGCGGTTTCTGAACTGAGGTGGGGGACAAGTCCAGCCAACTTCAGCTTAGGTTTACTTTTATTTATTTATTTTTTTTCCTCTCTTCATATGTTTAAAAACTTCCGAACAATTCTTGCTGTGTCCAGGAGTACCGCCTGTTGAGCCTCTCTTAGTACATCCAATGGCAACTTTAGATCATCAATACCAACTACAGTTGAAGTTGGGATCAGCCCGTTTGTCGATATTACAATTGGCGTCACAACTGCTTTTTCTAGGCGATACAATTGCTTCAATTCAACGGCCAGTTCCTGATATTTTCGTAACTTTTCTCAATCAGTGGAAGTCATATTGTTGTCGTTGGGAACGGCGATATCGACTATCCGTGCTGTCTTCTCTTCTAGGTTTATAAGTAATATGTCCGGTTTGTTGTGTCGCACAGTGTGGTCTGTCAGAATAGACTCGTCCCAATATAGCTTGAGAGGCCCATTTTGAAGCAACCTATCGGGCTTATACTTATAATATGGTGTTTGTTTCTCTAATAGGTTCAACTTCCTGGCTATGGACTGATGCACAATTTTGGCCACATTATTATGCCTTTGGAGATATTCCGAATTGGATAGTACTACACATCCACCAGTGATATGCTGGATCGACTCCAGTGTCGCGGAACATAGTCGACACTTGTCCGAAATGGATGTGTCCTTTAGAATGTGTCTCCATATTAATGATTCTTGCTTGTCAACGCTGGCCTCGTTTAATTGGTTGTAGAACCTTCCATGTAGAGACTTATTCTTCCATTCTGTTATACGTTCTTTTTCTGAAATAATCATGACGTCTTCAGTTCTGCTCAAATTAAGAGGCGTTTTACCATCATCCAGCCTCTGAATTGCGATGTACATATTAGTGGTTTTTGAGAGGAAGTATTGACGTAGGGCCGATTCTTCCTTTCGGCACGCTTCCTCGATATTCAGTAATCCACGTCCCCCTTCCTTTCTTGATAAATACAGCCGGGCTGTGGAGGATATCGGATGGTGGGCCCTCTCTTTGGTTAGAGTCGTTCTTACCATTTACGGTCAACCTCTTGCAGACTTGTGTTGGACCAATGTTATTATTATTATTATCATTATCATTATCGTTTTTTCCCTTTAAGGAGTGTGTACATTTATTTATAAGTAATTATTTTTGAGGATAATAAAGTGAATACTGTCTTCATATTTGATATCAAAACAGAAAACAAATGTAGAGAACTAACTTCTGATTCAGTCTCAACAAAATATCAAAACATAAAATTTTTTTGAGATGTGGTATTTTCATAGTAAGATTTATGCAACTCAATTTTAAAATCTCTAAAATGTTTATAGGTAAGTTTTTTTTTAAATAACTTTTATTTTTTTAATAACTAATGAAACCACCTTCAGATGGTTACACACCGAATGCACAAAAATAATTTTTTAACAAAGAATTCAGGTATTTCTAAACAATTCCTCAATATGAAGAGAGTTTTGTTTCATATCTAAAATGTAGATAAATTTTAAAATTTAATATGATGCTCTTGGTCAGAGAAAATACAGGTAAGAAATAATTTTATATCATTTATTATGTTTAGTGAAAATAAAAAAATTCAAACTACAATCACTCCCTCTATCTCCTAAACTGCTGACTAAATAATCAATAAAACCTTTCTTGTATGAAACAAGTGAACATTAATTTTGCAAATGAAGAATGTTTTACTCAAGTTAATAGGCTCCAAGTTATTATAGAAAAAAAATTACTTTTGTCAACTAGTATGGACTTTAGATATAATTTAAACTTTATTACTTTTTCCTCTTTCATTTTTACTTTTTTGTTTTGATTATGTAGCTCCTAGCAGTTATATCTCCCAAAAATAACTCATCATTTATTTTATAGTCCCTTATTGTTTATTTCTTTAATACAAAAGTTATTGTATTTGACTGTAAAATGAACAATGTACAATGTACTGATGCTTGCTGGGATCAGTAAAGTCGTAATTACAAGAGATGTGCTATTTACCTTTTGGTCCTTTATCGCCGAACATACCGGGCATTCCTGGCATTCCATAATCTCCTGGCATACCTTGTGGGCCAATCACCCTTTGACCAACCATTCCTTTGGTCCCCTGGAAAATGAAAAGTCATATATATGTGAGAATATAGCGTATTTAAGTCAAAGAAATAATTGTTCTTAAACAATATGTCAATTATCTAGAGCAGATCTTCCGAAACTGTGTTCCAAGAAACACCCTGGAGGTCCGTCAACAAGTAGTACATTCATAACTGGGAACTGATGTTTCTTCGTTATGAAAAATACCCTGGATTTTTCTACAGTAGAAAATAAAAATACCACTCAAGGTCAATCTTCCTTTTGTCAGTGGCTAAAGTGTAGTCCAGTAAAATAAGGGTTTGCCGAAGAAAAAACTGCGGAACTTTTATTCTCAACGGATCTTTATGTTTTTTGGGGTGCTGAATCCGAATCTGAAGTTTGCTACCACGGCAACCATCGGCTTCATATCCAAAATTGCAAAAAACCGCCAAAAAAAAACCGTTATTTTTTGTTTTTTAATCTATAAAACGATAACGAAGCTTTTTTCGAAGAAAGTCTTCAAATATTAATTGTACCTGGAACTAGTTCCTACATAATGAAAAAAATAAATCCGAAATCGGACCATTTTTCGCGAAGTTACGTAATTGGGAAAAAAATGGAGAAATTGGCCTACTTGTCGTCAGCCCCACAGCTCCCCGAAAACACGTTTGTCGTACTCTTTTGGCTATAACTCTGAAACTATTTGTCCGGTACAACATTACTTTTTTTCATCTTAAAGCTGATTAAATTTACTATAAGAATCTATAAATGAAGTTTTAATCAAACCCCGTAAAATGTACATGCCAGCCCACTAATAAAAACGTACTGTTGTTTAATCCAAGTAAATTATATTAAATCCTTTAAACCACCCAAGCTAGCACGCTAAATATGTATGTTTTGGCAAAATATGTAAACTATAACATGTTCAGTAGACTGGTGTGGGTATTTCATGGTGTTAATTATAAGTTACATATAAAAGTTACAATAGTAAATTTAACCACCTTTATGATAAAAATATTAAATTTTGGATCGGACAAATGGTTTTGGAGTTATAGCGAATAATGTGCCAAAAAAAAAATGTGTTTTACAAAAGTACGTGATTTTCAGCGCGACAGCTTTTGTATTTCAAGAATTTTGATACAACTTTCATATATAGGATCTAATTGTAAATTTAATCACCTTTCTGATAGAAAAAAAACATTTTAAATCGGACAAATACTTTCGGAGTTATAATGAAAAATGTGCCGATAACCATGGATTTAACAACAATACGGGTTTTTAGGCGTCTGGGATGCATATTTTAAGGGACTTGATTAAACTTCATATATACATTCCAATAGTAAATTTAACAAGCTTTTAGATGAAAAATAGTAATTTTAGATCAGACAAATATTTTTGTAGTTATAATGAAAAATGTACTAAAAAACTTGGATTTCACAAAAGTACGGGTTTTTAGCGTACTGGTATGTGTTTTTGGCCCCTTAATCTCTTTAACTCTAAAAATATAGGTCCGATCTAAATTCTTTTATTCATATTAATGCTGGTTAAATTTATTATCAGATCCTATGTATAAAATCTTAAATTTCCTAAAGGAAAATGAACTACTGAACAAATTTTAATTGATTTTCATAATTATTATTAAATTTCTATTTTTATTTATTTCCTATTTACTTTTATTTTATTTCCTTCTTTCTTTCTTTTCGGAAATTTATTTAATTTCTTAGGGTTCGGATAGGGGCTGGGGGGAGGGGGGCGCTTCCTGGGGTCGGGGCGGATCGGTCCCGCTTGGTGGGAAATGCGACATGGCTGCTTGGGCTAGTTATGCTCCGAACCTTGTGAGGATTTGGACTTTTCCATGTAGAAATGTAAGTGGTTTTTATCCACATCCTACTTATAAGCTTCGTATATAATTTAAATAGAAGAAAATATGTATTCAAATAAATAAGCAAGCCGTGGCGCATTTCCTGCTCGGCGGGTGCGGCTCGTCTCTGCTTGGGGGTGCGCCTCTGTTCGTGGCACCCTTCCTAACCCTAATCTTCTGTGAAAATATACCTATATATATAACTACACAGGCATTGATGACCCTAGGGTTTTATGCCTATAAACCCCAACAAACAAACAACAACAATCGTTCATGAAATTATTTCCGTACAATGTACAGTAAAATAAAAGGCCGTTTTCAGGAATGTAGTATATAATAAATACGATAGATAGTTAAAGAGATTAAGTGGCCAAAAACACATACTAGTACGCTAAAAACCCGTACTTTTGTGAAATCCAAGTTTTTTTAGTACATTTTTCATTATAACTACAAAAATATTTGTCTGATCTAAAATTACTATTTTTCATCTAAAAGCTTGTTAAATTTACTATTGGAATGTATATATGAAGTTTAATCAAGTCCCTTAAAATATGCATCCCAGACGCCTAAAAACCCGTATTGTTGTTAAATCCATGGTTATCGGCACATTTTTCATTATAACTCCGAAAGTATTTGTCCGATTTAAAATGTTTTTTTTTCTATCAGAAAGGTGATTAAATTTACAATTAGATCCTATATATGAAAGTTGTATCAAAATTCTTGAAATACAAAAGCTGTCGCGCTGAAAATCACGTACTTTTGTAAAACACATTTTTTTTTGGCACATTATTCGCTATAACTCCAAAACCATTTGTCCGATCCAAAATTTAATATTTTTATCATAAAGGTGGTTAAATTTACTATTGTAACTTTTATATGTAACTTATAATTAACACCATGAAATACCCACACCAGTCTACTGAACATGTTATAGTTTACATATTTTGCCAAAACATACATATTTAGCGTGCTAGCTTGGGTGGTTTAAAGGATTTAATATAATTTACGTATATAGCATCTGATAGCTTGGATTGTACAACAGTACGTTTTTATTAGCGGGCTGGCATATACATTTTACGGGGTTCGATTAAAACTTCATTTATAGATTCTTATAGTAAATTTAATCAGCTTTAAGATGAAAAAAAGTAATGTAATATCGGACGAATAGTTTCAGAGTTATAGCCAAAAGAGTACGACAAACGTGTTTTCGGGGAGCTGTGGGGTTGACGACAAGTAGGCCAATTTCTCCATTTTTTCCCAATTACGTAACTTCGCGAAAAATGGTCCGATTTCGGATTTATTTTTTTCATTATGTAGGAACTAGTTCTAGCTACAATTAATATTTAAAGACTTTCTTCGAAAAAAGCTTCGTTATCGTGTTAAAGATAAAAAAAACAAAAATAACAGGTTTTTTTTGGCAGTTTTTGTGATTTTGAATATGAAGCCGATGGTTGCCGTGGTAGCAAACTTCAGATTCGGATTCAGCACCCCAAAAAACATAAAGATCCGTTGAGAATAAAAGTTCCGCAGTTTTTTCTTGAAAACGGCCTTTTGAAGCCTTATTTTCCTGGACTAGTGGGGATCTCTGAGGAAGCAATCAGTTTCTCCATCACCTTTATTGGTATATATACTTTTTAGCCTTTTCAGCTGTTATAGCTTATTTTAAATTCTTAACCTTAAGATATATTTTGTTTCGTGTGATATTTTATAACGTGTAATATAAGTTTTTTTTTTTTGCTTTTTTTTTTTAATGCGAAGAAGATCAAACAAGATCACACAAAGCTTCACTTTTGTTTGCACTTCTCCCAGGCAGCCTTTAATTTTTCTCTCATTAGGACTCTTCTTCTTCAGTCCACTTAGCCCATGTTTTTTTTTTTAATCTGTAATCTCTCTCTGATGAAACCTTCCACTTGTTCACCTTGTCTCTGTTTTTATCTGCGATGTTCATTTGATTCCTGCATTTTTGAGGTCCTGTTTGACTTCTGATGCCCACTTCTTTGATTTGAGAGCTGTTGCTTCCAGCAATTTCTTGGTGAGTCTGCGAATATGGCCATAGAATTTCATACAGTGTTTTCTGATGTCAGCTGCGAGATTTGATAGTTTCTCTGTTTTTGTGTGGGATTGTAGACAGTACCCCTTGTCGGTCAGTTTTGGGCCAAGAATTTTCCTACTGATTCATCTTTCCTCCTTTAAAATATTTTCTAAAGCACCCTTCTTGTTGAGTGTTTCACTGGCATAGAGAACTTCGGGTTTGATCACAGCATTATAATGGCGAAGTTTAGTGGGGCACTAGATTCATTTATTTGTTACAGACATTTTGTGTTCGGCTGAAGGCTCGCTTCATTTTCTGCATTCGAGCTTCTTGTGCTCTCCCTTCTTTCCCTGAATGTTCTAGAATTTCTCTCAAATTTCTGAACTCACTCACTTTTTTAATTGTGCCATATTTTGTCTTTAGGTTTTGTAAATCACAGAAATTTAACTTAATTAACTTTTATACCGTAATTTAATTTTCTTTTAATTGTATTTTTCTTGCTTGTATTATGTCCTTAATTATTATATATATATATATATATATATATATATATATATATATATATATATATATATATATATATATATGATGATGATCACAATAGCACAAGAAGTTGATTAATAAATAACATAAGAAATTCAATAAATGAATTCGTTTCTACGGAAGGCTGAAGATAGTTTTTTCAATGCTAACGTCTCCTTCCCGTTTACTCTTTTTGCTAAAAAGGTACGATATAGAAGAGTAGCGGTGGGGGACGGCTGATGCGCCACTGCCACCCCACGGACCACTACCAAGTCCTAATGAGAAGCCCATCTTCTCTACTTTCAAGGATCTTGAGTCTGTTCTCCGCCGCCAGGAAGGGAGAAGAGCATCCGGACTGGACGGTATCCCGTCAACTATGCTGAAGATGCTTCCTAGGAAGGGTAAAGCCTTCTTACTAAACATCTTCAACTCGTGTTTTCGAATTGCTTATTTCCCCACGGTATGGAAACGGGCTGTGGTGGTCCCCCTCTTAAAACCTAAGAGACGTGGTAACGTAGCGGAAGATTACCGTCCTATCAGCCTCCTCTCTCACATCAGCGAGGTGTTCGAAAGACTGGCTCACTACCATATCCTCGACCACTGTCGCCGTGAAGAACTCATACCACCTGAACAGACCGGCTTCCAGCGAGGTGTTGCCTGCGAACACCATCTGGCCAAGCTTCAGGCATATGCCATCGACCAGATGCATAGGAATAAAGCCACTGAGCTCATCTCGCTGGATTGCACACAGGCCTTTGATTGTGTCTCACACCCCCTACTACTCCGCCGACTGGAAGAATACAGGTTCCCTACCGCCCTATGCCGACTGATCAGAAGCTATCTTAATGGAAGATCTTTCGTCGTACGAGTCGGTGAGAGCCTGTCTCAACCAGTCCTCACCACCTGTGGTGTACCACAGGGATCAGTACTGGGACCAACCCTGTTTAACATCTTCACGGCTCCAGTGGTCTCCATCAAACACTCCGAGGCGGTAGTAGCTGCATACGCAGACGACGTAGCCGTCTACGCCTCCAGCCTTAACCCTGGCCGAGCACTCGACATGGCTCAGAGGGCAACCTCCACCATTGTCGAAGCTCTACACACCTGTGGAATCAAGGTTAACCCCAAGAAAACTGACGCTATTGTGATGTCCTTTGCTAAATTCAGGAGATCCCAGAGATTGCCTAAGCACTTCACAGTAGACAATGTTGAGCAACCCATATCCAGCTCCATTCTATATCTTGGGGTCAACATTGACCGACACCTGACCTTCTCCACCCACGTGAAGAGCAGGATCAAACAGGCCAGGGCAAAGACCTACCGCCTCTATCATCTCTTGACTTCTCCCCAACTATCCCTCCGCCTCAAGCTCCAGATATACAAATCCATAATTAGACCCACCCTACTCCATGGAGCTCCACTGCTGCACCACATGTACAAGAGTACACTACATGCCCTCCAAACGTTCCAGAACACCGTCCTTCTGCGAATCGTCCGTGGTACCAACCTTCAGAGGGCCAAAAACAGTCACATCCTAGAACAGCTAAGGATGCCTTCCATCCCGACCTACATTGGCCGACGACATATCAAATTTTTTGATGGTCTGAAGCACTGTTCCAACCCTCTCTTCAGGGACGTAGCCCCGCCTCCCAGGCCTGGGAGGTGGCAAGGTTTGACCCCCTTAGCGGACGTACTCGCCGAGGGAAGGGGTTCAGGCTCAACAGACTGACCCGTTAGAACCATCACCGCCAGCAGAGTGACTCCTCCTCGCTCAACATAGAAGAAGGAAGACCATCCGTCAACAGTGTGGATCCAGCAGCTGCCGAGGACACCCATCTTCAAATGCCGCAAGGCAATCCAAGATCCTAATATATATATAAAAAAAAAAAGGGGGGTTCCGGGCGAGATTAAGAGATGGCTCCTGCTATGAGGACACTGTTCTACAGATCTGCCAGGATCTGACAATTTTTTGAGGCCGAAGGACATCCTTGGCCACTCTCTCCATTTTATATTATTTTATATATATATATATATATATATATATATATATATATATATATTTTTTTTTTTTTTTTATTGTTTCCGTTCCAAAGTAACCCTATGGAAAGGTCATTTATTTTGATATTTTTACAGGTTCTATGCATATTTGCATACTACCTGTAATTAACAGGTGTGATATTATTTTTAATTATGATGAATTACAATTGTAAAAGTTCTATATAGAAATTAGAACAAACGGGGAAAAAATAAGAAAGGAAATAAAAAAAAAAAAAAAAAAAATATATATATATATATATATATATATATATATACACATATATATATATTATATATATATAAAAAAAAAAAAATTAAAAGGAATTTGTAAAGGAAAAAAAAAAATAGTATAACTGGTTGTTAACATAAGAAGTAAAACTAAATAGGACATTAAGAATTAATTACGATTGTCCAACCAAGTTTCATTGTTTTTGTTTCAATATTAGAACTTTTTAAAGTTTGATTTTTATTAGAATTTAAAAAAAACTTCAGGAAAGAGTGTGTACATTGCTTGTGTCTTCCTGGAAATAAGACGAAATGTGTTGCTTAGACAATGTCGATTGAATATCTTCCCGGGTAACCTACCTAGATGACGTACGGAGAAGTTGTCTCTATTCTTGCCTTCTTGGTTCACAGAATTCCCCTCACTTCGTTTTTAAAAACTGTGTATTATTCCTTTAGTTGTTGCCCGAGTTTATATCAGAGTGCATTTTCATTATTTTTTGACCCCCAATACTTCATTTTCATACTTCATTCATACTTCTCCCTTCATTATACTGCGGGTACAGCTATAACGCGGGAGGTTTATTTCCCCCTAACCCGCGTTATAACGAGGGTCCACTGTATAAAGTTTCAATCAGGTCCCTTAAAATACAAATGCCATAACACTAAAAATCCCTTACTTTTGTGAAATCCAAGTTTTTTTTGGCACATTTTTTGCTATAACTCTGAAACTATTAGTCCGATCCAAGATTTCGTTTTTTTTGGCATCTTAAAGCTAGTTAAATTTACCATTAGATCGAGTTTTCAACTGTATAATGCACCATTCACCTATGTTGTTTTAGTCGGTAGAACATTGTATTTGAGCTTCAACAATTCACTAAGTGAGAGCAGGATATATCACCATTGTATGTCTACAGATCGTCCTGTACTTTATTCACAAGACTCTCCTTCTGCAAAATTGAAGTTTTTGAGTAATGTCATTGCAACAAATGAGCGATATATAATTTATATCAAATCCCATGAAACACCCACACCAGCCCACTGAACAAGTCATAATTATTATATTTTGTCAAAACATACACATTTAGTGGATGCATGCTAGAGTGGATGTTTCACTGTATTTAATTACATATGTAGAACCTAATAGTAAATTTAACCAGCTTTGGAATGAAAAAAAGAAATTTGGGATCAGACAAATATTTGCGGAGTTGAGTGAGTGAAAAAGTATTTGAGTGAAAAATGTGCCAAAAACACTTGGATTTCACTAAAGTATATGATTTTTAGAGTTCTGGCATGTGTATTTTAAGGAACCTAATTAAAACTTTATATATGGAGTCTAATATTAAATTTAACCAGCTTTTAGATGAAAAAATGAAATTATGGATCAGACAAATAGTTTCATAGTTATAGTGAAGCATGTGCCAAAAAACTTGGATTTCACAACAGTACAGGCTTTTTAACGTGCTGGCATGTTTATTTTAAGGAACTTAATGAATAAAACTTCATTTATAATAGTGCAATAGTAAATTTAACTAGCTTTAAGATTAAAAAAAATAAAAATTTTTTGGATTGAACAAATATTTTCGGATTTATAGCCAAAAGAGTAAGACAAACGTGTTTTTGTGGGACTGACCGCAAGTTGGCCAATTTCTACAATTGTACTTAAGACAATAACTTCACAAAATATGGTCTGATTTTGGAGTTATTTTTTTTTCATTTTGTAGATACTGGTTCCAACTACAAATAATATAAAAAGATTTTCTCCGAAAAAAGTAATGTCATGTTAAAGGTAAAATAACATGCTGCAAGGTACAAAGTAGATAAATGCATGTTTCCGTTTATAGATTATGTTGTAATGAAAATAAATGAATATGTATAAGGTTTGTTCCACACAAGGGACATTTTAATTTTCTCAAAAAATATTTATTTATTCATTAATATCTATTTTTTCCCTTTCAAAGAAATACCCCTCAGATATAATACACTTGAGCCAGCGCCTTTTCTAATGCTCGAAGCATTTCTGATGCACTTTTTGTTAAGGCCTTAAGCTATTCCAACAATGTGGTCTTGATCTTTTTAATTGTGGCAAAACTTCGTCCTCTCATGCATCCTCAGTTTTGAAAGCAGGAAAAACTCACAGGGGGCCAAGTCTGGTTGATACAGTGGCTGAGGCATGATTACTGTGTTGTTTTTGGTAAAAAAATCATGGACCAGCAACGATGTATGAGCAGGTGCATTATCGTGATGCAAAAGCCATAAATCTTTCTGCGAATCCATGCAATTTCTTCCTTTTGCTTCTGGTAAACAAATCATAACTTCAAAGTAAAATTACTTATTAAGTGTATGACCTTCTTGGAAGAACTCGTGATGCACCATGCCATAGTCACCTTATTTTTTGAGAAGCTTTCTATAAATTCTATGTAACAAAAATCATTATCTTCTGAATGTAACTATTTTAAATTAAATAATAAAGAGTATCAGAGAAACAATCCATGGTTAAACTAAACTGATTAAAGGTCCTCATGATGGATTGGGCAGATTCGGAGGAAACATTAAATGACCTTGCAAACCTCAATTAAGGCCCTGGAAAGAATGATTAGAGGCATACCCAAAATTATTATATTTACATAAAAAAAATCAAATATTTATTATAGGTAGGTATATTATCTTTTCTGTTTTAGAAAACACAAGATTAACCACATTGTAAGTGGTTAATATAATTAAACAAGAAATCACCTTTCTACCCTCTAGTCCTTGGAAACCAGGAGCACCCTTCTCTCCTTTAAGTCCCCAAACACCAGGTATGCCATCCAAACCAGGATAACCGGATGTTCCAGGCATTCCAATCGGTCCCTTTAATCCAGGAGCACCAGGTAGTCCCTTTGGTCCTTCAAGTAAAGCTTGCCCAGGATCACCCCTGTCTCCCTTGTGTCCAGGTGATCCCTTTGCAAATATAAAGATCAAGATATTTATAATCATCAAGCATTCCAAAATTAACAGTATACAGCCAAACTGAAAAGAAATAAACAAGATTAATACACTTATTACCTGAAAACCGGGGTAACCAGGTATGCCAGGTCTTCCGGGCCCCCCTCTGACACCTTTATCTCCAGAAATGCCAGGGAAGCCTTTAAGTCCTATTCTTCCTGTTATCATTAATCCAGGAGGTCCAGACATACCTGGGAGACCACCAAGACCCTCCTCACCTAGATCTCCAGGGGGTCCAGGTTCTCCCTCATCACCTGCAAAAGTTTTTGTGGCAGAATTAATTTACCATCTGGAACTCGAATTTTCAACACAGTGATGTATGAAACACATATGATAATATAAGGAATGTTCAATAAGCCCTAGGAAAAGGAATAAGCCCTTTCATGATAATCTACTTTTAGCGCTATATTTGTTCAAAGGATATTGTCTCAAGTTGAAAAATACAAAAATGTCACTGGGAATAACCAAATCTGATAAACAAGATGGGCATAATGATTTGAATTTAAATTCTGATGCATTGCTTTGATGGAAAGAGGATTATTTCTTTTCCAAACAAGGATATTTTTTAATGATAAAAGTATAGCTGACTGTTAAGTATGGATAAAGGAGAAGATGATCAGGGATGCAGTCAAAAAGAATCAACATGTTCAAGTAAAGATACACTAATTGTGTGCCAACGTTTTGACCTGCCTTGCAGTTCTTCTTCAGGATTAAAATGAACAAAAAACAAGATGTGACAAAAATGAGAAGAATAAAGTGTACAGAAAAGAACAGATACATAGGTTAGTGATAATACAAAGAAGCAAGGTAAGGATAAGAACAAGACAGGAATGATTAGGAGGAAAAAAAAATATATATAAAAAGGGACAGAAGGAAGGGTTAAAAAATAAAAAGATGGAAATATGGGAATGAGGGAGGGAAATAATATATATATATATATATATATATATATATATATATATATATATATATATATATATATATATATATATATATATATAGAAAAAGATGATATAAGAAAAGAAAGGAATAAAATAACACAGGTAAAACAAACTAAATGAGGAAAGGTAAAAGGAAAAGTAAGAAATGGCACAGAAAAACTTACTCATCAAACCGCACAGGAGAGGAGAAGAACAATGACTGATTTAAAAAGGTAAGAATAGCTGAGCAGGTAAAAGGGAGAAAAGGCACAGGAAACCTGAATTACAAATAGGAAAATGAAACAATGAAAAACATGGTGTCTACCAATTTCGGTAGAATTGAAATTCCCCACTTTTTCAAGATTTTTTTTGGAAATTCCCGACTATAGATGTTTTAATACTGTTGCAATAATAATTCAAACAAATAAATCAATGCATACTTTTCAACTCAACATATCACAGTTGAAAAAAAAAAAAATACAAATCCAACCTTACAGTTCAGTACTTCATAAAAAAGTATTGTTTCATGAACAATTGCTATTCAAGGAGGTGATGCGGTCAGCATCCATTGTCAATCACACCAGGTTTTTCCCCAATTAAGGGTACCTACTTTATAGAAGCTGGAGATGTGCCTCAGGAGAATCTCCAGAAACTGAAATTAATCTACAACCGAAGAAATAGAAATTCAATTTTCTGTCTTCAGCTGGGCTAAAGGCCCTAGCGCCTTGCCCACTGAGCTGCTCCTCTCCCTAAGCAATATATAATATCTTTAATCACATAAATAATTGTGCTATCTCCATTAGTGACTATAATTAGTGATTATAATATGTATTTATGATTGAAACTTTTTTCTTTGACTAGTTGTTTCCAAAACTTTCTCAGAGGTGGAACACTTTAAGAGGTAGAACACTCAAATTCTTAATAGGTTATAAATTTATTAAGGTTCAAAAAACTTTTAAGGAACTTCCTCGAAGTCTTGGGTGGATACTATCAAAAAAAAAAAAAAAAAAAAAAAAATGGAACGACTATTCCTTTTACTTAAAATTGTTTTGAGTGAACGTCAGAGATTGGGTGTTAAATTAGAAAAATTAGCTGATTTTTAAGAATTGGTTAACTATAATTGAAATAATAACGCAGAAAAAACAATGGTATATCTACAATAAACGATTGATAACCCACTGTTAATTGCGATAGAAAAATAAATTAAGGATAATAAGAAATGGTCAAACCGAGCACACCAATTCGGGGGAAATGATCTTATTAGTTTAAAAGTTATAGTTATTGTACTTGCCACTTACCAGCAAGAAAATTTCATCAGTTTAATAAGAAGATTATGGGTGGTGCAACTAAAGTCTACAGTCATGTTATATGGCTCACTAGTCACTAAACTATATCAAAATTGGCAATAGACGTTAGTTATCAATACTACTCCTTACAGAGCGATTTTATTAAGAATTCCCTAGGAAAAGCTGATTTGGTGAGGGAAAGGGCCCGTCTAATTTCTTTCAACCCTTTTTCCTGAACTTCATAGTCCAGGAGCCAGTCACGTGAAAATTTAATTAGAAAAACATGAATTTGTTTCCTAACCCATTTTATACTATCATTTGACTTGAAATGATACATTGTGGTCTGGCAGCCAGTATCCGTCGGAATGCAATGTGGCACATGCTTAAAATCGTCCAAAACAGCAAAAAATAATTGGAAAAGTATGTCCTTGAGTTTGGTCCCATTTTTTTTTAGTGTAACCTTTTCTAAACATGAATCAAGTGGTCTGCCAGACCGGTTTTTATATCGTGGGAAAATGACCTGAAAAGTGAAAAAAGAAAATTATCTACAAGTTTTTAATATGTTGTTAAGACTCATAAGAGTGGGTAAAATCTAAGTTTGCAACCCTCAAAACCAAAAGCGATTTTTGTAGTACTCGAAAAAAACCACAAAATTCCAGCACTATTTTCATTTTTTTTTCGCTTATATCTTGTAAAATATGAAAATTTTCAAGACATAGCATATTCGCAATATCAAAGAACACTAAATGTGTAGCAATTTAAGCCTAATTGCAATTCAGAACAATTATCAATTGTGGAGATAGAGTTCTCCAATAATGGTGATTCTTCACAAAATTTTAAATTTTTCTGTTAAGTCAACTTCTCAGCCAGATATATGACATCCAAAATTTCTTTTGTTCATCTGAAAACTGGTTAAATTTACCATTAGCTCCTGTACATAAATTTTGATCAAGTCCTGTAAACTACCCATGCCAGAACACTAAATACCGATAACTGTTGTGAAGTCCAACATTTTTTGGTACATTTTTTGCTATAAATCCAAAAATATTAATCTGATCCCAAATTTCTTTTTTTCATCTTAAAGCTAATTAAATTAACTATCAGATCCTATATATATGAAATTCTGATTAAATTCCGTAAAATACCCAAGCTAGCACGCTATATGTGCCTGTTTTGGCAAAATATGATGATTTTGACATGTTCAGTATGCTGGCATGGGTTTTTCATGGAATCACACCGTTTTCCAACAGATACAGGCTGCCAGACCACAATATATCATCTCAAGGTGGATGATAATATAAAATGGGTTAGGAAACAAATTCATGTCTTTCCAATTAAATTTGCATGTGGCTCCCAGTCTAATAGTTCTTATACTTCTTACCAAGAAGAAGTAGTACCCATTTCTGGTTGCCACATTTCAGAGAATTATTGTTCATATAAACTCTTTTGGTGATTGTTCAAAATTGTTTGTTTTCAAATTTGAAATTAATCCAATTGAAAATTGACTAAGCTGTTAAAAGTTAATCAATCATGACGTTTAAAAAGAAAAAAAAGTAGTAGATTATAGTGTTGAATTTTCCAGAAAAATAATCGAATTTTAATTACTCCACAGAAAATACATCACAATAACTCAATCTATAATACATATTAATGAGGTTTTTCTTTTTAATCAGATTCAATTCTCTGTTGAAAGATTGGATAGGCTTTGAGGGCTTAAGCCTAACGCCGACTGGGCCAGTATGGCACAAGACGGATGGCCAGTCAGGGCTTTTTTAAAAAAAAAACAACACCAGTTTCAAACAGCATGAATGAAATGGAGCGTCAGAGCAGTGCTAGTCCAGTGTGCGCTAGGCTTTAGTATAACACTTCAATGCACACTATTTCATTATAATTTTGTACATATAAGAAGTTTGAAATAGAAATTAATGCATAAGAAATAAAAAATATGACGAGAGGACTTTCATTATGAAAATTTAAGCATCATATTCAATTTAGCATTAACTGACTTATTCTCGACCATATGAAATCTCCGACATATTTCTAACTGGCAGACACCCTGAAAAGGTATCAAAAAAATAAAAGAAAGCAAAACAATATGAGTATTGACTTGAGCATAATAAGAAAACAAAAATAAATAAATACAAATAGAATAAAAAGAGGTAAATACAATGAAGAATGACAATGTCATCATCATCACCTGCACTACACAATACAAAATAAAACAAGACAAATAGCAAAATGATGCCTATCGAAATAAAATAAATACAGTAAAATTTGTCTAAAATGGAATCTGTATTGAACGAAATGAGGGACAGTGTTTGGAGAATCTTTCTGTTGAATTAAATACTACGCACTTATGAGTGTTGTAGCTTAAATGTTGTGGAAGTGAATTTTCTAATTACAGCCTTGTGTTGTACAGTTAAAACCCCCAACTGATTTTCCACTTCCTTCACTTTTCCATTTAGTCTGTTTTTAGCTCTTGAACTAGTGTGATACATATAAAGCTACTGTATGTACAGTTTAAGAGTTTATTTGTTAAATAATCGAAACTAAGTTATTAATTGATTTTTCATGTCAATTAGTAAACACAAAACATAATCTTGTGAAATAAGTGAAACTTATTGAAGAGCAGAAGCGGAACAAAACATCGGTGATACTTTTAGCTGAAAAACATCAAAATGGGAAAACACAAGTTTATGAAGCCATTCAAAATAAGCATAAAATTAAGGTTCAAAGGTTACAATAATAAGCTTATAAGCTTACAAAATTGTCTATTTAAAAAATTTTTATTTAAATTTTTTTTTTATATTATATACCTATTATAAAATATTTAATATTTCATATATATATAACAATTTATTTATCTATTTTTTTTTTCTTTTCTGGCATTTTTATATACTATACTATAAATAAATATATATATATATTTTTATTTAAATTAAATTTTTTATATATATAAATATATATTGTAATGATATTTCGGATTATTATTAAAAGAATTTTTTCTCTACCTAAAGGGAGTTATAAAAAAATGTTTTTCATTGTATATTCTGTGTACTCTATTTCCATATGATATATATATATCATGGATTTTTTTTTTTTTTATGAAGCCGAGAAGTCAACACCGTGCTCTCAAAATTTATGATTTTTGTATTTGATATAAATATTCTTAGGGGTTATACAATTTAGCATATTATTTAAGTTTAAGTAAACTAATGTTAAAAATGGAAGGTACTGTAGTCAATTCAAAAGTAACTGATGAGAGTGTTATTAAAAGGTATAAACAAAGTGATGTTCTGGATGTTGATGTGGAAAATTTAGAAAATAGATGTGATTCTGAGCAATTAAACAATGATTTGACTGAAAAACCAACAAATGTTAATTCAGATAATGTTTCAACAAAAAAAATCTCATTAGATGTAAACACAAATTTTTTACTTTTTGAATTGTTAACTAAATTTGATAAACAATCTGCTGAAAATAAGAAACAATATGATGAATTTAAGGAACAATTTCAAGAACAATCCGCTAAAATTGATAAACAATCTGCTGAATATAAGGAACAATCCGCTAAAATTGATAAACAATCTGCTGAATATAAGGAACAATCCGCTAAAATTGATAAACAATCTGCTGAATATAAGGAACAGTCCGCTAAAATTGATAAACGGTCTGCCGAATTTAAGAAACAATTTGCTGAAATTAAGGTACAATTTGATAAACAATCAACTAAATTTAATATGAAATTAGAGCAGACTACTGTTGATTTGAAAAATGAATTAAATAAATTAATTAACACTAAAAGTGATGAAATAAATTTGAAATTATCAAATATTGAAAGTGATTGTGTAAATAGTCGTAGTAGTATTAATAACAAAATGGAACAGCATATTAAAAGTACAGAAGGAAAATTCCAACAGATAGATACAAAGGTCGAAGAAATAAATGAAAAATTTAACACCCAAAAAGAGAAAGTGAATGCTTTGCAGAATGAAGTAATTGATAACCAACAAAGTTTATTACAGGAAGTAGGGACTCTGAGAAAGGAATTTGGAAATATGTCTGAGAATAGAATCATTCATATATACGAAAAACCAAAAGATTCAAATTATTTAAATATAAAATTTGACAATGAAAGTAGTGAAACAAATTCACAGTTACAAAATATTGAAAGTGATAGTGTGAGTAGTTGGAGAGATATTAATGACAATATAGAAGAACATATTAAGTCTACAGAAGGATGTTATCTAAAAACAGATACCGAAATTGAAAATATAAATAAAAATGTAAATAACCAAGAAGATGAAGAATCAACTAAAGTTGAAGAAAACATAACAGATGTGTCAGTTGAGAAAATGAAGAAGAAGAACAAAAAGAAAACTAAGCAATTATTGAAGAAAAATGTGAACCATGAAAAAGGAAAATCAAGATATAGAAAAATATTAGAAATAAGAAAAACAATACTTAGAGCAGGAAGAAGAGTTAAAATTGTAAGAAGGTTAAGAAAGGTAGCTGTTCAAGACTATAATAAGCTGTAACAGACATGAACAAGAAGCTTAACAGAAGTATGTATAATTATATCATTATATAAATAAATATAATAATAGCAAAACAGAAAGAAAAAAAATTGTTTAAAAAAGAAGTATATAATGTAAATATTAATAGAGAAGACCCAAGTTATATTTTGAAAATAAGAAAAATAAATTATCCAAGTTATTAGAAGAAGAAATCATGAAGAAGTACTACTTCAATAATGAAAATAACCAGACTCCCATTGATGTACGCAATTACCTGCGGAGGAAGGTCAAGAAGAAATTATAATATTCTGAAGTGTTGATTGGAAATTTGGTAACAATTTAGGCAATCATTTATGAAAATATCCATTTTATTATAAAATAATTAGGAACTATTAAGGAATATGTCATACAGGTTTAATTAAGTCTTTTATTCTTTAAAAGTTTTCAAATATTTCTATTGAGTTTTCAGTCAAATTATCAAATTATTAAATTAATGTCAAAGTGTTGACTATTATTAGAAAATTTTATTGTGTAGAATTTTAGTTTAAGGTTTTTTTCTTTTTTGTTTTTTTTCAATTTTACTATTATTGTTAATTTAAAGTTGTGGTGTTTATAAGTCATCTAAAGAATTCATGGTTGTAATGGAAATGAAAAATATTTCAAATAGAGAAGTAGTAGAATAACTAATTATTAATAAGTTGATCTAATTTAAGTATTATTTTGTTTTGACATCTTGGCACATTAATAACATTTTGTAAATAGTATACTAAGGAGTTTATGATTAATCAAAAAATTGGAATTAGAGAATAAGTTTAAAAAAAAAAAAAAAAAAAAAAAAAATAAAAAAATAAAAAAAAATTTCTTTCTTCAAAATTTTTTTTTATTCTGAAGTGGACCCGAATGTAATGATATTTCGGAGTCGAGATAAATTGTATTTAAAAAGAATTCAAGTTTGAATTTGGCGCCAGCGAGAGTTCGCCGCCGATCTAATTGTTAGGTGGTTTTTGCTTATCAATTTAAATTGGGATATGTTAAAAAATGATTAGGATTTTTAAAATGTTTTTTATTGTATAATTTGAATTTTATATAGTTATTGTAAGTTAAGACGTAATAAATATGAAGGCCATGATGAAGCAGATTTGGCCGTTAACGGTTTTTTTGAAAGGACGCTTGGGATGGCGTCTTTTTAGCCAGATATGCTTATGGATCCCGATGAATCAACACCGCTCTCTTTTTAGCTCGATATGCTTATGAAGCCGAGAAGTCAACACCGTGCTCTCTCTGATTTGGAACTTTGAGGCGACAATACATCTTGCTCTCATCTCTCGCATTTTGAAACATCACATCTCTCTGAGATTTAACAAGCCACATGTGTGAAGAAATAATAAATTATACTAGCAGTCTGGACAGTGCTTGAATAAACTGGCGAAGGAATAATAAGAAAGGAAGTTTTCATTGCAAGAAGGACAAATTGGGGAACATTATGGGTTGTGAGAACATACCTACAGTCATTTAGAAGAAAGAAGGTATTTTAATTATAACTACGTTAATTAAAAAATGTAATATATTGTAAAAATGTTTTTATTTCTTTTATTTGAAAATATATATTGAGTAAAAAGCAGCATTTCCCTAAAAATTTTTATTTAACAAATTAAATTAACTTCAAAAATATTAGAAAATTTAGTAAAATAATAATAACCTAAACAAAAGTAAAGAAACAACAATATCTATATACCAGTATGCAAGTTTAAAATGTCGTTTTTTCTTAAAATATATACATAATTTAAAAAAAGTCAAAGTACTGACCCTCGCTTTCCAACATTTTGTCATGTGGGCAATATATGGATAACATCCAAAAAGAATGCTTCATCTTTATTTGAAATCCAAGCCTTTTTGACGTTTTTCGATCTTGAAGTGTTGCCCATGAGCTCCCATCAGGCGATAATCAGGAAAGGTGGCTTAGCCTAAATGACATTCATGCTGAAGAATGACTGTTCGTGCCTGTGAGCCCATTCTGGGCGTTTTTGGGTTTGGTTGTCGGTATTGTCTGTCGTTAATAAAGCTCGTAGTAGATTGCAATTCGAAGTCCTCGAAACCCATTTTTTTTTGGCGGGGATTCTGAAAATATTTTTTCATCGTTTACAACTCGATCAAAAAACCCTTTCTTTCGTGGCGTAAAAGCAACACACCAGTTTTTCGTTTTTTTTTCCATCAATTCATGTGGACCACGTTCAGGCGATGAAATGGCTTTTGATTCAACCAATTGTCTTCGTTACAATTCGAAGTCCTGAACGGTTGTTTTTGAGCAAAAATCGCCATACAGTCCTGACGGTTGGAGCAACATCGCCAAAGTCTCAACAAGAATTCGATGACATTCAGATGCCTTTTTCTTTTGATTAAATAAGAAAATCATGACATGCCGCAAATGCTCTTTATTTGGCTTAAAATTACACATTTTTAACACCAAAGAAAAGGTATGATACGTCCACGTAAACGACTTAAAAACTACTGACTTTTGTAAACAAATGACTAACAAACAAAATAGCGTTTAGAGATAAGCAAATCCTTCAATAGGCTAAGAGCGCATTCTATTGGAATTAAAACGACATTTTAAACTTGCATACCTGGTATGTGTGTGTGTGTTTGTTTGTGAGTTTGTGCATGTTATTATTTATTTATTTATTTTTTTTAAAATTATTTATCAATATTTATTAAGAGTAATTTTTTAGGAATATATTCATATTGTTATTTATTTATTATTCATTCTATCATAGAGTCTGTAAATACTGCTTTAGTTATTTATATATAGGCATAGCCTAGTTTTCATGCAATATTGTATTGTTTTCTATATTAATATAAATTTAATGTTATATAGTTCAACTTTGATTTGATATGGGTATATGTGGTGGTCTCCATCGGTAAATTGATTGAAATTTTTGTTGTATTTGTAAAGGGTCTAAAATTTTGTCTATTTTCATATGGAAATTTTAAATAATTCAAAATAAATAAATTTAAGAAAATTATTTAGTAAATTAAATTTGTATAAATAATGAAAAATGGTTACATATAACTGAGTTAACTGTTATATAATTTTTTGTTTATAATTAATTTTATTTATAATTGTGGGTAAGAATAATGTAAATTATATTGATAACATCTAAAGAAAAAGTGTAATTTGTAAAATTTGTTTAAAATTTAATTTGTACAATAAATTTAGTTGGCAATACATAGAATAGGAGGGTGGGGGGACAGTGTTTTGGAGGGAACAGAATGTGTGAGGCCACATGTGTGCAGGCAGTTAAAGTGAAACATGTTTGTGATAATTAGATGAGTGTTTTTTTTTTTGTTATGTCGATTAAAATGTACTTAAATGTATTTTAGTATTTTATGAGAAGAGTTGGTGAAGTATTTAACAAGACAATTTAATAATTATTATTTTTATTGTGATTAAGAGGTATGTTTGTACATTTTGTATTAAGATTCTTTGGACAGGGAGTTGTTTAAATTTGAATTATATAAAAAATAGCTTATTTAAATATTGAACTTTTGTGTGTGTAAACTTAACTTTAACCAATTTTGAATTGAAATTGTATTTTTTTTATTATATCATTTTATGAAAGACATTTTTCATTAATTATATTATGGCGCCCGGACAAAATAAAGTAAAATTAACTGTATGTTCAACATATTATTAATAATTGTAAGAATAAACTTACAAATTATGTAAAGGGTCTGAAATTTTGTCTATTTTCATATGGAAATTTTAAATAATTCAAAATAAATAAATTTAAGAAAATTATTTAGTAAATTAAATTTGTATAAATAATGAAAAATGGTTACATATAACTGAGTTAACTGTTATATAATTTTTTGTTTATAATTAATTTTATTTATAATTGTGGGTAAGAATAATGTAAATTATATTGATAACATCTAAAGAAAAAAGTGTAATTTGTATAATTTGTTTAAAATTTAATTTGTACAATAAATTTAGTTGGCAATACATAGAATAGGAGAGTGGGGGACAGTGTTTTGGAGGGAACAGGATGTGTGAGGCCACATGTGTGCAGGCAGTTAAAGTGAAACATGTTTGTGATAATTAGATGAGTGTTTTTTTTTTGTTATGTCGATTGAAATGTACTTAAATGTATTTTAGTATTTTATGAGAAGAGTTGGTTAAGTATTTAACAAGACAATTTAATAATTATTATTTTTATTGTGATTAAGAGGTATGTTTGTACATTTTGTATTAAGATTCTTTGGACAGGGAGTTGTTTAAATTTGAATTATATAAAAAATAGCTTATTTAAATATTGAACTTTTGTGTGTGTAAACTTAACTTTAACCAATTTTGAATTGAAATTGTATTTTTTTTTTATTATATCATTTTATGAAAGACATTTTTCATTAATTATATTACGGCGCCCGGACAAAATAAAGTAAAATTAACTGTATGTTCAACTTATTATTAATAATTGTAAGAATAACCTTACAAATGGCGCCCGAACAGGAACACGATTTATAAAAAATATATACATATAGATAGATGTATATTGTTATGTTTAATTTCTTTTTTGTAGGTTAGTTTACTTTAATTTCTAATATTTTGAAGTTAATTTAATTAGTAAATAAAATTTTTAGGGAATATCAAGGGTTCAGCTTTTCAAAGATAATGATTTTGACTCAATATATATTTTCAAATAAAAGAAATAAAAACATTTTTACAATATATTACATTTTTTAATTAACGTAGTTATAATTAAAATACCTTCTTTCTTCTCAATGTGTACAATTGTAGGTTCTCACAACCCAAATGTTCCCCAATTTGTCCTTCTTGCATGAAACTTCCTTCTTTTTCTTCCTTCGCCAGTTTATTCAAACACTCCTATCATCCAGACTGCTAGTATAATTTGTTGTTTCTTCACACATGTGACTTGTTAAATATCAGATAGATGTGGATGTTTCAAATCCGAGAGATGAGAGCGAGATGTATTGTCGCCTCGGAATCTATACGAAGAGAGCACGGTGTTGACTTCTCGGCTTCATAAGCATATCTGAGCTAAAAAGACGCCAACCCCAAGCGTCCTTTCAAAAAACCATTAACGGCCAAATCTGCTTCATCATGGCCTTCATATTTATTACGTCTTAACTTACAATAACTATATAAAATTCAAATTATACACTAAAAAAACATTTTAAAAATCCTAATCATTTTTAACATATCCCAATTTAAATTGATAAGCAAAAACCACATAACAATTAGATCGGCGGCGAACTCTCGCTGGCGCCAAATTCAAACTTGAATTCTTTTAAATTACAATTTATCTCGACTCCGAAATATCACTACAATATATTACCCTTGTATCCTACTAAAAGTCTGTATTTATCAATCAAATGATGGAAAACGAATCAAAAGAAATAACAGCATCAGGAAACATGCTTGAATATAACCAGAAGGAGGTAAATAAAATAATAGGAGTAGTTCCGGAATCAATTCCCCAGAAGACAATAGATAATGAAATTATTAAAATGATAATAGAAGCGAATAGAAAGTTGATGGAAGAAATGAATAGAACAAATGAAATTAAAATGGAAAAGAATAAGAATGAAATAATAAAAAAAATTGGAAGAAAGTGAAAAAAAATATGTTAAAAAAAATGGAAGAATATAGAAAGGAAGATAAAAGAGAAGTAGATGAAAAGTTGAGAGAAGTGAAGAAGGAAACTGAAATGATTTCAAATAAAAAATTTGAGGAAAATGAAAATATATTAAAAAGAATTGAAAAATGAAAAATGAATGGAATATGAAGAAAGTAAAATGAACAAAGAAAAAGAATTAAAAGATGAAGAAATAATGGAATCTGAACAAAATTTTACAAGTGAGATAGTAGTGTGTGAAAGTAAAATTGTTGATAAATTAAATGAAGTGGAAAAAGAAGAAGTAAAAAAAGAGGACATTGGTGAAAACATAAACAATGACTTTGATGAAAATGAAGAAGTGCTAAACTGTCAAATGGTTCAAAGAAATAAATATACCAATATCATTCAATTTCAAAAAGTAGAAAAATCTGGTTTCTTTGAATATAATCAAAAATTAAAATATGCTTCAAATAAAGGTTTGAATAAGCATATGATGGAGTTTCAAATTCCACTTAGTTGGAGCAAATATACTTCAGAATGGTTATGGTGGTTATATAAATTAAAATGTTCAAACAGCCATAAAGGGTTAAAAAAGAAATTTATATACGTCAAGAAAAGAATTAAAAAATTTTTCTTGGTGAAATTTAGTATATTGCTGACATGATAAAAAAAAAAAAAAAAAAAAAAAATTAGCAAAGAGGGGGAATATGTAAAGGGTCTAAAATTTTGTCTATTTTCATATGGAAATTTTAAATAATTCAAAATAAATAAATTTAAGAAAATTATTTAGTAAATTAAATTTGTATAAATAATGAAAAATGGTTACATATAACTGAGTTAACTGTTATATAATTTTTTGTTTATAATTAATTTTATTTATAATTGTGGGTAAGAATAATGTAAATTATATTGATAACATCTAAAGAAAAAGTGTAATTTGTATAATTTGTTTAAAATTTAATTTATTATTCATTCTATCATAGAGTCTGTAAATACTGCTTTAGTTATTTATATATAGGCATAGCCTAGTTTTCATGCAATATTGTATTGTTTTGTATATTAATATAAATTTAATGTTATATAGTTCAACTTTGATTTGATATGGGTATATGTGGTGGTCTCCATCGGTAAATTGATTGAAATTTTTGTTGTATTTTTTGTGATGGAGTCGGATTCGACTGGGCGGAAGAGTTAAGAATTTTAAAATCGGTGAGAGGAAAAGGGTTCCAAGAACCGGAGGACTGGTCCAAGAGGCTGTGGTGGCATCCATTGTGCCTGTAACTACCACAGGAGATGAAGAAATAGAATTTGTGAAGGTGGAATGGAAGGGTGAGGACGACCAAGTGTTAGGCAAGACTGTGCCTGTTGACTATGTGCTGCCTTGTCCTCCCCGAACATCGAAGTGGAATTGCTCAGGTCCCCGAAAGCAAAGCATGTCCCATATGTGGTTTAAGTTTTAAGGGAGAAAGAGGTCTGGGAACTCATATTGCAAAAAAACACCATCCCAGGGAGGCAAATTGTAGAGCGGTCAAAGGTAAACTGAAAACGGGACTGAATCCGATCAATGAGGGGGGAAAGGCTTGTGGCGCTAAAGAAGATATTGATAAATGGTCGGCCACCTTTATGAGTCTACAAAAAAGGGACATAATTCAAAATGGGGGTTTTGATGAAGCGGTATTCAGCTTTCTTAAGTTTTTGAAAAATGTTAATGCTGAATTACCGGGCCCCCAGCACTCTGCCATTAAATTTTACAAAATGAGGAAGAAACATAAAACAGTTATGGCAGATAAGGGTGCTGGGAAAGTGACGAACCCCCAGAGAGCCAACAACTTATGAAAAGTGTGCCCCGAGGCCAAATTTGATGTCCATCGATATACAAGCAATAAAAAAAGCAATTAAATCTACATCTTAAGATACATCGCCGGGGCCTGATGGAGTATTAGTTAGTCCGCACGTTGATATATTTCGATGTCTCTCACATCATCAAGACCATTGCGGACATAATGCTGAGGGTGGCCTATGTACCAGAACCGCTTCGTCAGGGGCGTACAATTCTGATTTACAAAGGTAAGGGTGAAGTTAAGGCTATTTCATCCTGGAGGCCTATCACCATCTACTCAATTGTACGCCGCATAATAGAAAAGGCTTTGGACTGCGAGCTTAGGAAACAGGTCACCTTCAGCAAAAATCAGAGAGGTCTCATTAAAGGCATCCCGGGAACTCATGTCAACGCCAGGATTGTCGATGCAATCATAAAGGACTCCACTGCCAAAAAAAGGGATTGCGCAGTGGCCATTCTAGACGTGATTGGGGCCTTTGACAATGTTGGGCATGACCATATAGTTAGCTCAATGGAGGCTAGGGGTGTCTCTTAGGGATGTAATTGCTGCTCTCCTAGGCACCAACAAGATTAGCATAAATGTTGGTGCTCATACGACAAGCCAGATCAGGGTGCTAAGGGGAGTACCCCAAGGCGGCCCCTTGTCATCATCTCTCTTTAACTTGGCCATCGACCATATGTACTGTGAACTTTGTGACCATGAATTTTCTATGGAATATGGGTACAACCTGAAGAGTGACCAAGAGAGTGTGGTCCTCACGGGCTTTGCTGATGACCAGGTTGTGTCGGCATGAGACAAGGGAGCCGCGGAGAGAGTGATCAACAGCATACAAAAAATACTTGATGAAATAGGTCTGGCAATTAACCCACAGAAAAGCGTGAGAATAATATTAAACAAAGGAGAGCTGCGATGCTCTCCCTTGAGAATGGAAGTGCAATCCGGACAATAAAGCAAGAAGAAACAGTGAAGTATCTTGGATGCACATTCTCGGGGGAGCTAATATTTAACGAGGATTCAGTGATAAAGATTAATAGTAATTTGGACAAATTAGTAACGTCCAGTTTGCTTAAGCCTGAACAAAAGCTCAACATTGTTAATCAGTATTTGTTCCCGGGTCTCTACCCTCTTCAAACAGCACCCCTGACAAAGCTGCGTCCTTCTCTACTTGATGGAATCGATACAATGATTCGGAGAAGTGTCAAGTCCATTGTTGGTCTTCCAGGGAATACATCGACGGCGATGCTGTATGCACCAAGGAGGTTTAGAGGATTGGGACTGCATTGCCAATGGGAGGCCCCTCTTCAGCATTGGTCCATTGCCCAGCGACTGTCTAATGTGACGGATGCTCTGTTCCAATCTGTCTTTGATTATACAGTGGAAATCTCCAAGTGCGCTGATAGATTGGGTGTTGATCAGGGGTACCAGAATGTGAGAGCTCTATGGCAGTCGCTGAGAGAAAATGCCTTTGAAGAGTGGGCCAGTTGCAGGTGGCAGGGTGTTGGTGTTCGACACTTTAAAGAAACCCCAAAAGCTAATAGTTACCTGTATGACAAGAAGGTGCTATCCGGGTCTGAATGGGCCAACGCCCTTAAGCTTAACATTAACTACGCACCCCCTGCGAGGTGTCAGCGAGCAGAAGAGAGAAGTTGGGTCCCTTTGTCGCAAATGCGGCAGAGAGTCTAAAACACCAGCACATGTGCTGGGAATTTGCCCCAACAACTCCCTCCTTATAAGACGCCGTCATCACAGAGTTAAAAAGGAAATAGTGAGGCTCCTTGAAGAGAAAGATTTTGCCTGCTTCGATGAGGTATATTGCATCGATACCGATGGATCTACACGACACACTGATATCGTTGCGTTTTAAAAAAAAGGAAATTCAGCGTTGATTCTAGGTTCCACGGTTAGATTCGAAAGCAATGATATGGATCAAGCATGTAAAGTGGAAAGGGAAAAGAAGGGAATATATGACAAATGCATCCCTTTCCTTAAAGAAAAGTTTCGTGAGACTTTTGGCGAGAGAGAGTTCCACGTAAGAAGCCTATGGTTCAGAGCTCACGGAACTATACCTAATAGAACAAGGAGCTTCATGGAAGACCTGGGAATTGATATGAAGGATGTGGCTGTGTTAGCGGAAAATATTATATTGGACTCCCTGGGAATAATCCACCACCACATATATGGTAACTGATGGTTTGGGAAGAGCAAAAGAGATGGAAAGTATATACAAAGAAAGAAAAAAAATAGATAAAATGAGATATATGTTGCATGCTTATCATAGTTTTTATATAGTTATTGTTATTGTTATTAGTTATATAGTTATTGTTATTTATGTGAATAGTTTTATATTTATTTTATATATTATATTTTATATTGTTATCAATAAGGGCTATATTATCTTTTTAATATTTTAAATTTTGTTTTAATTGTAATTTATATTCTGCATGGATTGATCATTTTAATATGTAGATTTTTATATTTTTAAAATAATGACTTACAGTTTTTTAAAAAAAATATATTAAATATTGTAAGATGTCATATTTGGATTGATTAAGTATGCTGTTTTTAGCAACCCATTTAAAATGGGCAGCACCACTTAATAAAGTGTTTCTCTCTCTCCCTCACTCTAATGAAGACATTAATGAAACTGGGAATGGTTCGTTAGTGCCTATGCAAAAGGAATGTCGATCTCTGGGCCCATGATTCCAGCTGAAGCTGGGAAGGGTGTTGTCCAAAAAATAGGTAAAGTGGATTTGTGTGTGGATGACATGGCATCTTCATAAAATGACACAATATAGTGTTAAATAAAATTTTTGGGGAATTAAAAGACATAGATATTCTTACGATCCAAGAATGATTCACAAAATCATAGAAGATTATAAACAAAAAAAAATATATTTAATGACTATGAAACGGTTGTTTTTTTTATATGATGTAAAAATATAAAGGGATTTACCTACGAAATCCCTTATAAGGAAAAAACGTAAACTAAAATGGAACCTGTCTAAAACTGAAACCTGCCAAACCGGAAAAATATGGCTGAACCAAAGCATTCCGTTTTTGACAAATTTTACTTTACATAAAAAATAACAAAATAAAGACGGTAAGGTACTGAAGGAAAGGTTATTGTTTTTTAATCAGATTGAAACAAAGAAACAAGATATCATCATATTAATGGGCAACTTTAAAGCCAAGGTGAAATCTGACAAGGACACAGAAAGATGAATGAATGCATTATGCTTAAACTGGGACTTGATGATTAGAGGGACATTTCCCACAAACCTCACCATATGGTTTCATGGATATCCCCCGACACCCATACAGAAAACCAGACTGACCATATAATAATCAGTAAGAAATGGAGATCTCTGCTTGATGTAAGGAACAGGCGAGGAGCCGATGTGGGTAGCAATCACTACCTAATTATCGGAGATGTTAGACTGAAGATAGCGATAGCAAAACAAGCAAACAAAGAATCAGGTTGTGATAAAAGACTAGACATTGATAAACTAAAAGAAGACTCTATCAAAAGCGAGTTCACTTTAGAACTGTCAAATAAATTTGCAGCCCTACACGAAAATAAAAACATATTGGAAGAAGGCATCCAGAAACCGAACACTCCTGAATGTTTGATCAAAAGAAGATGGTATATGGTGAAGGACATCCTCATTTCGATGGGAAAGAAAGTGCTTGGATTCAAAGAAGCTGGTTGGAAAGAATGGATCTCCAAGGACACATGGTCAAAAAATACAATAAAGGCAACTACTAAAAGCAATACTGAATGGCTCGGAAAAAGAGGGGGAGAAAAGAATACAAATGAGAGCCTATAAAGTCAAAAATAGAGAGTAAATAAAACAAAGTGTAAGAAAAGACAAAGGCAAACAGGTCTCCGAAATGGCAGAGAAAGCTCAGACCGCTGTGAATAACGGTCCAATATATACTAAAATATATGTGAAATATGATATATACGAAAATTGCATAATATATAAAGGAGCCTTTCCCATAGAACATTTTGACACAGAAGTCCTTAAGAGATAACAATGGCCACCTAATTACTAGTGATGCAGGACAAAGAGCTATGTGGAAAAAATATTTTGAGGAACTGTTTAACAGGGATGAAGGGATGTGGCAGGGTTTTCTGCTCTCCCCATTATTATTTCTCTTGGTTCTGGACAAAGTAATGAAAGCAGCAAGCAGGAGAGACATACAGACATCCAATGGGGGCTCACTACACAGCTGGAAGATATAGATTATACAGATGACATCTGTTTCTTAGCATATAGATATACAGATATTTCGGGGATGTTGACATATCTGGAAATAAATTCAAGAAATAATGGCTTAAAGAAAAATAAAGGAAAGACCAAAGGTGAATGTGAAGTGATGAAGGTCAACTTGAGATCCGCTAACTCTATATTACATGGGAATGAAGTAATCGAGACAGTACAGCGGGTAGCATAGTGGCACCAGATGGGGATACAGAATTGCACACGATGTTACAAGTCAAATCCATAAAGCCAAAGGGTCATTTGTCCAAATGAAGAGGATCTGGCAATCAAGTGAAATTTGCCTTGACGAAAAGTCACATATTTAATACAGATGTTAAGGTCATCCTACTGTATGGATATGAAACATGGAAGGTCACCAAAACAATAACGAGAAAGCTACAAACCTTTCTTTAAAAGTGCTTAAGGAACATTTAAAGAGTGTGATGGCCTAGATTGATTAGCAATGAGGAGCTCTGGTGAAGAACAGGACAAAGAGATATTGATGCTGAAATCCATGAAAGAAAGTCGAAATGGATAGGGCACACCTTATGCCACCCAAGGGACAGCAATGCAAGAGAAGTCCTCTACTGAAACCCTCAGGGATGACGTAGAGTTGGTTAACCCAGGAAAACTTGGAGGAGGCCCATAGAGGCTGAAGCAGAACGTGCTGGAGTATGATGGGCAAAAAATAGGAGAACTCGATGCCGACAGAGATAGATGGCAAACATTCATAACAGCCCTATGTCCCACAGGAATTAATTATCAAAAAAAAAAAATCAGATTGAAAGTGTGGGAAATATACTGTTTGTCGATGGAACAATCATTACCAGTAGTTCAAGAATCTAACCAAGGGCAGTATAAGAAAGGAGACACAAGAGAGTGAAAGGAACAGAATTTCTGGTTGAGCACTGCATTTATAAGGATGACATATCAATGACAATAGATAGATCAAGAACAGAGAAAGCTGCAGGAAGATATGGGAAAATCAAGAGAGGGGAGTATATTGAGAATGGAGAAGAACTCATCTCAACTATTTCAAAAGGTTTCGAAAGAGCAATAAAAATAAAATTTTACAGTGCCAATCCACAAAAGAGTGTAGTTGACTAACAATTGACATACAATTTGAATTTATTGTGCAGTATATAAATTTTATACAAGAATCTTGGTTAGAGGTCAAGGAGATTGGTGATGAAAGTTGAGAAATGCCAATTGAAATGGTTTAGACCTATATCTTTTAATTAATGTGCAAATATTTGCAAAAAATATTTTAATGTAAAGTTACCAGGATCTCCACGCACTCCTTGATCACCAGTATCACCTTTAGGAGAGGGCATGGGGCCTTTCACATATTCAAATAATAAAATTCCCTTATCGCCTTTTGTTCCACTTGATCCAGGCCTTCCCTTATCTCCCTTTTCTCCTTTTAATCCTTTACTGCCTACTAAAAAGTGACGAGGAACAAGGCTATCTTCCCCTTTTCACCATCTAATCCGTTCTGACCTATTTTAGCATTTCTTCCAGATAATCCAGGCTCTCCATCATCACCCTGTAATCCAAATTATTGAAAAACATTTTAAATTAATAAAATGATAAATAGTTATATAACAGAAACATTTTTTTTTCTGAGAACTTTACTATTTCTATACTTTAAAAAAATATATACTATTTTTTTTATAATCAATAATTTTATTACATTTACTGATTTTCTGAAGGAATAGGTACAGTTAGCAGCACAGTGGTAAGATACTTTGCTGTCCTACTACCCTGTAATCCAAATTATTGAAAAACATTTTAAATTAATAAAATGATAAATAGTTATATAACAGAAACATTTTTTTTCTGAGAACTTTACTATTTCTATACTTTAAAAAAATATATACTATTTTTTTATAATCAATAATTTTATTACATTTACTGATTTTCTGAAGGAATAGGTACAGTTAGCAGCACAGTGGTAAGATACTTTGCTGTCCTACTAATTCAGGAGCCTAATAAGAAAAAAATGAGGATAATTTTATACCAATTTTCAAATATTTCAATGTCTCCTCTAATTAAGGTGCAAATGTAAGATTCTGCCTATCATGGTCAGTGCCATATAAATGGCAGCCATTAGAACACCTTAGGGGAAAAAAAAAAAAATGCAAAGTTTGGGTTATATCTCACTTTTTCATTTATAGAGGTAGGTTAATGTTGCTTATATTAAAACAGAAAGGATCTTAATTTGATAAAAGCCACTTTGTTATAAATGTGTTGCACTCAGAGTTTTGCAGAAAAACTCTGAAAATCAAATAAGTTAAGTCCATATACCAATAATTCATAATGTTTTTTGAAAATTGATCAATCCAAGTTATATAAACTTTAATCAGCAAAAGTAAACTTTCATCTTCGTTTAACTGCCGTGATGCTATGAATTAAATAGTTGAGAATAACAAAAAAAAAAAAAACTAATAATAATAATACTTACATTAGTGATAGTAGGCAAAATGTAATTAATATTTAATAAAATAATAGTAGATTGTACATTATATTTTGAATTATTAAGATTTAAGCTACTAAATTAAATTTTCATAATAAATGCAGTTGACGTTTTTTTTAGATTGTATAAATTCTTATAACTTGACCTATTGAGGTCAGAATATCATTATATTACATAACCATTGGTGAAATGAAAATAATGAAGCATAGCTCAAACTATTATTTTCAAGCACTACTCGACTTCAAATGAATAATGAAGTGAAAAAAAAAATGGTTATTACTTCAAAATATTTGAGTTATTGCTTGATAAAAATCCAGTCAGCCAGAAGTGACCTTGCCTTCACTTTCATAGTAAGAAATGACTGAACCAAGAAAGATCATTGAAAGCCGTACAACATGCATTTGCTGCAATAGAAAAATCAGCGAAGAGACTAGGACTTTTCATTAACAGAGAAAAAACTAAGCATATGTGTATTGAGCCTCCTAGTCAGTCATCTATTGGATATGTAAAGGTAGGACAACGTAAATCTAAGTGGTCCAAGCATTTGTATATCTGGGCACTAAGGTTAATATTCGAAATATCATTGATGATGAAATAAGGTGTATTATTTGTATTGTATTATGCTCTGCAGCAGCATCTTGTATCTGAATGTTAGACAGATAATTTATAAAGCACTAGTAATACCTGTCCTCACCTAAGGATCTGAATGCTGGACAATTTCAAAAAACAAAACAGAGATAAATGATGGCAACAGCCTTTTTTCTTTTTTTTAATTTAAGATTAACAACACCACACGCATTTCAAACAAAAAAACAAAACAAATTGAACTCTGAACTACATGAGAAACATATATTTCAATGCAAAGAAAACAAGAATCAAACTTGCCTTCTTTGAAAAATCACTTTGTGAGGGAAATAGAATTACGAATGACACGATTCGAACACAAACTTGGGACAACTAACCAAGAAAATTTGTTGTAAGTTAGTTTACCCTCAGTTTGGCGGGAAGCATGGAGTTACAGACAAGTGGAGGGGGCTTACCTCTCATTTGCTGAGACTATAACTGATTAGACGCAGCCATTTTGAATCACACAATATAGTCAGCATATTAGCCATTTTTCAGTTCAAATTTTGGTTTCTTAGGCTTTATTATGGGATTTTATTATATTTAATGCGTTATTTTTCCATTTAATTATGGGGAAATACCCTAGCCCAAATGGAATGCAAGTCAACAGTTGGGCAAAGTGGGCGTGGCCGGTTGTTGTTTTTGTCACACCCCCTCACTGAAAAAAATACGGGAAGGGCCTCTGCATATGTTTATAATTCCATGGCGGGAAGCTTCTGCAATGTTGCCAGCCTGAAATATGATGGAATGAATCTTGGTTATGCTTAGGCGGGCTTTTTCAAAAATGTGAAGGAAATCGATTGACTCTATGGGACACAGGCATTAGAAGTAATTCTTCTTATTGTAAGCAATTAGCCTCAGTTTCAATTATAAAATTCAATATATTGCAACTTACCTGAGGTACTAGAAAAAAAAAATTAAGTTAATTATGGCAAAAATGGAGAACTTATTCTCATTTAACGTTACCAACTCATGTTATGGGACACAAGAGGGAAATAGATTTTGGCGTTTTGAATTCAAATTTAAACATGAAAACAAATCAATAACCATGGGAAAACTACTTTGAGTTTAAGATTAAAAGTACCTTGCTACTTGTTAGAGTTATCTATCTATCTATCTAATTCGGCACTACAGGAGTCATGGCCTCCGCCAACAGCAACCGCCATGCGTTTCTATCTTGTGCTGCCACCATCCAGTTTCTCATGCCCAGTCCCCTGGCATCCCTGTCCACATAGTCTCTCCATCTTAACTTAGGTCTTCCAATGGGTCGGCTTCCATGCAGGATCTCTGTAAGAACTTTTCTCGGGATCTTATCCTCTGTCATCCTTGCAACATGACCCGCCCATCTAAGTCGCCCTACTCTAATGAATTTGATGACATCCGGCTCATTATACCTGTCGTAAACTTCTTTATTCTTTCGGCGCCGCCATTCCCCATCAACAAGAACTGAGCCATAAATTTTTCTGAGTATTTTTCTTTCGAATATAAGGAGAACCAGCTCCTCTGCTTTTGTGGTTGTCCAGGTCTCAGACCCGTATGTCAGAGCAGGTCGGATAAGCGTTTTATACAGAATTATTTTGCTACGCTGGGTCACTAAGTGGCTTCTCATGTGACATCTTAGCCCAAAGTAGCACTGGTTAGCAACCAATATTCTCTTTTTTATTTCTGTGCTCATTTAGTTATTGCTTGTGACCAACAATCCCAGGTATGTAAACTGGGATACCTGTTCGAACTTGTAACCACCGAATCGAACCATGACGCCTTCTTGTACTGGGGTTTCTTGGGTTATCATGTATTTGGTTTTTTCCTCGTTAACACCCAAACCCAGTTTCTTGGCAGCAGCTTCCAGTTCTAAAAAGTATTGGGCTACCACCTGCTGAGAGTGTCCGATTATGTCGATGTCATCTGCGAATGCGAGGATCTGCACCATTCTATTCCATATTGTTCCTGTTGTTTGGATGCTGGTGTCTCGGACAGCTTTTTTTCCAGTGCAAGAAGAAACAGTAGGCATGCCAGAGCATCACCTTGTCTCACGCCTCTTTCTGATGTAAACTCTTCTGAGGTGCTGCCACGGATTTTCACGACACAGTTCACCTTTTCCTTGGTTAGCTTTATGAGTCTTATAAGCTTTATCGGGATTCTGAACTGCATTAATGCTTCGTAAAGCTTTTCATGGTTAATAGTGTCATACGCTGATTTAAAGTCGACGAAGAGGTGGTGAGTTTTGATATTGTACTCACGACCTCTTTCCAGGATTGTCCTCAGGCAGAATATCTGGTCGATCGTGGACCTTCCCCGTCTAAATCCGCACTGGTAGTGGCCTAGTTCTCGCTCTGCAAACGGAAGAAGTCTCTGGAACAGTATGTTTGATAGAATTTTATAGGCACAAGGGAGTAGAGCAATGCCCCGATAGTTAGAGCATTTCAATAAGTCGCCGTTTTTGTGTATTGGACAGATAACCGTTTTCTTCCAATCAGTGGGCATGATCTCCTCTGTCCAGATACTAATTAGTAGGTTATGGAGGAGCTTGATTAGTTCATTTCCACCATACTTGTACAGTTCGGCAGGAAGACTATCAATCCCTGGGGCCTTATTATTCTTCAGCCTATTAATGGCATCCATGACTTCATCTTCGTCTGGTGGCTCTACTTCATCATCTGGTTCCATATGTAGGAGTTGTTGGTCCACTTGTTTATCTGATTTTTGACCATTCAAGAGCTCTTCGAAATATCTCCTCCATTCTGAAAGGCAGGCTCTTACATCTCTCATAATTGAAAAACTTTGAATATTTTAATTATTAATTGAAGTTTTATTTATTTAACAATAAAAATCTTTTACTGTAGAAACCATACAAAAAGGAAAAAATAAATTCATAGGCCTTCGAATAAATAACATTTCTTAATATTATTAAGAAATTTATAAAAAATTTCGGGCTTTTTAAAAAATGTGAGGGAAATAGATTGACTCTATGGGACACAGGCATTAGAAGTAATTCTTCTTATTGATTATTATTACAATGATTTAATTATTAGGGTTTCCAGTTCTGAAAGCCTTACATACTATTAATTGTGTATTATATCGATATGTAGTAACGTTTTTGTAAGACTGGCCTTCAAATTTATCAATTGTAATATCAATAGAAACTTTAATAGGAAATTGTAATAATTTGAACTGAAATGGTAGATTATTAGAAATTATTGGGACTTTAGAAATAAATGTGAGTTCTCCATTCGCTGCTCCAGTGAGAATTATGGCGTCAATTATAGTTCCACACATAGCTTTAATTTTTAACCTGCACATTGTACTGATTAGAAGTTCAGGGAAATTATCATCGAACTCTGAACACCAAAAATAAAAAGGTCTAACTGCAAAGGAAATTTTTCACCACCCTTAGCTCTAAATGTGGTAAAAAGTCTTCCTTTAAATAGGGTTTGGATGGGGGAGGGGAGGAAAGGGTTGAAACCCATATATGAAATTTCGATCAATTCCTGTAAAACAGCCATGCCTGTACATGTAATGTTGCAAAAAATACATGTACATGCTCATTTTTTCAGCACATTTCTTGTTATAACTCCAAAAATATTTGTTTGATTCCAAATTTCTTTTTTCCATCTCAAAGCTGGTAAAATTTACTATCAGATTCTACATATGAAATGGTATTAAGTTATAGCAGAAAATATGCCAAATAAACTTGGTCTTCACAAACTTAGTGTGGTGGCATGGGTGTTTTACGGGACTTGATAGAAATTTCATATATGGGTTCTGATAGTATATTAAACCAGCTTTCTAATAAAAAAAAAAAAAATTTGGATTGGACAAATAGTTTCGGAGTTATAGCCAAAAGAGTACCGATGTGTTTTTGCAGAACATTGCGGCTTACCGCAAATTAGCCAATCTTAGGTGGCGAACCGCTCTAAAACTATTGATCTGAGCGAAAAAATTAATTCAACCAAATTTCATTTGCTTTAATAATGTATAAAAACACAAAATGTGCCAAAAGTAACTGTTTCTCAGCTATTTGATCAAACGGCTAAAAACATACAATTTTTAACCCTTTCTTCCCCCCTCTTCCACCCAAACCCTATGCTATTTTGAGGAAAACTTTTTATACATTTGGAGCTAAGGATGGTGAACAATATCCAGCAGGCAGACGTTTTTATTTTTAGAGTTCAAGGTTTGGTCATTTTTTTAGTCTAATTTCCGTGTACTATAGGTGGTCGAAGAGTAAAAGCATCATTGTAAATCCAGTTTTTCATTTAAATCGATAAAATGGTAATCTAGATGGACAGGGAATATCTATACTATTATATAAAAGGATAAGCCATTATTCGTTTGTGATCACTAACTGTTAACCACTAAAACTACTGAACCAATCTAAACCAAATTTTAACCTCATCATCATTATAGTTCCAGGAAAGTTTAGCAATAATAAAATATAATGATTTTCAACTAATTTGTTCTTAAAAAAGCGTTAATATAACAGAGATGTTTGAAAATTGACCAATAGGTGAGGAGCAGCATTCTACATGTGAGGTTACAAAGATGCAGTGTTATATAGAGCTGGAAATTGATAATAAAATTTACATAAATTTTATTTAAATTATTAAAAAATATTTAAACATGTGGCATGACATGTAGATCCAAATGAAGTTTGAAAATCAACCAATATGTGATTAGCACCATTTCGCAATAGTGTTTACAATGGTAAAACTACTGAACCCATCTGCACCAAATTTTAACTACATCGTCTCCATAGTTCTAGGAAGGTTTAGCAATAATAAAATTTACATTAGTAAAAATGTACAATAACACATACTTTTATGGTTTGAAATTAAAATCCAACCAGATGAAATCAATAAAATTGTTTCTGCTGCCGATACAAATTACAACCAAATCAAAGTGTCAATCCCTTGCTTTTTTATATTTTGTGTAAAAATATGATTCATGGGTCTACAGTTGTATTCACTGATAATACTGTCTATTATCTGTAAGAGTTTCTTAATAGTCTCTGTCCATCTAGATTACCAACTCATACATTAAAATTTAAAATTGGATGTCCAATTATGCTTTTACATAATCTTCAAACACTTAATCAGAGCAATTTAATTAGATTTAATGACTAGTAGGTTTTATTCCTGTAAATTAAAAACCAAAGAAAGAAAAAAATCTAGTGGTTTCTTTATTAAGATACTCAGCTAAAATCCTAAAGGAAAAGACAGTGTCTGCAGAGTTGCAGCAATAACAGTAGCAATTATAACCACGGTAATATAACATTGATAGATAACTTGATCATAAACCTTAGTATTTATTAATGTTGTGCTTTCTTAAATGACAGATTATCTAACCTTTTCTCCTTTTGGGCCAATTTCTCCACTGAATCCTCTATCACCAGATAGGCCTTGAATTCCTTCTGGGCCATCATCTCCCCGTACACCTTTCTCTCCCTTATCACCTTCTTCCGATTCTGTTGAAAATTCGATTATTGCACCTTTTTCTCCCTTTTCTCCTTCATCACCTTTCAAACCTGAAATAGGCATAAAAATAGTATTCAATATAAGGTAAAACTGCCAAAAGAAAATCTCTGCAGATGCTTGTAATTGTTTGATCTTGCAAATGGAGGAAAACCTTTACAACTGCATGATATAAATAAACCTTTAAAACTCTATGATATAAATAAATGATCAAGAAACTAATCACTTATGTTATTCTGAACACAATGAATAAACAAGAAAAAAATTATACTCAACTTAATCATTTTAAAGCCTCTATAAATATAGGTAATATTTGTTTTGTTTTTTAATGGTAACTGTCCTTGATTTCTTGCCAATATTAATCTTTCTTCATTTTTTTTTTTTTCAATGAAACTCACCATGGATACCAGATGTGCCTTTCCTCCCAGGAAAACCATCCTGCCCCCTGGAACCCTTTATTCCTTTTCCACCTTTAGGCCCAGGTGGTCCAACAGCTCCAGGAATTCCTGGGTGCCCATTTCTAGCTTGATCACCAGGAAATCCTTTATCCCCTTTCAAACCTTAAAGCATAATTAAGAGTGTGTACTTTTTTTGCAGTAACAGCAAAAAAATGTCATATAATGTTCTATCATATGTTTGTTGATCTATGCTAAAAAGAACCATTTTAGTCTAGACTAGTCTAAAAAATAAATAAATAAACAGATTGAACAAATATTCAAGCAATTTGAACAATATATACAAAGGCTGGAAAAATAAGAATCAGTAGGTAGTAGTAGGATCATGTAAACAGTAGGTGAGCAAATTTTTTAATTAAAAAAACACATTGAAAAGGAAATTCAAGAATTAATAATAAAATTAGATATTACTATTTGTCAGATCAAACAGATTGAAGAACTACAGCATTGTAATCATAACTAAACTGTAAAACACCAGTATCTTAAAAGGATAATAATTTAATTAACAAACACATGCACGAATCTCATTCTAATCAAACAATTATTCACAACAGTAATACTAGTTTAAGAGCAAGTGAATATCTTCTACAAATGAAGATATTGCAACATAATAAGGAGAACTAACCTCGTTGCTAAGAGTGTTCGCTGGTTGCTAGAGACAGTGAAGTAACCAAGGAATGTAATAAGTTGGTTATATTATTTTTGTGTGATTATTTATTGTGTAGTTAACAGAAGTGGAATGCTATTATTATTGTTTTAATGTTATTTAGTACTGTTCTGTTTGACCAAGTTTAACCCTGTTTAATATCTGGATAATTATTTGTTAATAAACCGTAAGTAGAAAACCCCTGTGTTGTTCTTGTTACAATTGGTGTCAGGTGTGGGGTCCAGTTTATAACACAGATAATTTAAGGATTCAGAATGCCTATTAAGAAAATTCAGGAATTAAGAGTAGCTGAACTGAGGGCAGAGTTAGAAGAATTAGACCTCGATACAACAGGTTCTAAAACAACTTTGTTGCAAAGGCTTCGAAATTATTTTGAAGGTAAGGGCACAGATCCTGAAACGGTTGATTTTGAGGATAGCTTTTCAAAATCAATTAGAGACTTAAATAGTAAAATGGATGAAAAGTTTTCTAACCTTGCCTCAGAGATGTCTCGGCGCCTCGACGTGTTCTCTCGGGAAGTCTCCGACCTAAGGAGAGATGTTGAAGGAGATATTGAAAGAGTTGGAGGTGAGATTACAAATCTCCAAAAACATTTTCAGGTTATTGAGGAACGATTTGAAGAAGAAATTAAAAATATTGAGAATCTTATGACGAACTATTGCAATCCGGTGGCGAGGAAAAGATGAAAATAAAAATCAAACCACCAACTTTTGATGGTAAGACTTCCTGGTCTAACTATTTAAAGCAATTTAACGCGGCGGCCAGTGCCAATGGTTGGACTCCCAAAGATAAGGCGATATCGCTCACTGTAGCTCTTAGGGGAGATGCTTTGGCTGTCCTTGAGACCCTCCATGCCGATGAGATCGAGAACTTCGACCTAATTGTAAAACGGCTCGAGATGCAATTTGGTCATGCCCACTTAGAACAGGTTTTCCGGTCACGTTTGAAAGCAAGGAAACAAAAAGTTGGTGAGTAAACTCAGGAATTCAAAGCAGATATTGCAAGGATGGTACGTCAAGCCTACCCATCTGCCCCAGAGGACCTAATAGAATGCCTTGCTGTCCAAACCTTCGTAGATGGCCTTAAAGACACAGAGTCACAGAGAGAGGTACGTCTAGCCCGCCCGAAGCTACTGGTAGACGCGCTGGCTACAGCATTGGAATATGAAGCGGCTTCAGAGGCGTCCCATAGTCATGCTCATGTGCGACATTTCGACTGCAGACCCAAAGACGAAGAACAGCAGGAGGTATCAGACCAGAGAACCGTTGAACATGTGGTTAACTTAATTAAGTCCTTGGTTTTGAAGAAGAGAAGACCCTTAAGGTGTTGGAACTGCGGCCAGGTTGGACATGTCAGGAATGCCTGCAAAAGTTGGGAGAAAGCACCTAAGAATTCGAAAAAGCAGGAAAACTAAGACGGGTCGATTCCTTGAGGGCGAAAACGACCCCAAGTAACTTCCAAGACCCTCTTCTTGTAGTACTTGCTTCGCTGGGACCTCAAGTTGGCAATGTATATGTTGACGGCACGGTGGATGGTAAGAAATATGCCATGTTGGTAGATACTGGTGCAACAAAAACTATTGTCCGTACAGAAGTCGCTGAAGGAAAAGAACGATTGCCTTCCAAGTGGCGATTGCGAACTGCTACAGGGGAAGTATGTTTACCTATAAAGCTCGGAACTACCTTTATTTCACACTTGGCTTTGGTTGCAGACATCGAAGAGGACGTCATTCTGGGAATGGACATCATGAACTCCTGCGGGTTCCAACAAGACCTGAAGCACCGCGCCATCCACATTGGTACAGACGAATTAATTCTTCACCAATGGGAAACATTAATTGTAGACGTGATGTTAGCCGAGGATGTGGAGCTCCCAGCAAGATGTGAGTGCTTTGTAACTGGTCAGCTTCATGAGGTTATTCTTAATGATTTTCCAGCCATGGTGGAGCCTGGGAACCATGATGAGAAGATAGGAAGAGGTATCCTTGTTGGTAAGGCACTGATTACAACCAATAATAGTTTCCCTGTTAGACTAGCCAACATCAACAACTACCCTGTTCAAATCAAGAAGGGCATTTGAGACATTGGAACCAGTAACGGCAGTGATTCACCAGACAACTAGTACAAAACACCTCTCCGAGGATCTTGATCAAATGCTTGCAGCCGCCGATCTGTCCTTGTCCCAAGAAGAGAAAAAGAAACTGAGAAGTCTGGTAGAGCGTTATCTTCCTGTTTTTGGCTCGAAAGATGGTAAACCAGGAAAGACTAGCGTGGTAAAACATCGTATTGACACTGGTAATTCACGTCCTATTCGTCAGGCAGCCCGGTGGCTACCTCAAGTCAAAAAGGAGGAAGCAGAAAGAATTCTTCAGGAGATGGTCAGAGATGGAGTGGTGGAGCCCTCTAGTAGCACTTGGGCCTCTCCAGTGGTACTTGTTAGGACAAAGGATGGTACAATGCGGTTCTGCGTTGATTATCGCAAGTTGAATGATGTTACTAAGAAGGATAGTTACCCGTTGCCGAGAATAGACGATGCCTAGGGAGATGCTCTGGCAGGTTCCAAACTGTTTTCTACCCTGGATTTGAAGAGTGGATACTGGCAGGTTGAGGTAGACCCAGCCGACAGAGAGAAAACTGCGTTTACACATGGATCAGGCTTGTGGCAATTTACGGTCCTTCCATTCGGCCTATGCAACCCTCCTGCCACCTTTGAACGGCTCATGGAAAGTATCCTCAGGGGCTTATCCTGGAGGACTTGCCTCATTTGTTTGGATGATATCATTATAATGGGATGGACATTCAAAGAGCACCTTTCAAACCTAGAAGATGTTTTAAAGAGACTACAGGACGCTAACCTTACTCTAAATGTGAAGAAGTGTCAACTCTTCATGACCAAGGTCAGCTATCTTGGCCACAAACTCAGTGGAGAAGGAATAGCTGTAGAACCGGCCAAGGTCCAAATTATTGAGAAATGGCCTATACCCTCCGACAAGCTCCAATTACGCAGCTTCCTAGGTCTCTGCCCTTATTACCGACGATACGTAAAGAATTTTGGAGACATAGCTAAGCCAATGACGTGAATGACCGAAGAAGGGTGATCCTTTCATCGGGACAAAGAATGTCAGCTGGCTTTCGATTGTTTGAAGAAACGATTGACGACTGCTCCGATTTTAGGCTACCCACTTCCCGATGGAAAGTTCATCCTTGATTCTGATGCCAGTGACGCTGGAATCGGAGGTGTCTTGTCACAGCTACAGGAAGGGCAAGAAAGAGTTCTGGGCTATTTCAGCAAGACCCTATCCAAGCCGGAGCGTAACTACTGTGTTACCCGAAGAGAACTGTTAGCTGTGGTGAAATCTGTAGAGCACTTCTACAAGTATTTGTATGGAAGGAGATTCTTGGTGAGGACCGATCACGCCAGTTTGAAGTGGCTACTGAATTTTAGAAATCCTGAAGGCCAAGTCGCTAGGTGGTTGGAAAAGCTCCAAGAATACAGCTTCGAACTCGTGTATCGACCAGGTAAAAGCCACCAGAATGCCGATGCCCTCTCAAGAAGGCCGTGTCAACCGAATTGTTCCCATTGTTGCCGAATGGAACAAAAAGAAGCAACTATACTCTAGACTAGGGTTGTCGATGATGAATGGATGCCAGAAATATTACAGAATCAGCAAGAGAACGACTCTATTTTAAAGAAAATCAGAGATTGGAAATCGGCAGGAAGTCGTCCAACCTGGCAGGATGTATCATCTTTTTCACCGGCCTTGAAGGCTTATTGGACTCACAGGGACTCTCTGGTAATAGAAGATGGCCTCCTTAAGAGGGTGGTTGAGAATGCAGATGGTACCAAATCTACGAAGCAGCTGATATATCCCTAGAAGTTGTGTTTCGGAAGTCCTTCATCAACTTCACAATGGAACCTCTGGAGGGCACCTGGGGGTATCGAAAACATTACACAAAATATGTGAGAGATATTACTGGGTAAAGTGCTCTGATGATGTAAAAGAGTGGTGCTGAAAATGCACTACTTGCTCGGCGAGCAATGGACCACAGTGGAAACACAGAGCTGAGATGCAGCAGTACATTCTAGGCCAATTACCAGAAAACAATTCTGGCAATAAGTACATCTTTGTACTTATGGATTATTTTTTTTAAATGGGTAGAAGCCTATACTATTCCCAATCAGGAAGCTACTACCTTGGCTAATGTCCTGATAAAGGAGTTCATTAGCCGTTTCGGAGTGCCTCTAGAATTGCATTCGGATCAGGGAAGAAACTTTGAAAGTAGGATGTTTCAAGAAGTCTGTACAAAGCTCGGAATCCGAAAAACCCGAACAACAGCACTTCATCCACAGTCTGATGGGATGGTTGAACGTATGAACCGAACACTATTACGGTTTCCATCCAAGGTTGTCTCTGGTCATCAGCGAGATTGGGATGAACACATTCCACTCTTTCTAATGGCCTACCGATCAGCTGTGAATGAGTCGTCCAAACAGACTCCAGCAAAGGTTCTCTTCGGTCAAGAGATGAGGCTGCCTTGTGACCTTCTATTTGGTTGCAAACCCAGTGCGGAGACTGTGGCTGAAGAAGACTATGTGTCTGACCTTCAAAGGAGAATGGAAGATAATTACGAATTGGTTCATACGAATTTGAAGCTAGCTAGTGATCGAATGAAAAAGTATCACGATATCCGAGCTAATAAATCCACTATTAGTGTGGAACGTCACAGAATTAATTTTTATGGGGGGAGGGGGGGCTGAATCAGACAAAAATTTTTCCGTAAAATTTGATATTGGAGTTACATACATATATACCAACACTATTAGTGTGGAACGTCACAGAATTAATTTTGAGGAGGGGGAGAGGGTGGGGGCTAAATCAGACATAAAAATTTTTCAGTAAAATTTGATATTGGAGTTACATACATATATACCAACACTATTAGTGTGGAATGTCACAGGATAAATTTTTGAGGGGGGGAGAGAGGGGGGGGGGGGGCTGAATCAGACATAAAAATTTTTCCGTAAAATTTGATATTGGAGTTACATACATATATACCAACACTATTAGTGTGGAACGTCACAGAATTAATTTTTGAGGGGGGAGGGGGGGGGGGGGGCTGAATCAGACATAAAAATTTTTCTGTATAATTTGATATTGGAGTTACATACATATATACCAACACGGAAAAACACTATTAGTGTGGAACGTCACAGAATTAATTTTTGAGGGGGGAGGGGGGGGGGCTGAATCAGACATAAAAATTTTTCTGTAAAATTTGATATTGGAGTTACATACATATATACCAACACGGAAAATTTTTTATGTCTGATTCAGTCCCCCCCCTCTCTCCCCCCTCAAAAATTAGTTCTGTGAGGTTCCACACTAACAGTGTTGGTATATATGTATGTAACACCAATATCAAATTTTAAGGAACAATTTTTATGTCTGATTCAGCCCCTCCCCCCCTCACAAATTAATTCTGTGATGTTCCACACTAATAGTGTTGGTATATATGTATGTAACTCCAATATCAAATTTTACGGAAAAATTTTTATGTCTGATTCAGCCCCGCCTATCTCCCCCCCCTCAAAAATTAATTCTGTGACGTTCCACACTAATAGTGTTGGTATATATGTATGTAACTCCAATATCAAATTTTACGAAATCCGGTTGTTTTAAAACTGAGTAGTTGTACTTGCAGCCTTGCAACTACAGATACAAATACTCATTGGTATTTGCGGTCACAATTACTTTTTTTAAGTACATGTAATTGTACTTGAAAGCCACAAGTATATATACAGTATTTGGTAAAAGTATTTGCGAACTGCCAACTACCAAGTACACAATGTACTTGTTGTTCCAAGTACAAGTACTTGTATTTGTTTGTGTACTTAAATACTAATGTAATTAAGTACTGCCCAACTCTGGTTGACACCAGATAATCAAGTTATGGTGGGAACTATACATGTTGGAAATAAATTATAAGAAAAACAGGATTATCGGGAATGGAGTGGGAAGCAAGTTGGGAGACTAGTGGATTGGAGTGGTTATGGAGCTTACTATGAAAGGGTAGGTATCTGGTCTGGGCTAAATCAGCAACATAGGGAACATTAAGGTATTTATGGATAAGTTTATTGATCACAAAGAAAGGAGCATTAAGGATTTTGGATTGCAAGGATTGGATATGAGATGAATTGGATGGTTTAGTGGAGCCCCAAAGCTCAACTCCGTACGTCCAAATAGGTCTTATCACAGTTATGTAAATGAGTATTTTGTAATTAATTGGGAGCTTAGATTGTTTGTCTAGTAAATGTTGAAGTAGTCTATAACGACGAGCAGTTTCTTGTTGTTTTAGTCTTGTGTGTGGATTTCAAGTAAGACGTTTGTCCAAGTGGAGTCCTAGGTAGCGGATCTGTTCAACAGGGATTAGTAGATTATCATATTTTGTTTAATTAAAAAAAAAAAAAAAATGCCTTAAGTTGGCTTCTCGTTTTCGTCCAAAATAAAATTGTGGATAAAATTGTAGAACAAGGACCAGACTGTCTTTACGAGCAATGGTAAAGTTGATTTTGCAACTATTGCTTTTAGCAGGTTCCATGTGAACAAAAATCTCAGATTGATCAACATGTAAGCTTAAGATCAGACAGATAAGCTTTATTTGTTTCCATGCCAATACCAATGACATTGAATTATTCGTTTTCTAATAGGTAAACCTTTCTTTTTAGGTTTACATAAGTCGGGAAAAGCGCGCCACACCACGAAACGACAATGGTTATTGACTGCTATGATGTCTTCAACAAGCAAAAACAATTTCAACGAAGAAATTTGCTACACAATGGTGGCCTCGGGGATTCCCTTATAGAACTTAACAAAGGGTCCTTTTAAGGACTTTTTGGCAAACATATACCAGACAAAAGTATATTATGAAAATCTTATTTAAATTCTTGCTATAAAAAAGTTATTGACAAAGTAAAATTAGCAATTGCTGACAACTATTTATATTTAATAGTTGATGAAACAACTGACTTTCGAGGCTTGTATGTAGCAAATTTACTGGTCGGAGTATTAGATAAAAATGAAACGAAAAGACCTTATCTGAGTTTGTGTAAACAACTTGATAAAACAAATCATGAGACTATATGTAGGTTTATCAATGATGGAGTTAAAATATTATCAAATGAATAGAATAGAATAGAAACCCGTGTATTGTTGATGGTTTCAGACGCAGCATCTTACATGATTAAAGCAGCTAGATCTCTCGAATTGTTTTATGGTAACATGATTCACGTCACTTGTGTCGCGAATGGATGTAACCATCTTGCTGAAAAAGTTTGGACACTTTTTCTGATGTTAAAAATGGGAAAAAAAAAAATGTTCTTAAAAGCTCCTTCCAGGGTAACTAAATATAAAGAAATTATGAATGGGAAACAACTACCTCCCCAACCAGTGATTACCTTGGGGCACCTGGACAGAAGCAGCTTTGTTTTATGCCGAGAATTTAGTTATGTTTAAAACTTTTGTTCTTGAAATACATGAAATAGATGGGGATAAGGCCTGAAGTTTAGAAAACATATATGATCTGATTATGAATAGCACAACAGCCCTCAGCAACAATCCAACTTTTTTTGCTAATAAAACTAAAACAGCTTCAAGAAACGAATTTGTCACTTGACGAAAGTTTCAAAATAATCAGTGATATAAAAGACAGTGTTTCAAAACTCTCAGGCAACATAGGGAAAATTTTACAGGACAAAATTAATGATACTATATGATACCTATAAAACAAGTATAAAAATACTTTTAATCATTTTTCAATAGTTTTCCTAACTCTTGTACACTTGTTTGGATATTTTTTACTTCATATTTATCTATTTGATTATGTATTATAGATGTTTTTTTTAGCAATTTTCAAGAATTGATGCTGCACATTTAAGTATTTATTATATGGCATATTTACACTTTTTTACTGCATATAAATCCGGGCTCTGGTTATAAACCAAGATCAAAGAGCAGAAGAAATATTTATAATAAACATTTATTATTATTTTTATTTAAGAAGTTATTTATTGTGATGCTTATGTTATTTCTTAGAATATTTTTATGATTATCTGTTATAATTTCTCTACTTATTATACTCTCCAAGTCTGTTATTAATTTTAACATATCTTTATTAATTTTTATGTCATTATTAACATTATAACAGAAGTTTTCACCCAACGATAAGACATTTAATATGTTAATCGGTATATCTGTTTTTGTTTTATTAACTACTCTATTTAGTTTATGTAGTGATTCATATTATAGAACCTGAAAATTATAGAAGAAAATTGGAAGGAAATAGAACCAAATACAGCGATTAAAAATAAAAAAATGTAATTGGAAGGATTGAAAATTTGTTTATATAATAACTATTTCCAATATGATAATTGTTTTTATAGACAGATAGACGGGATAGCAATGGGATCTAGTCTAGGTGTAAACATAAGTGGAATCAACCATTATTAATAGTTAAATACATAGATGACTTGTTAATAATAACAGAATATAAAAATGAAATGGATATACTTTACAATAATTTCAACAAAATGAATAAAAAAATTAAGTTTGCATAAGAAGAAATGTCCAATAACAAAATAAAATACCTAAATTTAAAGGTGTAATATATAAAAATATAAAAACAACTATTCTCCCATCATTTACTTAACATCACAATATATATGATAGTTTATAAAAAATTTTTTCTTCTTGCGACATTTCGTGGCATTGCCACATTATCAAGCCCTGAATGATAAATGATGGGAGAATAGTTGTTTTTATATTTTTATATATTACACCTTTATATTATAATAATATCTCCTTAGTAATTATATATTGTATAATACCTAAATTTATTAATAATAAAGAATAAAAACGCTATAAATACTAAATGGATAAAAAAGGAAAAATCCAGCAATAGAATTTTAAACTTTTTCAGTAATCACCCCATATACCAAAAACTAAACACAATAGATAATTATATCAATACGGCAATAAAACAACAGATCATTATACCTAAATGAAATAAACAAGAAATTATAAACAACCTAACAGATAATATGGTCCCGTATAAGATAATAAATAAAATATGGTATAAAAATATAAATAAAACAAAAATAACAGATAAAACCATTAGTAAAAATAATAAAAATACAGACAAAAATGATAAAATTAAAATAGGCAACAATAACAAAAAAAGTATCAACACAGACAAAATAAGCTGTAAAATTGGTAAGATAAATGAACAATTGAAAATCACTAACTTCTACCATAAAAAACAAAGTACTGAGGAAGAACTAAATAATAGTATAAATGAGAACACAATAGAAACAATGCCAAAAACATCTAACATAAATTTAAAGAAAACTTATAACAGGGTGAAATACATCCCAACACTTACAAGACAATTAATAAATAAATTAAATAATGAAAACTTTAAAATTAACGGTGCTTTATATAACAATAATAAAATTAATAACATTATAAGAAATACAGAAATCATGGACAAGTGGATTAAAAGAGATTTGATTTATAAAATTAACTGCAAAGATTGTGAAATGCATTACATAGGTGAAACCAAACAGAATTTAATTAAAAGAGTGAACCAGCATAGATATGACTGTAAAAGAACAAATAACAAAGAGAAAAATAATAAGACTGCACTGTGCGAACACACAAACAAATTCAAACATGAATTTGACTTCGAAAATACAACAATATTAAATCATGAGAATAAAACAAAAAATAGAAAAAATAATGGAAGCAATTTATAAAAATAAAACAATAGACCAGGCTGTAAAACTACAAAACAGATACACATAAAATAGGTACAAGCTATGCAAAATTAATAGATAGATTGAAAATATAAATAGTAAAATCATTAATAATTAAAAATAATAAGAAAGTGAATAACAGTAACAGCTAATAGAATGAAATTGGAATGTTAATAGGAACCAAATTAAATAGGCCAGAATGTTCGTAATAAATATACAAAACAAAGATTGAACATTGCCCAGTGGTGTCAGTGTGAATTAGAATGACCAAGTGAGAATATCACAGGGTAAGGTATAATTCAAATATTGTTAAGTGTAATAGTAATATAGTAAATAATTGTAAAAATAACATAAATGATTGCAGAACCTGAGGATGGAGCAATTGATAGCTCTGAAACATGTCGTAGTAAATGAATAAAAAATAATAATGGGGAGTTATGCCTTTTAAAAAAAAAAAAAAAAAAAAAAAAAAAAAAAAAAAAAAAAAAAAAAAAAAAAAAATATATATATATATATATATATATATATATATATTGTTTTTATATTATTAAGTTTGGTGGTATATTTGGTTTATGTTATTATTCTAGTTAAAAAATGGTTCAGGAGTTATTTCTCTCGATTTAAACTTGTAATGTTGATAATACTTATTTATGTTTTGATATTATTCTTAATTTATGTAAATTATGTATGGCTATTTATTTGTCAATATAGACTTCTCTAAAGAAATAATGCTGATAATTTTATGTAATCATTAAATTCATTGTTTAAACTATTATTGTAACTAAGGTTGTATTATATTTCAAATCATTGTTTTTGCAGATCAGTTCTGAATCATGTTTTGATTGTACTATTGTTTGGAATTGTGATTAATTTTCATAATACTTGATTTTGTTTTTATCAACATTTTATTTATTGATTGTGAGTTTTTTTTTAATGTGTTAGCTATAAATTATTCCTATTATTAATTGTAGATTCTTTTAAAGAAAAATCGATAAGTTTTACTCGCTTATTAATTTTTCTTTTCTTATAGAGGTGGGTAATGCTTTGTATTAAACCTATAGAGTAATTTAACAAGCATAATATTCGCAAGTTGCCAAAAGGGTAGCCCCTTCACAGCCCCTCACGGGTGGTCCGAGAATTCACACCCTTTGTTGGGTCATACAACAAAGGACAGTTTCTCTACCTGCTTGTCCCTTACCATTTAATATTAGGGGTAAACACGACATTTAAGTTTTTCTAAAATTCAAGAAACTGGGAAGTCGGTGGGCATGTACTTGGTCCAGGGGGGCGGAGCTTATACTTCAAAAAGGGCCAGAAAAATATTTTCGAGGTCTGTCTTTTGGTCCTGACTGGTTGCTTCTGAGCTCTTTCCTGGTGGGCTTGGGTCTGGCCTGGTCTCCCTGGTCGGCCAGCTCTTATCACGATGGATTAGACATAGTCATTTCCAGATACCTCACCGACGGCTTCCACTTCTGCCGATTACGCCTTACCCACATCATAGCATCTCCCTCAGATTAAGATAAGTCTAGGTTAAGTTTGTTCTGTTACATTTAAGATACTAGATAAAAGCTGCAAACACAATACTGCTGAAAACATTTGATAATTTTTTTTCCTTTTATCCATTTGTAGAGACTTACTATATACAATTTTTATTAAAGAATGTATTTTTTGGAACAAAAACCTTATTTATAAAATATATTTTTAATGAACCAAATAATGTCCGTACTTCGTAAACTATAAGGAGTGCATGTATTACACTGAATTTTTTTAAAGGAAAAGTAAAAAACATGATGATGGGTAAGATTTATCAGTGTCATTCAGGACAAATCCATGAAAAATAAACTAACACATCTTATTTTGATAAAAATTTCAATATAAAACTTAAAATCACTTCAATGCTTCTTTCTTTTTCTTTTGCACTGATGAACCGTAAACTCAGAGTGCTTTTTGAGAGTACCTCTTCTTAGTTTTGTAAACTTTTCTTTCAGAAACATTCAATGCAATACATGTGCTCTTTGTAACTTACTAAGTAGTGCTTGATTTATTAAAAAGTTGTTTCAACAAAATGTTTTTAAATGAAAGTGAGGCATCCAAAGATAATGGCTCAAGTCCATTTTTTAAGTTAGCTCTAACAATATTTCAAAATTTACCATTTCCATAAAATCATTAAAGATTTATAATTAAATTAATTAATTACACACTGTTAAAACAAGAAATAATTAGGAATAATAATAATAATGTATGGTTTTAGTAATTTTTTTAATTTTCATAAAACAAAAACAAAGGTTTTATTTACAAACAAACAAAAAGCATTGAAGGGATTTTATATTTTATATTGAAAATCTGTAATTTACAAAATATTTCAAAAATCCACTATGCATTCCATTTTTTATACTTTTCCTCCAAAAATATTCAGTGCGATACATGCACTCCTAACAATTTTCGAAGTACAGATGTTATTTTATTCATTAAAAAAATATTTGATAAATATGGTTTTTGTTCTTAAAGGTACACAATTTAATAAGAATTGTATACAGTAAAATTCACTAAAAATGGATGAAAAATTGCCAAACACTTTTGTAAATGAAAGAACAAAAAATTATAAAGTATTTAGAGCAGTATTGTATTTGCAATGTTTATTGGAAGTATATACTGTAAAATTGCATACACTCATTGCCTGTTGATTTTACATAATAAAATTCATGTTATATGAACATTATGATCTTTATTTAAAAATTTAATTTTTAAATTTTTATACTTTTTAATTTGGCCGAAACGAACTGTTAATAATCTATGAAATAAATTTTAGCAAAAAAACTCCAACTTAACTACGGAAGGAAGGAAGAGAGTCCTGGATGTTTCCCCTTCCTTACAAGTTGAAGGAATGATGAAAATTCAATGAACGTAGGTTATTTCATAGAATGGAAAAATGAATCTAGGAAAAATTCATGGAATTTTTACTAGGACACCCCCTCCCTCGCTCCCCTCTTCAGCATTTAAGAGAAAATATGATTTCACAATATATGTTTCATTCAAGGAGATTATTATCAAGTTATTATATTAAAAAGGCATAACTCCTCATTTGCTTTATTCATTTATTACATGTTTCAGAGCTTGTCATGTTGCTCCATCTTCAGGTTCTTACACTGTGATATTCTCACATGAGATGACCATATCATAGATGAAATGACCAGTGAGAATATCACAGTGTAAGAACCTGAAGATGGAGCAACATGACAAGCTCTGAAACATGTAGTAAATGAATAAAGCAAATGAGGAGTTATGCCTTTTTAATATAATGATTTCACAATTCACTTATGAGGTTCGAACATGTTGTTCAAAGGACGTACAAGGGCGAAATGAGAATCCATCAGTTTTTCACAAAGTAAGATAAATGGAAACATATTTTTGGGAACTTTTACTGCCAATGATATCCTTAAAAGTTGATGATCCTGAAAAACCTTAAAATGCAAGCATGATAAACAAGATGGAAGAAGTTATAAGAAAGAATTTAGGAGTTTGATTTGTGAGTTAGGATGCAAAAATACATGAAAACACAACCATATAATTTTGAGATCCATTTGTGACGACAACAGTAAGTTTCTAACTAATATTGGGAATTCCCGCACAGATTCTTGAACCTTCTTGGTGTTCTCATAGGAGACGGAGAGAGCCCCTAGAATACTCATTAGCTGGCAACTGAACTGCTGTTAGGAAATAACAGTATGCTCCCCATTTACATAAATTAGATAATATAGTTAGCCTTAACATTATATTCCATAAAAAAAATTATTATCTTTCCAACAATAAACCAGACTGAAGAAGTTCTGTAATTTAAAATAAATTAATTTAAATGTAAACTCACCAGGAGGGCAAATACCACAATCATCTCCAGGATGACCTTTCATACCCCAGGGGCCATCTTGGCCATTTTCACCAGGTTCTCCACCTTCTCCTGGAGGACCAGGGGGACCTATCTCACCTGGTGGACCCATGATTGATGGTATTCCACGGCTTCCTTTCTGCCCTTTCTCACCTGAAATATTAGGTTCATAACTACAAGTTGAGTAATGAAATGAAAATAAACTTTTTTTCTGGGGCTATTAAACCATAAGATTAATAATAATGTACAATATGATACTGGCCTGGTAGCCATATTTAATAAAGTGAAACTAATTGCAGTTTATTTAAAAGGAAAATAAAATCTTCAAATTTAAAATTAGAGATAAATATAACAAAAGTAAAAAAAGGGCAATAGTGAAAATTAACTATCATCAGATGAGAAACAAAGCATTAAATGAAAAATAAATCTTAATGTAACCTAAATTATAACATATATTTTACTTTCATCTCTTTATTCACACCTGTTATAAATATAATTATGGAATTTGCTAACAAAAAATAATAATATAAACACAAAATAATATTATAATATGAACATTCATATCTCATTCCATATATTTTCTCCATCTCTGGGTTTACTGGTTTTAAAACCTAAAAGTTAAAAGAAAGAAGAAACAATTAATTTTTTGTTAGTTTTTAAATAAATGTAAAGCTTTGTTAAACAAAAAAAAGATAAATAAATAAAAATGTAACCTTACATTCATACAGTGAATAATTGCAAAGGTGATCTAGATCTCTGCTATTTTCATATGCAATCTCTGCTATGCGATCACACCAAACAAGTGTTGGTCATTAGTTCTAAAAGTTGCTCATGACTCTGAGTAATAGATACGAGTTGAGGTTGGGCCCCAGAACCCTACCACTCCACCAAAGGGTAAAAAGGGGCTACTTAAATATAATAGCTTTCAGCTTGTCAGCTTTCCACCAGAATTACTATTGCTTACAACCTTCCATCTATGACCAATATGTCTATGACCAGCTAAACCTGCCACCCAGCTAAATAATATTTTTGTCCCGAAACCTATAGTACCATTTTTCCAATCTTGGAAATGATTCATAAATCATAATTAATTTTAGATTCATTGAGATAATTTTTTTTAGAATATAATGTGTATTACACCATCACTAAAGGCGAGGGAGACCTTAATTACCATTTCCTTAGATTTCCCAGGGATGCCTTTCATCAACCTGTTCCAGCAGCTGTACTGATCTGTTCCGAATTGTCAAAAGTTTTTACCTGGGAGTCTCTCATAGCTTTCTTTAGTTCCAGATTAAAAAAAACAAGACAAGCAACACCTTGCTTAACTCTTGAGGTGGATAAAAATTCCAAGGAACTTCGGTCTCATAACTGGACCAGACATTCAACAATTGAAAATTTTAGCCTCATTGATTGATAAATACAAATAAGAGTAGTATTATCTATCAAAAATCAAACTGAGAGTAGTCGATAACCTTGCAGCTTTACCTTTTCATGTTAGTAATGTTAAGGTAATTTTTAATTAAACCAATTGCTAATTTAAAAACAAAAATTACCTCTTGATCCAGGCTCTCCTATATCTCCATGAAGTCCAGGAGAACCAGGGTATCCAAGCCTTCCTGAAAGCCCTTTAGCGCCAACAACAGTCTCGCCTACTTGCCCCTTTAAACCTGGAGCACCCTGTGATCCAGGGAGACCAACTGGTCCAATAAGCCCTGGGGGACCTTGGTTACCTGCCAAGAAAAAAAAAAAAAAAAAAAAAAAAAATTACCAACCATGAAAATGAAATAAACTTCAACTGACAATTTTTAATGCTCATTACCAGAAGGTCATGGGTTCTAATTCCACCTGGGGGGGGGGGGGGGGGCTAAAATTTATTAGGTGGCGAACCCACGAATGAATCTTGACCTTCCCACCCTGGCTAGAATAGGTTGGTAACCTGTAATTCTTGCCCTAGATGGAGTACAGGACGCTGAACCCCAAAAAAAAACAACAATTTTTAATAGACAGTGTACTAGAGGGAAAAGTGTAGTAAAATGCTTACTTCTTACTACAAAGTAGTTAATTACTGGTTGAAATGTTACCACTACTAATCACAATGATTTACAAATATTTCTGTTCCTTCCACCATCTGAGGTTTTAAGACATATCCAATCAAATTAAAAGGGCAAACTGAGAACTATGAATCACTTCAGAAAAACCATTGCAGCTGTAATTTGAAGAAAGTGCACAGGCTTTATTGAGTAATTATTACAATCTGCTACAAATGTGGGCAATAAGTAATATAGATAACGTTATGATTACATTCACACATTATGTACAATAAAAGAAAAAAAAAATAACTAGACAAATCAATAAATAATATGTATGTATATATATATAAAATATTCTCACTCACACATCCATATATTGACTATGGAATTCCTTCCGAGTTATATGTGCTGATGATTCCTTTAGCTTTCCCACCCACATTAAGGGACGATGGTCTGTAAGTATCCTAAACCTCCATCCGAACACATACGGCCAGCAGTGTTCTATCGCCCATACTATCCCGAGCAACTCCCATTCCAGCACACTTTTTTTTTTCTTCTCTCCTACCTCGCCTGCAGCAGGGGCGGCAGGGGGTTCAACATATGGGTTTTATGTCACCGCTGCTGCCTATGAAACTCTTTATTTATTTCGTCCGGTCCGGTCTGCCTGGTCCAGCCCCCACGGTCCACAGCATCCGTCCGGTCCGGCTCCAATCCTCAGGGTTCTTCGTCCTCATCTTCCGGTGGTGGTGGTTCGCCAACAGCGGGAATAGCCCTGCCCAAGGTGAAGTGAGCTGGCCCTACCTCCTCCTTCCACCGCTGTACAAATTCCACAAAGTGTGAATAATTTTCTTCCTCCATTAGGTGTGGGAGGTCTTCTTCTTCAATCCTATAAATTCCAGTACTTTTAGACAACCTGGCGCGGTGTGCATCCAATGCAGTACAGGCGACGATTAGGTATTCAGCCGTGTCTGGAACTCCGCAGGCAGGCACTGGGAGTCGATGTTCTTTCCGTGCTCATGCAGTTTTCCCCAGAACCCTCCATGTCCAGTCAACATTTGCGAGACCCAGTAATCCGGGAGGACCCATTTTGCCTGAAGTCTCGACTGGAAGGTGGGGAAGAACTTTCTTAAGGTCGCTCTTTTCCTGGTTGCCACCCACCGCCCATTCCACTCCTCTATCAGCTCCTCCTGCAGTATGTTCCTCCAACGATTAGGGGTCTCGCCGATTTTCCTTTGGAGTCCCTCCGGTAGCGTTTCGAGCCCCTGCCTCTTAACATCAAACTTCATCCTACCTTCCTTGAGGATAAGCACCTGCACTGCTTCATGCGATTACCGTCCTGTAAGCCTTAGTGACCCACAGCAGAGCTCTGCTTTGTGGCCAGTCTCCTCTTCTGTCGCTGTGCGAGGTTACCACTCCACACAGGGGATGCGTACCTCAGAATACCCAGAATAACCACTTCTTTGTAGATAGTCATTGTGGCAGGGTATCTGAGGCCCCAGAAGGCACCCCCTATTCTGCTCAGTTCATTGATAGACAGGGTCACCCTATCACTTAGGTACTGCAGGTGAGGGGTTGGGTCAAATTTCTTCTTCAGTCTTACCCCTAGGTAAGTTACTTCCTCACCTGGTCTAATTCTCTCTCCCTGGATGTCAATTATTATAGGGTGAGCCCTGTCTGTGGAGCCTTTCATGAGTATGGCCTGGGTCTTTGCTGCTACCATACTCAGCTTCTTCATCGCACACCATTCCGCTATGAGACTGGCGCAGCTTTCAGCCTCCATCTTCAGTCAAGCTCTGCTTTTCGCGGCCACGATGACTGCCAGGTTTAAGGAAACCTCTCTCTTCTAGTTCCCCCAGCATTTGGTCAAAAACGAGCTTTCACAGGGACGAGCCAAGAACCGAACCCTGGGGACAGCCTCTCTCGATGGTCTTGTCGACCTCGTAGTAGCTACCTTTAATCTGCACACTTCTGTAGCTCAGGTAGCTGCTGACGAGGGAGTAGAGGTTGCAGGGGGCGTCAAATTCCTGCAGACGCTGGAGCACGTACAGCCACCAAACACTATCAAAGGCTGAGGAGATGTCAAACAACAGGAGCATAACGTACTTCTCCTCCCTTGCTTCCGCATCCATACGCACTCTCAGCACTGCTGTTCTGTTGCCACGGGTCAAGCCAAACTGCCGTGGACGACTAGCAGCCCTGAGGACCTGAGGAAGCCTGGTGATGATGAGATGCTCCAGGATCTTGCTGACGATAGGGAGGAGGCATATGGGTCAGTAAGATTTGGGATTTTCTTAATCTTTCCCTCCTCCCTTGTAGAGCAGTCTGAGGTCGGCAATCCTCCATTCTTTGGGGAAGTATACTGTATCTAGACATAGGTTGAAGATGTCAAGTAGCTCTCCCTCAATATATGGGGCACTCTTCTTGAGGATTGCCCCATCTATCCCATCAAGTCCTGGAGCACTGCTGGTCCTCTGCTTCTCCACGGCGAGGCGAAGATCCCATATATCCCATGGTGGGCATAGATCGGTACCTGGAGGGTAAGCCGTGGTGTGTCTGACAAAGATGTCCTCCTCGCTGTCCTGGGACGGATCATCCCTCCCTGGGGTATGTGCTAGCAATGAACATTTCCCCTGATTCCTCCAGAGTGGTTGCCTGGGCTCTTCCTACTCTTATGGCTGCTATCACCTGCAGTGTCTTTACCTTGCCCAGGGCCACTCTGTAAGGTATCCCCCAGGGATTCTTCGCTGTTTCCTGAACTATAATTTTCAAGAAGGATTTCTTCTTCTGCAGACGCACACCGTTTTGGTATACCCTCTGTCTATGCTTATACTCTGCTCGGAGTGCAGCTCTTCTGTCTTCCTCTCTGCACTCCTGGTAACTACGCCTGGGTCCTGTAGAAGTCTCTCTTAAGCTGCGTTAGGGCCGGCATCCACCATAGGACCGGACGCGCTCTCACGCTGAAGGGAAATACTTCCCACTTCTCCGATGGCACCGGTGAGCATTTCCACTCGGCGGTCAATGGGTGAGTCTTTTTCTTCCTCCATCGGTGCCATCTCTTCCCACTCTCTATCGGCCAGTATTCACTCCAGGGTACTGGTATATTCTTCCCAGTCCGCCGTCCGGGTCACAAAGCCCTTCTCGACCTTGTGGGCTGCGCCTTCCTCCCCCACTACACTGAAAGCTATGACCCGGTGGTCTGAGCTCGTGTCTGACCGTAGGGCCCAGTGCGTAATACGTCTAGCCATGATTGGTGTGGCGAATGTCACATCAATCCAACTCTGACCCCTTAATAAATGCTAATAATTTAGCAGCTGACCAATTGTCACCGCTGCCTTGTATGTCGCCATTTCCTCAGGCTTCTTTGAAGGCCCCGAGCGTATGTCTCATCTTCTGCCTCTGGGAGCTCAGGAACAGGTGGTTTTCCTCTTGTTATTGCGTTGCCCTCCTTAATTTGCCGGCAAGGGGCGGGAACTAAATTCCCGTATTTTTCCCTCGAAGACAGAGGCTTCGTGGGAGTTGTCTCCAATTCCTTGGGTTCCTCTCATATCCTACTCCGGATGCCTTCACCCATGGACTGTTTCACCAACTCTCTGACCAGCTATGGGACCATCTGCAGCTTCGTCTCATGCCCCACGATCATGTCTTTAAGGTCAGAGACACATGATATGACGTGGTTTTGGGCTAACATTGATATGCGCTTACTTTTAAGGTAGGCCTTCAGCCCATCTTCTATTATTCTGGCGTCGATGATAGGATTACCGGTTCTTTTCTTCTTTTCTCCATCTCTTGTAACCTCTGGACCAGTACCAATTTCGGTGGTTTCCTTTGATGTCACCGTCTCGTCTTTAGAAGCCTCGCTTCTTGATTCACTGCTACTACAACTTGTGTCTGCAATTTACCAATTTATGATATTTATAATGATGCCACTGTCTTATAATTACAAACAATGAACAAACAACGTTCCTGAAGCAATAATTAAGGCTTACCTACACTTCTAGAGTCCGTTTACAGTGCGATAACGTGGCTCCTAACCTCCTAGCCCACACTTCACCACAAATCACTATTTATCTTGAGATTTCTTAACCAAAAACAATTGGGACGGGATCCCCGATTCAAACAAGTGTCCTTCGGGGCTCAACCGTACACAACCACTACCATAATCACAAGATAATGAGAACTCTAAGACAAAGAAAAACACAAGACCTACCTCTTCCGTGTCTTAGGAGCAACTCCCATTCCAGCGCACTGTACCGAGATTCTATCTCTGTGAGACGTCTGCTGGCATATGCCACGGGTTGGTCCCTTTTTCTCCTTCTTGGGACAACACGGCCCCCAACGCGTACTCACTGGCATCCGTGGTTATCGAGAACATCCGGGTGAAGTCGGGGAACGCGAGTACCGGTTCCTGCTGAAGTTTCCCTATACATGTTTGTATATTTTGTCCAATTTCCGGGGTAATCACGATCTTTCACCCTTTCTTCAGAAAATCGTTTAGCGGCACCAAATGTTTCGCCATTTTCGGGACGAACCGATGGTAATAATTAAGCGTCCCTAATAATCTGCGAATGCCCTTCACGTCCGTGGGTATAGCCATCGTATTTATCGCTCCCACCTTCCGTATGTCGGGTCTCACCCCCTCTCTTGAAATGGTGTGCCCTAGGAAATTGATTCGACCTTGTCCCAGGATCGACTTCTCTTCTGATAACTTTAACCCAAACTGTCTTAGTCGTCCAAATACCCGTCTTAAGTCTAGTATATGTCCGGTTTTGTCCTTGCTAAATATCAGTAGGTCATCCATGTATACCTGGCACGAAGCTTCATCAAACCCTTGTAAGAACTCGTCCATCAGTCGTTGGAACGTGATGGGGCGTTCTTCAAAGCAAACGGCATCCTTGTAAACTCATAATGCCCCCTTTCGAATGTGAACGCCGACTTGTGTTGTCCTTGGGGTGCATACGGATCTGATGATACCCTGTCTTCAGGTCCAGCGTACTAAACACAGCCACGCCTCCCAACCTGTCCAGTATATCATCGAACGTTTTTTATATTTATTGTTCGCCATACCTTGCCTTCCAGGCAATACAGGTTTAGGCAATATTAACTTTTAATATTGCGAAAATATCAATACTTATATACACACAATAAATTATATAAACAATAACTTCAAAACAATTACAATAATTACAATTAATAATTGGTGAGAGGTCTGAAGAGTAGGGTGGATGAAACAGTCTCATAATCAAACTCGAACAATTTTCGTAATGTCATACCTACATGAGACCTGAGGCCAAACATTGTTGTGAACAGGGTCTTTCCTATTTACCAAAGATGGCTTCATTAACGCCAAGTTCTAGTGCAAAGAATCAATTGTTTCATCAGGTTTCAAGAATCTGTAGTGAATCAGCAGAAATGAAGACCCACTGAACAGTAACAATATTTACCATTAAAAACTTATTGCCACTATTTCTCATTAAATGTAAACAGAATAGAATAGACAACTTCTAAATGAAGTGACCAAATTGACTAAAGAAAGATCTCAGCAAATATATCCAGATGCTACAATACCTATTTATCAGTCAACTGCCTTATTAAAAGTCTCCATCAAAACAGTGTTGAGAGAGAAAAAGAAAAAGAAAAACAATAGTAAAGAGGAGGCAATACCAGCGACAGAAATAGTCCCCGATCAAATAAATTTAGAAAAAAAGGTGCTGTCAACTTCAGGTAATTAGTAGGGCATGATTACCTATTTATTATACATAAACTACTTGTATTTATAAGAAAATGAGTCAAAGACTCCAGAATGTGCTTTCTATGAAAAATTGAAGCAATGAAATTAAAGCTTTTCATCCATCAAATGGATAATATTAATTTATAAATCACTAGATGCTATTCAACATTATAATCCAATTAGATTCTATACACACATGAAGAATTTCTCATACTGTTTAGGGCAAATGGAGTATAAAGACAATCCTGAGTCATAGTGGAAATGAAATATCTCTGAAGAGTAGATGGTTAAAAAAAGGAGATCGTTTTAAAAACGAGAGTGCTCAATAAGACCTGAGAAGACCTCGGATTATCTCATTATGGAATACTATTAAAAACACCGATGGTTCAGACATCTTTGCTAGATGCATGAGAGTCATGACTCTTAAAAATTCTTTGAAGCCATACACACGGGAAAACGACAATTGAGATCTAAAATGCAATGGAACGATTACATTTCCAGAACAGGGCAGATGAGAGACAAGGCGCTTAATTCCATGAAGGCACTGACATTTTTTTTTTTTAAATTGTTTTCCCTTCCATAGTAACCCTATGGAAGAGGGGTGTATTTGATAAGTAATACATCAGGTTCCATAAAAAATCTCTGTCCAATGAGTTTTGAACTTGGGTGCGTGAGTATAGGAGACGAGTGCCCTACTCACTACACCACCTAAGATGAAGGCACTGACATGAGATCGGAAGACCTGGATCGCCTGGACCAAAGAACTTCAGGATCCATGCTTAGAGGCTCTACGGATGAAGGAGAGGAAGAACAAAATCTCATATACCAATAACATCTCAAATAAAGTGTAAATATAATTCAGTACATTATTACAAACTTTAATATCCATTGGAAATGACTAAACATCAGAAAAAATATGTTCAATACCACTTACCATCATTTCCTTGCTCTCCTTTGATCGAAAGACCTTTAGGCCCTTTTTCCCCAATTCTGCCAGGAATGCCTGGTTTTCCAGGTGTACCTCTCACACCTGGTTTCCCAACAGATCCCTGATGTCCTCTTTCACCTTTAAATCCATAAAATCCTAAAACAAATAAAAATAATATGAAATATCCAATGATACCACCTTTTTTATAACTTCATAACTTATAATAAACTGTGGTTGACCTGGTGGGCCTTGGCTTCCTGGAGGTCCTTGAACACTTCCAGTATCAAGGCTTGGGTCATAATTGCCAGGTGAGCCTCGTGGTCCTTGAGGTCCAGGCTGTCCTGGCCAACCATTTTCACCTAACTGGCCCTAATGGAAGAAAAATTGGATTTATGAAGTCTGAAAACATATCCTAAAACAAATGTGCATAACTAAATCATGTAAGATTTTATTTCACTTGAGTAATTATTTAAGGGTAGAATTACCATATTTTAATAAGAATTCTTTTTCAAAAGATGGCAGCACTTTAGGGAACAAATTAATTTACCCACTTGTTAGTAAATATGGAACAATGAATTTTTGATCTGAAAACGGCTTTGTAATTAATAATCTGAATTTCTGCTCATTGGTTCATGATTTTATTTTGCAATTACTACGGAAAAAATATATATTTGGTAAATTATTAATTTAAAAAAAAAAAAGAAGAAAGAAATAGGTTATAGCCACTAAGCCGCTAGTAAATAAAACTCAGTTTTGCAAAAAGATTCTTTTTCAGTTGTACATGTTGGTTGTAACATGAAAAAAAAGATTTAATAACAGGAGAGAGATCAGTTACCACTTCTTGTAGTAGGGTAATGTAGGAAGGGCAGTGAAGAGCAAGACCCTACCTTCCACAGGGCCAACGAGACCATTGCCCAGGCACCCTAAAGCCCCCTTCCCAACAGTGGTCTCCTTTGCCCAGGCCTTAGGGATTTTGGACTCCCCCTTGTCATGTGGCCCTGAACCTCCACTATCTCAATCTGTTTCCCAAATAGAAGAAAACCCAAAGAAAGAACCAACTGCATTTTACATACATCTTGGAAAAAAAAAAAAAAAAAAAAAACATTTCTACCATGAATCTATATAATTTGTTTTTTTGAAAATACAAAATAGAAATAACCACAACAAAAACTCTCTTGAAGCATAGTTAGAATATCTTTAAAGTTTGTTAACATTTCTAAACATATTTGGTAGAAATTATTATAATTTAATAATTTGTAATAGGTTGTGTTATTGCAAAAGAACTACAAAAAAATAGAAATAAAATAAATAGAAAAATATCTAATCGCAGCAAGAGCAAAAACAGCTTGTGAAAATAGTACAATAAGCACAAAAAAATAGAAAGAAAATCAATAACCATAAGGAAATATCACCTATTACAAAAACTGAAGAAAATACAAACATTGATGAGAATATCTTACAACGGCTTTTAAAAGAAATGGAAGAATTTCAAAATTCACTAAAACAAATTAATGACCAATACAAAGATATAAAACAAAGGCTGACCAAAATTGAAAATAAGCCCAAACCAAGGGTATAAATCCAAGGGGAAATAATGGCTAACCTTATTATAGCTGCTTGGAACACCAATGGGCTATCAAAAAATAAAAACGAACTTGAGGTATTCTTGGGAATAAATAACATTGATATATGCCTTATACCAGAAACGCATTGTACAAATGAAAGCTTCTTCAAGTTCAGAAAATACAGATTTTATCAAGCAATACACCCAAGTAACTCAGCTAGGGGAGGAAGTGGGGTGTTAATATCAACCATTATGGTAACCTTAAGATAGAAAGAGAAGAACTACAGACAGCAGCAATTACCGTTAAGACAAAGAACTATCCGTTGACTGTTGCCAGTATCTATTGTCCTCCGAGGTATACCTTAAAGAAAGAGCAGTACATAAATCTCTTTAGTCAGCTTGGTAACAGATTTGTCATTGGCGGTGATTTTAATGCTAAAAACAACCTGTGGGGATCACGACTGACTACTACCAAAGGTAGAGAACTATGCAATGCAATGCAGGAACTCGATTGTCATCCTCTATCGACTGGTAAGCCAACATATTGGCTAACTGATTCAAATAGAATACCAGACCTAATAGACTACTTTGTTATAAAAAACATTTCAACCAATTACATAACAATAGAAGAAAGTTTGGAACTAAGCTCCGACCACACCCCGATTATTCTCACCCTCAGTGAAAAGATTATTAAAAAAATACCAAATCCATCTCTGAGCAATAAAAGAACTGACTGGGAAAGCTTTAAGATTGACCTGGCTAGAAATATTGACCTCAAATTTTCACTTTCATCGAAAGAAAAAGTCGATGATGAAGTTAATAAGCTTGTTACTGATATACAGCATTCAGCATGGAAAAACACTCCAGTAATAAAGAGGAAACTAAAGGGAAACTGTTACCCACTAGAAATAGTTAAACTTATCCGAGAAAAAAGGAAAGCAAGGAAAAAATGGCAAAAGTCTCGTATGCCAAAAGCAAAAATTGAATGGAATAGATTAGCAGCTAAGCTTCGGAAGGCAATCCAAGAAATAAAAAATGAAACATTCAATAACTTTTTGAGAGAACTGATGAATGATAATAGTAGTATAATAGTAATAGTATTCACTCTGGAAGGCAACTAAGACTTATAAGAGACCAATGTTACAGGTTGCACCATTGAAGGATACCAATAACATATGGATTAAAGATAATCAAAGCAAAGCTCAAGTCTTTGCTCACTACCTTGCGGAAATTTTCTCTCTGCATAAATGTGAAGTGGAACTTTCCGATGAAACACCATTTGCAGAAATGAATATTAGCATTCCACCAGTCACCATCAAAGAAGTAAAAAATAATATTAAACAAGAAATCACTACCAAGAAAGCACCCGGGTATGATCTCATTACAGGAGAAATATTAAAAGCTCTTCCATGAAAGGATATAATTAAAATAACGACAATAATAAATGCGTCATTCCGACTTAGCTACATTCTGCAGATGTGGAAGATTGCAGAAGTCATCATGATCCCAAAACCAGGAAAGCCACCTCAAGAGGTAACCTCGTACCGCCCCATATCGTTACTACCGGTTTTGTCAAAACTATTCGGGAAATTGCTCCTCAAGAGATTAATGCCTCTCATTGAAGAAAGAAAATTGATACCTGATCATCAGTTCGGCTTTCGGCAGAAACATTCAACTATCGATCAAGTACATAGAATTACAAATCAAATTGAGAAAGCACTTGAAGAAGGAAAAGTCTGCTTAGCTGTCTTTCTGGACGTAACACAGGCATTTGAAAAAGTTTGGCATCATGGACTACTCCATAAGCTTAATAAAATTCTCCCCGGACGTTATGCTCTACTTTTGAAGTCCTACCTATCTGATAGGTACTTCAGAGTAAGGCAAGAAGATGCATATTTTGGGCTCTATGTGTGTTCCACAGGGAAGTGCACGAGGCCCCATACTCTTTCTGCTCTATACCGCCGATATCCCAGAAATTGAAGAAGGCGTCATGGCCACCTTCGCCGATGACACAGCTGTTCTTTCCATCGGAAATAACAATTAGGAAACCACAAGAAAATTAAACACAACAATAGCCAATATACAAAGATGGACCTCAAAATGGAAAATTAAACTAAATGAAATAAAATCTGTACATGTTGATTTTACTAACAAAAAAATCAACTATCAACCCATAACCATAAATAATAAAGTGATCCCGTATTCAAATCAGGCTAAATATCTCGGGATGACACTGGACGCAAAATTCCGATGGAAAGAACACGTTAAAAAAAAATTAATACAACTCAATTTGAGTTATCAAAAGTTGTATTAGATCCTAGGCAGACAATCCAACCTGTCTGTAAACAATAAAATATTAATATTCAACCAAATCCTGAAGCCAATCTGGACATATGGAATCCAGCTGTGGGGATGCATGAGGGACTCCAATAGAAAAATAATTCAAAGGTTTCAAAATAAAGTGTTAAGGGGCATCGTAAATACACCTTGGTACATTAGGAACGATGTTCAGAGACCTTCTGATGCCAACCGTGGAGGAGGTAATCCAAAAATACGCCCTGGCATCAGGATCGCCTGCAAGACCACATCAACGCCGAGGCTGCCCATCTCCTGGACTTAAATGCACTGGTGAGGAGGCTAAAGAGAAGGAAGCCCCATGACCTAATATAGGGTCTTGTGTTTTACATTCTAAGTTATTGACATTTGAAGCTGTTTAATTTTCAAAAATAAAACTATATTTTATGTATATATGTTTTAATAGTGTATTTTTATAATTATTGTTAAAAAAAAATGCTAATAAGCTCATAAAGAGCTTGATTGTAATATAAATTTAAAAAAATTAAAAATCATTTCTTCAACAATAACCTACATATATTTTTGTTAATATTAAATTCATGTTAAACAGCAGAAATTACTACTAGCTAAGCAAAAGTTAGTTGTTTTTAGCTAAGCATAAGTAAGTTACTACTAGTTGATAACAAGTAAAATGTTTTTTATGTACTTATTACTACTTGTAGTCAGCAGTTACAATTTCTTGCAACTTATAATGGGTAGTAAAAAAAACTAACAACTTTTTATGTAGTTCCAAAAGGTAGGTTAAATTTTTCACTTGTTTATAGTTGCTAACTGTAATTGCTTTACTGGTAATAATTATTTAAATATGTTGTTAACTATAAAAAATAGTTAAATATCGCTCAACTATGCTTCCAATTAAGCTATAAGATACTAACTAACCTTCTCTCCATCATCACCATCTCTGCCATCAACTCCAGGTGCTCCCTTCTGCCCCTTCAGGCCCGAAGACCCTGGAGAGCCCATCCTTCCAGGTTTACCAAGTGGTCCTATTTGACCCTGGACACCCTTTTCACCCTTAAGACCAGGATAGCCAACCTGACCCTAAGAAGAAATTTGAAACATTTCATTCTGAAACCTCCAAAGTTTTAGAAGTTACAATTTAAAAACCTATATGATTTACATTTGAATAAAAATAAGTATTTATAATTGCCTTAAATTTAAATTCTCTTTTTATAAAATATCATTTTAAATAAACTACCTAATTGTTTTTAGTAAAGTCAAAGTCTTCCTATAATAAAATAACTTATTCAAAGTGATTATTTCTTTCATTGAATAAAAATTCCTTTTTTGCATCTAGTGAAAGGATCTTACCTTTTTATTTTTAGTTCATTATCTAAAATAGCCATACACTTAAAATCTCATATCCCTAACCTTTATAGTGAGTGAATAATAGGAGTGACTGAATTTTCATTCATATATATTTTATTTTCAGCATCTATTGATAATATTTTTATGGCATTTGAACTGTATAATACCATCCATAATCTAATTATAATATATACTTTTAGAATTTTCAGGAAGTTGGAAATTGTAAAAAATGAGAATATTTTTGGGGACAGTTTTTTAAACCAACCCCTAAAAATAACGACCAAAAGAATATATCTTATTTGTTCATTAGTTAGTTATTATATGTTAAAATTACAAAAGGGTCGAAATAGTGGAAAACACCTTTAATAAATAAAAACTGATCAGGAATAGGCGCATTTGCATACATTTTAAACCCAGAAAAGGAATATTCATAAGGAAAAGTTCTTGGAAGCCTCTTGTATTTGAACCACAGATCTCGACCTGATATTGCATTTTCTGTTAATATTGCTTACCGAAAATTAGTAAAACCAACTGAAATTGAGATAGTAAATATCAAAAAGATATTTAGATACCTGAAAGGCACCAGTGATCAGTACATAAAATAGTCTTCAGATGAAGACCCTTCTTTTGATTCAGATTATGCAAATTACAACAATCATCCTCACAGTAGTAGTGGTTCCCTGTTAACCTAATCTGGAGGTCCAAAAGCATGGGCAATACGCAAAACAACCTGTCGTCGCAAAAAGCATGGCAGAAGCTAAATTCATCGATGCCAGTGAATGTGTGAAAGAAGTGTTATTTATAAAATCATAAATAACACCTTGAGGAAATAACAAGAACAATTTTAAATGTTGGTATGCCTATTGATAACATGAGTAACATACATCTGTTTAAAAAGGATGGAAATACAAAAAAGTCAAAACAAATATTAAGTATTCATTTCAAACTACATATAAACATTTCAAAATCACATGTAACTAAATTATTATGGGTGATTCTTAAACTACAGGCAAATTTCTAGCTACCAAAATTCTAAATTTAAATGTTGATAAATCTTGCTGCAAACATTTGATACTTCCTGGAGGCTACCTGTGAGGATTATAGGTGGTGCAGCAACACATGAATCACTTTACTTTTTTAAAAATTTCAGTTTATAATTTTAACCCATGACAATGCGAAAGTCCCCACACCAATGTGACATTACACATGACAATGTGAAAAAGGTATCTTAGAAGTTTAAGGTTCCATAGTAAAAAATATTAAAACATGAAGCATTCCTGCTTCATAACGAATATCAGTCTTTATTTAACGTTAAAGTAGTTTTTCATTACATAATTTAAATAATATCATATCAATTCACTTTCAATATCCATATCACACTCAATTTTGGCCACAGTATTCCTTAAATTATTTAAAAATGAAGTTTTTAACAATGTCATGGTGTATTAACATTTGCATGGAATATGAAGGTACCAGCTACCTGCCACCGTAAATAAAAACTCAAAAATTCCTTCTGAATACCTTTTTATCACTTTTTTAGCAATGACATGCCAATGTTAAGAAGTCACAGGGACAAGAATAAAATAACTCTGGGATTGGTTTCTTGGGCATTATAATCCTGAAAAACACATTTTCACTTTCTTCCACTATTATATTTTAATATTACTACCCATTAGTTGAGTTAGTTTCGCTCTATCAAGTAATAATTATTTACATAATTGTAAATCCAAGCATAGAGACAAGCCACGACAATGCCAATCGACATAGAATAACCTAAAAATGTAACCCTAAAACACTAAAATCCTGAATAAATTCAATTAATATCATTAATTCACATAACATAAATCAATTTGGAAGCAATATTTTTAACAAAGTTTACTGAATTGAATTTTAATGGGCAGGGGGCACAAATTTTCCTGTAGTTTGAGAATCAGCCTTATATGTAAATTAATAGATTGAAGTAAACATTCTTAAATTAAAATTGTAAATTGCTTAAAAAGAAGTTGCGAGTAAATTAAATCTGTTGGGGAGTGTTATTTATATTAGGTGTAAATTTAAATTTAAATATTTACCTGCCCTTTCTTAATGTAATATGAGGTAATATCGGCTACACTGGTTGCTTCAACCTCAAGGTACTGATTCAAATGTTGATGCTCTCAATATAAACTTTTGTTTGAACTTACTTTTACTTTAATTATTAATATTAAAATACCAATATAATGAGCCATCCTTGTCCTAACAGAAATTTATTTGGGCTGAAATTCTTTCATCAAAGATTTCTGTAATATAAGAGAAGGAATGACTCGAAAACAAGCTTTTATTGAACATAATATAATTGCAGATTGAAAAAGTGAGGTTACAGGAATAAAAAATGTTAAACTGGTGTGAATAAAATAGTGTCAATCTATAAGATAACTATCAAATAAAATAGTGACATTGATTGAACTTATTATTATCACTATTTTATCGACAAGCCTGAATTATTTGAGAAAAGGTCTTTATAATCTGGCCCAGAGACTAAGTAGACATCGGCTCGTAGACATCCTCTTATAAAAGTTTTATTTATTTATTTTTTTTCAATTTGAACTACAGAATCATTGATTTATTTTAGTTAAGTACTGTTTCTCATTTTCTTTCTATAATCAAGGAAAGATCAAGAAATAATATTTAATTCAACAATCGTCAGTACAATGGTGAGTGTTTTTTCTTAATCCATAACATATTAAGAATGTGGTTCAAAACAGATGCCCTATTCTTCTATAGCGCTCCTATATTTGTTTTTAAAGTTGTGTTTTCCATATTTAATTATTCCATGCGTTTTTATTGGCCTTCTGGATACTTTTCAATTTTGGCTAGTCCATCATTCAGTTTGAAGCTCAGTTCACCATATAAAAAATAATAATATTTTTTTTAAAAATAACTGGTGTCAAACTTTTTAGTACAAATATCTGCTCATTGCTAATTGACTTAAGGCAGTACATTAGTTCAAAGCAAATTTTTCTCCAATTAATTTTTAATTTTAAAATTTGAAACGAATTCTTATTCGTGTTTTGACATTTTTGTACTTCATCCCTTTTTAAAAATATCTATGTAATATTTACTATGTCTCTAGAAAAATATGAGAGAAATTCAAACAAGGACTCTTGGGTCTATTTACAACAGAAGGACACACCACTTCACATTTGGTAATGTGGTCAGAACAGGGACAGCACCATATACACTATCACAGGAATACAAAGAATGTAAAGTGGTACCAACTAAAATAGAGTTTGAAATAAAACAAAGTACTTGATATCATCAAAGACATGAATGGTGGATAGCTTAGTAGTAAAGGATATATTTTCGAAAGAGTGAAAAAATTAAGGAATTTCGGTACGATTGTCAGAATAAATAATAAAATAGCAGAAGAGATAAAAGCAAGAATTAAAAATGGCTATAAATGCTACTGGTCCCTCAAAACAATTCTTCTAAATAGTGGTGTGTCTCAAGAGATCAAGTGAAGAATATACAAGATGGTCTTTTGACCCTTAGTAATGTGGACTCTTACAAAACAACAAGAAATATACCTCAATACATGGGAGAAGAAGAGTTTGTGGCCTCATTGACTGGTCATTGCACTGCAGTCATCAATGAGCACTCAAAGTTGGGGGAACAATACTCCTAACATATATACAGAACACTACTCCAGCACACTACAAACAAGGTCATATGCAGTATATTCTTTAGGGCCACCTTCCCTCAGTAGCTAGCCTTTAAGGGGAAGCAGGTCTGCAAGCATAGAAATGGCAGCCCCATCTGCATGCCAGGGTATGGCAAGAGGGTGGATAGCCTCTAACTAAAAGATCAAATATCGTTAAACCCAAAAGAGCCTAGGGTTTAGGTTCAGATATCATAAAGGGAAGGATACAATGGTTAAGACTCTTATGGAGGATAATAGAAGGACCTTCTGATGGTAAAAGAATTATAGGTAGACCTCGGCTGCGATGTTGAAGCTGATATACAGCTCCTGTGAGTGACGGAATAGAGATGAACTGCAGTGGATTGATCTAAGTTGTGAAGGATTGTTGAATGAGGCTAAAGTTCTTTTTGAATAATTTCGTTGGTAGAGTCAAATTTTTAACTTTAATCAAACTAAAAGTTAAATGGTTTAGTAAACAAAATGACCTTGTATTACCTTCAGTTTTTTTTTTATTTAGTTAAACAACATGACACTATAGTCTAAAGTATTGGTGATAATCTGACATTGGAAACATGAGTAAGCAGCTACAACAATAAATGCAATGAATAGGATGCTCTTCCTAATTGAACAATGTGTAGATGATTCCAGAAAATGAAATATGGTGTCATTAGCCACAAAGAAAATCATCCCATCAATACCCCAAGGGTTGTATTTTTAAATAATCTGAACAGATATGAGATGATAATAAACTATAGAACACATATACTTTTTATTTTAAATATTTTAGAAGATGGTCAAGGATGGTGGGTGCCTACATATAGGCCAAAACTTTACCATAAAATATTCTACCAATGACACTCCCAACCATCTTCTGTATTTATATTCATGGCCGATCATAACAAATCTTAAAAAAATAATACTGATTTAATATAAAATTATTTTTAAAACCAGTAAGGAAAATTACCGTTTTTTCTTACTCATCCTAATATTACTTGAAACATAACAATGAAGGTTAAGATTTTTGTAAACAAAGATCCAAGAGTTTTTACGTAAAAGCAAGGTAAAAATTAGTAAACTTTATTTTGTAAATATATAGTTACCTTAAAACCTGGTATTCCATCATCACCAGGACTGCCAACTTCTCCCTTTTCTCCAACGAATCCTTGGTCACCTTTGCTTCCTTTCTGAGTAGTGTTTACTTCCCATCGACTGGAAAAACCCTTAGGTCCAGGAGGGCCAGGGTAACCTTTTTCTCCCTTTTGCCCTTTAGTACCACTGGATGAATCTCCTTGGTCACCTTGTTCTCCTTTGTCACCAGAAATCCCTACTCGGCCCTGATTACCATATCATTAAAAAAAAAATACTATAAATCATAAGCAGGGCGTCAACAGATAAGAGATAAATATACATAGATTAGATTAGTTTATCGATAAAAATCAGTTCATTGTTTTGAATTATATCTTCTCTAGAATAGATTAGTTTATAGATTAAGATTAGTTATTGATATGAATTATAACTTCTCTTAAATTAACCAAACAAGCAAGGGCGGATCGGGAATTTTCGGCCCACCGGGGCTCAAACCTTCCCCTTCCCCTTCCCCCCATCACCAGTGCTGCCGATGCTCCCAACCCAAAATACCCGCCACCACCCGTTTTTACCGAGAAATACCCGCCAATGCTTGAAGTAATACCCATTTTCGGGAATTATCTTTATTAACCCAGCGAGGGGGGGGGGTATCAAATACTCATAAAGGGGCGCCTAATGGTCCGCAAAACAAAAAATTACTGGATAATTCTTATATTCATTATAATTGATTTCTGGAAAATATATTTTAAATTTAGTGCCAGTGTAGTATAATAAATGTTAATTTGTATTACTGTATTAACCTTCTCAATTTCTTAACCTTTTTTAATTAATCAACCTTTCAATATTTACCTACATTATTATTTTGCTGGGTGACTATAAGAAAAGGAAAGTGGACAGGTACAAAATATAATATTAGGAATTATTAATAAAAAAATTAGTAGGTAAAAATTTTATATTTTAATAACATCTAATTTGTTTAATTCAGACTTTTATTTATGATTTATCACAAACTGGCACACATAAAGACTAATAAGAGGCAGGCTAGTAAATATATATATATATATATATATATATATATATATATATATATATATATATATATATATATTTTAAATAAATTATATGTATTAAAAAAAACTCTAAATAAAATTATTATCTTATTACCTAATATAATACTTAATCACTATTGCCTTTATTTTCAAGGATCGCCAATTATCATATTATCTAATATAGTTCTTAAAATAACGTCGTACAAAAATACGTGACAAAAGCCGCACTCAATTATTCAAGTGAGCATCCAAGAAAGGACAGCAGCGCGAGTGGCGGTACCTAACATTCACGTGGAAATTTGAGGAACTGGACGGCTTTCATCCCCCTGATTGTCGTCGAAGACTGACTGACCTTTTTGATTCTTCCTTGACCGAAAAAATATTACAATCGCTATTGAACTTTTTGACGATAATTGTTTTTATCAATTTAGAAAAAGATAACGATGTAGTAGGTATTAACATAATCAGTTATGGAAAGCAAAAATACCCGAAATTACCCGTTTTTTGGAGATACCCGTTAAATTCCCGCCGATGCCAAAATACCCGCTTCGGCAGCACTGCCCATCATATCCACAAAAGGTAACCTTAACAATAATAATATATTGTTCACAATATGAACTTCAATTCTAAACATACTCACTCTTTCATTTTATGAGGGCGTTGAAAGGTTGTAAATAATGCTAAAGCATACAATTTAATTCAAACAACAATTTTATTATAATTTTACCAAAATGGTGGAACGATTTTAAATTTCGCTTTTTAGGGGGCCAAATAGGGCCTCAAGTCTCGTGTGGAGTTTTTTTTTATAAGGATTTAGTTTTACGTTTTAACCGATAAAACGTAAATATTTAGTTTTTTCCCTTTCTTTCCCGGCCCCACCGGCCCTTTTCCTGTCCAGCCCACCGGGCGATTTCCCGGTATCCCGGTGGCCCGATCCGCCCCTGCAAACAAGTATATCATATCTGCTCAATTTATTATTTTTTTTTTTTAAATCCCTGAATTACAAGAAGCGAACTTAGCTATCTATCCAAATGAAAATAACCATAAATTCAATAAAGACTCACGAGTGAAAATAATACATCAAGTAGAAAATAGCCTAAAATTAAATATTAATGAATCGTTAGAAATAATAAAATCAGTTAAAACCAATCCAGATGTTTGTTTAATGCCGGGTTTCAAGAATGTCCTCTGACTAGGGATGGAACATTCCGAAGACCAGTCTTTAGTAGGGATAGTACGTTACTGTTGTTACGGTACGAGGAACGTTACCATGGAACGATTGGTACCGTTACAAGGCCCTGGATTTTTCCGTTCCATTGGTATTTTATCGTAAGGCGTGGTCTTGGGTATACTGAGGTACGCATCCCCTGCGTGGAGCAATAACCTCGCACAGTATAAAAAGAGGAAACTGGCCACGATACAGCGGCTGGCTCTGCTGCGGGTCACGAAGGCGTACAGAACGGTGTCGCTTTGAGCAGTGCAGGTACTGGCTGGAGCGATGCCCCTGGACCTCGTCCTCAGAGAGGACAGAATTAAGTATAAAGTAAAGAGGCAGGGGCCGGACGCACTTTCAGAGGGACTCCGACAGCTTATCGGCGAGACCCCTAACCAATGAAAAAAGATGCTTCGGGAGGATTCCATAGAAGAGTGGAATGGGCGGTGGGTGGCATGCCAGAAGGGCACCACGCTGAAAAATTTCTTCCCCACCGTCCAGACAAGATTAAAAGCGAGAAGGGTACTCCCTGACTACTGGGTCTCGCAGATAATTACATGACATAGAGGGTTCCGGGGAAAGCTCAACGAGCATGGGCAGGAAATCGACCCCCGGAGCCCGACTTGTGGAGTCCCAGAAACAGCTGAAAATGTAGTGTTATCCTGCACTGAGATGGAAGGACACCGTACCACGTTGTCAAGGAAAACCGGGATCTTCGCCCACGTCGAAGCGGACTTCCCCCGACTCATGGAAAAAGATAACTATCCCCACTTTAGGGAATTTATCTACGGGTGGAAGGAAGTGGTGGGCCCTACTCACTTCACCTTAGGAAGGCCCATCCCCGCGGTCGGCGAGCCACCACCAGCGGAAGAAGAAGACCAGCGACCCTGAGGACTAGAGGAGGACCGGACGGATACTGTGGACCAGGAGGGCTGGACCGAGCAGACCGGACGGATGCAGTCTCAAGGAGAGCTAGCTGGAGTGGACCGGACAGATGCAGCGGCCCAGGAGGGCTGGACCGGGCTCACCGTCCGGAAGAATGAAGGATTAAGGTGCGGTCGCTAAGGCGTGCAATGTATGGTCAGGCCGCACCACAGAAAATAAAAGAAGGTGCGGTCGCTAAGGCGTGCAAAGCATTGCCGGGCCGCACCATAGGATTGTTCCCAATAAATTTATGGTCCTCATCATATTATTAAAAAAAAAATAAATTTGTAAATAAAGCGTTTTATTGGCAGCAGCGGCATACATAAAACCCATATGTTGAACCCGCTGCTGTCAAAACCCCGTATGCCTGAAAAGGCAAGGAAGGGGGAGGGAAAAAAAAAAAGAAGAAAAGAAAAAGGTATTTGATCGTTACATTGGTCCCGTTCTTTTTTCGTTACTTCAGTCACTGTAGCCACCATACTTACATTATCACCTGTTGGTCCTTGTTCACCAGGAGGCCCAGGATATCCTTCATAACCATATCCTCCCTGGAAGAGAATGAAATAAATTGTTCATTAAGTGATGATGTTCATCTACAAAGGGTTGTAACAACACACAATTATTGTGCATAATAAAGGTATTTGATTGATCAGATAACAACATGCAATATAATTACTATACCAGATTTATAATTAAATACAGCATATTATTTTTCCATTTCTTTTTTCTTTAAAGAAATGATTTACCAATAGCATGCAGTCTTATTAAGATGCTATTGCACAGAAGTAAGTATCTAATATTTGAATAACATTAGTATAATATAAAAATTAAAATCTTAAAATAATAAAAAAGTCACGTATATTTAAAGATATACACTGGGGAAAAAAAAGTCTAGAAACACTTACCAAAGTTTTACACTTATGCTCCTCTAGTTTTTTGTTTCCAATATTTTTTTTTTGCTTTTCCCCACACTTTTTGATGGCAATCCAAGCCAAAACTGTTAAATTGACTTTTGACCGAGAAAATAACAGATCCCCAGAGCGATGGAGGCTTTTTAACATTCTCTTCAACAATTTCCAAATGGTGCTAATGATTTAACTTGCGAATGAATGGTTTCTTCCTGGCGATTTGATCAAATAAACCATAACCACATTTGCCCAGTGTAGAAATAAATATTTTTTCATTTTAATTTAACTTAAGCATTAGTGATTATTCATTTTGTCACTAACTCACTGAATAAATTACTCCCTATTTTTTTTTATCAACATCCTGCGGAAATGCTGTTAGGTGTTAGGTTCAAGGGGATGACTTATTATGTGCGTACATCTTTTCTGTATTGATTATTTATCCACTACCAGGCTTTGTCTTTGGATCTTCCTGCTGGCATAAGCTGTGTAATTGGATATCTCATTCCAGCTCTAAGGCCTAAGGGGATGTGACGCACAATATAAGATCTATCAAAATCTCTTTAGCCTATTCATCTCAACTCCACTCTCACCTACTCGTGGTAGGCCCTGTTAAGTGAAGCAACTCTGTCCGAGTTTCCAGCCGTTAGTCAATATGTATAGAAACACTGACTGATGGCATTCTGCTCTTGGATACCAGAATCACTTCAGTAACCTGCTTAATAGGGAATCTGAAAATGCACACCTGTCACAAAACGAGGACTGACTGAGTGATTCAAGTGACATGGAACTGCCAGTTGTGGACGATATCATGATGGCAATAGAATGGCTAAAAAATAATAAAGCCTCAGGACATGATAACTTGCCAACCAAACTTTTCAAATATGGAGGTAATGAATTGCTTAAGGCATTGAGAGATATAATTCTCACAGTGTGGGAGGAATAATTGGAATATGACGGTGATCTGCCCTATCTTTAAAAAAGGCGACACCCTAGAATGCAGTAATTATAGAGGCATATCCCAACTTCCAACCACTTACAAAATTTTCTCCAATATTCTGTATCAAAAGCTAGTTCCCTATGCAGAAAACGTATTGGGAGTTTACCAAGCAGGATTCAGGAAAAATAAGTCTATGGATGACCAGAGTTTTTCCCCCCGCGTGATGTTGGAAAGAACTAGGGAATACAACATCATAACACATCATCTTTCTTTATCGATTTTGAAGCGGTGTATGACTGTGTCCTTAGGCCTGCCCTTTATGATGTGCTGGTATTGATTGAGGTGCCCCCTAAGCTGGTTCGTCTGATAAGAATGACAATGGAAAGCGTTCAGTGTGTAGTACGAGTACAATGTGAACTATCAGATCAGTTTCATACAGAAAGGGGAGTCCATCAGGGAGACAGTTTGGCCTGCCTCCTTTGTTACCTCGCTTTGGACAAAGCGATCAGCAGCTCAGGCATTCAGATCGGAGGCACTATAATTAACAAAATTGTGCAGATTCTTGCCTAAGCAAACAATATAGATCAGATAGGGCGCTCTCAAAGCTCAATTAAGGAGTCCTTTATGAGGCTAGAAAGATCTGCCTGTAAGATATATGTAAATAAGGCAAAACAAAGTATATGCGTACGGATGCTGAAGCCAATGACATTACTGTATTGGAGTACACATTTAGGAGTGTGGAAAGTGGAAAGAAATCAAGGAAGCCAGGTAGACCATCACAATAACATGCACCAAGAAATTAGAAGAAGGATTGTAGTGGCTAATAGGTGCCCCTTCGGGCTGCACAAGTATATGTGAAATAAACTCATCTCACGTACATCCAAGGTAAGCATCTACAAGACCCTCCTATGCCCTGTGCTGATGTATGCTTCTGAATGCTGGACTCTCACGAAGAGCGATGAACTGAGCCTGCTGAGATTTGAAAGAAAAGTTCTAAGAAAGATTTCTGGACCTATCTGTGGTGGTGAAATCTGGAGACAGTGGAATAATCGGGAACTAGACCAGCTGTTCAACGAGACCAATGTAGTCCGGTTAATAAAGATTGGCAGACTCAGATGGGCTGGTCACGTCGCAAGGATAAGCGAAGATGAGATGCCAAAGAAGATATTGGAGGAGAAGATCCATTCTAAGCGCCGAGTCGGCAGACCCAGACTGAGATGGCAGGATGGTGTTAGTAACGACGCAAGGTCTCTACTTGGAGTGAGAGATTGGAGAGCGACGGCAAGAAATTGAGAAGACTAGTGTAAAATGTTGGAGGAGGCCAGGACCCACTCAAGAGTTGTTGTGCCACGTAGATAGAGATAGATTCCAGCTCTCCTCTGTAGTAAATAATTGATTAACTAGGGAGAATCCTGATCTTTCCCCTTCTATCCTGAATCTAGGACAAAGTAAGCATACATGTTTCATGTAAATTGGTGTAAGTGGAGCATGATGATTCATTATTTAACTTGTTACCAGAAGTTCATTGGGCAAGGTAAAAATCAACCTCCCGGTTTTTTTTGTTTTTTTGTTGATATGTTTCCGGGCTATCCATATCACTGTGTTGGGTAACATACAGTCCATCGTCTAGAAGATCCATGCATCCTAGTATATATATTATGTTTGTGTAGTGGAATCCACCTCTTCTCTATTAATCATGAGCTAATGAGCATATGTTTCTACATATTTTCAATATTTGGCATCCACCAGAAGGTCAATTGGCAGCCTGTCAACTACAACATGCTGTGCATCATAGGAAACTGTGCAGAATGTTCTAGAAGATGTGCAGGGAACTTCTTTAGTACACACAGTGTACCTTGCAGTCATACGAATTCACTAAGAATGTATTCCTCTAGATCGGAGTTGTATACAGGGTTTTCAGCATAAGACTGCATCCTGTATTTAACTTTGTGATCCAAACATAAGAAATACAGGATGCAGCTATTTTGAAGTCTAAAAAAGCTTATTTTAAAGGAAATTTAATCTTCTTCCTAATGAGCATATTGAAATTCCTCTATCTTTAACAGTTCGGGAGATATAGACAATTATTCGTCAAAAGGTAGACATTTCTTGAAAAAACATAAAATTAAGAATATGTACAAAGCAGATGAGAATCGAGCTATAGTTTATAGGGAATTTTTTGTTGCAAATGATGCCCAGAATCGCTTCCCGAAGTTACTGCAGTCTTATGCTGAACACCTTGCATACAACTCCGATCCAGAGGAATGCATTCTTAGTGAATTCCTTATGACCGCAAGGTAAACTGTGTGTACCAAAGAAGTGCCCTGCACATCTTGAGAACATTCTGCACAGTTTCCTATGATGCAGAGCCTGTTGTAGCTGACAGGCTGCCAATTGACCTTCTGGTGGATGCCATGTCTTATGCTGAACTTCCTGTATATAAGTGCAGATATAACCATACCAGCCAAAAATGTTCTGCTTTGCCTTGATCCACTCATGCTGCTTTACTGCAAACAATATGGAACTTCCAGTCTTTGCAATACTTCCATGTTTGCATGTGCATGAAACCCGGACAGTAACAGTGGTCGAAGCTTTTTAGCACCTTCCTTAAGGATTATGATTACTAATAGAGAACTCCATATAAAGTCAATTAGTTTTCATATGCTAGTCTGTCAAGTTCCACAATGAATAATCATTGTAGCAGTTGAAGTGCCATTGATAGTTTCAAAGTACCTCTTCTTCAGACCGAATAGCTTATTTCTAATGGAATTAATTAGTTGTGATGTGCTAGTGATATTTTTCACCTTTAGTTACACCTTAAGTTACACCTTTGGCCTATTTTAGAGGGGAGGTCATTGTAATCTCAGCATTGCGATTGAGAAGCATCTCTATTGGACATCTGTCTGTCCTAACTGTTTACCAGGGGTGAACCCACTCTCCTTTTGTTCTGGCTTTACATTGCAACTTTAGCAATTTAATTTTAGCAATGACATCATAAGATGTTCCAGTAAAATCGAGGTATACAACTGGATAAAAAATCATTTCTCAAAAAAGCTGACATAAAATTTACACAACTGAATACTTCTTAACATTGCAGGACAGTAGGAGTAAAGTAATATGTGATTTAAATTAAATTTAAATTAAGAAAGCATCCATCCATGCTATGAACACCCAAAAGTCCATTTACTGTCTTATTAAAAGTTTAAACATAATTAGTCAACAAAATTATATCGCACAAGTATTTCAAGAGTGGCACAACTCGAAAATCTGTATTTTTGATTTATCATCATATTTAAGTTCAATAGCCTTCTATGAAATGCCAAAATTTAACTTCAAATCATACCCGATACATCTCATTTGCGGTTGAAATTAAAATATAATTCAGGTACACTTTCTATATTTCAAACAAGACTGTGAGTGTTTTACATTTCTTTAATGCAGGTTTTTGAGTTCTGTCACTTTTAAATGTATATGTGATATACATTTATTAAGTTGTTCAAAATAAACAATTAGAAAAATGTTGTTTTTGAAGATGTGTATTTTAATGTTAAAGAAATAGCAAACATATATGAATATATAATCCATATGTTCCAGGTATATAGCTAAATAATGACGTATTTATAGATCAGAGTCCAGTGTCATGAATTTTCGGCAAGACAGAGTTTTGGATAGACACTTCTACAAAAACTTTTATCAAACAGAAACAAGATTCTGAATTTTCCTTCATAGGTGAAGGTTGACTAAAATCATTTAATGATAGAATCAACAAATATAGTTTTGTGCGAATAGATACACATTGCTTTATAAGCATCTCTTACTGGAATTCCCTTTCTTCCAAACTCTCCAACCTCGCCTTTAGTTCCATTAGTGTTAGCACCTCCTTCACCAGGAAGTCCTGGCATTCCTGGGACTCCACTAGATCCCTCCATGCCTCTTGGTCCTGGTGGTCCATCCATGCCTGGTGCACCTTGGAGACCATCAGTGCCATTGCACCCATCAATACCTGATGAACCAGGAAGCCCAGGTAGTCCAGAATATCCCTAAAATGTATGTACTTATGATTTATATTTTAGAATCAAACTGAACATGTTTCAAAATTTAAAAAAAATAAATAAAAATAAAATAAAATTTTTTTTTTAATAACAATTTATTGAAATTTATAAAAATAAAAAATAAAATAATAAAATTAGTGCTCTAATAGCCCAGGCTCAGGAAAGGCCAAGTGGATACACTAGTGTAGGTGTCTGATTCACAACCTTGTGGTAGCACTATCAAACCATCTGATTTATAACGACTAATTGCAGGCACTTGTTTTAGGGTTGCTTCGACCCTCAAAGTATTAGCTTGTTTTTATAGCATCTGGTTCTAGAAGCAATATATCAGTTGAAATTTTATTTATTAGCAATGATTATTGATACAAATAGTAATGATAATGCATTAAAAACTATATTTCAAAAGATTATTTAAATGTGTATAATTACATGCAGTCCTGGAGGCCCTGTTCTACCCTGTGGTCCAGGTTCCCCCTGAAAAAAAAATTTCAATACATATTTATTTAGTTTTATCAAGGGTGGTAAGAGGGTCATAAATCAAAATATTCATTATTTATAAATTAATCTAATTTAAGTATCTAGTGAATGAGATGTATTTTAATACTTTAGCTTTTGATCTCTTGTCTTTGAAATTATATTGATAAAACTGGAGACAAAACAAGGAGAATACAACTTTTTTTTTTTACTTTTATTAAGAATTAACATCTGTCTCATTTAAGGCCAACAAGTATTATAGATATTTATGAATCCATTAATACAATATAAGAAATAAATGGAAAATAAGATGATAATAAAAAAAAAAAAAAAAAAAAAAAATAGTGGATAGATTCACCTATTAATCATTTGTCTAAGTTACTGTGTGAAGCAAATATGGTGGTTTTTTCAAAATCAAAATTATGGTTAAGGAATAAAGAGTGTTCAGAAAGTATTGTACTTCTCAATGTTATACTTTATATATGACTATCAACTATATAGGTAACTTTTGTTATTAATCTTATTCTATAATTTTTGTATTTACTCACCATCTCATTAACTTTTTATCTACTCTTATTTATATTTACCAGTTATATTGCAGTATCTACTTATTAACTTTTAATTAACTATCACTCTGTTTAAGTTCTTTTCAATTTAAATGAATTCAGCAGTCTGTATTCATCATTCTTCATGGCCTTTAGATATTAACTCATTAACTGGTCCTTACTGTTTCATTAACTTTGTATTTACTCAGTTTTTATGTTTACCAATTATATTGTTGAATTGAGGCGTGGAGATGCAAAAGGGGGTAAATCCACTTTTCATCATTTTTAATTTTTTTTTAGTTAGTGTCCCCAATAAGGTGGTAAATCGTCCACCCTTCAAAGTTTGAACCCATGATGACTTCGAAACACGCATACACATACACATACACTCAACGCAAACTTTGAAGGGTGGACGATTTACCACCTTATTGAGAACGCTGACTAAAAAAATTAAAAATGGTAAAAAGTGGATCTACCCCCTTTTGCATCTCCACGCCTCAATTTACTCATTAATTTTTTAATTAACTATCACTCATTTTAATATCTTTTAATTTTAATCTTATTTCAATAGTCTTTATGTATTGTCTTCTTTACCTTTAGATATTGCCTTTATGTTATTGTCTTGACTCTTATATATTTATTCATACCTTCGTTTTTTCATACCTTTGTTTTTTATACTCTCTACAATTTAGTCATACCTTTTTGTTTGTTTTCTACTTCTAGCCCTGATGAAGGCTTGCAATGCAAGTTGAAACGTCGGCATTACAAATTAAAAAACTTATTTTTTAATTGCTGTGTATCTTTATGACTGCACACCCCAACAATCTACTTCTCTAAATACTTAACAGTCAACCATACCTCTTCAATACAAATGCATTTATTAAAAGTTGAAATACATATTTGTTCAAGGATGGGAAAACACTTTATAGTGTTATTGTAACATAAAACAAATGATTATTTTATTACCTAGAAATCAAATAGTGAACTCTCTGAGGTTGGGCTAAATCTGCTTTCAGCGATTATTTTATATACAATAACATTTATCAAGTGATTACTGTTTGAGGGAGTGGTAAGTGTTATTCAAATATGAGGTGAAATTAGAAATTATCTCATAATGAAGTATAATAATTGGCTCTAAAGTATTATTTTAAAATTAAGTATAAATGTTATGAAACCTTACCCTAAGGCCAGTTGGTCCTAAACCTCCAAAATGTCCAGTTCTTCCTTTTGGCCCTTTAGGTCCTGGGGGACCATCTGGACCAGGTGGTCCAGGTGCACCTTCCTCACCTTGAAATCCAGCTAAGCCATAGTCACCAGAATCACCTTTGATTCCAGAGCAATCACATGTGAAAGGATTAGTGCATCCTTGGCAAGCCTGTAAGAGCACATACAAATTAAAACTTTACTATTTTCAACTCTAAATGAAATACTAACTCATAACTATAATATTTCATTTTTTATATGAATGTTTCAATATAAATAAAATTTAACTCTTTTTTCTAAATTGGTTGATAACAAGTTTCGGGTCTGACCTTTGTTCACAATTGGTTATCAAAGAGATTTCATTAATTACATATCCCATTGTGCTATCATTAATAGTGATTGGTTTGTCCTACTATATTATAATTGAAGAAATTGTGATTGACTTTAGATTAAGCTAAATAATTCAAGGAATAGTTTTCTTGCAATTGATCTCAAAGTAATTGAATTACTTGTATCAATAAATATAATTCATAACAATTTTTTGTATTAAGCAGTCTTTTCTTTCAAACTTTTTTGGCTCATAGTAAATGGATAATATGATTTTATATAATATTAAACTCAATTTTAGATGTCAAAAGATATCCTATTGATATTGTATTATATATTGCAACTAGAGTTTCAACATTCCTCATTTGTCCAAACATCCATTACCAATTGCAAAAATTCTCCTAACTGCAGCATTAGTTACAGAGCTGCAAAACGTGAATACAAGAAGGATAACTAAATTTTTGTATAGAATGTGTTCATTTTTGAAGACGTTAAATTTTCATTTCCAAGTATATTTCATCAATTTAAAAATGTTGTTTTTCCCATTGTTTTGATATGACAGAATTTAAATATTCATTCAATTAGTGTTCTTATTTCTTCAGACTATTGAAATTGATTCCAAAAAAGGATGATGAAACGGGAGAATTTAGAAGGCTTCACAATGCGGAACTGCGCCAGTTATATCCGGAAAATATAGTTCAGGTAATAGCAGCGTGACGCACAGTGGGGCAAACTAAAGCAAAAAATGGCAGAAAGTCCCAAAACTAAAATTTTCCTTTCAAGGTGATGACTTAATTATCAGTTAATTAAGGCTCTGCAGAACAAAATAATGAAATTCCTCAAGCTGATAGCGACTATTTGTTGTACTGATAATTGGTGAAAGTGGACAAAGTTCAGTGGCATCAATTTGTTATTAACAGATCATTTTTTTTTTACTTGCAGTTTTAATACTTGTATATTTTTATGACATGGAATCATGATCTTCAGGTATATAATTTTGAAATATAGTATTATATTTGTCTAAATAATATAATACCATAAAATAAGATTATTGGTTTTAGATTATCTATAGCGAAGGGTTTAGTAACCTTCCAAACCCATCCAAGCATATTTTTTCCCACCATCTTCTAGTACATTATCTAAATATTATGGTTTCTTTGAAAAATCTTGCCCCAATCTGCCTCAGCCTCAGAAAAAATATTTCTCCTTTGTTACTATTAACGATGAAAATATGGCTAGGCGATTTTTTTCTCATACTGATATTTCGTCAGAAATGACCGGAGTTGACGCTGAACTAATTAAAAGGCTTCATACAATACTGATAACAATATCAAGAGGGCACGAAATTAATACTAATGCCTATCAAGAGTTTGCTCATGTTACTGCAAAGTATTATGTAGAAAATGGTACCCGATGTCACCGACCCTCTACAAGTTTCTCATTCATGGTACAGAAATAATATCTTCAGCCATGTTGCCTCAAGGGCAGTTAAGCGAGGAAGTACAGGAAGCTCTTAACAAGGATTTCAAAAAATATCGTGAACATCACCCACGGAAGTGTAATCGAGAAAAATCCAACAAGGATAAATTCATCAACTTTTTGTTGAATTCCGACCCAGTTCTAACAAGCAAACGAAAACTACCTAAAAAAAAATTTAGTTCACTACCGACAGAGGCTTTAAACCTTATTTCTGGCCCTTTTGAAAAAAAGTCTGATACAGAAGAAGAAGAAGACAGTGAAGATGATGAGGAAATATTGTAGATAGAAAGTGTGTTACTTATTTTAATGTAAAGTGTGAATTATTTTTATTTACTGTTTTCTAAGTTTTTCCGTATTATACACAAATAAAGTGAGTGATTTAGGTTTTTCAGTGTTTCAATGTATGATAAATAGCTATAAGAACCAATACTGATGATTATTCAAGATGTAAGAATATTTAGTTTATGCCAACAATTAGGGCTACTTGCCCCACTGTGCGACGGTTAAAATGGGTATGTAAAGTCGTTGGGTTTAGTAATGAGAGAATGAAAGTAATCAGTTTTGAACCATCTGGTAAACGACCGAGACAAAGAAAATGGAAAGGATTGAATGCGTTGATATTGGATTTCCTCGCTGTAACCCATAATTAAAGTCCGTAAGTCCGAATAGGTTTTAAGATTGTTTTGCATATGACAAATTTGTTATCAACTGAAAGAGGAGAATACCTGCCTATTAGTCTGTAAAATTTGCTGAATCTCCTGTTGAGTTCTTGTTTTTTGAGTCTAGTGTGAGGGTTCCAAGTTAGTCTTTTGTCAAGATGAAAGCCTAAGTAGCGTACTTTCTCGGATGTAAAGGGACATTATTGAAGTGGTTGGATGGACAGGATTTGCAGCGAAGGGTAAAAGTTATATGACTGCGTTTGGCTTCATTCTCTATTTTTATACTTTTATTCTCCATTGGTTGCACCAAGCTTCAATCTGTAAAAGAATCCTTTGGAGGTTGAGGAAGCAAGTTCAGGATCTGAATAGGATGATAGGATGTCAGTATTATCTGCAAAATTGGCTAAAAAGGTATTAGGATTGGTTGGTATATCGGCAGTGAAGAAATAATAGAGGACAGAACTCTGAGCCACCTGAAAGGAGTGATTTGACATTTAGGATCGCAGAACTAGGTATGGCGATTGGGGTAAATGGGTATTGAGCTTGAAGGGCCTGGTGCCACACCCGGTCGAAAGCTTGTGCTACATCCATAAATGCATCAGTGCTATATTGCTTGATTTCAAGGGCAGAGGATATATGATCAACAACACGAAGGTCTTGTTGAACAGTGGAGAGACTAGTTCGGATTTCAAATTGGTGGGAAGGGATGTTTTTGGATTCGAGAATAGGTAAGATACGTTTTTGAAGAATTTTATAAAATATGTTTGATAGGATGGGAATGAGACTTATAGGTCTATATGATGAGGTTTTGTTAGGAGGTTTTCCTGGTTTTAGGGAAATAATGATAATGGAGTGTTTCCTCATAAGAGTAAAATGAGTTGTGCAGAGAATAAAATTATATATGTAAGTAAGGAATACGATCGCTTTTGTGCGAGTTATCGGGAGATCTGCTAGGTAAGCAAATCATATCCAGGCGATTTGCGGATTTTCAACTATTTTAATAGGAATTTGACCTCAGAGGGGTGAACTGCTTTAGGATGTAAGGAGGTGGGAGGGAGGGAGTTCGTTCGGAGTGGGGAATAAATGTGCTGGGGTGGTGCTTGGCAAATTCTTCTACTCTGTTCTCATCTGAGGCAGCCCAGATTCCATCATTACATTGGAGAGGGTGGAATATTTAAGGATTTTAATGGTTACATTCCAGAGGGAGTTGTCAGTTGTAGAGAAAGAAAGATAGGAGTTGCTGGGTTGGGATCTAAAAAACTAATTTCTTTATAACTAATTTGGTATAGTATAGTATACGTTGTATGTTCTCCGATCATCAGGATGCCTAGTTATTTGCCATATGGGTCTAGAATGACGTTTGATTTGTATTAGGTCAATTATTTCTTGTTGTTAAGGTTTTTTTATATGATTGATATAGGAAGGTTGAGGAAAAGATGAATTCCAAACTGTTTGTTGGATTAAATTCGTAAAGGAGTTGGCTACTTCATCTAGTTCGTGTGGTGTTTTCAGGGGTACTCTGAGGTCTATGGAATCAGTTAATTTTTGAAAAAAGATGTTTCAATTTATTGGACCTCTAATAAATGATGGGGGAGGAAGTTTGGGTGTGGGTGCTAAGGATAGGGCTAGGATTAGAGGACTATCTTCAGAGGAGAGGTTGTCTAGGCGTTTAATGGAATGATTGATAGGCTAGACCTGTATGAATGAAAACAATCAAGGAGGTCAGGATTACGAGTGGTATCTGTTGGCCAGTAGGTAGGAGAGCAGGGAGAAATATAGTGGCAATGATTAGAATCAAGGGTCGACAATAGCGATCGGTCACGGGATTGGTGGTTTTGGCATTCTGTTGTTGGTGTTTGGCGTTTAGGTCTGCACCTAGAAGAAAGGCTTGCACCCAGCGAATCAAGGAAGGAACTGAATTGAGTGTTGGAGACTATTTTTCAGGATTAGAATAAGCTATTGTAAGAGGGAAAGGGAACATTTTGATAACAACTGCAGTTGTTTGTAGGAAGTCAAGATTCGGTAAATTTAGTATGTAATGGAAAACGGAATTATGGATAATGACAGAAGTGCCAGTTACTTTTGTTACTAGTATGTCGAGTTTCTGTAATCAGGGCTATATCAATATCACTGTCATGTAGTAGCGCTGTCAACTCGTCAGCATGATTCCGAATACCATTCACATTCAAGAGAAGAATGGCTAGGAAAGGTTTCGTTTAGAGATTTTTTTGGGCTGGGATTATCAAGTTGGAAAATCCATTAGTTAGGAGTGATATAAGAGGTGTGATCAATGATCAGAATTCCGAGAGGAAAGAGTTAAGTATGGATGTGATATCAGTAGCATTAGGAGGAGGCGGCATATGCTATTTTTATTGGGCTGGGTAATAGGATTTTGCGGGAGCTGGGTATGAGGCTGAGAGATTTGGTTAAGGGTTGGATATTAGGATTCATGATAAACATTTTAAGGCTGGGATTGTGGCATGGTCCCTGTTACAGTAGGTAGCTCTCTGCCACCCTTCATACTAGCATAGGAGACAGTTCCGTGTGCTAATCTTGATGGTCGTCTTCTTGTTGTCCTTACTTTTTCATTTCTTGCTTAAGCGGATTTGAGTCGACCCTTTAGTTTCTTGTATGTTTACCATCCTTTGTACTTCGCTGGATAGCCCTGGTGACATAAAGCGCATACAGCTGGATTATCATACGGCTTGTTGCAATCTTCCGTTTGGTCTGGACCCCCCGCACCTTACACATCTTGGCATATGGTGACAATAGCGATTTGTGTGTCCATATTATTAATATTTTAGGAAAAAAATCGACTATATATTTGTCAAATACCACTCACTCATTTAACACGAAATCTCAGAAACCACCGAACGGATTGGAATGAAATTCGATATGTAGATTCCTCTAGGGCCCTTGGTGCTAAGAAAGGAATTTTTAAAAAATCGGCCTGGATCGCGGCTAATTCGCTAAAAATGCGATTACAATTTTTATTGGGAGAATAATAATAGATTAATAGTCATATGGTATATGGAGATAAGCTAAGTTAAAAAATAGGTTAGATGCTTAAGCCGCACACTTTGATCACAAATTAAGTTCCTTATAGTTGTAAACAAACAGAAATACGATCGATGTCGAAACCTTGGTGGTCGAACATGGTACTTTATGTGAACTCATGGTGTCTGCAGAGGTGTACTCTTACAAGTTTAGTTGTTTCGTGGCGAGAAGCTATTAAAAGACTAAGAGGGGGTTTAAAGACTTGTGTTCTCTGATGATGACGTGTAAGGCCAGTACGATGTTCACATTACTTACAAGCAACCCACCAACCTTGCTTTACCCCAACTACTCTTCCTTCAGCTTTCCGGTCGCAAGATAATTGTTCTGAACTATAATTGGCCCTTTCCAAATCGGCATTTCTCAACCAGGCCCAAGTTGCATATGTAATAATGGTCGAATGACTGATTTATATAAAATAATTTTGTTGCGAATTGATAGTGGAGATTTTCTTCGGAAATATGGTGACATCGTACTGATAAGTTTTTTGGCTTTGCAGCATTTATTATTAATATGGGATGTAAATGTCAAACGTTTATCTAATTCGAGTCCGAGGTTGGTAACAGTTTGAGCCCAAGGAATTCGGATTTTATTAAGGATGATATGATCCGCTATTTTGGGTCTTCTTTTTGTAAACATTATTGCTGCAGTTTTGTTTTCATTTATTTGAATTTTCCATTTTTTGTAATATTTATTGAATTTAGAGTATAATGATTTTAATCTATTTTCTATTGTATCTATCCTGTAGGAACTAGTGTAAATGGCGGTGTCATCTGCGTAAAATGATCTTTCAACTAAAAGAAGAGAAGGTAGGTCAGATATGTATAGGTTAAAGAGAGTAGGGGAAAGGCAGGATCCTTGGGGAAGACCAGCTGATAGGGAATGTTTAGGTGTTGTGGTGTTGTTGATTGTGATTTGGAAGGATCTATTAGAAAGGAATGAATGAATAATATGAATGATGTAGGATGGGAATTGGTAAGTGATAAGCTTGTATATCAGTCCATTATGCCATATTGTATCAAAAGCCTTTTCGATGTCTAGTAAGATCATCCCTGTATGTTTTCTTTCATTAAAACCTGCTGTAATAAAATCTGTCAATCTGGATAATTGTGCCACTGTAGAATGGTGGTTTCTAAAACCAAATTGGTCATTAACCATGATATTATTGTCAGATATAAAATTGTTTAACCTCTTTAAGAATATTTTTGAAATAATGTTAAGAAGGCTGATTGGTCTATAGTTGACGGCTTCTGAAGGGTCTTTATTTGGTTTAGGTATCGGTATAGTTTTTGCTGTTTTCCAGGAAGTAGGGAAATGTTGGAGGCGGAAAACTGAATTGAAGATTTTTGTCAAGAACATTATTGATTTTTTACTAAGGTTTTTAATTACTATTATAGGAATATTGTCTTCGTCCGGAGCTTTTTTATAATAAGAATTATTTCTTTTGGTGATACGGAAGGGAAGTTAGATGGTACATTTTGTTGGAGATATTTATTTACAGTTCGGTTTACTGAGCGATTGTGGTGGGATGTGCCCAGGTCTTTAGTAATTTGAGAGGTGGAAGTAAAGTATTCTGCTAGTAAAGTTGCTTTGCTTTTATCAGAGTAGGCGAATCCATCCGGTATTTTAAGGAGTGGTATACATTGTGAACGATTTGTAAAAATGCGGTGAAATTTCCATAGAGATTTGTCTCCTGGTTTAATGTCTTTAAGGGTTTGGGTCCGTTTGTGATTTTTCCAATCATTTAATTTATTTTTTACATATGAATTTAATCTATTAATTATTATTTTATGGATTGGGTTATTGGTGCTTTGATACTTTTTTCTTATTTTGTTTTTAACTTTATGAGAATTTTTAGATTAATAGGAAAATTGTCATTACGTTCGTAGGATATTTTAGGAATAGCAGTGTACATAGCTGATTTAATTGTGGAATTGAATTTATTTATATTATGCTCTAAGTCAGAGGAGAATGTAATTTCGGGGTTTATTTCTAATTCTTGATCGATCATTTGTCTAAACATTGGGCAGTTGACATTTTTAAAATTCATTCTAGGTGCTGATTTGTTTTTATTTACTTTAGAATTTACCCGGAAAATCACAGGGTTGTGATCCAAAGAGAGACATGGTACAGAGACGAGACGAGAGATATTATGGATATTTTTAGATAGAGCTAGGTCTATAATACTCGGTTTAAAACGGCTTTGAGATGGAATATACGTGGGTTCTGTGGGGCTATGCAATTCAATGTTATATCTTGATAGTATATTTAACAGAGTTTTACCATTTTTGTTATTATTATGACAGTTCCACTGTTTATTTTTGGCGTTTAGGTCCCCGAATATGATAAAATTGTTACCAATATTAAATAATTTAATTAAGTCAGGGGGTATAGTTTATTAGGAGGTATATATGTAGCAATAACTGTGGTAATTTTATTATTTATTCTAAGCTGAATGGCGACAGCTTCGATGTGAGTGAGGCCATCTACCGGCAGATATGTATGTCTAATATCTTGGCGGGTTAATATCATAACTCCCCCGCCTTGCCTGTTTCGATCTTTCCGATATATTTTGTAACCCTGAATCGAAATTCTGTCACCTGGGGCTAGTCGAGTCTCACTTACTGAAACGATATCCGGTTTATTTTCGAATAGGAATTGATTAAATTCTATTGAATTACTTTTTATGGATTGGGCATTCCACATCAAAAATTTGATTTTATCGTTATTAGTTATCATTTACATTAATTAAAGACTTGAGATTGCTAATATAAATGATTAAATAAATAAAATAAGAGAATAATAACAGAAATGTGAAGAAATGCTTAGGAGTTTGTTTATTGTTTATGTTTATAGTACACGGGTACTGTAAGTATTTTGTTTTGCCCTAGACATATTTCAGTATCTCTTTAGTATCTGTTAGGTAAAGATCTGTAAATTGTGTAGAGTAAAAATATTTATTTAGATATGCGAGTATGTAACTATTTAAAGTTGATGTGCTCTTGTTGTGAGTGTAGGTTGTAGAGTTAGAATTAGAGGAGGCGAAGTTCGTAAGTAATTCTAAAACATAAGTTATTATAATATCTTTAAACATATAATTATAGAATATATTAGTATTTGTTAAATTAACTATTAATCAATAAATGATAACAGTCCTTCTATTAAAATAAAAATTTTAGACATACCGTCTTCAGCATTTTTTAGTTTTAACATCGTATTTTTAAAATTTGAGATAATTTTCCCAATGTTGAATGAACTGAAAATTTTTTTTATTTCTTTGAAACAGTCAGAGAACGAAGGCTCCTGATTCTGTTGATCTTTCGATGAGAAGGTGTTTTGAGGCCATTGAGATTTTGGGTTCGGGAGAGTTGAAAATGCTTCTTTAGTTGCTTTAAAATTCTTTCGTGGGGCTGCTTTTACTATGGGGCTTTTCTTGCTTAGTTGCAATTCCATGTTTCTAGTGTATTTAATACAATTCGGTGAGTTTTAGAAATGTTCTTCGGAGCAGTATATACATTTAGGTTTGAATCCGTCGATAAGGGCGTTAGGGCAGTCTTTTGACAAGTGATTTTCTGAGCATTTAAGACACTTTGGTTTCTTAAAACAATTTCGTGCCACATGGTTGAATTCCTGGTATACGTAGCATTGCGTGATTATTTTATTTGACCTATATTTTTCCCATTTTATTACTAGGTCGCAACAGCAGTTGATTTTTTAATTTAATTTAATTGTTCTTTATTTTCTAGGATAACTATAGCCAACGGAAGTTTAATCAGTCCTGTTTCTGTTTTTTTTTTTCCATCTGGTATATTTTGTGTACCTGAAGGCCTTGGTTTTTTAGGTTTTCTGTTATCTCCTCGATAGGAAATTGTGGGGGAAATCCTTTTAGGACTAATTTAGGTTTTATTTCGCTTTTAGGAGTAAAATGAAAATTACATTATTTTCTTTAAAAATTTTTTAATTAGAAAAGTCTTGGCTAAAATGAAAGCTGGTTTTATTCCCGGAGCGTTTATGGTTTCTTTTATGCTTTCAAAAATACTGATTGCTAATTTTGCCTTTATTGTTAGTAGATGTAGAAAGTTCCGTAGTTTCATCTTCATCCATATCGGAAAGTATGTCGTAGCAGTTTGCCACATGAATATTATATTGTACAGCATCACCTCTTTTTCTTTTGAAACCCTCCTCCAAGGGCTTTGGAATTGAGAATTGTTAACTTTGTAAAATTAATAAGAAAAACGAAGAACTATAATGAAAAATAAAAAATGTCTTAAATAAAAAACTAAAGAAAACTACTACCGACTACATCTCACTGACACAGACACATCATAAGAAAATATCACGAAACCTCTATGTAAAATATTATCATAAAAAAATGAAAGTAACGGAGGATTATTAATTTTAAGATTACCGACTATGAAGATATAAAATATGACATAAAAAATAGGATCAAAGTCGGTTTCAAGTCGCCGCCCATCATTCAGCACAATAGATAACCTACAATGTATTAACCAAATTATTTAAAAATCCACTGAATACAACATACCGTTGTATAGTTACTTTATAAATAGAAGCTCTAGCAGAAGCAGGAATAGATTTCCTATATATAGAAATAATTAAAGAAATATACAGAAACGGGGAGGCTTTTGTAGCTGTTGAAATGAAATGAAATGAAAAAATAAACTTTATTCTGGGACTTTGCCGCTTCCTCCTCAACAGCCTCAATTTCCTGACCCTCAACCTCAGGTACCATTGCCTCAATCACAGCACCAACTGACCATACAACACATTCCAGCACCACTAATCAAACCTGATCCACACACCCTTTATCAGATACCCCATATTCCTCCTCCCCAATCTACCTCAGATCTCACATCCTTATTTAAATCCTTCTTATCAGAGTTGAAAACTCTCATCACCCCTACTTATATCACTCCTTTCAAATGTTGTCCCTCTTCTAATTCCTCTTCAAAAAAATCCTTAAATGCCTCCCACAAAACCTTTATCCATTCTCATTTGGAATGCGAACGGTATTTGAAACCACATTGACGAACTAACATCCTTAGTACATAACAAAAAAATCGATGTAGCACTGATCACAGAAACTAGACTGACTTCTAAACATCTCAACATATTACAGTACCATAACTACCATACAGACCACCCAGATGGTAGAGCTCATGCCATCATCCATCAGTCCCTCTCTCACCACCAACTTCCCTTACCTGTAAATGAATTCCTACAATCCACAGCAGTCGTAATCAAAACCTTCTCCTATCCCATCAAAATAAGAGCAGTCTACTGTCCCCCTAATAAACCAATCTCCATTTCCCAGTTCAACACCTTATTCAACTCCTTAGGTCACCGATATCTCTTGGGTGCAGATTTAAATGCTAAGCTCCAACTATGGGGTTCAAGGACTACTAACTCTCGTGGGCGTGCATTCCATTCTGCACTTCATTCCCTTTTCATTTCTACTTGTTCTCCTACTTACTGGCCGACGGATCCAAACCGAAACCCCGACCTTCTAGATTTCTTCATTCACTCAGGCTTAGGACCTTTCCATCAGTCCATTGAACGTTTGGATGAACTTTCCTCTGATCACAGCCCTCTAATACTAACCTTTTCCATCACTCCAATTCCAAAACTTCCTCCCCCATCATTTATAAGAGGGCCAGTAGACTGGAACCTCTTCCGCAAGGTTTTAAGAAGAACGAAAGGGAACAGAGCTCCTGGACATGACGGGATTCAGACAGTCCTTCTCAAGCAGCTCCCCAGAAAAGGAATAATGCACCTCACGAACCTGTACAACTCCTGCTTGAGGTTAAGATACTTCCCCGTTCAGTGGAAGCGTGCAATACTGTTTCCACTCCTCAAGCCGGCTAAGACAGGAGACAAGCCAGAACACTACCGGCCAATCAGCCTGTTGCCTCACCTCGGAAAAGTCTACGAGAAAATTGTTCTCAATTACCTACGGGACTTTTGCGAGGAGAACTCAGTTATTCCGTTCGAACAAACGGGTTTCCAAGCACGTCCCAGTACTGAACACCACCTGATGGAGCTGCAAACTGGGGCGTGCACAAACTTCAATAGGAATACTGCAACAGCGCTGATCTCCATAGACTGCACGAAAGCATTTGATTCCGTATCTTACGGGATCCTATGCAGAAAACTTGAAAATCTAGAATGCCCTGAGCTGCTCTATGGAGTCATTATCTCCTTTCTCAGTGAGAGAAGTCTCGCTGTGAGGGTTCGTGACGTCCATTCACATTCTGTACCCTTCACTTGCGGTGTCCCACAAGGAGCAGTATTATCTCCAGTGCTGTTCAACATCTACACTGCTGAAGTGGTTGGCAAAAACTACGGTTAGGCGACAGTAGCCGCTTTTGCCGACGATATTACCATCACTAGCAGCAGCATGAACCCCACTAGAGCACTAAGTCAGGTCGAAACGGTCTGAGGAGGCTGAACTCACTTAACATCCAAGTAAATCCAGCCAAAACGGACTGCGTAGTGTTCTCACACCAGCGTGGGAAAAGGACAACACTGCCGAAGACCCTGCGAGTGGCAAACACCACCATTGCCCCCTCCAACTCCATTGTCTACTTGAGCGTTACCATCGATAGAGGGCTGAAATTTTCAGCTCACTGTTACAGGGTACACCGCAAAGGGAGAAGAAGATCCTATCACCTCCATCACCTACTATCCTCTCCAGCACTTTCCCTCCGTCACAAACTTTGCATCAATAAAAGCATGTTGAGACCTGCCCTCCTGTACGGTGCCCCTCTTCGCACCCGCCTTTCAGACGGAACTAGACGGCACCTGCAGCGGTTCCAGGACACCATGCTGAAGAAGATGGCAAAGTCTACATCGCTGAAGAAGAAGAAGCCAGAAGACCTTCACGAGATCTTCGATCTTCCGACCGGAGTTCATCCAGCGCCGGCACGTCAAGTTTCTGGATTCCCTTCATTTCTTCGACACCAACTTTTTTTTTTTTTTTTTTTTTTTTTTTTTTTTTTTTTTGTTTTTTTTTTTTTTTTTTCCAAGCCCCTATTGGATATAAACATGTATTTATTGATTTCTTGAGGTCTGGTCTTTTTCTGTACTAGGTACATTGTAAGACCTACAGAAAGTTTGTGAAATCATAATGTGTGGTTGTCCAGAAACATAAATGTTTAGGTGATGGGGCTCACCTAAACCTTGTTGTTAACTTAAAACTAATTAAATTTTTTTAAGATTCCATAGATCTCAGAGTATCCCTAGAAACTCCTCAAGACCTAGACAATGCTACAAATTCCTTTACCAACACAATCCATCAAGCAGCCTGGGCTGCATCCTCACCTCGCCCTTCTCCTAAAACCCGCAAGGAAAATCCTTTACTCCAAGATATTTCAGACCTAATCCGATCCAAACGCTATTACAGGGCCATATGGCAAAGAACTAGACACCCTGATGATGGAAATACTATAACTTCCTTACCAAACTCCTTAAAAAGAACCTGGCTACATTTAGATCCAAATCCTATAATTCCTACCTTTTCTCACTTTCTGCTTCAGACAACTCCCTCTGGACTACCAACCCGTTTCCCACCCCCTCCACCGTGTAGATGGCTCATGGGCTGCTTCTGATGAGACCAAAGCCGAAGAATTTGCCACTCACCTTTCCATTATATTTGCTCCCTATCCTGAATCCAATCCCACACACACAGCATCAGTTGATGAATTCCTTGACTCGCCTATTCCTCTCTCCTTAACCCCTAAAGCAATAAACCCCTCTGAGGTCAAATTCCTTTAAAAAAAAATTAAAATCCCGAAAATCTCCTGGGCTCACAAATCCTAAAACAACTTTCTCAAAAAGCTAAAATATTCATAACCTACTTATACAATAGCATCATTCGAACTACCCATTTCCCTCTCCTATGGAAACATTCCACTATTATCCTTTTCCTAAAGCCGGGTAAACCTCCCAACGTCCCTTCTTCATGTAGACCAATCAGCCTTCTCCCAATACTTTCAAAACTTTTTGAAAAACTTCTTCTCAAACGCCTCCTACCTATCCTTGAATCCCAAAATATTCCATCACATCAGTTTGGGTTCCGTTCTAGCCACTCCACTGTTCAACAAAGCCTCAGTCGTTGACCACATTTCCTCCCCTCTTGAAAGCAAACAATATTGCTCCGGTGCATTTCTAGACATAGAGCAAGCCTTTGACCGGGTATGGCATGCCGGTTTGCTTTTTAAGCTCAAAACCCACCTACCTCAATCCCTCTTCCTGGTTATTAGATCCTACCTCTCTAACCGTTCCTTGCGAGTTCGCTGCGGAATGGAATACTCTCACAGTTACCCAATTGAGGCAGATGTTCCGCAAGGCAGCGTTCTTGGCCCAGTCCTATATATCCTGTATGCTGCAGATATCCCTACCACTCCCGATACATTTCCTAGCAACATTTGCCGATGACACTGCTGTCCTTTCATCCCATTGAGATCCCTTAATATCTTCCCACAATCTCCAAACCCATTTATCCCTGATTAAAGATTGGTGCAACAGCTGGAGGATAAAAGTAAACGAATCGAAATGTACCCACGTAACGTTTACTCTCCGCCGCACATACTGCCCTCCTGATTATAAAAATAATATTCTGCTACTCATAGCTGACACAGCACGGTAACTTGGCTTCTTAGATAAAAGACTTACCTGGAACCCACACACTAGACTTAAAAGGCAAGAACTTAATAGACGCTTCAGCCAATTGTACAGACTACTAAATAAGACATCTTATCTTTCCATTGACAACAAACTTCTCATATACAAAAGCATCATTAAACCTATTTGGACCTATGGACTTGAACTGTGGGGAAAGCCAAACAATCGAATATAAAACGCATTCAATCCTTTCAATCCAAAGTCCTTCGTACTATTGTAAATGCTCCATATTATGTCTCCAACAAAACCCTTCATAATGACCTCAATATACCTTTGTTCCTTGACCTGATACCTCTTAAATTTTCCAAATTCCATCAAAAACTTTCCAACCATCTCAACCCTTCTCGCAGATTAAAACGGCAATGGCCCCGAGACCTATTGTAATAATTATATAGTAATGGAGTTCTGGCAATGGTCAGCTTCTCCACTCAAGTCCTGAGCGACTGTGGCGCTCCCTCTCAACTTCCACTAGATTTTACGCTAGTGATGCGGCTGAGAGAAGAGCGCTAGGATTACTGGGGGCCTGGCTTGCCCTCCCATAAGTTGGGGAACAGGCTTGGTCTGGGGTTTTCCTGGCATGTTTGTGTAGATTGTATAAATAGTGTGACTGTGCTTATTAATTTATTTAATGTTTTTTTTTCTCTGCTCCTTTATTATTACTATTGTTTTTTATTTTATTTATTTATTTTTTTATTTATTTATTTATTTTAGAGGCGCGGTAGCTCAGTGGGTAAGGCGCTTGACTACCATGCTCCCAGGCCCGAGTTCGAGTCCGACTGAAGGCAGAAAACTTATATTCTGTTATTTCGGTCGTGGATCGAATTCGAGGTCGGGAGACCCTCCTGGGGCCCACCCAGCCTCTTAAAAAGTGGGTACCCTTAATTGGGGGAAAAACCTCGCGGTTGAGCGTGAATTCTGGCCAAATCACCTCCTTTCACAACCGTTGGCTTAGAAACAGTACAGCCTACCTAAGTACTGAACCCGAGACCCTTCATGGGTTGTAAGTGGTACAGGTTTTTTTTTTATTTTTTTATTTTATTTAATTGTACATAGTGTATGAATGTATTATTTGTCATCCATATTATCCATTGCCCTTTAAGAGGCAGCTTGTAATATTTATTCAATAAAACTTTTGGAAAAATAAAATTCTGGGATTTACTGTCCCCTAAGAATAAAAATAATGCACAGTTAAAAGTACAATTGTCTGGCATATTATTTATAAATTAGATGCTTCAGTAATTTCAGCATACATGTTTTACAGGAAAAAAAATTAAAAAATATTAAAAATAAATAAATATAAGAAATAATAATTATAACATAAAATACAATCGTATATATATGAACACATAAAAGAAAGAAAGAGAGAAAAAAAAAAAAAGTAATTCTAAATATTCATTTGATTATTGACATATTTGTGGAAGATTGATTGTCTAAAAGGTACAGGAATAAATTATTTTTAAAGGACGTTATGGAAGCTGCTTTACGGATAGAAGTGGTTAGGGAATGCCAGCAGAAGGTAGCACGAATGATAAAGGATTTGTCAAAGGAAGCGGTTTTATGTGAGGGGATATATAGATTAAAAGGTTGGGTACTAGTGTTTCGGAAGTGGATAGAAGAACGCAGAGTTAATAGATCAAGAATATTGGAAGGGTTTTGGTTTTAAGACATTGAAATAGGAAAGTACCCAGAAAGTATTGCCGTCGGAATTTAGGAAATAGCCACCCAAGCTCAGAATATTGGCAAGTAACGTGTCTGGGGGCTCCTAAGATAAATCTAATGAAGCAGTTCATAAGTCTCCTCAGCTTCATCTTGAGATCCCCCGACAGCCCCCCCTAAATCAAGCAACAGAAATCAAAGCAAGGGAAAAGAAGAGAGGACACTAGAAGTTGACGAGTACTCCGGGAAAAGGAATCTCGAGATCAATACAGTTGTTTAAGGATTATGATGGATTTTTTGGAAATTTGGGCGATGTGGTTATTCCAAAATAGGTGATGATCAATAGCTGTTGTTAGAGAAGGCAAGAAGTTTAGCATTAAAAGAGGAGTGAAACAAGGATGCCCTCTATCACCAATTCTCTTCAACTGCCTCATTAATAAACTCTTTAAGGAATTTGAATGGGAAGGAAGAGGTATTCAAATAAATGGCAGGTGCTTAAATAATTTAAGGTTTGCAGACGACATTTGTTTATTAGCTCCTAGAAAAACTGATTTGCTTAAAATGATCAATGATCTGATTGCTAAGAGTAGAAAATATGGGTTACAAATAAATTACCAAAAATCGAAAGTAATTACAAATACGGAAGAACTACATATAACAATAGAAGAACATATAACAGAATACTCAAATCAACTCATATGAGTGGGGGTGGAGCTAAGGGTGGGGGGCTTGGACGGTTTTTTCAGTTTTTCGTTAACTCGAAAACTCTTGCCTCTAGCGAAAATATATTTATGTACTAAATTAATTTACATAACTTATTAAGTATTCTTTTTGGCTATAACTCCGAAACTATTTGTCTTTTCTCGAATTTCTTTTTTTCATATTAAAGCTGGTTAGATTTATTATCAGATACCATATATTTAATTTTAATTAAGTTCCGAGGTGGAATGGATACACCTCGCTGAATTACGCGTACTGTTGTGAAATCCTTATTTTTTTGGAACATTTCTCGTTATAACTCTAAAAATATTTGTTCGATTCTGAATTTCTTTTTTCCATCTCATAGCTGGTTAAATTTGCTATTAGATTCTATATATCAAATTTTGATAAAATTCTATCAATACTATATACCATGCTAGCACACTAAATATGTATGTTTTGGCAAAACATGACATTTTTGATATGTTAAGTGGGCTGGCGTGGGTGTTTCACGGACTTTAATCAAAATTTTATATATAGAATCCAATAGCATATTTAACCAGCTATGAGATGGAAAAAAGAAATTTAGAATCGAACCAATATTTTTAGAGTTATAACGAGAAATGTGATGAAAGTGGCTAGGGAAAGAGATTGTTGGTTCAAAATTGTTTGTTTGTTTGTTTATTTCGTTTAACGTCACTTTATGCTGCTATGGCTAATCGGACGATGCTACGGTGGGAGTCCTAAATTTTGCATATCCAGATATAAGTAGGATAGGGATCTTTAACGAGTACCTGACATCGCACAGGCTCGGGACCCCCATTTTACGTCCCTTCCGAAGGACGGCATAGCTAAGGATTTTTTACTCCCTTTAAAAAATCCTAAGGTCATCTGCCGGGCTGCGAACCCGCGATCTTGGGTTTAGTAGGTTGCTATGCTAACCACTACACCACAGGTGACCCCCATTCAAAATTGTATACAATCTATAGAAAGAAAAAAGTTTTGTTTTGTTTTTGTTTTTGTGGTTTATAAAGAATATTGTATATTTTATTTTATATTGTTACAACTCAATTTCTATTCTTTAAAATTATTTTGGAGCTGGACTCCATTTAACCTCTTGAGGGAGAGGTTTTGTCATAAATATGATGCCAATAAAGCTTTATTATTATTATTATTATTGACAATTACGGCATTGAATAATGTCCCTTTTTGGATATGGTTTTTCTACTATTACATTTGTGTAGTAGAGCCTTTTGATGTCATAGATTTTTTCGACTCCTGGGGTTGGTTCAAGGTTAACAAACAGGAGTAAAGGTATTTTGTTACCTATTCCTATTCCAACGAATTACCATTCGTTTTAATTTGCAATTACCTATAATATATTTAGCGCGACGGTTTTTACAGCAGAGTTTCTTCAAGAATAACGTTTCGTTAAAAATAAAAGTTTTGGACTAAAGAGTAAAATTTAATCGTATTATTGTACATGAAAAAGACGAAATGGAAGTTAAGGTTTTCACGAAGTGACTCTAGCTTATAACAAGCTCTTCGGTATCATCGACATTTATCTATCTTAATCTTGTTCTCCAAAGTACAGATATATATTCCATTAAGATCTTCCTGAAGTCTTTTAATATCTGAATGTTAATGTCATTGTGGGAAGGATGAATATATTTGGAGATCAGCAATAGATAGAGAAAATTAAGAAATTAATGTAGTGGAAAGGGAGCCAATCGCGCAAAAAAATTGTAAGGGATCCCAAAGAACTGCTTGGGTGATAGTGAAAAAAAGTTTTAGCTTTATATTTTCATTAACAGTGTTATTTCGTAAACTCCTTGAACTCTAAGCCGTTGAGGTAGACAACATATGTGTGGAAATAAGAAAGTTTTAAATTACGTTATATAGTGCATAAAAATTTCTTGCTTCAAGTTAGGTTTTAGTCCTAAGTTCACCATAAAGCTTAGCAAGACCTTACATGGCTTCATTTCTTCTTCAAAAAGTTTTTCAAACATGGCTTGAAAATTGCGTGGTAGGATGCATTTTTTCGGTTAAGGGTATATTTCTGAGACAGTATTTTTCGGTAAAAAAAGAACTGAATGATGTATTAGTTTTTTTAATAATAAATCATTAGTGGCCTTTTCTGCTTAAAATAGCCATTAAATCATCTTTGAAAAAAAAAAAAAATTATTCAGTTCGTAAATCTAGTGAATAACAAGCATAGTTTGGGTGTGAGTAACTAGAATGGTTTATATTAGCTCAATAACATAAAATGAAAATATAAAAATTTCATTCCCTCAAAGCTCCTGAAATGACTAGTAACAAATATTACTGTTTATTTATCTGGCCACATAACAGTATAAAAATATCAAAAAGAAGAAAAGAAAAGAAAAAAGTTAATAAAATAAATTTTCCAAATAAACAGTACGATGAATTATAAATATTGAAAGTTGTACATCGGCATTACATACTATCGATTTAACTGCATTCGAAAATAAAATATAATTCAAATAAGTTTGAAAAAAAGTTCAAAAATCAAAATTTTAGGTTCATGATACCATTATTGACACTCTGAGAAAAACCTTCATCCAAGAGCGTTTTTTCTCTAATTGCGATTTTTTTTTTCTTTGCTTATCCATGTTTATGAACTAAAGAACTAAAACTTAAAAACAAATTTTTTTTTTAAATTAATAACCTTAACACAAAAGAAACTTAACTGTAAAACAGTGTCCTTAAAAACAGTTTCGAAGGATAACTTCCTCCATTGTTGTCCTCCAGGATACTGTTTTAAAATATTTAACGGTTTTAAGATGGCGGTCCTTAAAAGGACACTTTTTAAAAAATATTCGACTATTTAACTGTATTTAACTTAACGATAAGACACATTCGTAAGTTTAACAAATACTGATTTATTTGTTTAATCTTTCAACTAGAACGACTATATTAACTAATCCTGGTTCCAATAGTAATTAAGAATAAAACATCATAATAATGAAATTCATTAAAACGAATCTTGAAATTTATTTATTTATTTATTTAGCTCAACAACCCGCAAGCGAGTCATGGCTTCCTCCAACAGCAATCGCCATATGTTTTTGTCCTGGGATGCCACCATCCAATCCCTTACTCCGATGGACCTGCAATCCCACACTGCCCAACCACCGTAACCTGGGTCTCCCAACTCTTCGCCAGCTTAGGAAATACCTAATGAAATTTAAAAACCTAAAAAACGTCTGACAGTATCATCTATAAATGTATATTTGCCTTAGAGTTCAATATAGGGTGGGTTAATTATATAAATGAGTCTCCTACATTTAATAAAGCTTCATCACCCACGTTTGGGAAGTAAAATGATCTTCTTGTGTTGTTCGTGTGGAGGTAGAATATTTCAAACTCCTCGCCTCGAATTTGGTGAGTTTTCCCACGAAATGCTTTACACTTATCCAATATGGGTCATTCCATGCCAAATCAACCAATTTTAGATTAGATTTGGATCTTGACCTTTCCGATTTCTTTCTTTGGGTTTTTGGTATAGCAGCTGTACTTACCAAGACTAGTAAAAATGTAAAACATTACATTTTTTTGACTTTTGGTTTTTGAGTTATAAGCTTTTAAAAATTCAAAAAACTACTGTTTTCGGTCCTCATTTAGTATATTCCAAATTACGCCATTGAAAAACTATTGCTCCCAGAGTACTCAAATTTGCGACATTCTTTTCTATTTAAAATGCCCTTTAATATGATATATCATTTGATATATTTTCGGTTCATTTTGAATTATTTCGAAACATCCTAAAACGATTTAAAAAAAAAAAAATATATATATATATATGCTAATTTATCTTCAACTAAAATATTTTTTTTTATCAAGAACCCATTTCTGTCCCATCCTAAAATTTTGTCTACATGTAGTCAGTAATAGTATAAATCACATTTAGTTTTTTCAAAAAAATCGAAGGGTACGTATTTTGGGAATTACGGAAACCGTTTTAGGATGTTTTACTAGTCATTGGTGACAGCTGCTATACCAAAAATCGAAAAATAGAAATTGGAGAGGTTAAGGTCCAAACTTTCGGTTGATTTGGCACGGAATGACCCATATAGCTTTTTATGTAAAAACAAACAAAAAACTATAGGTTGGCAAAGTTGCCCCATCTTGACCGTACTTCTTAGTGCAACTTTGCCAAGTTATAATATAAACCTAAAGAAAAAGTAAAATTTATATTGTCAAGTTGTTCTAAATAAATATAGACTTATATATTTAATTATGTAATTAATGTATACTTGTTTCCTTACAATTTCTTGGAGGAATTGGACTCCAGGAGTCCAGAGACTAATTCCCTCATGGTCAAAGGTCGAATCAGATAACAATACATAAACATCTTAATCCTATCCCGTCCATATTCTAATGTCTAATTCCATAGCAATCTAAAGTACAATATCTTAATCCTATTTTTTGATAACACAAAAAATAAAACTTTACTTCTATAATCCTTAACTAACATAGTACAAAAATCACACTTTATTTACACTTATAATAATTCTTAAACCTAACTTACAGCTAATACTCACGCAAAATAAAATTCCTTATTATAAAATAAAATCCCACAAACACTTACACGCACACACACATACAGTCTGGGTCAAAAGTATTCGTACATTAGTAAGTTTTATTTTCTTTCATTTAGTTTTGTATTTATTACATATTTATTTAATTTAAACACATATAATATTGAATTCACGATTATAGAATAGAGTTAATATTTTTCATGAGAAAATTTACTGAATTTAGCTTGATATCTTATACATTATAGTAAGATGTCTCATTTTTATGAGTCAAAAGTATTCGTACACTAGACTTTAACTGTAGTTTCTACCCCCTGTCTTAATATTTTGAGGATAACCTGTCTTTACCATAACGTCATTTGTAAAGATGTAGCGATTATTAGTGCTTATTATTGCTGTTCGTAAATTGAAAATGGGGCGCAGAACCAGAGAGACGACTGAAGAGGATACAAAAATTATTTTACGCCTACTTAATGAGTTACGGTCGCTTAGAGAAGTAACTAGACCTCACTCAACTCTCCAAGATGCTATTAAAATGTATGGAACGAGAAAACTTTTAAATATTAGAGAGAACAGGATGATTAAGGAAAATTTACTCCAAACATGAAAGACATATCACGAGAAAAGTTAAAAGAAAACCAAGAATTAGCGCCACTAAATTAATGTATGAACATTTGTCTGAAAGAGGAGAAAAAGGGGAGTGTTTTAACAATGCGCATATGCTTGAGACGGAACGAGCTTGGAGGAACTAGGACAGCTAGGAGAAAACCATCAATAAGCAATATTATGAAATATTGACCTTGGGAATAGGATAATATTTACCAAGGAGGGTAAAATTGAAATGTCGAAAGACATATCACATAATCGAAAGACATATCACGAGAAAAGTTAAAAGAAAACCAAGAATTAGTGCCACTAAATTAATGTATGAACATTTGTCTGAAAGAGGAGAAAAAGGGGAGTCTGAAAGAGGAGAAAAAGGGGAGTGTTTTAACAATGCGCATATGCTTGAGACGGAACGAGCTTGGAGGAACCAGGACAGCTAGGAGAAAACCATCAATAAGCAATATTATGAAATATTGACCTTGGGAATACGATAATATTTACCAAGGAGGGTAAAATTGAAATGTTTAACCTTCAGAGGGGCCAAAAAGTATGGAGAAACAAATAGGGTAAATCACGGGTTATGGTCATAGTTAAGGAAATTGATTGATGCAAAAGAGGATATCGTCTAGACTGTTTCGCAGATTACTATTTTTTTTACATATTTAGATTCACAAATTCTTGTTCTATTAAATGTTAAATTTACTAAAGCTCTGCATTTTTCCTTGAAAAAGATTTTTCAGTTTTTATGCAAATATCCTAAAGATACCAGTTATGGGCACAGTGTATGAGTTATGGTCATAGTAAAAACCAGTTATTGTTGGAAAACTTGGAATTTCTACGAATATGTATATAATTAATTTTATAGGAAATTTAATGAGATTTAATTTTGATTTGCAGCATAGTTTTCTAGAGTCTATCGTTTTCGAGATACTTTCGAAAAACAAACTTGGGACGTTCTCCCCTTCCCCCACCCTTAACTCACCCCCCAGGGGCCTGGACTTTTAATATGTTTACCTTCTAACTACACCTAACAAAGCTGTGAAGTCAAAAATTAGCGCATATTTCATGCACTCTACACCCCTCATTTCAGTACTTTTTAACTGGGGTCGCACTTCTCTGAGAAAACACGTTTGTTGGTACTCATTCCGAAACTAATTGTTCGATCCAAAATTTCTATTTTATATTTGAATGCTCATTAAATTTCCTATAAAATTAGTTATATACATATTCGTCGAAATTCCAACAGTTTTCGAGATATACGTTATTAAAAATCGATAATTTTAGAAATAAACAAAATGTTACCTCACTTTTTATTAAACACTTGCTTCTAATACCCGAAACGTATACATGAAATTAAAATAAATTTAATGCTCTACAATTTTGTATCTGACGTTTTTTCTGAGAAACGATTGTGGAAGGTACTAGAAACAAGAGTTTGAGAAAAAGTGAGGTGACATTTGTTTTTTCCCGAAAATTACCGATTTTCAATAACGAATATCACGTAAACGATTAGAATTACGACAAATTTATATATTGTAAATTTTATAGGAACATTAATTAGCTCTTATGTGTATTTGAAACATATTTTTCTAGAGTCAACCGTTTTCGAGTTGTTATCGATAAAACAAAAAAATTAAACTTCTCCTTTCCCTCCCACCGTTAGCTCACCCCCCAGTGGCGGAGAATTTTAGTATGTTTGCCTTCTAACTATTCCTAACGAAGCTATGAATTCAAAAATTATCGCATATTCTATGCACTCTACAATGTGTTTATTGACTGGACTCTCTCTTTCAATCCTCGGTGATATCTCCTTTATAATTCGTTCCCGCACCTTCTCCCGGATGTTTGTTAATCCCGCGCGGCGATTTCAACAAAATTTCCCACTTCTCTACCGAAGTGGTTCCTCTGAAGTCCCTACGCCGTTCTCTCAAACCAAATAAAATATCAACCGGAGTGAATCCAGTAACCGCGTATATCAAATTATTGTATGCCGGGATTATTTTAATTAATTAAATTCATTAAAAAGCACCTTATTCACACTGGAATACAATTATTATAATGTGAAACATATCCTATCACTTACTTTGATTGACGCAAATGTTTGTAATGCCGTCACATTAACATCAGGTCCTACATTTGAGGCGTAACCTTTAAGGAATTCAATGATTTGATAAAAAAAATAAAAATTGTGTGATGCTTATGCTCTTTCATCACATTTGATATCACTGGTGCTAATTTCAATTTGTTATACCAATTTAAAGTCATCATTGGAGTGAAATAAAGTGGCCACAAGGTTCATTTTGAACGTTTGAATATAAACATTTAATATCAAATTATATACAAGTCTGCAATGCGTACAATTTTTATTCACGGTGCAAATTTGATAGAAAAAACACTATTGCCAAAAAGGTTGGTCTCCGAAGAAGCCGCTGCTAAACATTTCAAGTTATACAGTGAGAATTTTACTCGATAATTTTTCAGGGAGTATTACTTAAATATACTAATTTTTTTTTTTTTTTTTTTATAAATCCTGAAAATCACTTTTCCTTAGCTTAATATGATTAGTAAATATATTTTCGACAGTAAACTGGGATTGAATAATTTTGGCCGCCTAGATTCGTAAAATACCTCTAAGTGGTCCAGGACGCGAAAAAACTCTGATTTCTGGAAGTTCAAAATACAACTATTAAGCATTCTATTTGAAAACAAGAATAATAAACGAAATTATTTCGATGAGTTTAATATTCGAGATCTGGTTTTTCGTTTACACAATGACGTTGAAAGTATAGGTTGGCAATGAAAAACTGGCTGTGGAATTTGTCTCGAGATATTAAAATGAATAGATCTAATATTTAAATTCGTATACAAAGTCATATTAATAAGAATTCATATTATATTTCATATGCTCAGTACATTTGCTTTCCTGGAACAATTCGTATTCTCAAAATCCAACTTATAATAATTATGGTTCAAAACATTTTCCCAAAATTGAACTTGTTAGCGCCGCTGTGCGCCGTCTTCTGGAATGATAAACCAATTCAATAGGCAATACTATAAAAAATGAGACTGTCTGCACCTGCGGCATCCTGCGGCTATTATTTACAAATTATCAAGATTGGGATTAAACGTGGTCCGGTAACCTAGGTCTTAAATATGCGATGATACCCAACTTTATGTCAAGTTGTATAATTGGTATTACATGCCAAATACAATTCATAAAGTCTGTGCCACGGAAAAACCATTATTGTTTCAGCGGTTTTGCCTACTGGAATGCTGACAGAGGAGGCGCGCAATAAAGATTATAGGCGACATCGTGTAGACCTGAGGTCTCTAAACTTTTCAGCCTTCGGGCCATACTGATTACTTCCAAAGGTTCCAAGGGCCAACACCGTTTTAATTTTCCTGTCAGTGTCTATTATTTCTAGACTGGTCGCCGAGAACGCTTCCTGAGTGAGCATAAGCTTGCGCTAAATTCCCTAGTTCAATTACTTTTGTGTTTTACAGCATTTTTACGACCACGAAGCTTGACGATATCCGAAGGTTACAGGCGGATATAGGTAATGTACCCTCTCCATCCTTTGCTAACAGATAGCTCTCAAATCTAGTTGAACCTCGTTAGTTCGAGAAAGTTTTGGTGTATTCACTTCTAGATGGCAGTAATTCGGTTCGACGGTATACATCTGAACAAAATAAAGGCGAACGCATGCTCATTCAGGGCGAATGCTCAAGTATGTACGCACTGTGCTATGTTTACCATATGCTATTGGTTTCTTCCGATCCATACATAAGTATGTTTCGAACGGAACCTAAGATAAATTACTTCTTGATTATAGTGATAGCGTCAAACGTTTATTATTGTAGAACAAATTCCAAGAATAAATTAAAAAAAAATATATATAATACTGATGTCGTTTATTTTACATTTTACTTGTTTTAACACAATTTTTTAATGTATTTTAATCAAATAAACTGCTTATTTTCTGGATTATTTTCATTTCAACATTCTGGAAACTTATAACTTGACACTTTCAATTCAATTTAGTATTGACCAACAACCTAATACAGGTGTAGGGAAGATCGGATTGGTGATAAAAAAAAAGTTTCAAGATTTTTTATCCCTTTTATTATATCATGTATCTAAATTTAAGGTTTAATTACAATATTATGCCTGTTATGAATTCCAGACAAAACTCGGTCGAGTAAATTCATTCGTTGGACCCTTAGGTCTTAGGAAGACATATGTATTGCAGGTTAATTATTTGGAGAGAGCATGGTTATGTGCTTGGTGAATATGGGTCATTTTCAAATAAAATGGCAATTTAGCTTTCCAAAAAACCCACGCAACCTTAAAAAAAAAGTTATTTATTCATGTTCGTTGGCATACTTGGATATTACCACACTACTTGAGGATATGTACCTGAGTCGGTTCGTCAAATTTATACTTCCTTGATTTTTAACTGAATTTTAAGGGTTAAAAAACCTCTAATAACTTGACGTTAGTTAACGGGTTTTCAATTTGTTAGAATCATAGTTTTTATTCAGTTTCCAGTAAAGAATTTAACAAATGGCACCACAAATTTAACGTACGTTACAAAAATTTCATCATACTTTACCTTTAAAGTAAAGGTCAATAGTAAAGTATGTCAAATTTGGCGAACTGTAATTAGAAAAAGAATATTTAACTACTATTTGTTTCCAATATAATGGAATTGACACATTCTTAGAGCTTAAAACTACCATCTGTGAGGACTTATTATTGAAAGTAGTGGAATCAATGTGAGAAAAAAATAGTAACATATACTAAATTTAATTAAGATACTCACTACATTTTGAGATTCAAGGTCGTCTTTTGTCTGTTAACACAGCGGGACCACACTTTTCTACAGTCGGTCAAGTACTTCAAATGGATAAATTCGGAAATTCTCGGGGACAAAGAAAATCATGTCTTAAGCCCCCAAAATTTTATATTTTCAGAAAAAAGTACTATTTTTATTTAATATACTCATAATTGAACATGTAGTAACAGAGTGAATAATTGTTTTTTAAAAAACGTCCCTACTTTTTGTTGGCAACTTGACCTGTGCTTTATCAAACATTTGAAATTGAAGTTCTAAAGCCTACATTTATTTAAACAAATGAACTCGACAAGATAAAATCAACAACAGTGAAATATTGGATGTAATTTCTTTTTTACAGCCATTCAAAGTGCTAGTGCAGCAAATTGCCATTTTATTTGAAAATGACCCATATATGTGTGTATCAGAAAAAAAAAGGCTTTACTTGCAGGATTATGTTTTTGTTTTTTTACCAGAAATTTAACCAATAGGACCACAAAATTAACTTACATTACAAAAATTGGACCAAAATCAAAATAATTTAACATACGTTACCGTAATGGTAATGTATGTAAAATTTTAGGAATTTTATTAGAAAAAGATTATTTAACTACAATTTTTTTCATATATAATGGGATTAAAACATTCGCAATGTTGAAAACTACAAACTGTAAAGACTTAGATTGGAAGTGGTGAATTCAATGTGAGAAAACAATGGTAACGAATGTCAAAGTGAATTAAGGCACTCACTATGTTTTGAGAATGAAGGTAGTCTTACTTTGGTTAATACAGCGAGCTGGGCCCTTCGTTGCAAATGGTTACAATACATTGTCTGGAGGGTGTTGGGTCGCTATCCCGACTCCCCAAGCTCCAGAACCCACTCTCCTATACCCGGTCACGTACATCAAATGAATAAATATGGACATTTTCGGACACAAAGAAAATCTTTTCGTATTTAAAAAAAAAAAAAAAAGTACCATTTTGATTTAATATACACCTAATTGAACATGAAATAACAGAATAAAATAAAAAAAAATTTCTATACTTTTTGTAAAGGTTAGAAGATGGCAACTTGACCTGTCGACAGTAACGTATGTCAAAATTTTTAATAACTTTTTTTTCATTTTTCTATTCATCAAATATTTCAAATTGTAATTCTAAGGCTTACATTAATTTAAATAAATGAATTTGACTAGATAAAGTCGAAAACAGTGAGATATTGGAGGTATTTCGTTTTTTTCTACAGCCATTCAAAGTGCTGGGACAGCAAATTGCTATTTTATTTGAAAATGAACCATATACATTTGTTTCGACTATTTCGAGTAATAAAATTTCGATTACATGACTAAAATAAGTTAAATATATTATAAAAATTGGGCCGCATATCTTTAACAATCTTCTTTCCTTTACAAAATAACTATTATATTCCATTTGTAAACGATAGATTGATTAAAATTACCAACTACCAATGTCGTAAAACACACGATTTTCGAGAATATCTCAAAAACTGTTAGTCAGATCGGCTCCTGACTAGATTTAATCGATCCAGGGGTGTAATTTACATGAGGGTTAACAACAACTGAAAACATTAGAAATACGTGTTGGTAGATTTAGTTTTTTTTTTTTGTTAAATTAGCTACTCTGAACCACTGTGCGTCCCCTTGTAAAAGTTCTCTAAAAATCCTTTCAAATTTTAAAATTTCTCGTGTTATTTTTGGTGATATCCTGCTGGATTTCCTGCAGTATATTATTTTCGTGACCTCTTTTTTCCTTCCTTATTATTTTTGAGGCCTGTTTTCGAACCTCAATGAAATTCCTCCAGTTTTCCAAAGATTTGTAACTGTTAAATTTGTTCCAGGCTGTTTTTCGATTGTCAACTGCCTCATCACAACTACCGTTCCACCTGCGATGTTTCCTGGTGCGCGGGGGATGTGATCGTTTCATGGCTTCCTGTATTTTCTCTGTTAATTTCTTCCAGTCTGTTTTGCTAATTTCTTCTTTATTGAGTACCCCGGACCTGATCTCATACTTTTAGGTTGGTGTTTTTGCCGCCTATGGGGTTAGAATTTTGTATTTATCTGCAGAATGTAATGGTCAGATTCAAAAACAACTTTTCGCACCCTAACGTTGAGAATCTCTTTTGCTTATCGCTTAGAAATTGCGACATGGCCAATTTGGTATTCACCCTGCTTATATCTAGGTGATCTCTAATTTGTGTACCAGTTTTTGAACTGAGTACTCATGAAGTCCATAACTCTTACAGAAAATAATCAACCATCCACTATTCTTTCGTTCCTTTATGCTAGGTATAGGGGCCTGTAGTATCTCTAAATATCCTTTCTTTGCCTAATTGGGCGTTGAAATCACCTACTAACATTTTTACCTGGTGTTTTGGGATATATATATATATATTTATAATATATATAAGAAACTATTTTACAAAAGCTACATATAATTTCCGTAAGATAATGATACTACTTATAAAATATATTCATTTATGATGAATATTTCTTACTGATGAAACAGAATAAATTACTGTTCTGCGTATGAAGATAAGGTTTCGGCAAAAATAATCATGAATATTTAGTTAATATGACCCACATATTGATACTGTTATAAAAACAAGATAGGAATGCCAGTAACCCATGAGAAGTCAAGAGCCAATGTCCTCCTTATCTAATTCTAAAGTTATCTCCAAATTATATGTTACCACCATTGATTTTCATTTTATATATATATATATATATATATATTTACAACTGCACAATATTTATACATCAAGTAAATGTGATGTTACCTATTACAATAACGTGACAAAACTTGTAAAGAACTACTCATCAGTAGCACTTTAATAAAAATCTACACTAGAAGGTCTCTGGGCCATCTTCTTTTCAGACGCCTCGGAGGATTATCAGTAATGGTGTGGGAAGCAAGTTGAGAAATTAGGGGATTTGAGTGGTTATGGAGCTTACTATGAAAGGATTAATATCTGGTTTGGGCTAAATCTGCAACATATGGAACATTAAGATCTTTATGGATAAGTTTATTGGTGACAAAGTAAGGTGCATTGAGGATTTTTCGAAGGATTTAGGATTGTAAGGATTGGATACGAGATGAATTGGATGGTTTAGTAGAGCCCCAAAGCTCAACTCCTTACGTCCAGATAGGTTTAATCACAGTCATGTATATTAGTCTTTTGTAATTAATTAGGAGCTTTGAACGTTTGTCTAGTAAATGTTGAAGTAGTCTGTAACGATGGGCAGCTTCTTGTCGTTTTAGTCTTGTATGTGGATTCCAAGCTAAACGTTTGTCCAAGTGGAGTCCTAGATAGCGGATCTGTTCAACAGGGATTAGTGGAATATCATTAAAGGATACTGTAGGACAGGAAGTCGTGGGTTTACGACGAAGGGTAAAGGTTATTTTGTGAGATTTTTTTGGATTTATTTTGATTCTCCATTTTTGACACCATTCTTGAAGGGTTAGAATATGGGATTGGAGTGTTTGGGAGGCAATGAAGGGATCATTGTTTACTGATAAAACACATGTGTCATCAGCGTAAGTGGTGAGGACAGTGGTAGGATGAGTTGGAATGTCAGCTGTATACACCGTGTAGAGGATGGGGCCTAGGATACTACCTTGAGGAACACCGGAAGATTGGGTAAAGAGGGAAGAATAGGAATTTTTATGGTTTACTCTGAAAGTTCTATCACTCAGATAGGAACGGATAATTAGGAAGTATGTTGAAGGAAGGAATTTGCGGAGCTTGTAAAGCAGTCCTGGGTGCCAGACTCGGTCAAAGGTCTGTTCCACGTCAAGAAAGGCTCCCGTGCTGTACATTCCGCGCTCCAATGCGGAGGAGACAACGTCCACCACACGATGGCTGGATGGTGGAGTGTGATGTTCGGAATCCAAACTGGTGATCTGGGATTACATGATGGGAATCTAGGATATGATACATGCGTTTTAAAATTAGTTTTTCAAGGATTTTGCCCATGATTGGCAAAAGAGAAATAGGACGGTATGAGGATGGGAGCTCAGGTGGCTTTTTGGGTTTTGGAATCATTTTAACAATGGATAATTTCCAGGAGTCAGGAAAATATGCGGTACGGAGCACAGCATTATATAGGTATATTAGGAATAGGATGGCTTTTTGAGGAAGGAGTTTTAGGATATGGGATGTAATTAGGTCGTGTCCAGGGGCTTTGTTTGAAGGTAGTCTTTGAATGATGTTTGATATTTCTGAAGGATGGAATGCTTTAGGGGGAGGAGACATTTGGAGTGGAATATTTAGTTCTGCTTTTATCTTTTTGGTGAGTAGGATTAGCGATATCAGGATGTGGGTTAAAAGTTTGGAAAAGGTGCTGGCCAAAAATCAGTGATTTTTCTTAGTCAGATTTTGACCAGGTTTGGGATTCGGTTAGCAGAGGATGATTGTGATTTTTGAAGTTCAGAAGTTTTTTGTGGTATTCCATAATGATTTGTCGGTGGTATTAATGTTTTCTGTATAGTCTTGTAATTTTTGAATTTTGTGTTTTTTAATTTCTGTCTTAAGTTTATTTGTTAGTTTACAGTAATTATTTTTATCTGAAGGATATCAGGTCCTATGCCACTTTGCTCGCGCTCTACGTTTTTCTCTTAGTAAGTCGCGAATGTGGTGTGGCAAGTTAGTCTGAAGAGAATTAAAATTTGTTCTGTGTGAGGTGTTATCATTAATGCTGTTGGATATTGATGTGATAAGTTAATCTATGGCGGTATCGATATCATGTTTTGTTTTGAGTGAAATTTTCAGGTCTAATTTGTTTTCTAGATCGCAACGAAATTTGTCGCAGTCTACTCGTCCCGTAATCAGTCTAGGATGAGAGAGTTTAGGGACAGGATTTGAATGCAAGAGAAGCAGAACAGGGCTATGGTATGATAAAAGGTCATCCAGGGATTTGACAGAGGTATGGGAGGTGGAGATTTGGGAAGAAATGAAGATATCGAGGATATCGGGATGTTTTTTTTGGAGATGTAGGCCAATAAGTAGGGTTTAATGGTGAAAGGACTGAATAACAGTTAGAGGTTGAAATACGGGATAAGATACTGCTACGGTAGTTCGATGCTTATTTTCTTAAAATTGTTTTTAGCGATTTGCAGCTAAACGGTGCCCTAGAAAAAAAAATTCACCGGTATAAAATCGATTTGATTTTCTGTCGAAATCCGTCGTAAAAAAATACCACATCCCATAGGGAATTCCAAAGTTAGGGTCGCTGGAGGAGGTTGGAGAGCAGACATTTTATAACCTGAAAAGAAACTTTATTTGACACAGTTATGACCCTGAGAGTTTCGTTTCAGAATATCAAAAACTGTGGAAAAAAAAAGGGGGTGACCATCGAATATTAAACACCCTGTATATATATATAAATATATATATATATATATATATATATATATATATATATATATATATATATATATATATATATATATATTTACTATTATATAAAAGGGCGAGTTTGGTACAGCTTTTTTAGTGTCCAGGAAGTTCAAATCTGCCATATTGGACTTCAAACCTATTAATGAACGTATATACAGGTTGAGAATAAAAGGGAAAATATTCGATATCTCAATTATAAACGTCCACGCATCGACATAGTGAGAAGAACGAAGAAAAAGACCAATTGTATGATGAACTCGAGGATGAAATCTGAAGATGTCCAGGTTATAATCTTAAAATGATTATAGGGGGAAGATACATGGCCAACGGTCGGTAGGCATAGTTTGCATCGCGTGACCAATATTAATGGAGAGCGCATCATCAACGTGGCAACATCTTTTTCATTTGCAATTATGAGCACCTTCCTTCCCTATAAAAGTCAAAACAAGCAAGCATGGCGTTTACCGAACGGATCTGTCTCTCAAATAGACCATGTGCTGGTATATAGCAGGCATTTTAACGAAGTCAAAGATGTAAGATCTTTTAGAAGTCCAGACGTTGATTCAGATCATTTTCTGGTAGTGTGTAAGATTTGAACAAGGTTTACGAATCTGCAGAAAGATGAGTGTCAACCATAAATGGTGTAGAGAGAAACTTAGGAATAAAGAAATCAGATAACACTTTGAGGGACGAGTTCAAGAAGGAATTAACAATATTCCAGCCTTTGTTAGGGGGAAGCTAGTAGAGATACTAAAGAGCGAATTTCATTTTTCAAAGTGTCTCCACCCGTCTTCAAAAACTCTACTGCTATTCCGTCTGGAACTAGAGTTTTGTGGTTTTTCAGTTTTTGAAAAATGATTTCAATATCTAGCTCATCGGGAGAAAGTATCTCGTCCATATTACCATCCTCATCTAAACTGACCCTCTGTTCTGACAAATCATCAATGGCCGGATTAAGCAATCCTTGAAAGTACTTCTTCCATCTAATTACTACATCTTCTCTCACGAGGAGCTGACTATCTTCGCCTATGACCGCATTACTCCTTTGGAATCCGATTCGGATTTCTTTCACTTGAGTTCTTTGAGTTTCATTGTTCCTCATGAACAATGAAATGTTCTTCATGTCTTCTATCTTCCTGCTCAGGGCTTGCTTTTTCTTTCCTTTTATCATTTGCTTGGCAAATTTCCTTGCATCCTGATAACCTTTGCAACTCTGCATTGTTACCCTGTTCAGAAATGTAGTCCTGGCTTTCCAGAACTGGAAACCTAAAATATTGAATCGTTCTCATGACATCGAAAGATAAAACTCGAAATGTAGTTTATTCGCATGTCTTATAATTTCATTTCAGAAGTATGGAATAAAGGACTGAAATATAAGAAAAAGTTAAAAAATATAATCCGTTAAAAGATTTATTGCTATATCCATTAAAATTCCATTATTATGAGAACTCATACAGAAAAGCTGGACTAAACTTAGGAAAAATCCTAGAAAACGCTCAATGGATCTAATACTTGGATATTAGAATATCCTATCTTCATATAGAGCTGGAGGACTTCAGGCCTTCCTTACAGAGTTAGACAAATGACATAGTCACTATCCAAGAAATCCTCTGGCTGGGAAGTGGGCTTGTTGATTAGAAACGTCGTAATATCTATTATAGCTACTAGGACTTTAATGCTAAAATCGAGAAGGAATAAGTGTATAGTCCAACCATTGGCCTCCACAGTATCTATAACGATAGCAATGGCAATGAGAAGAGAATATTAAATTTTACAGAATCACGAAACATGATCATAGGAAGCACGGTATTCCCGGGATGACAAATACATATTACCGGGGCTACGTTGGGATCACCCGATGGAAATACCTTCAATCACATAAACCATTAGCTGATTTGCGTACGACATAGAACTAATTTTTTAAGCAATAAAGTGTATAGGGACTGTCGGGATCAAATCACTGAAGCTACTAAAAAGGTATGAATAAAACAATAAAAAACACTTTTTTAATGATGAAAACCAATCAAATAAACTTTAATTGAAAATAAACTGTAACAAGTTCAAACACTAGAATTTTACCCTTCCCGCTTTGGTTAATAAACATATGTTATTTCTCTTTTATATGATTTACCGTAAACTGGGACAACTTTGCCATAGTCCAGTCAAAATATAAAAATCAGAGGAACTAAAAATTCCAATTTTTTCAGGAATGTGTAGGGGATGGTCCTCTGAACAAGAACATATAAAGTTCCTCCAAATCCCGGTACCACTGGGGGAGGGGGGCGGGGAGCCTTATATGCTCCATTTTTACGTTTTTCACTTATTACTCGGAAACGGTGCGTTGCATTGAAAAAGTTATTCAGTACAAAATTAAAGCTTATTAAATTTGTTACAAGTTTGGTCTTAACATTTTTTACGAACGACTAGACCGTTTTCGTCCTACCGGCTCCGGAAAAGTTGTAATTTTCGAAAAAAAAATTGCTTTTCACTCATGTTTTTGTATATTTTTGTCTTCTAGATCCTCACTCGTTCATTTTAGAGGATAGTTGTCAAGATTTGATTTTACCAATGTTTAAGAAAGACCATATGCCAAAAATTATACTTCAAAAGGTATATCCTTGTTGAATGTAGTGTATACAATTTTAGCCAATATTTTAACAACAAGACTGAAAGTATATTCTGAACAGATTCTCACAGATTATCAAGGTGGTTTTAGACCGAACAGAGGCACAATAGACCAAATATTTACTTTGCGGCAAACCTTCGAAAAATGCTACAGCCACAAGATGTCCACATGCTCTTTGTGGATTTTAAACAAGCAGTTTATCGAGTGGATAGGTCTGAGCTCTTTAATGCCTTAAAGGGGTTCAATATCCCACACAAATTGATTAACTTGATTAAAATGACAATGTCTCAGGCTAGTGTACTTGTCGGTAGCAGGATTAGCAAGAAAATACATTTTGATGCTGAAGTAAGACAAGGTGATGCCCTCTTAGCGGTCCTGTTTAATCTAACCCTGCATAAAGCAATGAAGAATTTGGAGTCTGGTGGGATTTTGGCGAGTCGTACCTACCAAATTCTTGGGTATGCTGATGATATTGTGGTCCTGGCAAGAAATGAGAAAACTTTAAAGGTCATTTTGCATAAGATGGTTACATACTGCAAAATAGTAGGTCTTGAAATTAATGAGGGGGAAGAGTAAGTATATGGTATCTTCGGCTTTTGGAATTAGAAGAAAGCCTTGTAACTTATCTCTTGACAATCACTCTTTTGAAGCTGTTAACCACCTCGTGTATCTTGGCACGGAAATCAACTCCGAAAACATAGTGAGCGATGAGGTTAAAAAAAGAATAATGAGTGGCAATAGAGCTTACTTTGGCCTTGCAAATATGATGAGATCAAACCTGCTATCCAAAAGGACAAAACTCAGGCTGTACAAAACTCGTTTCAGGCCCGTTGTGTGCTATGGCGCAGAGACATGGACACTAAAAGCAGCTGACCAACAAGCATTAAGGATCTTCGAAAGGAAGATATTGAGGCGCGTGTTTGGCCCTGTATACGCTCAAGGAGCATGACGAATTAGGAATAACTAGGAAATAGAAGATCTTATACAACGTGAAAATATATTAAGATTTATAAAATCTAAACGGATCAGCTGGTTAGGACACCTAGAAAGGATGCCAGACACAAGAATGGCAAAAAAAGTTTTCCAGGCGACCTTTACTAGAAAGAGAAGAAGAGGGCGCCCTCGTAAGAGCTGGATTGCTGACGTGGAGAAGGACTTGGAAAAGATGGGAGTGACAAACTGGAAAAGAAAAGCTTTGGATAGGCATTGCTGGGGACTAATTGCCAGGGAGGCCAAGGTTCAGCATGGACTGTAGAGCCGAAGAAGAAGTTGTCAAGATAAAAGATGTACATTAAATTCCGCCGCACTTACAGCAAAATTTAAATAAAACTAAACATGAGAACGAAAAATATTGATGTTCCAATCACTTTGCCTGCAAAAAATCTCCTACAATCCACAGCAGTTGTTATCGAAACATTTTCCTTTCCCGTTACGATTGCAGTAGCCTAGTGCCCCCCCCCCCCTCCTTCCAAATGAACATATTTCCACATCCCAGTTCAACTCATTTTTTAATTCTTTAGGTCACCGATTTCTCTTAGGTGCTGACTTCTATGCTAAGCACCAGCAATGGGGTTCAAGAACCACCAACTCCCGTGGGCGAGCATTGCAGTCTGCACTTAGTTCCCGAAGATCCCATTTTATTTCTCCCGGCACGCCTACGTATTGGCCTACAGATCCTAACAGAAATCGCGACCGAACGCCTAATATTAAAATTAAATAATACTAAATTTAATTAAAATTAAATTAATATTAAATAGAACGCCTGGATGAACTTTCCTCCGATCATAATTCTTTAATTCTAATCCTTTGCGTCGCCCAAATTCCGAAACCTCCTCCTCCAACATTTGTAAGAGGGTCTGTAGACTGGGACATCTTCTGACAAATTATATTCGACTTATCTTAATTATCCCCTTACCTTGACTATGGTTGTCTCGTTTATGGTGGCCTCTCGATGGTTCTCGAGGACAGATTGAAGCGAATCATAAACTGCTTTGCCAGGTTCATCTTCGATGTCCGGTGGCACTCCCATGTTTCCCACCTTTATACATTGGATTTATCCCACTTTCCATAGACAATATTTCCTTGGAACATTTCTTTACCAAATCATCAATACTTTTCATCCTATCTATACTTCAATCTGTTTCAATTCAATGTAGACAATATCCAGTGTTTCTGATCTGTTTACCCCATCCCATAGATCTTTTGCATTCCAAAACTCCTTCCTCCTCCGCTCAACCATCCTCTGGAATTCTATTTCTCCTCATATTAATCAAAATCCCTGAAAACATTTAAATACCGCTATTTTCAATAAATAATTTTTATCCAAGCTGACACTTGCTAACTGTCTACCAATTCACTTAATACCATGTTCTTGCATTTCCGGAATCCTATTAATAACTGTAAGCATAATTTAGATTTCACTTAATATAAATTTTTCATACTCTGAATATAACATTTAGGTACTTATATTGTATATACAATAATAAGCAATGAACCAATTGAATTTATTTCTTATTTAATTTGTATGGTGCTCTCTTATATTCTTTTTTATATAATATAATTTAATTATTATATTTTATTTTATTTTTTCACTTTATTATTTCTCCGACTAGATTTAACTGTTCTATGCTTATTTGTTATTCTTAAGGGGCTTTAGAATAAAATTCGTTTTATATTATTTTTATTTTACATTAACCAATTAATAATCTAAAATACTATTTTTTTTTTACTTTTTTAGAAAAAAGAAAACACCTTTTTTGCATTTTTCGAGATAAGGTCTTCAGCATCGCATTATGCACCGACAATAAGTATATTTTGTTAGACTGAGTGAGATAACGGAATCCAGGCCAGCATATCGGGAATTGAGATAAACCATTCCCGGATGAATGGAACTATTTTTCTTTTAGATTCGCACATAATCACACACTCACTCGCACCCACGCACACACATTATCGCTAAATGTTGTAAATTATAATCAACCTTCCTCTGGTAAATTATTTTTAAGCTTTATGAAATTAGAATATTGAAATTAATGTATCTCGTTAAACATTTTTGAGGATAATTTATAAAAACACTCTTCTATTAGTTTTGTCTGTGAATGTTTTTATTTACTAAAATATCTTTAAGCAAAATTATATGCAGTCAGTATACATAATTTTATTATAAATTCACATAATCACTATTCATACGTTCAATTATTAAAAACAAATAAGAAAAATAAGAGATTTGCTACTTATGTTTATCTACTAAATATAGAGATCAGTCATTATTAAAGTGTTATATTAAGACGAACCGTATTTATAATAATATTTATTAATACCAACAACTAGAGCTGTGAAATATATGGTTCTGTTATATGTAGCTTGAAAGTGCTAACTGTACAACATTGAAAAGTCTCCAACCGAATTGACTGCTGACTGCACTGATTTTCACTTTTCGGGAATGAGAGAGAGAGAGAGAGGAGGGAGAGAGAGAGAGAGAGAGAGAGAGAGAGAGAGAGAGAGAGAGAGAGAGAGAGAGAGAGAGAGAGAGAGAGAGAGAGAGAGAGAGAGAGAGAGAGAGAGAGAGAGAGAGAGAGAGAGAGAGAGAGAGAGAGAGAGAGAGAGAGAGAGAGAGAGAGAGAGAGAGAGAGAGAGAGAGAGAGAGAGAGAGAGAGAGAGAGAGAGAGAGAGAGAGAGAGAGAGAGAGAGAGAGAGAGAGAGAGAGAGAGAGAGAGAGAGAGAGAGAGAGAGAGAGAGAGAGAGAGAGAGAGAGAGAGAGAGAGAGAGAGAGAGAGAGAGAGAGAGAGAGAGAGAGAGAGAGAGAGAGAGAGAGAGAGAGAGAGAGAGAGAGAGAGAGAGAGAGAGAGAGAGAGAGAGAGAGAATTACTCGTAAAATTACTAATTTTCTGGTTTCTAAAATGAGCTTATCTGGTTTCTGATGAGATGGCTGCTTGAGACCTGGAATGAACAATAAACATAAGCCAGGCCTGCAACACTAACAGCGGAGCCAAATATAGCCCGGCTGTCTTGTCTGAGGTTACCTTCCCTCCCTCACAACTTATTACAGGATGCATATATTTAATATAATTTGTCGGTCCTATTCATCATACAAAAACTATCATGTTAATCGGACGTATAGAACTCTCATAATTGTAAATTATTAAAATCGAAATTTTAGAAAACATGGAAATAAAAATATGTATCTTATTAAATACTCGATTGAATAAATTGGTCGAAATCTTTTCTAAATAATCTAGAATTCCCATCCGTGATTCGTGTGTCAGAGTATGAGCATAAGGGGCAGAGGAACTAACGCCGTAATGGTCCAAAAGCCCGATAAGAAAAAAAAAACCCAGTAATTTAGAATGCAAGAGTTTTATCTATCAATTCTTCTGAATAAATATTTATGACTCTTCCAATCAAGGTCAGTGCTGAATTACTCGAACAATAGGCTTCTTATATTAAGAATAAGACTTGATTAGGCTCCGACTCTTACGAATTTTATTGGATTCCATCTAATTATTCATAAATTTGTCACATTCATGCGTAGGGAAGTAGTTTAAGAACGAAAATAAAACAAAATATCACCAAAAGAAAATATGTTTATTGAAATTAGAAAAACAAAATACAGAAGAACTTTTCAAATTATTTGTACATTATTGGCATTTAAAAATTACTAAATTATATAAATTAGTCCATCTATATCTATACTACTATACAAAAGGACAAGCCATTTTTCATTTCATTGGAACCAATCTGTACCAAATATTAGCTACATCATCTTCATAGTTCAAGGAAGGTTTACCAATAATAAAATTTACAGATTTTCAATTAAATTGGGATAAGCGACAAAGAAGTGGTGCGCAGTGAAGTTAGATAATCGATTGATAGGTGGCGTGCACCATTCGAAAGAGGTTACAAAGCTACGGTGTTATATAGAGCTAGAAGTTAATGATAGAATTTACATCTTTTCAATTAAATTGTTATTTAAAAAGCTAGAAATAAATGGTGCGACATGCGGATACCAGAGAAATTTGAAAATTGATCGATGGTCAGCACCATTCCGAAAATACTACTGAAACTGTATACAAAATTTTAATTACCCCATTTTCATAGTTCCACGAAGGTTTAGCAATAGTAAAATTGATAGTAATTAAAATTTAAATGTTTGTAAAAATATGATTCACGGACCTTTAGTTGTAAGCACTGATACAGTCTCTGTCAATCTGGCTTACCAACGCATACACTAAAATTAAAAATTATATAGCAAATTATACTTTCATGTAATCTTCAGTCACCTAATCTGTTCAATTTTAACGTAGTTAAAAATTACCGCTATGTGTGAAAATATAATTGAAGGAATAATGCTCAATTGCATACTTCAATACAAGATTTTTATCGATATACAAATAATACTTCAATATTTAGTTAAAAGTATCTACGTTCTTTACTTATGAGAGCGAGCTAAGCCGCGACGGATATACTAGCTAGTAATAAATAACTTATATAATTTAATATATGAAATTATATTAAAATTGACTGATTTATTATGTTTATGTATATTATCATTCATATTTTTCTAAAGTTCTTAATGAACTTCATCACACCCATGTAGGAGTTTTAAAAATGAAACAGTTATCCCGCCAATACGTTTACAGGAAAATATTCAGACCTTTAGACCTTAAAACAGAAATTACAGGCTATGAAGTTCTATGTTACCCCTCCAGAGAAAAGTTCAAGAAATCTTGATGCGATACAGGTCAACCCCCCTGGCATGTGGGAAACCACCATCGGAATTGTATCTACAACGTAGAATACGGATTAAATTAGATCTGCTGAAACCACCGCTTTAATCACCAGCTCATTCCAGCACCATTCAGGGTACTCGTCAACTAAGCGTGGGAGATTGCATACAAGCAAGGTGGTATCCCCAGACTGGCAAACCAACATGGAGACTCGGAACTGTAATCCAAAAAATTGGGAAACTTCACTACATAGTAAAACTCGATATTAATGGATTAATGGATATAGCCTGAAGAGGCACATCAATCAATTGCTTTACATTGCGAGCGACACCAAACCCAATAAAAGAGTGATGTTTACTCTACCACCCAAGAGTCCAAGCCAGGACGAACCAAGGAGTGTTGCGTATCGATTTTATATCAATTGTTATTATTCGAGTTTGTGGTCCCCTACTTATGTGTTACCTTCACTTTTTTTGTAATCTAATTTAAACAAATGATATATCTTCTATATATTTGTCAAATACCACTCACTCATTTAACACGAAATCTCAGAAACCACCGAACGGATTGGAATGAAATTCGATCTGCAGCTTCCTCTAGGGCCGTAGGTGCTCGCTAAGAAAGGAATTTTAAAAAATCAGCCTGGGTCGCGGCTAATTCGCGAAAAATGCGATTACAATTTTAATTGGGTGCATAATAAAATATTAATATGGTATTTGGAGATAAGCTAAGTTAAAAAATAGGTTAGATGTTTAAGCCGCACACTTTGACCACAAATAGTTGTAAACAAACAAAAACACGATCGATGTTGAAACCTTATAATATGGTACTTTCTGTGAACTCATGGTGGCTGCAGAGGTGGACCCTCACAAGTATGAGTTGTTCCGTGACTAGAAGCTATTAAAAGACTTATGTTAAAGAGGAGGTTAAAAGACTTATGTTCTCTGGTAATGACATGTAAGGCCAGTTCGATGTAGGGACAAAAAACTGATAAGAATTAGCGAGTTCTATTAAGTGTATGATTCTCTTCAGTATAGTCTCATGTTCTGCCATGGAGAAGATGGGTAAAGTATTAACATCCCTCAGCGAGACCCAAACACCAATACACTACTTAAGAAAACTGAGTCTGCAGCTGATTTTTAAGCCTAAATGTTAGTGGAGCGAGGAGGTGAAGAACCTTATTTACTTTAATTTCGTAATCTCCTCAAACAATTTATGCTTGATATGTACGCAACAATAGAAACAGAAAGACTAAACTTTATTCGAAAAAATCAAAAAAGTTGAGTAGTTGAGACTACATTCACTTAAAGTATGCCATAAGAAAAGCTGATGGTCTGGTGTCAGAGCTGGGTAAGATGGTAGTGCTGTCTCGAAGATTCACTGGAGGACTATCAAAATAATATAAAATGAACTTTTGCATATTGTCAAATTTACTTATTGAAATTATTCTGAGAATGGAATTCTTTAGGTTTATTTAAATAATAATAATTATCAACGTTAAGCTTAACTTTTCCTAATTTAAGTTGTCCTTTATCCTAATGATATTAAACCGTAGCGGAGCAGGGTACTTTCAGCAAGTAATGTATATTTATCTCTTCAATAAACAATGTTTATAAGTTTGTTCCTTTCCTAATTGAGTGTTAATTCAATATACATATAACACTGACGAAAGTACTATTTTCACAAAATCACCTTTGGAAAATCATTTAAGGGAAACTCAATCAGCCAATTTGAGATCTAAAAGATGTCCGTAGGTCTAATAGTTTTTCAGCAAGAGAAAAAGATCGGGAACGGGAAAATCGGATTAGAATAGAAAATTGTATAGACTGGTATGAAAATTGTGTAAGTCGGTAGGAACCGACCTTTTTGTTTTTTATTTTATTGATATATGTAAGTATCTATTTCTGTATTTAAAAAGATATATTACTAAGAGGAATTTTGATGTGAGGAAAGTTGGGTGGAAGTAGTAATAAGGTAATAAGAACGGAAAGAGGGTAGGGGGAGAAAGGGTGCTTATTAACTTAAATGTATATTAAAATGTTTAAAAAAGTAAAGAAAATATAATTTAATTTTGAAGAATAAAAGTATCTGCTGTAGGCATTGTTTAATATTTGGAAATGTACTGACAGAAAATTAAACACAAACAAAACACAATTTTTAAATAAAAAATTATATTTTAATGTAATATTAGAATAAGTTCTGTGTGTTGGTCAACAGAGGCCGTAGTAATTACTAAGACAGAGATCACTATGTTGAAAGAACTAATGATGAATTTTAAATTAGTTAGGCAATACCAAAATCTTCATTTTGCTAAAAACATGATTAAAGGAAGATACACCTTCACATCAAAAGCGTAAGGATACGCGAGGCATGGTAACCTCAGTGGACAATGGCCGTAGGCTTTTGTTGAGAGGAATGTCAGGGGCATTGCCGAGGGATAGTCAGCCTAAGTCATCGCCTTAGAACCTGTCTTAAAAATTTTCAATCATGAAGAGCTAGTTCATTTAACATCGTCGTGGTGTGTCCCCCTATGCTTGGATTTACATTTATTTAAATAACTATTACTTAATAGGGCGAAACTAATTCAACTAATGGGTACTAATTTTAAAATCTAAGGGTGGAAGAATGTGAATATGTGTTTTTCGGTATTAGGATGTTTAAGTAACCAATCTCCGAGTTATTTTATTCTTTTCCCCGTGACTTGTTATCATTTGCGTGGCATTACAAATAAACATATATTCGGAGGGATTTATTGGAATTACGAAGAGTTTTTAGTACCCAGCTCTGTTTCTCGTGGACGCAACAGTTCCTATCCTCACAACTCTTCTACGTCGGAATCTCCTAGAGAAAACACCACATCTGACTGAATACATTTATTGCTCACATTGTTATGTCCACTTTAAATCAGTTGAATCAAATATTTATTTGTAACTGGTCTAATGTGTTCTAATAGTAGACTATGGTCTTCATAATGTACTGCCGAGAAAATGTGAAATAAATTAATAGGATTTCGGCGATAATATTTTAAATATTTTTTTCACATTGGCATGGCCGTTATCATTTAACATTGTCATGTTATCTTTATATTATTTGTAAAAGTTGAGATACCACAATAATGTTAAAAAATTGACTCTGAAATTCTTTTAGAAATGATGTGGCCCAAATGATTGAAATAATTACTTGGATACATTTTTTTTTTCTGTTTTAATTAGAAACTTTCTGTTATCTTTTTATTTATTTTATTTTATATACATAATTTTTTTTTATTATTATTTTTCTTGTTTTTGTTTTTTTTCTTTGTACATGTAAATGTGTAAATGTAATCATATGCCATCCATATTACCTATTGCTCACATTTGTGGCAGATTGTAATAATTACTCCTCAATAAAGGTTTTATAACAAAAAAAAATTAGAAACTTAGTTCTTGGTTTTATGAACATTGTCTATGAAGCACTTTGGTCAAAAATGTAGTAATTATAATTTAAAGTCATTGCGTCATGCAAGTATTATTAATTTTTTAAGGTTGAAACGGTGCGTCTAAATATGTCTGATGCAGAACGTAAAACAAAAAAACGAGAGGTGAAACGGTTGAGACGACAGAAGCAAAAAGCGAACCCAGAAATGTTGGAAGAAAACAAAATGAAAAGGGGTTTGAGAGAGGGCAAACCTTTAAAAAAAATAGTGGTGATATGACAGAAATAGAGAAACGTAAACAAAGGAAGGCATAAAGGTAAAACTGACATGAAAACGAAATTATTACGTAATATTATGTGCACCCCCCAAAAACCAAATCAACATTTGCAAATTCCGGAACGGAACAGGAATAATAAATGGGAAGAAAGAAAATAGGAAGAAAAAGAGCAAAGAATCAATAACGAACTAGTCAAATCAAGTATAAGACGACGAATTGCAGATGGTAGAGGAGAAAGGAACTATGAACAGATGCAGAGAAAAAAAGAAAATTTCAGCAACAGGACATCACGTGAGACAGAAAGGAAATCAGAATTCAGGTCCAATGACATAATTATATTTCAATAAAAAGGAACCTAATCGTAAAGGGATGTTTCGAAAAATGAGACGAAACTTATTTAACGGACTTGATTTGTGACAGATCTGTTGGATGTGAAAATTCAAGAATTCGGAACTTGAGGCTAACATGGTCAAATAAAACTACACCGCCGCCAATCCGGCCAACCCGGTCATGGCGGATAAACGTGTAGTTAGGAAGGGAAACCAAGGAAGAGAGAATGTAAAGTTTGAACTAAGTTTTAGACACCGTAATAATAGGGTAGGAATTTCGAGTAAAATACTAAATCGGGTTTCCGTCCGTTCTCGTGCATCTATTAACTCATGCGCACAAGTTAAAAAGTCTTTGCCCCGTGGAAGGGACCCAGGCCGGTCAACATAATGGTTTAACTGCACTTTTAAGTTTCCTCTAACGAAATCCATACGTTGGCCAGCTTCGGCTTGATCAAATGTCTCCACTGATTTTTCAACTAACCTGTTGTAGAGAACTACATGTTTATCTGCAAATGCGCCTTCAGATGGCCCAGAGTTCCTTCGTTCTTTTAGAAGATAAAAGGTGTCCTCATCTGGAGACCATCTACCTCCGCCGTATAAGTTCTTTAGTCGACCCTTGAGCGTATCCCATGAAATCGTTGTGTCACCTTGAATAGTATTTAGAATTTTCCTTGAGATGCGGCCCACTAAGGATGCCTCCAAGTGCACTAATGAACTTAGACATCTATCCCTAAATAATTATTTGATCGTTTGAGAATTAGATCACTTCATTTGTATCTCTGAATCCCTTCCTTAGGTTTAGTAGATAGTGTTTGTAAATAAACCAACATAGGGACCACGAACAGGCTAATCTCAACTTTGTAAATAATCGTTGTTTTTTTGCACAGTTGTCAATAAAATTGATAGAGATGTTAAGTAGTGGTATAAGCTTTATGGTGATGGTAATTTTTAACCGGAGCTCAGCGGAGCGTTTTTTGTAGGACCACATATGTTAAAAAATTCTGGTTACTTTTTCCCTCTCGTTCTAGTATATTTTTTGATAATATATTTTCATACATAACACCAATCTAATATTTTTTCATTTCTCTTTAGTGTTTGAACTACAAATGTGTCAAGTTTTATAGGTTTATCGATAAAAATAAATCCACAGTGACCCAAATGTTAAATAGAAATAGGCCACATTGGGGTGGAGTAAAATTGTCCAACTTTAGAAGGCCTCAGAGTTGCAAATAAAAATGAAATTGAAAAAAAAAAAAAAAACTGGAAAAGTTTGCAACAACTAATAATTAATACATTAGCCCATCAAACACCACAAAAATAATAAAGTCGTTTTTAGAGTTTTTTCCGTGTTTGCCCCACTGTGGGGCGTGAGGTCTGGAGACCGTGCTGGCCACTCAATTGGACTCCCTTTTCCTACCCAGGATTGTGGGAAACAATTGTTTAAATATTCTTTTACAGGTAAGGAGTAGTGGGCTTTTTCAAAACAACTTATTCAAAAAATCAATACCACGTTTATATTACCATAATGAAAGGAGAATTTATTTTAAGAACAACCACCACAGAAATAAGAAAAAGATATCTTGCTTGTATTAGAAATAGTGGAGATCATTTTGAGCAATATCTGTGATACCTGACACTCTACAAATTAAATTTATGAATAATTTAAAATTTGTTTAATTTTGTTCTATGATTTTTGTTTACAAAAATTTAGATAAAGTTTACTCTGATAAAATCCACATTCCTAAAAAGAAAGAGAAAATACGCAGTTTAACCTATGCTATAAAGAAACGTAACTATTTGTTACGTTTTATATAAAAAATATGATTCGATTCATTATTATTGTCAGTGTGCGCTGGTGTTGCACACAAAAAGAAAAAAAAAAAAAAAACTAGATGTGCTGCGTGCTTGCAAATGGTATTTTTTAAAAGAGTATTAACTAGAGAAGTTTTTAAAATAATTTGGATTTGACTGTTGCGCTTACGTTTTTTTTTATTGAACCTAAACTTGAAGTTCATAATTTTTTTTTTGCCTTTAACAAGATTTAACGATCTTCCGTTTTTTTTTGTTTTTTGCATCATATCTTTTTTATTTTACATGGACAATGTATTAGTAATTACAGGGAAAAAAAATGGCGTTGATATATCAGTGAACAACGGAGTTATAAGGCATAAATGTGGATTTGGCCATTTTTGTAAAAAAAAATCATTAAAAAAAAAAAAAAAAAAAAAAAAAAAAAAAACCGTAAGACTTTGTATATAGGTAAGTGACCTTAAATAGATTCAAAATGAACCTGCCTACCCAAGATACCTTTTTGGCCAACGATCTTTGACCCTGTATAACACATTTGCTTTGATTTTTATTTAATGAGAATTTGGAAATATTTTACAAATAGTCTTTAGTTTTAACATTAATAATTAGGAACGTACATAACATTTGTTTAAATTGATTTTTAATTTATTATATTATAAGTATAATTAGGTTAAAACTGATATCTCAGATATTTTATCTCTCAATCTTCCACATATTTTATTTATTTTTTTGTTATTAAAAAAAACAAACAAAAAATTTCATTATTAAAATCATTATTAAGGATCAGATTTGTATGTACATATTTACTTATTTTTTCTAGGCAATTTACCGACATTTTTTAACTAAAAATGTTCATACTGACACTTTTTAAGCCGTTTGAGCCTACTTCTATTTCACATATATCCACATATTTGGATGTATAGCATATTTATACATATTTGATCAAAATAAATACATATTTTAGAATTTTGGCATATTTCAATAATTTGGAGGTGGTTGACTGGAACAGTGAAACACAGACTGAAGGGCTGTGAATCACAATGGGGTAATTTAGATATAGACAGATAATGCTGCCTAACAGTGACTGGCACTTGTTAGTGAAGCATCATTGTTTTTTCTTTCAGCTCGTTTGTTGGAGTGTACAATCATTCATTTCGTTCGGTCACTTAGTGTATTCATTTTTGGATGGAATGCCACGAACATCGGCCTCAAACAGACAGCTGGTTGCTAAATATCTTCGCGAGTTTCCAGCAAAACTTTTTCAAAGTTATGGAGGCATTTTGTACTGCACAGCTTGTGACAAGCACGTTTCTTGCTCTCAACGTTCCCGGGCCACCCAAAATATTGCCACCGGATCGCACAAAGAGAATAAAAACGTAAAGAGAGAGGTGGCGTGAGCTTGCCTCTGACGTCATCTTGAGAGAGGGGAGTCCACGACCGCTCATACTCGGTATCCAACCTGTTTGATTTTCAGGCGTGGACCACGCCAGTCGAGAGCGGAATCGAAAGAGTTAACAAGTGGTTTTCTTAAGAACAAAAATATCCGAGCCCTCAGTGAAACGTTTAATAAAACTTAACGATTGTGAAAACCTACAATTTTTGATTAAGTGCTAAATTAAGCACTCAAAGCTTGTCTCATGTTAGTATCTGACTTTGAAATGTGTGAAACTTTGAGTTCCAGGAGGAAATCAAACTGATTTTCAGATATTCTTGGCATATTTTAAAAATCTTCAGGGTGCTCGTTTCTTAGTTCAGTATCCGCCAAATTGATTTCTCCCGCATTTTTTCTTGCAAGTATCTATTTCTTGACCCTACAACGCTTTTTCTTCCATTTTTAGTCTGTCCACGTGACTCTCTCAATCTTTTCGCCAACATATCACTAAGAACTGAACTCAAAACTGCACAATTTTCCAAGAGCCAAAATTCTCCAATTCTCCACTCCAGGCAAGCACCACGACCGAGAAAACGAAGGCGTGCCACGCTTTCGTCTTTTTGCCCCGTGAGAACGCGGTTTAAGGGAGATCTAATCAGATCAAAACTGGCAGAAGTACTGAACAAGAACAAAGGGTACCCTTTACACCCAACGAAATAATTTCTTTCAGCAAGGCACGTATAACATCTGTAGATGTTGAACGATCTTTTAATGTAACTGTTTACAATTCTATCCTACGCCCAGATCATCGTCGCTTTACGTTCCAACATTTTGTTGCTAGTTCCATGTGGTTGCAAACAATTTCGAAGAGTGAAGTTTTAAGAATTGAAAATTTAGCGCATCTTTTATTAATATAAGTTGTAAAAATGTTCTTTTGTTGTATAAATCATTATAACTTGTAGAATAAAATTTTTGTTCCTAATAATTATTATAAATTGTAATAATGTTCTTTTGTTTTTTAAATCATTGTAACTTCTAAAATATATATATATATATATATATATATATATATATATATATATATATATATATATATATATATATATATATAATTTGTTGTAAAAATGTTCTTTTGTTCCTAATAATTATTATAAAATTGTAAAAATGTTCTTTTCTCGTTTTAAAAAAAAAAAAAAAATCTTTTGGTCCTAATAATTATTATAAGTTGTAAAAATGTTTTTCTTTTCATAAATCACCATAACTTGTAAAAAAAAAAAAAAGATAAAATAATAAATACATTTTCATCAAAGAAATGTCCATTTTACTTAAATATTTTAAGAAAATCACATATTTGATGAAAATAAATGCATGTTTTAATTAAATATTTGGCATTTTTAAATACATAAAAGTCCCTAATCATTATATTGTACATACGTATAGTATATATACATCTCTGTCTATATATGCATACATATCCATCACCACTTGTAATTATTGAATTTGGCCATTCTCTATATCCTTTTCGGACGAAGGCGAAATGCTAGTAAAAAGAGCAGAAAAAGGGCTAAGAAATGATTCTATATCGGGAGTTAAACAATGAGTCAGTCACGAATGAGATCACATCTGCAACATTATTTACAGTTTATACTTCCTCTGCCTATTTCCACCTCTTTGTAATGGGAGTTTATAGCTTTGCTCTCTTTGGTTTCAGTTTCTATTTCTGTACGAAGCTTTATCGTTAGTTTCATTTTATTCTCTAAAATTTTGTTTCATTATTAATAACACACAGCTAATATTTATAATAGCTTTCATAAAAGTTTACCGTGTGTTATTGCATATAAATGTTTCTTCATTATACATCTCAAATTATGTATTTTCATTAACTTATGATTAATTCAGAAGTGGTTGAACCTCTTCGAATCTAAACTATTTGGTCCGTCAAAGCCTGAGCTTTGAGAAAAGAACTGATCTTTTCTTTGAATTTCTCTGTCTTTTTAGTCATTTTGCTACAGTGCCGAAACTTTAACTCAGAGAGCTCGCGTGGAACCAGATCCTGCCCTTTTGACATCGATCACAGTGGCGTAGCAAGCTTAACTCGCGCCCGGGGCACAATACCTTTCTAGCGCCCCCCCCCCCATTCTTTCCTTATTATTTACGAATTACCGTTTATTATATTACACTGGCGCTAAATTTAAAATTTATTTTCCAGAAATCAATTATAATAAAAATAAAAATTATCCAGCAATTTTTTGTTTAGTAGATCATTTGGAGCCCCTTTGTAAGTAGCGCCCGGTGCTTGATGCCCCTCTGCCCCCCCCCCCTTCCCACGGCCCTGTCTCGACACTGCTACCTCTCATAAGCAAAATTCAAACGACCATACAATGGTAATCCGTTTATTTTCAGGAACTCCCTCTTATCCACGATTTTCTACTCTTCCACTCTTACCATTTCTTATGATTTTACTGATGATTTTACCCATTACCGCTAAAATATTTAATGAAATAGACTTTTAGTGAAAGAAGAAAATATGCATTTGACATATGAAATTTTATTTTTAAAGCTTTGTTTTCAATTACTATATGAAATGTTTTATTTTTCCTTTTATTTATTGTATTATTTTACTTTTAGACTATTTTTTCGTTTTTACCTTTGGCTTTATGTATCTAGTCATTTTCCTTTTAAATAATAATATTAGAAATAATTATTATGGCTATACTTCTATTATGTTTTAATTATAATTATTCATAGAGGTCGACATATCCGTACTAAATATGGATTAATTTTATCCTATGGATGCTATATAAATTTAGCAAGCAAGAAATGATAAGGTTTTCGGTATATTCTTTTTCTTCGATACGTTATCTATGCCTATAGTGGGAGGGCATTGGGGCAATGACCATCCATAGCTTATCCAAGCAGACAACTGTTTTATATTCAAACAATATTTATACGGTTCCATTTTTATTTTAGTAATCTTCAGTCATATTAACAAGCAACAGATTTATAAGCTACATAATATTCATTATAGATTTTATTGAACGTCGATGCATAGATTTTTTTCTTTTATAAAATAAATCGAATGTAAATAAACAGTTTTATTATGGTTTTATTGGTGTTAGTTATTCTGAAATGAAACGACCTTAAGTTTTTTGATATAATAATTTTGACTTTTGGAGTATACCGATATTCGAAGATTTGGGAAGTATCTTACAGTAATTCTAGTAAACATGAAAACCTTCATAACTAATAAGAAAATTTCAAACAAATAATTTTATATTTAGCTATATTTTATATTTTTTTATTTTATATTTAGCTTCTAAAAGGAAATACCTCTTGAAAAAAAACAACTTAAATATGAACTTAAACATGAATTGGCCGGCTTCCAGGGCACAACATCTTAGCCCTTTGAAATATTTGAAACATTAGTAAATATTTTAAAGTGTACATTTTAATAAACATAAAAATGAGTTTTTCATTTAGGTATGTAACTTATAGCTGCATCAGTTTTGGCACTAATATCCCAATTATGAACTTTTGACAAAAAAAAACCGTGCAGTATAGTTCCAATAACATAACGGAAATATAGGGGGTAATTATGTATTTTATGTGGGCTTGAGATACATGTTTCAATAGCTACCATAATATGAAGTATGGATCTCCTCGCAGATAAATAGATTAAAATAAATTCAAGTAGATTAATTGCAGAATATAGTAATACAAAAGGGTTCAATCTTGAGAAATTAATGGTAACGAAACTAAACCATTTCTTCTGGATGGAAAATTCATGTCTTTGGAATTGACAAAATTAATACATAAGATCTGTAAGTAGATTATTTCGCTTGTAGATTGTATCATTTATATCAAGGGCAAATGAAATACGCGAACAAATGCCGTGATCTCTCATATCTCATGCGGAGGACATTGCCTTAATTGTAAACCTAAGAAAAAGTTGCTACACATAATGGTGGATTATTATCAGATGAGATTTATGTCACTTTCGAATTAAACTTGAGTATAATAAATTAATGATTCTAACACAAAATAACTATTTTAATCCAAACGATATTTATAAAAATAAATAAATAGAAATGAAAAATAATTGTTAGATGACTCCCATTATTAATTATTCTTAAACAACAAGTATTTATAGTTAGAGTAAAATAAACTTTTATTCGAAGAGAGAGCTGTAACTTGAGAAGGGCAGCCACCTACCTTTTGACTAACTCATCGAAATATTCGCACCATCAGCAGACAAACCCTCAACAGTCTACTTCGTCTGTGGTCTCACTCAAAATACCTTAATATTTCCGGTTAGTTTAAAAGCTATAATGGATAAAAATTTCTTGAAAATGATATATATATTTCCACACACACACACACACACACACACACACACACACACACACATACATACATACATATATATACCCACTTTTTTACAAGGAAAGATTTTAACATTTAATAAGACCAGAAGAGAAGTAATTAGAAATTTTAGTGAAATAGGTTTTTTTCACGGTTAAAATGGCGGAGGCGTTAGTTTCAAAGGTTTATCCTACTAGTCCTGGAGCCCGCCAAATGCAAATTGAATTAGAAAGACATGAATTTGTTTCCTAACCTATTCCATAGTATCATTCGCCTTGAAATGATATATCTTGGTCTGGCAGCCTGTATCCGTCGGAACGCGATGTGGTGAACGCTTAAAATCGCTCAAAACAGCAAAAATTAATTGGAAAGGTATGTTCTTGAGTTTGATCTCATCTCCTTTTCTAACCACGAATCAAGTGGTCTGGCAGCCGAAAGCTATTGGAAATATACCGTCAGACCGATTTTTATTTTGCTGAACTGACCCGAAAAGTGAAAAAAAAATATTTATCTTACATATTTATATACTTACCCCCCACGCCAGCCAGTCCTATCACGGCAGGATTGGTGAAGTACTACTGTAATGATTGAAATAAGTCGAGATATACAGCCCGATAAACACATGTTTCCTTCGAATTTTTTGGTGAATGCATTTAAACAAAAATGATGAAATAAGTTTGCAATTGAAAGGTTTTTTATTTTTTTTTTATTGATGTAAAATCTAATTAAAACTTTTTTTAAAAATATCTTTTGATATTAAAGATGTCACTGGAGTCAAAGAAGAAGCCAAGCTAGATAACCTAGAAGTTTAATTTTAAAGTTAAACTTATTTTTAAGAGTTTTTAAATGCGCCTTTTAATATTTTAGATGATTTTGAAGTTGAAGAGAAATGTACTCCATGTACTATGTTTTCCAATTCAGAAAGGTGTTACATAACAAAAATGAGAATCGAAAATCTGCTTGAGCCAAATTTAAGTAGTAGCAGCAGAGAAAGGCGTCACTTAACCAAAGATTGGTTTTATAAAGAACTCAAAAATGGATCAAAAGTAAAGAGATCACGGCTGTGCTATAGTGAAACTAATAAAGCACTATATTGTGTTCCCTGCAGGCTGTTTTCACACTTTGCGTCACATTAAGTGTCTCCCTTAGCTATAGAAAATAATCAGTGAATAATTGCCGGAACATGCAGCTTATACATACTTATAAGCTATAGCTCGATTCGCATCCGTTTCGTACATATTTTTAATTTTATATTTTTTTTAAGAAGTTTTCCCGAACTATTAAAGCTTGAGCAATTTCAATATGCCCATTAGAAAGAGGATTAAATTTCCTTTAAATTAGACTTTTTTTAAACTTCAAAATAGCCGCATACTGTATTAGACTTTGAGATCCAAAAATAAGAAATAGGAAGTTTCAAATTTCGTTCCAAAACTTTGACTGCATTTTTCTCAAAAATATTACATATGTTAAAAACTTGTACTACTCAAAACCAACTTCTACAAACAAACACCTTTCGAATGGTATACCATGAATAATGTTATTTTTTAAAATTGATACTGAAATTGCTTATTGATTACAAAAAACAGGGAGATTCAACATCGGCGTTTTGGGAAATACTGAGAGAATGCTCAGAAAAGTAATTTAATTAAAATTTACATACTTAATTTACAATAATTGTTCAAATTGACCTCCCTTTTTTCTCATACACAGCACCTGTACTTCTGACTGCATCTACTGCTAGGTGTAAATTAATTGATTAAATTATCTTAAATGTTTCTTAAATTGGAATTACTAGAATAAGATAAATAGGTAATTGTGATTAAATTATTTTCTATTAATAAAACATAGTAAAACTATTTAACATTTCTGAGCATTCTCTCAGTATTTCCCAAAACGCCGATGTTGCATCTCCCTGCTTTTTGTAATTAATAAGCGATTTCAGAATCAATTTTAAAACTATATACTATTTACGGTGTACCATCCGAAAGATGTTTGTTCGTAGAAGTTTTTTTGCGAGTAGTGCAAGTTTTTAACATATGTAATATTTTTGAGAAAAATGGAGTCAAAGTTTTAGAACGAAATTTGAAACTTCTTATTTCTTATGCTACAAAGTTAAATACAGGATGCGACTGTTTTGAAGTTTAAAAAAGCCTATTTGAAAGGAAATTTAATCCCCTTTCTAATGAGCATATTGAAATTGCTTTAAATGTTCTAGGGAAATATAGACAATTATTTTCCAAAAAGTAAAAATTTCTAGAAAAAACAAAGAAATGTAAAAGTAGAAAAAACATAAAATTAAAAATATGCACGAAACGCATGAAAATCGAGCTATAGTTTATAGGGAATTTTTTGTTGCAAATGATGCCCAGAATCGTCTCCCGAAGTTACTGCAGTCTTTTAGGTATTTCTTTCGACAATTATCGTGTCTTTGGCACTCTAACAACAGATGTTTTAAGCTATTGTATATGAATATACACAATCAAGCTATATATGAATAAGCTACAATATTTACATTTTTCATTAGCTTTAATTTTTAAACTAGTATTTTTAAAAAACATTTTATAGTAATCATATTAATTTTATTTTGATGATATTAATGTTATATTTTAAATAATCCTTCGGCTTGGTGGTTATTAAATTTTGAAATTTTTATAAATAATGGCTTATATCTTGTATTTAAAGTACGATCAATGTCTGTTGATAATAAATGATTAGTGACTTTTTCAATTCTGTTAATTTTGTTAGATAATAATTTTTGTGGATTGAAAAAATCTTGAAAGTGTTCTGGGATATTGCCGTTAATCGTTAATCGTTTAATTTGAGATACCCAGTTATACTGAAAATCTGGTTTATTGGTATGTAAATCTAATAAAAGGCAGATACGGGGTAGCAGATATTCTGGCTAGTGGATATTCTGGCCGATAAATTAAAATGCCATGATTTTAATTGAAAAAATTATTATTTTTTTTAGTACGGGGTTGAATAGTGGATTACGTCCTGTTTCTAATCTTACAATATAATTTGGCGTCCATTTGGGCCAGAAATATAGTGTTTTTAGAAATTTAAGTTGAATATTTTCGATACTTTCCAGGTTGTTTAAACTCCAGAGCTGAGCTGCATTCAGAAGTGTTGAAGAGACCATAGCATCAAAAAGAACCATTTTTGTTACCCAGGAATCACTTTTACCCTTTACAAGTATTGCTTTTACTTTTGCGCTTGCAATACTTGCTTTTTGTACAAAGTGAATTTGCTAAATTAACTAAATTTAAAACGAGAAATTTCATTAGCTTTAATTTGAGATCTAAAGGCTAGTACGCACTGGGATTCATTGTTCGGACTCTTTGTCGTTGAGATGCATCTCGGATTCATTTTCATGCATCTGAGACGCTCCGCGACAATGAATCTAGCATCTCGTGTGTTGCAGTTTAGTATTTTTTGAATCTCAACCGGAATGGGATTCTTTACACAATGTGTTGCAACATTGAGTCAGTGCGAACGTAAATCTCGAACAAAGTGGGGCTCTCACCATTCTCGCGCATTCATCTTTGTTGTTATCGCTGATCTGTTCATAGGATAGGATAGGATCAAGTTATGGGGCGATTAACAGCAGAGGTTCTTACGCCCTAGCTTTTAGGTTACTCATAACATTATACTTATTTCTTAATTATTTTGTATGTATATATACATTTTTCCCTTTATTTTTATTTATTTATTACACACACACACACACACACACACACACACACATATATATATATATATATATATATATATATATATATATATATATATATCTTAATATATATAAATTACGTGTCGCCGCCTAGGGGCCGGCTAACGCCTAAACTACTGAACCGATTTTAATCAAATTTGCATACCGTGTGCAGTTTGATCCAACAAAAAAGATAGGATACCTTATATCTTAATTTATAGTCGCAATATTATTTGTATATTATCTGTAAGTCACAATTATCTGTTAGCTCTATACGATTCTAACATATGGCGGTATAAGGTTATACTATTATATAAAAGGACAAGCAATGTTTTGTTTGTGTTCACTAACCGCCAAAAACTACTGAACCAATCTCTACCAAATTTTGACAACATCATCTTTATAGGATGGTTTAGCAATAGTAAAATATAATGATTTTCAACTAATGCTTTATTGAAAAATGAATAATAAGTGGATAACAGTGAAGTTCAAAAATGGCGGCAATTGCCATCTACATGAAAGGTTAAAAGGTACAGTGTTACATAGAGGTGAACATTGATAATAAAATTTACTTATTTTCAATTAAATTGTTATAAAAACAGCTATATGGAGTGAAATATACCAAATTTTAACTACATCATGTTCATAGTTCTAGGTTTAGCAACAATGAAAATTTAAATGTACAATGTTGAGTGTTAGAAACGGGTTTTGCCACACTACCACATACTTTTATGGTTAGAAATTAAAATCCAACCAGATCAAATCAAATAAAATTATTTCTGTCGAATGAAAATTATTAAAAATCAAAATGCCGATCCTCATGTGTTTAATATTGTGTGTAAAAATATGAATTTTGAACCTTTAGTTGTAAGCACTGATAATGCAGTTTCTTATACCGCAGTTTCTTAATAGTCTCTGTCCATCTGGATTACCAACTCATATATTAAAATTGAAAATTGGATGTCTAATTATGCTTTATGTTATCTTCAAATACCTAATCAATCTAAATTTAACCAAGTTAATAATGGCTGCTATGCGTGAAAATATTATCAAAAATATAATTTTTAATTGTTCACTTTAATACAAGATTTTTATCGATAAACAAAAATCAATTATTAGTTAAAATTCCTCGACGGGGGATGATGAAGTTATATATAGAAGGACAAGCCATTTCCGTTCGTGATCACTAACCGCGAAAACTATAGAACTATTCTGTACCAAATATAACTACATCATCTTCGTAGTTCAAAGAAGGTTTAGCAATAATAAAATTTACTTATTTCCTCTTAAATAACTGTTTATAAAGCGATAAATATGTGGTGGGTAGTAAAGCGAGCGCAATTCAAGAGAGGTTACAATGATCCAGTGTTAATTATAGCTAGAAATTGATAATAAAATTACTAAATTAAATTAATTTGTTATCCAAAAAGCTATAAATATGTGGTGTGACGTGTGGATTCCAGTGAAATTTAAAAATCGAATATGTGGCAAGCGACAATAGCATTTTAGTAAAACTAATGAACCTATCTGAACCAAATTTTAACTACATCATCTTCATAGTTCTTGAAAGATTTACAATTAGAAAATTTACTATAATATAACTTATACTATTATATAAAAGGACAAGCCATTTTTCGTTTGTGATCACTAACCGCGAATATTACTGAACAAATCTGTACTAAATATTAACTACATCATTTTCATAGTTCTAAGAAGGTTTAGCAATATTAAAATCTACTGTTTTTTAATTTATATTTTATTAAAAAAAGGTTAATATGTGGACAACAGTGCAGTATGAAAATTGACCGATAGGTGGGGAGTGCCATTCTACACGAGAGGTTAGAAAAGAGCTTGAAATCGATGATAAAATTTACTTATTAAACTATCAAGAAAATTATTTAAAAAAATTTAAATATGGTGTGCGATATGTGGATCTCAGTGAAGCTTGAAAATCGACCGATTGTGTATCGTGCCATTCCACAATAGAGTTTACAATGGTAAACTGAACCTATCTGTACCGACATCTAAATAAATAATTTTTATAATTCTAGGAAGGTTTTGCAATGGTAAAATTTAGAATAACTAAAATTTAAATGTACAATTTTGAGAGGCAGGAACGAGGTTTGCCACACTGTCATATACTTTTATAGTTCGAAATCAACATATAACCAGATGAAATCAATAAAGTTATTTCTGCCGAATACAAATTACTACTAACTCAAAATGTAGATCCTTTGCTTTTTTATATCGTGTATAAAAATATGATCCACGGGCCTTTTGTCGTAAGCACTGATAATGCAGTTTATTTTCCGCAAGAGTTTCTTAATAGTCTTTATCCATCTTGATTACCAATTCATACTTCCTGATCTTAAACCACCTCATCAGTGCAATTATAACTAGATTAATAATTACTGCTAAAAAATCATTGAAGAAATAATGCTCAACCACATGCTAAAATACAAGAATCTTATCGATAAACAAATAAAACTTTAATTTTTAGTTGAAATTATCTTTAGTTATGAGGGCGGGCGAAGCCGCGACGGGAATGCTAGTATATATATATATATAAGATATATTATTGAGGATTTTCAGAAATAACCACAAATTGTTTCTCTGAAAGTACAAAGATTTATTTTAATTAACAACTATTACAATAATTTTCATTAATTATGACAATTTAACTTCTATCTTACCTGAAAGTACAAAGAAACGACATTTAATGTTTATTAATATTGGCTCCTCAATATATTTTCGTTATAATAAATTTCACAGAAAATAACCTGCACATCATCTGTTCCTAGTTCAACGTCATGGTGAATTAATTAATTAATAAATTAATGAAATGTCATTTGTACTTTCATTACATCTCCCCCCCTAAGAGGGAAAATTCTAAATAATATACCTAATTAATGTACCTATAAGTTATCTAGTTCTTCTACTTCATCTTCTGATGTTACAGGTTGCAATTTTGTTATGTGGAATAAAGTTGATTCTGTTTTTCTGTTGCCAGTGTCAATCCTATAAATGGAGTTTGATATTTTCTCTACTACCTTGAAAGGGCCTATTACTAAATTCGTCTAATTTTTTCCTATTTAATTTATTTCCATTTTCTACATATACACTGTCCCCTATCTCTAACTCTAGCATTTTTCTATTTCTATCAAATATTTTCTTGTTGTACTTATGGGATTTTATTGTATTCTCTAATGCTAATCTTCTATCAGCAATCCACTTGTCTTCTTCCTTTGTTATTGTTTTAATTTCATTTGGTAGAATACTGACATTTGTACCATCCAGTAAATATTTTGGTGCAAAACCTGTAACAGAGTGTTCTGTTTCATTATATTTCTGTATACATTCTCTTGCTACTGTTGTCCATGTTCCCTTTTTATTTTTATCATTTAATTTACATCTTATTTTATTTATTATTGTTTGATTTAATCTTTCGTTCAAGCCATTCGAGAATGGTGTATTCACAGCTGTAAATATTAGTGTAATGTTATTCTCCTGCAAATATTGTTTAAATTCTCTAGAATTGATGCCCGGATATTGATCTGTCAGAATTATTCCAATCTCATCTGTCTCCAGTACTTGCTTTGTTAGTTTTATGAAATCACTTGAATTCTGTGTTTTTTGAAGTCACAATAAATGCATATCTGGTGTAGTGGTCTACTAAAAGGTGTAGGTATTTTTTTGTTGACCTAGATCCTCCAAAGCCACCGATAGTGTCCATTGATACAATCTCAAATGGTTTTGTTGCTGGTCCCAGTTGTGACATTAATCCAAATTTTCCTTGACATCTTGATTTATTTTTTATGCATGTTTCACATGTTTTACAAATATTTATGATATTTTTTGTTAGGTTTTTAGCTGTATATATTGGACTTATTTTTTTCTGCAATTGTCTGATACCAATATGGCATAGATCTTCATGCACCATTTTTATAAGTTTTTTACTAAATTCTTCTGAGAGGATAATCTTTTCACCTTTCTTTATTTTTTTATAATAGATTTTATTTTTGTGTATTAGATTTTGTTTCTTTTCTTTTATTCTTTCATTTTTCTCTTGGTCTTCAACTATATCTTTTATTTGTATTGAATTAACTATTTTCAATAGTTCCTCTTTGTTATCTTCTGGTTCTAATACCGGGTTGCGGCTCAAACAGTCAGCTTCTACATTTTCTTTACCAGGTATATATTTTACTGTAAAGTCATATTGAGATAGGTAATATGTAAGATCACCCAACTCTTCATCTGTCCTGGATTTAATATTCATATTCTCTAAAGGTTTGTGGTCTGAGTAAATAGTGAATTGTTTTCCAATGAGCCAGTGTTGCCAATATTTAACAGCTTCTTTCATAGCAAGACATTCCAAATATATAGCCTTTTTCCTTTTTTGAGATTCATTCAGTTTTTTTGAGAAATATGCCACCGGTTTGTCTTTACCGTCTAGTTGTGTCTGTTTTAATATTGCCCCGATACCCTCCAAAGATGCATCTGTAAAGATTTTTATTGGTAAGTCTTTGTCAAATATTTCCAGCACAGGTTGAGAACATAAATATCTTTTTATTTGATTAAATGATTCTTCACACTTCTCTGACCACACAAACTTTTCGTTTTTTCTTAATAAATTGTGTAATGGGTCTAAGATAATTGCGCTTCTTGGTATGTATTCATGGTAGAAGTTTATTGATGGTAGAAAATATATTGAGGAGCCAATATTAATAAACATTAAATGTCGTTTTATAAGATATATTATTGAGGATTTTCAGAAATAACCACAAATTGTTTCTCTGAAAGTACAAAGATTTATTTTAATTAACAACTATTACAATAATTTTCATTAATTATGACAATTTAACTTCTATCTTACCTGAAAGTACAAAGAAACGACATTTAATGTTTATTAATATTGGCTCCTCAATATATTTTCGTTATAATAAATTTCACAGAAAATAACCTGCACATCATCTGTTCCTAGTTCAACGTCATGGTGAATTAATTAATTAATAAATTAATGAAATGTCATTTGTACTTTCATTACATATATATTTCTTTTTGTTTGTTCGTTTCGTTTAACGCCACTTTATGCTGCTATGGCTAATCGGACGATGCTACGGTGGGAGTCCTAAATTTTGCCTATCCAGGTATAATTAGGATAGGGATTTTTAATGAGTACCTGACTTCGCACATATTTATTTTTAATACAATGAATGTTTTAGTTAAGTGACGATTATAAAATAAACTAAAAATAAAATGAACATATTCTGGTAGCCATGAAACGTCGCCTATTTAAGAAATCATGCTAGTAGCATTATATGTTTTTTAAATAAATAATGATGGGAGATTATATAGCTATGTAATACACCTTATATTCTAGTAATTAAATTTTGTTGTATAAGTTCACTCCTTTTATAATGGAAATAATTTTCTCTATACTAACCGGGTTGTTTTCGTGGGATAGTTATATACTTCTTGGCAGATCTTTCGAAATAAAATAGGATTGATGGATCAACAGCGGATGTGCTTTTGTTTAATTGAAATTTAAAAAAAAAATATCTGCTTGTACGGCAACGTCTTATTTTTTCAACTATTATTTCTTTGGTGACATCTGCAAATGATTTAATAAAGGTTGTGGGATTTATTTTTCCCTATATAACCTTTTGGCCTCATTATAAAGAACTTTTTCAGTGACCAGAATTGATTTTATTTCTTTTTGTAATAGAAATACTGTACCGGTATTTTTACATTTTATACATTTTTGATTTTTATTACATTTTAAATTATCTTGATGTTTGCCTTCAATCGATTCTTTTCTGCATTTAAAGGCGGGGTGAGAAAATCCTAAAGAATTAAAGCACCTCATTGGGTTTGTTGTGTATGGTTGGACCCTTATTGTGTGTAACCCTATTTTAATAGTTTAATAGGGAGTTTTGGAACAGCAAATGTTACAATGTAGGTGTGGGTTAGTTTTTGCTCTCCATTAATTTTAATTTATATTCTATTTATATCTACGATGATATGTTTTAATTCATCTTTGATTTCGTCTATTTCGTTCGTTTGAGTCCAGTCGATTTCGAATGTTTCCTGAAAATGGTTGGACCAAGTATTTCGAAAACGAAGACCAATTTTAGGGAGCCAGTTTATGCAATCAACAGGCTTGCAGTCACTCTCCGGTTCCTCGCAAGTGGAGATTCATATACAAGCCTCATCTATACTTTCAAAATTTTGAAGCAGATAATATCCAATTTTGTTCCTGAAGCATATAACTCAGATTATTTTTAATTTACAAAACGGTCTATACGCTGATAGTTCACAGTCATTGGACACTACCCCTTCTTACACCACCGCATCCAACTCTGATGGCCTTAATACTGCTGTTCTTTCACTGTGTGGGAGTGATACCACTACACAATCATTGTCCTCATACGTGTAGAATTACATGTCAATGTAAACTTAGTTTTCAATCTCCTATTCTTTTTTTCAAATATGTAAAGTGAGCAATAAATCATTACCTAAAAACATATATTTCTTTCTTATATGTAAATTAATTTTTTAATACAACTACCTAAAAATAATATTTCTTTTTTTATATGTAACATAATTAATAAATAATTACCTATAAAATAATATTTCCATATTTTATTGCAAATTGAGCAATAAATGGCCATGTACCTACTCCATACAAGAAAAAAAACAAAAAAACTTGCCTTTATATACGTTATCAGCGCAATGTTGATGGCTTTGCAGACTTCAGGAACAAACTTGGATATTATCTGCTTATTGGATATTATAAGTTTTGAAAGTATACATGAGGCTTGTATATGAATCTCTACTTGCGAGGAACCGGAGAGTGACTGCAAGCCTGTTGATTGCATAAACTGGCTCCCTAAAATTGGTCTTCGTTTTCGAAATACTTGGTCCAACCATTTTCAGGAGACATTCGAATTGTCTAAACTCATACGAACAAAAACCCATTCCATCCTCCAACCTCCGTGTGTCAAGAAGATCGTGCCCATGGTTATTCCGATCCTTAAATAAATCACGCATCCACCAACGCGGTGGCTTTTTTTTAGTAGCACTTTTGTTACTCCGTAGAGCTATGTAAAATGCTACTGCAACTTCCGAAAGCGCGACCTTGTTCGACATGGCTCAGATTCAAACAGATGGTACTCTACTTGTAGAACCCATTAATAACAAGCAATCCGATGTTCTGTTTATTCCAAGTTGGGGGTACCCCTCATAAAACAATCAACTACATCAAAGGGGTTTTGATCTCCAGTTCGTTGAAATAGACGAAATTAAAAATGAATTAAATATATCATCGTAGATATAAATAGAATATAAATTAAAATTAATGGAGAGCAAAAACTAACCCACACCTACATTGTAACATTTGCTGTTCCAAAACTCCCTATTAAACTATTAAAATAGGGTTACACACAATAAGGGTCCAACCATACACAACAAACCCAATGAGGTGCTTTAATTCTTTAGGATTTTCTCACCCCGCCTTTAAATGCAGAAAAGAATCGATTGAAGGTAAACATCAAGATAATTTAAAATGTAATAAAAATCAAAAATGTATAAAATGTAAAAATACCGGTACAGTATTTCTATTACAAAAAGAAATAAAATCAATTCTGGTCACTGAAAAAGTTCTTTATAATGAGGCCAAAAGGTTATATAGGGAAAAAAAAAATCCCACAACCTTTATTAAATCATTTGCAGACGTCACCAAAGAAAAAAAAAATAGTTGAAAAAAAAGACGTTGCCGTACAAGCAGATATTTTTTTTTTAAATTTCAATTAAACAAAAGCACATCCGCTGTTGATCCATCAATCCCATTTTATTTCGAAAGATCTGGCAAAATTATTTCAATTATAAAAGAATTGAACTTATACAACAAACATTAATTACCAGAATATGTTTATTTTATAATCGTCACATAACTAAAACATTCATTATATTAAAAAGAAATATATATGTGTGTGTGTAATAAATAAATAAAAATAAAGGGAAAAAATGTTTATATACATAAAAAATAATTAAGAAATAAGTATAATGTAATGAGTAACCTAAAAGCTAGGGCGTAATAACCTCTGCAGTTAATCGTCCCATAACTTGATCCTATCCTATCCTATCAACAGATAAGCGATAACAACAAAGATGAATGCACGAGAACGGTGAGAGGCCCACTCTGTTCAAGATTTACGTACGCACTGGCTCAATGTTGCGACACACTGTGTAAAGAATCCCATTCCGGTTGGGGTTAAAAAAATACTAAACCGCAACACACGAGATGCTAGATTCATTGTCGCGGAGCGTCTCAGATGCATGAAAATGAATCCGTGACGCAAAGAGTTTGAACAATGAATCCCAGTGCGTACCTGCCTGTATACAATGTTGCAATGCAAAGAGTCTGACACATGAATCTGAGCGTCTGCGACAATGAGTCCGAACAAAGAATCTCAGTGCGTACTAGCCTTAAAAGATAATCGTAAGTTTAATAGTTTTCTAAAAAAGAGGAAAAGATTGGAAAATCGGATTTGGAGGGAAAATCATGTCATCAACTGCTTTGACGTGTGTGAGTTGGTAAGAAGCGATCTATTTCAGTTTTAATTTATTAATATATATATATATATATATATATATATATATATATATATATATATATATATACACACACACACACACACATATATATATATATATATATATATATATATATATATATATATAACATATATAATATAATATACATATATATATTGGTATTTAAAAACATGTATAGGTACGAGGAATTTCGCAGTGAGCAAAGTTCCGCTTTGCGATTCTCCATGAAAACGCATTTGTAAAATTTCTTTGTAAATTTACCATTAGACTCTATGAAGTTTTGATCACGTCCCATAAAACACCCAGCATACTAAGAACCCCGTAATGTTGTGAAATCCACGCTTTTTCAGAACATTTCTCTTCGCTATAACACCAAAAATATTTGTTCGATCCCAGATTTAGTTTTTTAATCTCAAAGCTAGTTTAATTTGCTATAAGACTCATATATATATTTAAATATGTAAAAGACTATATAGCCCTTTATTCATTCCTTCATAACGAAGGAAGTCCTAACAGCTTTAGAATCAAAATTTCAATGAAACATGTAAGCGTTTCCCGACTAAGGCAGACATATATAGAAAACTAGTAACAAGCTTAAGGAGATGTGGAGTAGAGTTTTACATATCAGCTTCCGATCGAATGAACCCCTTGAGTTATCCTAAAAGAGTTACATTTTGTGACTTTCGTAGAAATCGTAAGACAAGCAACATACAATGAAAAAATATTTGACATAGAATTTCTCTATTATACACTTATAAAAATAGAAGAACCACTCAAAAAAACAAAACAGCTATTCCACAATGTATCCACAAAGTTTTTAAAAGTGACACGAGAGTGCAACATACTGCAACAATTCCCCAAAATGTGTCAGATGTGGTCAAGATCACTATAGCACCTCCTGCACTAAGACAACAGAAACTGCGGCTATCTGTGCCAACTGCGGTGGGTCACATACTACCAATTATAGAAATTATCAAACCTTAGAAGAACTAAGGAAAAATCGAAACTTCCGATAAGCTTCAAAAGCCATCAAAAGTGTAAGCAGTTCCAGCTTCTTACAAATTTTCGCATTTATGTTTACCTCCGCTTTATTTCATCATTGTATCTTTATATCCGCTTTATCTACTTCCTTCAAGACCAGAACAGCAGGATCACCGTCAGCAACAACGACGAACACCTGTGTCTCTCCATCAGCAGCATCAACCAGAACCAGCACCTCACTAACAACAAAAATGTTGTTAGTGAGGTCCATATAGTCCAAAACGCTTTTGGATATTTCACGAGATTCAATCAAAATATTATATATATGATCTGATATTAAATTTAATCAGCTTTGAGATTAAATAAAGGAATTTGGGATCGAATTAATAGTTTCGGATTTATAGCCAGAAGAGTACGGATAAACTTGTTTTCGAGGAGAACCGGAAAGCAGTGAAATTCCTCTGCAATCAATTAATATACAGAGATGCGGTTTGGCTTAAATTGGCAAAAATTTAGTGCTCTTGAGTATTGTAAATATGCTATGTCAAGCTAATTTACTTGTTTTACGAGATATAAGTGAAAAAAATTGAAATAATGCTGAATGTTCGCTTCTTTTTTTCTTTTTTTTCGAGTTCTATATAAATCGCACCCTATTTTAAGGGTTACAAACTTGGATTTTAACCACCCTTATAGGTCCTAACATTATATTAAAAAAATGGCATATAAATATTGGTTTTTCAGTTTTCGGGTCAGTTTCCCTCGATTTAAAAGTCGGTCTGGCGACATGGTTTCGACGACTTTTGACTGCCAAATCACTCGATTTCGATCTCAGAAAGAAATATACTAAAAAATGAGACCAAAACCAAAAGCATGGCTTTCCAATTATTTGTTTTGCAATGTTCGAGCGACATAAAGCGACAATAAGCATGCGCCGCATCCCGTTCCGACGGATACAGGCTGCCAGACCACGATATCTCATTTAAAGGCAGATGAATAAAATGGGTTAGGAAGCAAATTCACGTCTTTTCAATTAAATCTGCATACTCTTTGATCATGATGTTTGACCAACGAATGACATGGGATCCATCAAGAAAAATAGGAAACGCTGAACGAAAGACTAACAATAAGATTTTTATATTCACCCCTCTCCAAACCAGAGGTGGGCTAAGCAGTTCGTTTAGGGAATAGTTCCTTTTGAGATAGTTCATTCTAATGAAGTAGTTCAAATGAACAACATAGTTCATTTTTCAAAAGAACTTTAGAAATGTAGTGAACTAAGAGAGGAATTAAACTATAGAAAAAAGGGGGGTCAAATGAACGAGAAAGATTCTAGAAAAAATAAAAACTTCTATCTTATTTCGGCATTTATTTACATTTTTTAATATTTATGATTACACTTATTTTCTATATCTGTTATGACAATCACCAGTATGAAACTGAATCTTTCAATATCATTTTCACTGATTTCTAGCAATGTGACTAACTTGAAAATTTGCTCAAGTTTCAAGGACCAATGACAATAAAATAATTACACAACTTTGTTCTAATATTCTCACTTAAGTCTTAAATTACCCCCAAAATGGGGAGTCTGTCTTGCAAAAGCTGGAGTAGTAGGTTTTATATTTTTATATGGACCAGATGGGTCCTGAGATTAAAATATCAAAAATGAAACTTAATTTGATAAGGGAAAATGTTTGGGGGGGGGGGGGGGGACTCAAACTTTTTGAACTTTTTCAGATTTTTCAAAACACATAGAAAAGTGGTTTCATCGTAAATGTAATATTTACAAAACTGAAGTTTATTAAATTGTGTGCCTAAAGACATCCCTTAAGCTGAATTTGATTAAGGGGTTTAGCCACAATCGATTGGCAAACATTGACGAATTTTGCACACTTTCGAAAAAAATTAGTTTTTTTTTCATATTGAAGAGTCCATAACACAGATATTGCAAGATTTTTAGAGCAAAAATTTGCCCATTCCTACTCTGAGATATGTCAAAAAAATTAAAATTGTTGCTTGAATTAGGATAAACTGTGTTAAAATTGCAAACAAATAACGAATAGTACAGGGAAATTAGCTTCGAACCTTGAACTCTAAAAATTGCTGCAAATTGTAAAACTGCAAGACTGCTACAAAAATAAATTCCGGATCGAACAAATACTTATGGAGTTATAGTGAGAATGTGCCCAAAAACAGATTTCAAAACAGTAAGCGATTATAGCGTTCTTGCATGGGTATTTTACGGTACTTAATCAATATTTCATATATGGCTTGTATTAATAAATTTAATCCGCTTTTGGATGAAAAAAAGAAAATACAAAAAATTAAGGAAAATTTCAGATCGAACAAATAGTTTCGGAGTTACAGCCAAACGATTTCCGACAAGAGTGATTTCACGGAGAGGTGAAAACTTGAAAACTTTTCATTTCGGAAATTTTGTCGCTTAGAACGTTTTTCGTCATAGCCATTCATTTAACGATTGATTTTCAAGTACAAAGACTGAAATAGCTCATAAAATGAGTTTCATGTTGTTATGTCTCATTTTAAGACTCGAATTTTAACAGTATCCTTATAGCGGGACTCCTGTTACTGAGTCATTTTTGGATGCATAGGTTGATCGTAATTTGAAAAATACGATTTAACAATACCTTAATAGATTAGTTGGCTACCTGCTGTTGACGTAGTGGGGGAAGGGCTGTGCGGGCCCAGCCCCCAGTCAGCTACCGATCTAACGTCTCCCCAATAGTGGAAAAACCGACAGAACAGAGGCCAACAAAATTTGATATACATTTTCGAATATAAATAATATTTAAAAAAACGAACCTGTGTGTAAAATTCAAAATAACTATATATGTTCTTCTGTAGTTAATAAAAAGAAAAAGAAAAACTCAAACAAACTCTTTTAAAGCATAGTTAGAATATCTATGAAATTTATAAACATTTTTAAACCCAGGAGATATTAAAAATAATAAACCGACAAAAAATGATATTTGGAACAAATATGTAACTTTATGTAATTAAAAATACCCTAAATAAATATTTTGGCATTGATCAAGAGGAATTTATTTCACTGATTATTATATTCGAACAACGGAATTCAAAGTGCAAAGTAATCATTAGGACCAAAACATGCGTTTAGTTTTCCACATTTAGTTGAAATTTTCAGCTACTGAACCAACTGCATATAATTCGGTACTATACTTTCTTACTGATTTCCAATATCACAAATGCCCTGGATTCTTATATTCTCTGGAACCTGATGATATAGGGTTCGGTAGGAATTGAGAAAAAAAGGTTCAAAGCTTTATTCTTCCTTATGATTTATTGAACATCATATCACTTTGTATTGTTTTTATATGTTTTAAGTTATAAATTTTGGTTTTAATTTTATAAGAATATATCAACGAATAAAAAATTATATTTAAAAAAAAAAAAAATGTTTTGTTTGATAAAACTATCCAATACGTCGTCAAGAAAAAGTATTAAAATATTCCGACGTGTGAGATTCATACTTACTAAAAATCTAGTGTTTTTTTTACTGCTACATTCATCAAACCGTTGTCGGGTAACAATTGCATTTTATCCAATAGAAGTTTTGCATAGCCTGCTTCAAAATTCAATTAAAACTCCAAATATTATTTGGTATATCATAGAACACGGTGGTCCTTTTTGGTTTTTCACCTGAATTTCCCACCAGCAGTATATGAAATGAGTGTAGTTACAATAAGAACCACTGAAATTTGAAAATCACAAAAGGAACCAACAAGTTTTAAAAAATATAAATTTCATGTTCCCATGTTGCCTAATTATGTTTAATACAATCTGTAAACTTATTATTATTTTTTTTTTTTTTAAATCAAAACTGAGCTTCTTTACTTTTCACTGAAAATAACAGTTTTGACGACAAATAAGTGGATCTAATATCTGATATCTGGATAATGGGGTACATTTAGCCTTAAATCCTGGATTTATCAAAACAGTATCCTTAAGAACGAAAACTAATATCCTGGCAGATCTGAAAAACAGTATAAAAAGAGGATTAAGAGTTTCCTCTCTCCTTCACAATTAATGTTAAAATTTGAACATTTTTTATTGACAACTTGAAGATTAATTTCTTTAATTATCTCCTCTAAACTGACTTTGATATAAAAATATTATTTCCCAAAGTTTTCAATATATTCATTATCAAGTAGATCAATCATAAACACTGATAACTCATTAAATTAAGAAAAACTCTTGCCTGGATCTTGCGATACTGCGAAAAAGCTTCCAATTTTGAAATTGTTTTTTTCATTTCATAGGTACTGGTTCCAGCTACAATTTACTACATAAAGACATTCCTCGAAAAAACCCTTCGTCGTCTTGTTATAGGTAAAAAACCGACAATAACCCCTATTTTAATCATTATTTTGCGATTTTGGTTATGAACTCGACGGCTGCCGGTAGCAAACTTAAAATTCGGATTCAGCACCCGAAAAAATACTGAGATCCGTTGAGAAAAAAAGTTCAGCATTTTTTTTTTTCTAAAAACCGCCTTCGGAACCTTATTTTACTTGCTGCTGCTATCTTGACCCATGTTTTAAAACAGCAGCAGTGGTTTTTCATACATAAAAACTGATGTTCCTTCAGATAAACTGATCTATTTGGGAGACCTTTCATGACAGGTTTAATGTCGTCGGCTCCTGTACTATCAGTAGTTCTGATAAATTATGATTGTTACAGTGTACCTATCCATAATAGTAATATGTCATGTACATGCATACTTATTGTGTATATATATGTGTATATATATATTTTTTTTTTTATTTTTATTTTTTTATTTGCGCAACAACCCATTACTGGGTCCTGTCCTCCTCAAGCAGCTTCCGCCAGTTTATTCGGTCAAATGCAGTTGCTCTCCAATTCCGTAATCCGAGCAGGGTTCTAGTATCCTCTTCCACACCATCCGTCCATCGAAGCTTTGGGTATATTACATACAAATATTAAATTTTTGATTCGATTTAGATTATCTACACCTGCCTCTATTTTTCTACGGTTTATCATTTTAGCCACCAGACGCTTTTGAAAGTTGCGGTCTCACCTCTTCGTGAAAACACTCTTGTCGGAAATCTTTGGCTGTAACTCCGAAACTATTGGTTCGATCTGAAGTTTTCCTTTATTTTTTGTATTTTCTTTTTTTCTTCCAAAAGTGGATTACATTTACTAATACTGCCCATATATAAAATGTTGATTAAGTAACGTAAAATACCCATGCAAGAATGCTTATAACCGCTTAATGTTTTGAAATCCGTTTTGGGCACATTCTCACTATAACTCCATAAGTATTTGTTCGATCCGGAATTTCTTTTTTTCATTTTCAAAGTAGGTTAAATTTACTATCAGAACCCTTACATAAAATTTGATTAAATTCAATAAAAAAAACCCAAGTCAGGACGCTAAATGAGTATGTTTTGGCTAAATATGACAATTTTGACATGTTCAGTGGGTATTTTACTGAATTTAATCAGATTTCAGATTTCACCCCTCATTAACTGGACTATATGGGTTCTCTAGTCATGTTAAAAACATCGGAGTCACGAATACCTGTCCTTCGATTGCTAGATAGCAAGTTAACGGAAGTGCGTATGTCACTACTAGTTTCAAGTTTCCCCTTTAGAGTGCGTAGGCAGCGTCCGCCTGATAGTGCCCTTTTGATAAACTGTTCCGGCTTCTGAACGAGGCGCGTGCCCTATGGTGATGAAAATTTCTCAATTTCAGTAGTAAGTGACATCAAATAACTATAAAAAATAAATCTTTGAACATAAATATGTGTTAATCAGAACTTTTTCAAATTCGTCTGCTGTTTATTATATTGAAAAACGATGATCATAAGAATAATAATTTATAATCCATCGCTATGGCCATTGGTGATCTCACTGCTACATCTAAAAGTAAAAAAAAAAAAAAAAAAAAGAAAGAAATAATCTATTTCCTTCATTAGTAATTACCAGATTAGCATGATATAATTAAAACGAAATCGGCACCATTCAATGGAAAAAAACTATATTAGTAAAAGTTGTAAGAGCCTCTATGGTGCTCTTTCAAAATCTGCTTATCTATCCCTTGATTTCTTTCTCTAGAAAATTCAATAAAAATAAATAAAAAAATTGGTTTTAATTTTCCTGTTCATTATTTTAAGTTTTTATACAAACATACGGAACCGCGAATAATACACTCCTTAAAAAATACAAATATTTCAATTGACTCGTCACGAAATCACCTTTGGGCATTACAAACCACTCAGATTTACATATAGCCACAGTAAACGAACATATACATAACCTTTATAGACGATTCCATAAGAGACTTCATGGACATAATAAATATAATAAAATATTCATTAATGACATGGTCACGACTTGGTGCCCGGCAATAGTATCAAAGAGTGAAAAAACTGGATGAGAGATCTTCTCAAATAAATCCTTTTTTTTTAAATTAATGCCTGGACTGTTGAGTACTATTGCGTGCTACTCTCCCTCATGCCTGTAAGGCCAGTATTGTACAGCAAATTCACTTATTGTTACAGTAATAACAGGAGTGAGTATGAAATTGAAAGCGATAATTTTTTTTCCCTGTGTATTAAGAACAATATATTATTTAATTGAGTCATTTCACATTAAATGTGTTAACGATATTTATTAATTAAATGCTGCATAAAAAATTCAATTCACTTTCAATTTTTATTTTCTCTAAAAAGATCTATTTTAGAACAATTATAAAATCCAGACTTAACTATTTATTAAGGAATTCCCAAATCTTAAAATTAAATTGTGTTTGTTTATCTTGAAAATGTACTACATTTTTTTAACATCACTTTAATTAAATAAATACCTGCTCTTTAGGGCCACAAGTTTTAAACAATCCTTGTAGAAGTTAGCTTTCCACTCAGCTCACCATCTTTGTAGTACATATCTGTTGGCCAACTACAAATATCATAGTAATTAAAATTTGGGATGATATATATCTAATGAAGGACCTAATGATAACTAACTAACCAAACGGAGGCAGCACATCTCACGTCAGCAATTCGAACTCGACTGCTATGAAAAGTACCTATGTACCTCTGTCAACTTACAACTATGTGTCTGGAAGAATTTTATTTTTCAACAAATAAAATAATTTTTTATAGAAAGTAGTGGTATTTTATTGTTCATTTATATCTAATTGTACTGGGGTCACCTGTGGCGTAGTGGTTAGCATAGCAACCTACTAAAACCAAGATCGCGGGTTCGCAGCCCGGCAGATGACCTCAGGATTTTTTAGAGGGAGTAAAAAATCCTTAGCTATGCCGTCCTTCGGAAGGGACGTAAAATGGGGGTCCCGAGCCTGTGCGATGTCAGGTACTCGTTAAAGATCCCTATCCTAATTATACTTGGATAGGCAAAATTTAGGACTCCCACCGTAGCATCGTCCGATTAGCCATAGCAGCATAAAGTGACGTTAAACGAAATAAACAAACAATCTAATTGTACTATTTCTGATAAAACAGAGCAATAAAACTCAGAAAACGAGAATGACAAGATTTGACCATTTAAACTAATCTAATTTCTATAGACAAAACTACTAATCAAAACATAATATATAAACTGCTTTGTTTAAATTATATATTCCAAAGTATCAGATTACATAGGAATCATCTAAGATACATAATAAGAATAGAATTTGTTATAAATTTGAGATTATAATTTTATACGAAACGACCTGTTTTGTTTTATAAAACAGAGACTTGATATTTCTCTTAATAACTACTTATGAGACTGAGAACATTTGTATAAAGATTATTTGGAATATTTTATGGATGGAGGAATAAAAGATTGTCGCCTTCCAGAAATTGAAAAATTAGGGTTCCCCTGCTCTTTATTGCATAAATGAAAGTTAGTACAGTTAAGACGGACTGACGTACTGCCCAAGCGGTCATAGTTCTATATAACCGGTACATAAAACAATAGTATTTAGAAAAAAAGAAGACCTTAGCAACAAACCGTGTTGTTCACTGTGTCTATCACTCTAGGCAGAGAAAAGAAGAAACAGGTGAAGAAAAAATCGAATATAGAAACACAAGACAACTAATCATCAAATATGAAATATATTGTTAATAATATTTTAAAATTTTAATTATATTTAGATAAGATAATTTTTTTTTTAAATTTAAAGAGGTCGTTATCGTCATAATTAATCGAACAATTTCATACAATTTCTATTGTATTATATTTCTAAACAAAAAACGTAAAAAAAAAAAAAAAAAAAAAAAAAAAAAAAAAAAAAAAAAAAAAAAAATCCATTCTTGTATCAGAATTATTAATTTCAAAATCTGCTTATTACTGTGTAAAATATACACAAGATGGGAAAAAATCCAACGATTTAAAAAAAATATTAGTAACAAATTAACGACTAGCACAGTCGTTAAGGCGATCATAGACTCGCCTAGATCTTCTAGTTCCTTGTCGCCATGCAACAGATATTTAATCAAGTCAGTATTGTGTGAAGCCTTGTATGGTAAAATGAAACAGTTTATATTAGATAAATAGTCAGTTCTAGTAAGTTATTATTTCTGTTTATTCTTGTGAACGTAATTGAAAGTTACGTTACCTTGTTCTTTGTTAATAATTCGTTGGTTAAACCCCTGTTTTTACAATATTAAAGTCATTCCTAAAGGCTAAATAAATTTAAAAAGATTTCGCTTTTTATCATTTAGAAAAATATTTCAAAGTTTTTTTTTCTTTCAATTAGACTTAGTCGGTTACACTATTGCTTTGTGACTTGCCCAGCTGGCGTCCCACAACAGTGATGTCAGCCACAGATCAGCCGGCTCTAATTGCATAGCATCTATACAGTTATAGCTTTTAATGCCCATGATAGCTATAGGCTATTTACATCCATGATCTCATTGGTGGCCCGGCCTCTGCTAGCTGAGACGCTAATGGCATAAACAGCGCTCTGAATATAATCAAGATTTCAAGATTAGCAGCCGTACGTAATTCAATAACCAGATTTGCCTTGAGCTCATACTTATAATAGCACAATTTTACTAAAGTATGATGAGATAAATATAGATGCATTACCCGTATTTAAAAAACACAACTAATTTACCTTTTAAGGGATACTTTTAAAATTTTCAAGCCTATTATAAATAAATACAAAAGTATTGTAAAATTAAAATAATATGACATCATAAATAAAGCAGTCCTAAGAAAGGCAACTAATCGTCAAATATAAAATATATTGTTAATAATATTTTAAAATTTTAATTATAATTAGGTAAGATAATTTTTTTTTTTTTTAATTTATAGAGGCCGTGATCGTCATAATTGATCGAACAATTTCATACAATTTATATTACAAATATCATACAATATATATATTATATCATACAATAATATATTATATAATAATATATTATATCATACAATTTCATACAAATTATATTTCTAAACAAAAAACGTAAAAAAAAAAAAAAATAATCCATTCTTGTTTAAGAATTATTAATTTCAAAATCTGCTTATTACTACGTAAATATACACAAGATGGGAAGAAATCCAACGATTTAAAAATAAAGTACCGACTAGCACAGTCCTTAACGCGGTCATAGACTCGCCTAGATCTTCTAGTTCCTTGTCGCCATGCAACAGATATTTAATCAAGTCAGTATTGTGTGAAACCTTTTTTGGTAAAATCAAATAGTTTGTATTAGATAAATAGTCAGTTTTAGGTTATTCTTGTGTACGTAATTGAAAATTACATTACCTTGTTCTTTCAACTCAAAACATTTCGCAGAAAAACGCATTATTAAAACATCTTTTACAAATCACAAACTGCCTCACTTAAGGGCAATATATTACAATATTGAATAATTAAACGTCACACAGTGGGGTATTTGCCTTCAAATTCTGACCAAAAGTCCATTTTGTAAAAGTTCACACGAACTTTCACGAAAATAAATTACTGTCAGAGATAGTTAAATAGTCTGTCAATAATGTATATGTCTAATTCCTTTGCCTGGATCATCTGTGAACCAGGTGTAACTCAACAAAGTCACCACTCTTTATTTGTGCTCTTACTTGTTAACTGTCATCCAGATGTTCATCTGTATAAAAAGTAATTTTTCTCGAGTTTGAAATTTTTTTAGACAATTTTGATTATGGGTCACTCTGAAGCAGATAAGTGAGAGAATATTTTTCATTTTTTAGCAATAATTAGACCATTTGTAAATTATACTACAAAGGAAAATATAAAATCTTTTGGCGTTTTTAGTGTGATATTTAAAGTAATTCGAATGTGTTTGTTATACTTTCAAGGATTTCCAACCACTTTTTTCTATATCAACATAAAGAGAAATGATTCAACTTTAAGAATATATTATCGTTAATCGCGGATTAGCGCGGATGTACATGTACATGCCAGTTAATGTCTGTTGTTTTTGTTTGTTTAATGTGATTGCTCTTGGGAACATTTTTCATATTATTTATTTTTTCCCTTTTATGACCTTCAGGAGTTTAAATATTGACTAAAAAAAATGGATTTGACATCAAGAGTCGAATAAAAGGACCTTAATTATAACGAACAATTAGAATATGCTCAGAATATTTTGTTAAAATCTGACGATTACTCAAAAAAGCAAATAAATTAAATGAAGCACAATTTTTCTCATCTTCAGTAACAGTAAACAAAAATGGTTGGCAGTTCATAAAAAACATGATATTTTTGTCAAAAATATTGAACTGTAACTTCAAGGTACATTATTGTTACCATTGGCAATAATGCGACAATAATGCGAGATTTGAAGATTGAGAGATTTGAAGAATCCAGAACTTTCTAAATGATTATGACTCTGATGCAAGTATATTTCAAGCTTTTCTTGTGCCACTGCAGTTAACTAGTGGATTATTCGAAAAAACGAGTTGTTTTGCAGAATCCAACACCATCCTCGCCGCGCTATTGCCAATCAGAATTAGTTTTGTCAAGGAGAATGCTGACATAACGAATGAAGGAATACAATATATTAAAAATTCAGCAAACCAATTGGAAGAATCAACAATTGTATTGGCACAAATATAGTATACTGTTAAGCACACTTTACTGACAATGGTTAACGCTAAATTGTGTAATGCCGCAACTCAAACTACGTCTACAATGGAATGTTATATATTTTGTGCAACATCAAAAACATTTAATGAGTGGTCGCAGATTACATCAGTAATGAAGAATCTTTACAATTAGGATTATCTTTTGTATGCAATTGTACTCGTATATGTATGCAAGGATTCGACTATTTGAAGGCTTATTACATTTGGCCAACAAATCACCAGCAAAGAAGTGGTAAGTAAGAGAAGAAAAGGACAAATTAATTGTAAAAGAAAAGAATGCAGATATTCAAAAATAGATGAAATACAAAATGGGACTTATTGTAGATATCTCTAAGTCTGGACTTCATTTCCTCAGAAATGGATTAAGGCCGCTACCCAGGAATAACGTCAAACATGCTTCTATCGACTGAGCAAAAATATAACTTTCCTAACATTTAGGAGCGAAATATTTCTTCAAATGATGAAGATGGGTCATCTGATGAAGAAGGAATTGTCATAACTTTCTGAATGATTTCAAGAAAGTGGTGTGTGTGCACATGCATGTGTGTAGTCGATAAACATAGGTAGTTAGTTTATAAAAATATAGGTGTTATACCTAACAATAATAAATATTTTTTTATTAAAAACAGCAAAAACCCTATTATTTTCTTAAAACCCACTTCTATATTCATATATTACCTATTTTTCAGCGTATCGGATCAAATATAATGAATTGAACATCAGAAATACTTTTGGCCAAGAAAATCAGTCAAGTACCCCGCTGTGCGTCATAAGGATTAATACATTAAAAAAAAAAACTAAAGCCAAATGAGATGTAACTGATTTCGATTAGACATCTATTATTTTTTTTATTTCATACTAGTGTATACATATTCACCGTTGGAAAGCTCGCAGTGAAAAAGGTGTAGGTCATCATCATTAACCAGGCTTAGGAAAACAGAAAAACTCCTAACTTATTCTCAACACAAAAGGGATTTTGTCACAGCTAAGAGAAGCGCTCGGAAAATATGGCAGACTGATAGATAGCCTCCTAAAAAAGGAACTTTTAGTAAACTAAATGACGAACTCAAACGACATGTACTAAATTTTAAAAGGATTATGACAATTACATTAAAAACATTTCTACCAAACGTACACCGGCAAATACCAAGAAAAGTCTAGGTGTCCCTAACAACTGTTTACAATGTAATAGTTCCCCCATCTAGTCCAGTAAATGAAGGCTAAAAATATTCCGTACCGTTCCCGAGATATAGGCTTGGCAAATGTGAAAAAATAACACATGCTCTGTTAAACTATTCTGTATATCTTCTAAAACGTTTATCCTATGACGTCCTCATAATAAATGTTGTAGAATATAAAATTTCCTTAAAAAAAAATTAAAAAATAATGATATATATATATATATATATATATATATATATATATATATATATATATATATATATTAAGATGGTTGTGAATAATTTAGTAATTGAATTTACTAATGAAATTCCCCTGTAGTTATCGGGATTCTTCCTGTCCCCTTTTTTTAAAAAAATAAACACAATATAGATGTTGCCCAACTTTTGGAGGGTTTCTCGTTTAGTAGGACATTATTAAACAAATTAATGTTCCCATTCCGGTGTAAGAATCTTAGATACTTCTTTCTTTAATATGCCTATCCCAGGGGATCTATTATTTTTGCTGCGAGCCATACAGTTCTGAAGCTCTTCCAGAGAAATCGAGGAGGGGATGGGTTATTGAGAAAAACTGCACTTCTCGGATAAACGATCCACGGTAGAGAGCATTATAATATTCTTTCATTCTCTCAATTTAATTTCATTCTGGTTTTAACATATTCGTTGGTTTCCTAAATTCAATGCTACTGTTTACATTTCTTTATTTCTCTGTTATTGACATCCTGTACTTAATTTTAATAGTATTTCCTACTTTTCAAATATTCGTCCAGTGCATTTTGAGAATATCTGCTCTTTAGCCAGACTCTGTGTGTATATATATATATATATATATATATATATATATATATATAAGTCAAGGTCCGAAGCAGGCTAGTATTAGACTTAATCCTACTTCCAGACATAATAAACAATGAACATGTATAAAAGGCAGGCCTCAGAGCAATAAACTCTCGGTTGATTTACAGCAGTCACAGTGTAAGTTCTTTCACCTATTATTCCTTTTTTTTTTACTTTTATTTTAGACAACACTTAAGTTATATATATATATATATATATATATTAGTTACTTTGGCCAAAGACATAATAAAATGAAAAAAATAAAGAAGAAATGATCATGAAACAATGATAATGTATACATATATACTAATTAAATATATAGAGAGGAAAACAACTGAACATTCGGGAACATATGGTGATAACCTTCCAGAAAGTTTATCTTTTTTGTGTCTTGGAAAATTGTTAATTTTTAACGTATTGAAGTGATATTATAGCTGATATTTTGGCAGGAACAATGGTAACTAGTAATATTTAGTGTTTGCTTTGGCTTCGGTCTGGAGAGTTCTATCATCAGCTCCTTAGAGGAATGTATACAGATAAGACTTTTAAATTTTTAAAATTAGTCTAGTTTGATAAATTTCTATAATCTGTACTTGATATATTGTATTTATTTTTGGTTCTGTGTGATTTTTAGTTTATTTTAGTGATTATTAGTTCTTAATTAGTAACTAACCTTTATCTGATTGATTCAGTCTTTAAATCCCGTGCCAATGACTATGGCTTGGATCAAATACTTTTAAAAATAATCAAACTCTGCCTTCCTGTTATCTTACCTGCCCTGCTCCACATATTGGTGGTCGTGGGTTCCGTTGATCTAATCGCAGATGTTTAGGAGAAAGAATATAGTTAAAAGCTGGATTTGAAGGTTGAGAAACTATTTTGGAGAGGGTATGAACTGATTAACGTTGCCTTCTGATGAAAAGAGGAGGCGATCCCAGATTCTGCACAAAGACTTGTGACGGGGCTGGTTTGTAACTGCGCCCGTTACTAATCGTATTCCTGTATGGTGAATAGAGTCTAGGGATAAAAGATGGTTTGTTTTTGCAGAAGAAGATGCTATGGAAACCGTAATAGTCTATTTTGGCTAATCTGAGGCTCTGTAAAACTAATAAGGAGTGAATGTCTATCTGGCACACAAGAAGTTTTGGATAGTGACATTTAATTAGGTTAAGTCCTCTTTGCACATTTCTGCTTTAGTGGTCTGCTTGAGTGGCCTGAGCCAGTAGTGAGTTGCTATCCACTATCCGTCCTAGGAAGCTGGTTTTCCATTACGAAATTTATAGCAGTTCCATCCTAGACTAAGGTTTGGGGGTTACTTGGGTATCTCTTTATGGAGAATAATATGAACAATGTTTTGTTAGTTGAAAACTTCAAGGTATTTGTATTGGCCCCCCCCAATTTTTACATATTAGCTTGTAATCGGTTTGGAGAACTACGGTGGCCCAGTTGTATATCCTGAACCTTTAAAAAAAATATGAAGGTCGTAACAACTAAACGATCGTTAAATTGGAGGCTCTGGGAGTTGACTGAGTTCTTTCCATGGCAAAAAAGTACGCAATTAATACACTGCATTGAGGAATACCATTGAAGATTACATTTTCTACATTCTACACGTGTTTCGTGGCGCAATGAACTCGGGGGGGATCCGGCCAGTATGATGCTATTTCTGAGCGAACGCGAACTATAATGAAGTTCGGGGTTGCAGGTTTTGTGGCGCCGTAGTATCTCGGCCCGGCATGTTCCAAGGGCAGATTTGTTGAAAGGTATGCGATTGCTCTTCTTGATGAGTGTGCCTAACGCCTTTTTGGCAAGTAGTGCGAAGACAAATATTTCCATCTGACCTGCGCTTTTCTACAATACATGTGTTTAGAACTTCAGCTTCGGGGCATGAAATGAGGTGTAGTGCAATTTGTTGATGGTGGCTATCAGTCGTAATGTTCCCCTTTCTGAAACCACATCTGAGCTGGCGTCCATAGAGATTTTGTTTTTTTTTTCCAGGACTCCAACAGTAATGGGCGTTTGTTACTTATTTATTCGAGTAGTTTACAAAGGCATTAGTTTGAAAGAGCTATTAGGGCCTTAATTATTGATTTGAATTTTGTCTTTTCTCGGGTTTTGGTAAGGGGGGGGATTCGCCTATATCGACCGCACTTCAAGCATGTCATTAGAATTATTCCAGCACTTGTGTGCCGCAAATATTGTTGAAAATCCTTTAGGAGAAGACTGTTTGGGTGGGGGTGTGGAAATTTTTTTATCATAGTCGTTGTGGCATCTCGTCATGCCGTAGGTATGAATTTTTGCAGGTCTTGTGGGCTAATTGCATGAGTTGAGTTCAAAATGAAGTGTTTATTGGGCTGGCGTTGTAAATATCATTGAGTATGTGGTTTTCCTGCATTCTACGGTTTAAAGGAAATGTGTTAATTGAGTTATAATTTTGTTCTTGCAAATTAAAAAGGGGTCATGGAAAAAGAAGCCAGAGGGGATTTCAGGCAAAAGTGGTGTCTGGCAAAAATATTTCGGGAAATGGGGGGGGGTGGAGGGGTTGTTGCGGGTGCGGTTATTGATTTATTGGGGTTTGATGTTTTTTATTATAGGTGCTCTCCTATGGAAATTTCTGAGGCCGTGGCGAATACTGGCGTTTTGATATTTTTTTATGTTTGAACAAACAATGGCTCTAATACGGAAAGTATTTTATTGAGTAAGTGGGAGGGGGGGGGGGCCGTCCCACATGAGATGGGGGGGGCGGCATGGAATGGCGGTGTTTGTTGTGTAGTTTGAACAAGTGGCAGTATATCCTGGATATATGGCTTGTTTGGTGTATGTTTTTAGTATTTTGGGTCAGAGGGTTTGCATGGATTTGGTTTGTAAAACCTCGTCAGTGCATGTAGTTTCTTTTTCTTTTGAGCGGGCTGGCGTCGCCAATATCAAGCGCCTTCGGAAGCACGCATGCAGGGATGTGTGGTTAAATTTATATCGCTAAGGTAGACAGGCAGAACCTCCCGGTCGCTTGTTTTGGAGAGGAAGTTTGTTGGCAGACCGCATGGACAGCTAATTATATGCCGAAATGGAAATGGCATTGTACCGATTTACCTGGGTGTATCATTTGGCAGAATTATATAATGAGGACAAGCTAGCAAGCTTGATCGTCGAAAAGAATGGAGGGGTGGATTGCCAAATCAGCGTTTTGTTCAAGTGATCGCAGTGGGCTGTGGGGGTTATTGGGTCTTAGAAGACGAGCAGGGGGGGGGTTGTACGGTAGCTTAGGTTTTTTTTGGATGATCGGCGGTATCGAACCGGGTAGGGGGCTGTTATAAGATCAATGAGTTTTGACAAAGTATGGCCCCCTGCTAGAACGTTATTGTGTTTGAATAATAGTACACTGTCATCAATAAAGCGCGTCCGTCTATGGGTAAGGTTGGAGTTGAGGGCTTTATCAGCAGGCAGATACATGAATATGGCAAGGAGAACGGCTTGGGGCGCGGAAGCAGCGGGCTGATATATGTTGGCATTTTCCGGTGACTTTAAAGGCGATAAATTGAGGTGCACCTGTATCAATAATTCGTTGGGGGGCGGGTTCATGATGTTGGACCTGCTGGTAGTGTGTCGGTGAAGGAGGGATACCTCATTACAGGTTTTGGTGTGGGAAGGCCGTTGCGGCATCGGGGCCAAGAAAGATATAAGAGGCGATTCTCAAGGAATTTGATGAGTAGGTATCGATGAGTCCGGGTTCGTTTTATAGGGTTCAAGTTGGGAGGCAGATGCCGATATTATTATTACAGATTGTAATGGGGAAACTGTAAGCGGTTATATGCTTTGATGATGACTGCCTCGGAAGTTCAGGAGTGGGAAGTAGTCATCGAGAAAGTTTTTTGTGTTTTTGTTTTTCCTGAATGGTAAGTTCTTTGTGAGAAACGTCGGTGAGGACGCCTCCACAGATCGGTCGGTTTTCTGAATAATTTTGATCGATTTCCGGTAGGTGTTTGAAAATTTGTCTAGGGAAGCAAGGCTTTTCTGAGCAGGGGTTTAGGTGATGTCTCCTGAAGACCAGAGACACAGCTGGGTTTTGATAATTAATCTAGGTAAACTTTAAGTCTTGCAAATCTGGGGGGGGTATAGGTTTAAAACGCGCACGTGTATACAGTTCCCATGAACCGATAATTGACATAATATGACGTGTGTAGATAACATACAGGCCAGCGGGATGCGTACACAGGGTCATGACAGTATGGAAATGATTTGGTCTCCATCGTAGTACAAAGTTGATAAAGAGTTAGAAAGGACAAATGGGACACGGAATAATTAGATATGTTTACAAAAATACAGTATGATGTATATCATATTAACAAACTCTAAATGTAAAAATGAGAATGTAAATATGTGAAAATATAGTTAGGACACTCGACAACAATATATCAAGTGAGAAAATTTAATAGCATAAATCGAATAACGAGGACAAAATAACAGAACTTGAAAGGAGTGGCCAAAAAAAAAAAAAAAAGCAGAGAATACAAACATTCATAATATACGATAACAAATTACCGAGGAATGTATGAAAAAGCCGAAAATATAAAATTATTAAATACGCGGAAGAAAAAAGTATTTTAAGGTAGATGCCTTGTTGCTCATGAGGTTAGTTTGGCTGATCGATAAATAGAAGGTAAAAAACCCGATGGATGATACAGGGGGAAGGTCACGCTAAATAAGAGTGAATGTTAACAGGGTATTATACAATATTTGTAAAATTTAGAGGGAACTCACTATAGGACACGTGAAACTCTTTATTTAACAGAGATAAAAGGGGGGGAAAAAGTACTGGTTACAACTGCACGCTTAGTCCCGGATATCGGGGGCCGATAGGGTACGTATATAAAAACAACAACAGACACGGAAACCAAGATAAATACATAAGTATGAATAGAACTATGGAATCTATAGGTAGTAATAAAGCAGATAAAAATAGTTTAAAGCTCGAGAGACGGGGAGAGGTAATATACGGTGGTAAATAGATATAGTGGACAATGGGGGGACAAGGTATATATGGTATGTCATAAGTTATCGAATATCGTTTGTAATACGGTGGGGTTTGTAAATAGCGGTATACGGGAAATAGCATACGGGGCAGGGCGGTATATGTTATCAATAAAATAAATAAATATAGTTAGGGAGGAAATAAAAAGGGGACGGAAGTCAAGCATTGCACTTACTATGATATAAATATTATATATTAAATGGTATTTGAGTATAGGATTGATCCATATGGTAGAAAAAATATATTCATTAGGACGAAAATAGTGGTAACGATGGGAAGAGAGTTTTAAAAAAATGGGCGTTGGTGTTAATCGATTCCGTCAAGGTTTATGGTGAGAAATGACTGGCAATAGTAAACATTTACGATATGCCGCAAGGATAGATTCACTCCCGCCAAGCAGGTAGAATCTTACATATTATTGGTTCTTGTTGATTTACGTCGAAATAGTCCATGACGTCTTGGGGGGGGATGAGTATAAAACATTTTGAAATGTTATAAAGGCCAGATATTATTTTAATTTTTAATAGATATATTTTTTTGTATATAGATAATTATATAATGAGACTGGATGTTAATAGCTTTGAATTAATACAATATTATTGGGTATCCTCGGTGCGGGTTTCATCGTAGAAAGAGCGGGTTTTAAGAATAGTCTTTTTGTTTCTTTTTAATATGTCTTGGTGAGTGACTCTACGTTGAACTTTCTACGTTCTTGCGAATATTTGACCAGTGTCAAATCATCAATAGGACATAGGCGAATCGTCCATCAGCGAACAGAGGTCCCGACTATTTCATCTGCCTAGGTCCTAGTATTCGCTTCCTACAAACATGGTGTATTGGTTTTGAATCATTGAAACGAAGAGGTGCACTCGAGGCTATGGTTGTGACGGCACTACACTTTCTTACTTTCGAATTCGAGTAACTCGTACTGGACTTAGTGGAAGACGGAAGAGGGTGGGGGGCAGGAAATAGGGAATAGGGAGGGGAGAGGGAGGGGTTAGCGAGGGGGTGAGGGAGGGTGATCGTGGCAGTGGGAACTAAAATGTGCTTGGGGCCCCCAAAAGCATCGCTGTCACTTTGAGTACAAGTTTATGTTTTTATATTGATTATTGATTTTATTATATGTAGCCTCGCTAGGTTATTTATTCGATTGTATTGAATTATTTGCAAAATAAGATATTATATGGCCGAATGGCAACGTTTTTTTTTCTACTTTTTTTTCTCTATTTTTGATAATTTCTCCTTACAAAGCTCTTATTTTCCCTACAGCTTGGAAAAAAGTCCTTGTCCTTCCATTGAATTAAGTTCTTTCTTCTTCTTCAGTTTCCCACTTTAGACCTATATCAATCCTATCAAATTTATCTAAACCATTAGAAAGATTAGCACATACCCAACTCACCTCCTTTCTTGACTGTAAAACCCCAGTGGTTCCCTACTATCCACTGCTTTTCGTCAAAAACCGTCCAATTCATTTCCAAAATTCCATTAAAAATCTGGGAATAACTTTCGATCAACATCTTGCTTGGATTAACCATATCTCTCAAATCACGAGGAAATCTATTTTTATTCTTTAGCAACTTTCACATTACCGTGATTCATTACCATTAAGTACTCGAAAACTTTTAGTATCATCACTCATTTTTCCTAACATTGACTACGGATGCATTGTATATGGAGGACTGTCTGATGAGCTCGAGATGAGAAGTAAAAGGGTAATGAAATGTTTAATAGATTTATTTTAGGGATCTCCAGACGTTCTCACATATCTCACAGGTATTCTGAAATTGGGTGGCTTTACCCCAGTTTTCGAAGTCAATACTTCCTGGATGCTCTCATATTTCAAACCTTGAAAACCAAAAAACCCACCTATATCCATAACCTCCTTACTCTGCGCTCCTCCATTCGCTTCTTAAATACTAGAACCCAATCCATCAACCTATACACTCCGGCGCATCGAACTGCATCCTTCGAGAAATCCTTTATTCGTGCTTCCTCTTTATGAAATTCATTGCCCATCACAATTCGAAAAAGCACCACTTTTACTTCCTTTCAACATCATTTATTTCTTTACCTCCTTAATTTTCAATCTTCCATGCTAATGTAAAACATGAATATTTATTTATTTTATTATTTCTTTTTTTTTTAAGCCTAAGACTTCCATTGAAGTCCTATACTGGCCTGGGTGGCAAGGTGAAGATTCATTTCGTCGGTCCGCCACGAAATATATTTTAACCTGCCCAGGTGGGATTCGAACCCACGACCTTCTGGTTACGAGCGCGCTGAGACCCTCGCCTCAACTCACTCGGCCATTGAAGGCCCCATGAATATTTATGTAATATGTAATATACATTATAATAATATACATAAAATGTATCCTTTTACAAGATGTCTCAGTTATTTTGTAACACATAATTTAATTATTAATCAATTTTTATTATCATTTATTATTATCATTATTTATTATAATTAATTTTCAAAGCCAGATGATTGTCCTATGTACTGTAATCATATGTTATTCTTGGAGGACAAGTAGTCCCAGAATAAAGTTCATTTTCCTCTTATTCTTCTTTAAATATCCCCCATTAGTACTTTAAACGATAGTAAGGGCATAATTCGATATTATGACTTCCAATACCTGGAAATTGATGAGATAAAAAATGAAATGTCATCAACAATAAAATATATCATAAGGGTCAAAATTAAAAAAGGCGGTGACGAGATACTAACACATTCATATATATATTAACCTTTCATATCGCAAAGGTACCTGAAAGTATTCAAATAGGTTATGAAACAGTAAGAGTGCAACCTAAGGCTTGTGGCACACACACCGGTTTTGGACGGCCGGTTTTTTCGTCCAAATTTCAATAGTGAACGACATGTCAAATAGTAACCTTGTACACACACCGACTTTTTGCCGGCCGGCAAAATGCCGGTGAGTTGCCGGCGCCTGCCACTGCATTATAATTACTGTTTTATGCACTATAATTACAAGAGCTACTATTTGCTTGAGTTACTGAATCGAATGGAACAATTCAATTTGTTAATCAGAAATTGTTAAACGTTTTAGGTCGAAAAGTCAAGAATAAAATAAAATTATAATTCTACTAATTGTTTGACCGGCAAAAAGTCGGTGTGTGTGCAAGCACTAGCACTGGCAAAATATCGGTCGGTTTTTTGCCGGCCGGCAAAAAGTCGGTGTGTGTGCAACTGGCCTTACATCCCTAAACCCTTACGTTGTTTTAAATGTTTGGGTTTCAACCACCCCACGGCTTAGTGTAAAAAACAATCTGTATGTATCCAGTGCGGGCAGGCAAGACACGGATATAATGTTAAATGCAATTTGGCCCCTAAATGCATAAATTGCGACGGATCACACAACGCGTTAGACCGTAATTATCCTGTTTTTCTACCTCAGAAGGAGATCAAGGCGATTCAAATAAATAATAAAGTTTCCTTAAATGAAGCGAACCCTGGTTCCTTAAACAAATCATTTGCAGGAGTTACAAAACAAAATATCAAAAGTATTGAAAAGAAAGATGCAGTAACACAAGTTAACTTTTTATTTACTTTTGGAGATATTAAAGAAAACTGAAACAGAGATAATACTGAACCGGCATGATAATAAATCTATCCCAAAATCCACTCCCCCCACTCCTACTTTATCCAATCCCCCTACCCCCTCCTAACTTTCTCCTTCCCTTCCACCCGCTACTCCTTTATCTATGCGGACACGAAGCTCATCCAGAGCGGAGAAGTTATATCCGCTTCCCCAGCCTGAACCCCTGAGCTTCTTCCCCCCACTTCATCAACTGCTATTGACAGAGAGAATTCGAACCCTGTCAACAGTCTGTTGATGGCTGTTGATGATACGAGGCAAATGGTCGACAACGAAGGTTTCACTTCGGTGTCTTTTAAAAAAATAAAAAAAAAGGATCAATTAAAATTTAAAGAAAATGATATCAATTAATAGTATTAATGTAAATAAAAATATTCACTATAATATTTCCTTTAATAAACATTTTATATTATATTATAATGTGCTACATTTATATGCTTTTGTATGTATGTATGTATGTATCTGATTTGTATGTATGTGTATATGTATGTATGTATATGTATATATGTTTATGTATATGTATGTGTGTATGTATATATATGTATATCTCATTTTATTATTTTTATGGGTTCTATAAATCGTTACTGTACTTCTTTGTAACCCCATATGGCTCTAGTTCAATGGAATTGTAATGGAATCCAATCACATTTTAGCGATTTAAAAATATTAATTAAAAATTTAGACCCGTTTTTTATAAGTTATAAGGAAACTCATCTTAAACCATCTGATAAATTTACCCTAAAAGGTATGACATCTTCAGAAAAGACGGTCCAAACAATGATCGTGCATGCGGGGGTGTAGCAGTAGCTATAAAACAGTCATTATATTCAAAACCAATAGATACGCCCCGTCAGATTATCGCAGTTACGGTCCATTTTGGAATTTCTCTAACACTTTCCTCCATATACAGGGTGTTCAATATTCGATGGCCACCCCCTTTTTTTTCCACAGTTTTTGAAATTTTGAAACGAAACTCACCCTGAGAGTTTAACTTAACTGTGTCAAATAATGTTAGAGTCTGCTCTTTAACCACCTCCAGTTCTTCTCCAGCGAACTCTACCTTTGGAATTCCCAACGGGATGTGTCAATGTTTTACGATTGCTTTCGATAGAAAATCAAATTTTGAATCGATTTATACCGGTAAATTTTTTTATTTGGGGCACCGTTTCGCCGAAAATCGAGTACCAGTCGCAGGAAGGTCTTAATTTCATATTTTTGTTCAAAGTTTATTTTATTTTTGTGGTACCAGTTTTTTTAGTTGACAACCTTAGATTTACAAGAAAGGGTTTGATCAAAATTAATACCGAGATTTTTAACACAGAAGAAGAAAGAGATAGGATGATCATTTAGGACAAAGGGAGGATAGTGGGTGTTTATCCTATCATTATGGCCTGGGTTTTCTTTTTAGTTAATTATAATTTATTTAAGGTTGCCCAGGCAATGATTCTATTTAGGTCCACCTGAAGTTTGGCGACAGCAGAAGGCAACTCTGAAGGGGGAAAGGAGGGGCAGATTTGGGAAACATCTGCGTATAGAGTTTGAAGGAACAGTGGTTAATAGAATTAGGTAAATAATTGATTTAGAAGTTGAAAAGGAGAGAAGATATGCTGGCTGGATCCCTGAGCAATACCGGAGGTAAGAGTGAGAAAAGTAGGGATAACTTATCTTTTTAAGGGTTAGAAAGGTTAGACAGGATGGAGATAGGGTAGTAGTGTTTTGGAAATAGGTGATTCAATTTTTTATCTATAGGATGATTTAGGGCTTTTTTTCCCAGAAGGTAGGGAATACTAAATTTTGAATAAGAGGATTGGTATGATTTCGGAGTTTGGTTAGAGGAAGCCATTATGAGTTGAGGATCCAGTCAAAGATTCATCTCTTGAGCAACAATTAGCGCCATAGCTAAAACGTCCCTCAAATACTTTATGTATCAACATAACAAATAACTTTATTTTTGATACTCTATCTAATAATTATTTACCATTTTATATTTTATACTAAATCGAAATATTAATATACCTTCACAATACCACTCTAATTTCTAATAAAGCCATTCTAATTTCCCAATTGGAATAAAGTATTTAAAAATATTAAAAAATCACCATCACCTTCCAACAGTGTTGGGCATAAATTGTATTTAGATACTATTCTAAGATTTTATACTCGAATATGGAATCTATTCTCAGAAAAAAGTAAATTTATCAAATACAAAAAAGTATTTGAATACTTTTGTATTTGTCAATAAAAGTATTCGAAGATACAAGATACTTTTTTATTCGATAAGAAAGTATCTTGTATATCGAATAGAATAACCATTTGTATCTATAAACTATTCGATACGTAATCGAACACATTTCTACTTCAAATTTTTCCAAAAATTTCATTTTGGTCGTTTATCACATTGATAGAATATAGTTTTTAACTTTAATGTATAATAACGTATATGTATGTTTGGTTAAAATCAGATTAAAAACAATTTTCCTTTACAAAATTCTGATCGGACTAATAGTTTCGGAATTATAACCAATATTTTCTAGATAAATTGTTATCTAGATAATGCCCAGCTCAGACACACAGACAGTGCGCCGGTTGAAATTCTGAAATCCATTCCATAATTCCCAACGGCGCACAGTGGAACGAATCAACGAATTTGTTGGACATTGGACCAATTCTCTAATAACTAAATTTGTCTTTTATTTGGATCTTAAATTATACTTTATACTTCTTTTCAACAAAATCCATAGATAAATTAATGTTAAAATCAAATCTTATAGGAAAAATTCTGCATTGAAATATATATTTTTTTTTTAAACTCATATTTTAAAAAAAATCCATTGTTTGAGGTAATGCTTTAAATTAACCGTGCAACTACTGGAAAACAACTTATCCATAATAAGATATTTTAGGCAAATAAAACTCGGGATTATTTCAAACGTCTGGGATTTTTCGATGAAAATTAGGAGAAAAAACTCAAATGTAAATTGCGAAAATCGCCCAAAAAACTACCTTCACAGTAAATAACTAGAATGCTTGAAGTTTTTTTTCCATTAGTTGGATTTTGCTCTTAGGTGCTCTTTTCCGAGAAAATGATTTTTTTCTTTTCTTTTCTAGGTCTTGAGAATTAATTTTAAATGATTTCTGTTGATATTGGCGCTACTTTTCGCAAGTTTTCTTTTGTTTACCTACTTTTGTCTTTTGTTTGTCTGTTTACATTCATTTGTCCTCATATAAAATGCTCAGTTTGTGTGTGTTATTTTAACGACATAGGAAGACATAGGTGCAATGGTTCCTAAAACAAAGTCTTTCAATTTTTCCAATTTAATCATATAAGTTTTAAAGATTATGACCTGGCATTGGAAACATGGATTAATTCGTTTGGACTGGAACAAATTTCAAATACCGCAAAGTTCTGCTTACGGGAAAAATTAAGAAAATTCAGTAGTAGTTTGAACTCTCGCTGGATTTCGTCCCATAGGAAGATCAATAGTTTTTTGGAGAAGCATGAAAACTGGTTGAATTTGGATTTCATTGTTCCTGAAGATGTTATCCAGAACCTACCTTCATCATCATCATCAACAAGCGCAAGTATACCATCTTGTTCTCAATCATTCGAGCAATTATCTGATAGACAAAGACGGAGAAAAACGGAAAGTTTTAGAAAATGTTCAGAGGATATGTTCGCTTTTGTCATGAAAAAAAGGTTCAAATCTGATGACGTAGATTACATTGTTAATTTTATTAGGGAGCATCCAGAACATGTACTAAGTGTCAAAAAATTTTGTGAAAACCTTTTAAATCCAAAGGACCATGAGAACGAAAAGGCATTAGCATTATATACAGCCGCTGATTTTACTAAGTTTCAGTACAATGCCGTCAGAAATAATGCAAAAGCATTAGGATATACATCACTTTACCACAGCTACTATCAGATCCAAAAATTAAAAAAAGATTGTTATCCCCCAGAAGAATCCATATCGGTTAGTGACACTGGAGCAAATATCGTATTGCAAAATTTACTGACCATACTTCTTCTCGGATTTTACAAGTCGTGGGTGGTGAAATAGGGAATGATAACTTTCGTAGTTTAACGTTAAACATTAAGTGAGGATGTGATGGGGCGGGTAACCAATCACAATATAAACAACGTTATTCTTCATCTGAAACTTTCAGCGAAGATTCGGTCATTTTGATTGCCCGTTTAGTACCGATTAATTTGATAAATTCAGAGAATTGTCAAATAGTCTGGCAAAATGAATGTCCGTCATCGACCAGATTTTGTAGGCCTATCTCATTTAATTATACGAAAGAAACAGATGAAACTGTAACGTCTTTAGTTCGAGACATTCAGAAACAAATTGATAATTTACTTCCCTATATAAATGACAAAATCTCTATCAATTATAGAATGTTATTAACTATGGTTGATGGCAAAATATGTAATATTTTAACTGAAACTTCTTCAGCTATGAGGTGTTTTTTGTGCAATGCAAACCTAAAGAAATGAACAATTTAAAAATTATTACAAACAAGGAAATAGTTAATGATGAGTATTACTCATTTGGCTTGTCCCCTTTGCATTGTTTGATCAGGTGTTTTGAGTGCTTAATTCACATCTTTTACCGATTAGATTTCAAGTCCTGGAGTGCAAAAACAACAGAGCAACAGGAGTTACTTGCAAGGAAAAAAAATCAAGTTCAACATGATTTTAAAATTCAGTTAGGACTTTGTGTAGACCACGCAAGACAAGGTTTTGGTACAAGCAATGATGGAAATACTGCAAGGAAATTTTTTGCCTCCCCAGAAACTTCATCAGCTATAACAGGGGTTGACGAAAATCCAATTAGACGCTTTGCAATAATATTACAAGCTATTTCTTCTGGGTCAATTATAAAACTTGATAACTTTGAAGCCTACACGATAGAGACAGCACAGTTATATGTATCTCTGTATGGCTGGTATTATATGCCAGTCACCGTGCACAAATCGAGATGTTTTAAATAATTTATTAATAAATTCGGATCCCTTAATTTCGACTCTTAGACCGAGAATAATAAACATTAAACGTGATTTATTACCAGAAGCACAATCACTTATTGTTACTTAAAATATAGAAAAAAGAATCTTAATTAAAATTATGTTGTTATGAGTTTAATTCTAATCGTTATTTAAATAAACAATTGTATATAGGCACCTACATATATTATCATTTTGATGTATCAATTAGTCCTAGGATATTAACTGACAAAAGTAATTATCAATTGTTATATTATTTTTTTTTTTATAATTAAATATTTTAGTTTGTTACGTTTTATTTTGTAAATTTTATTTAATACATATTTATTTATCATTCCATAGAATATTTTATTGCATATATTCTCGTAGTATATAGGTACAATAAATGGAACTTACATGTTTCCTCTTACGATCTGATCATGATTAGCATATCATTTAATAGTCCATTCTACAATCACTTATTGGTATAGGTACAATAAATGGTAAGTAAATGATGATGATAATTATCCAACATCGAAATATCAAATCAGGAATTCTTACATGTTTCCTCTTACGATCTGATCATGATTAGCATATCATCATTTATAGTCCATTCAAAAAGCTTTAAAACGGTACCAATAGCATTATTCTAGGAGAAGCAGAAGCGGAGACATTAACGAATGTCCATTCCGCCCTAACGTTCGTTCCACTGTGCGGCGTCCTATTTATATCTTATTATTAATCATTAGCTAATATTAATATAAAGAAGTTAAGAAATAAAGTGAAAAGAAAAAGGATTTATGAATGTTTGTGAAGACTTTAACGCATGTGTATGAGAGAAGTTGTTACTAAAATGATACATGTGAGGTGGCATACATTCATTCAATCAGGCAATTGTCTTAAATTATGATTATCAACCCGCAATACGGAAATTTCCAGAAATCAATATTCTGTACATGAATTTTTTTGAAGGACGAACTAACGTTCAGAAGACAAAGACTATAGCATAATGGATTGTAAAATTGATCGTTAGTATTATAATATAATTTATATAATATAAATAAATGTAAATAAGACATTACAGCGCAGCAATTAAACCAGAAGCACTATATGCAGTTGAAACACTGTTCATTACCAACCATGGCCCAATTGAACGGCTAGAGATCGAAGAAAGGAAAATATTATGAAAAATTCTATGCTCCAAATTTCATAACAACAAATTAATCCACACTAGAAATGAAACCCTGAAGAGGAGATGAAATGAAGAGGAGAGGAAAGCAAGATTAGAAAGAATGAAGCTATACTGGGCTAAAAGAAAGGCACAGAGAATTCATAAATGATTGGTCCAACGTACCCCAAAGTCGGGTGAAACGAAAAATAAATGTATTTTTAAATACATTAATTCTTCTTCTTACGAGTTCGGCCATCTGTGGACCACTCTCAATAATTCATTTCTTGCTCTTCCGTTCCTTCCAATATCTCTTCATTACCTCTGCCTGATGCTTTCTTCTTTCATCTGACCACCGTCTATTAATTTATGTTTTAACCATTTCCGGAAATTTGATCCTGTTGACTACTGTCCGAAATTGGTCTCTATCCCACATTGAATTCCACTGCACATTTGCCGTCCTCATATCCTCCTTTACCATTCGTATCCATGTATTCTTTTTTTGTTTTTGGAGGCTGTGTTGGAAAATTTTTTTCGTCAGTCTTCTTTCTTCTATTCTCATCAAATGCCCACAAAACGTCAATCTACGTTCCCTCATTGTTTCATTCAACCTTTCAATGTTTCGATATTACTTTTTAGTTAAAAACCTTCTTTAGTCTTTCTTGGCCCTAATATTTTCCTTAATATTTTTCCCTCCTTCTTTTACATATTTTCAATTTCTCCTTTTTTGTTGAGAAACAAGCATTCAGAGGCATATAAGCTTTCAGGACAAACAACTGTTTTTTAATGATGCAATTTGGCCTCAATAGAGAGATTTTTTATATTATATATATCCTTAGTTTTTAGGAAGGCAAATTCGAGTTTGTTGGCTCTAGCGAGATTTGCTGCTTTATCTAAACCATTATATTGAATTACTTCATCTAAATATTTAAACTTATATACCCTCCTAATGTTACCATATTTAGCTTTTAGTTCTTTGCTAATATTAACATGAGTCCACATATAAACTGTCTTTTCGAAAAAAATCTGTAAACCTGTTTTAGATGCAATTTCTAGCAATTTTTCAATAAAAATGTTGGCGATCTCTTCATTTTCTATGACTATTGCTAAATCATCCGCAAAGGCCAATATTTCCACATCAATCTTCTCTCTTTTCCTACCAATTCTGATATAATTTTTAATATTTACAACTTCTTTTTTCCATGTTCGTAAAACCTTTTCAAGAATACAGTTGAACAAAATTGGAGATAGGCTATCGCCTTGTCTATCACCGGTTGTGATTTCAAATTCTCTAGAGATTTCACCCATGAATTTAACTTTGGCCTTAGTGTTTGGTAATTTGAATTGTTGTTTGTCCACCCCAAATTCCTCCAAAACTTGGAATAATGATAATCTATCTACCGAGTCATAAGCTTTTTTAAAATCTATAAATAAAATTACAAATTTCTGATATCTATTTGTTTTATACCTAATTAGTGTTTTCAAATTGAAAATCTGTTCAATACATGATCTTCCTCGCCTAAAGCCTGGTTGGTATTCACCTATTTCTTTTTTCGATTGTTGGCTCTATAATTTGGAGTAATTTTTTTGATAATATTTTGTATGCTACAGGTAGCATGGAAATACCTCGATAGTTATTAACATTTGTCCTATCTCCTTTTTTATGTAGTAGATGTATTAAGGCAGACTTCCATTCTTCTGGTATTTCTTCTTTGTCCCATATCCTTTTAAAAAGATCTTCAAATACTTGTGGAAGGTTTGGAGTCATTATTTTTAGAAGTTCTGCTTCCACAAATAAATTAATTATTATATAGTAATATAACATAAATAAATACTCTTCTTCCAAACAAAAATTAGATAAATAGGTATTCACATTTAATAATTAAACTCTTGTATTATACTATTTAAAAACAAAAAAAGTAAAATAATTATATAAAAAAATATCAATAATAATAATAATTATATACCTCCAAACAATTTAAATAATACGAATAAGTATAATTAAGGGAGAAGTAAAATGGAAGGATTTAGATGATTTTTCATTTCAACAACTATTTTTCCACAGGTATTTAGATAAATTAGTTCTGCAGTCTGAGATTGCCATACTTCGTCAACACAAATGGTAGTAAGTCTCTGATTTGAGATGCCCAGTTTAAAGAAACATTTGTAGTATTTTAATAACTTCTACAAATCTACTGTAACAAATTCCAGACAACTGGTCGTCCGTCATAATTAAAATTTTAATCTACCAACTTAACATTCTATTGAAAAATCTGGCTAAAACATGAGTACATCTTGCCTCGATACAAATTTTAGGTGTGTTTCCTAGGTAAATTAAGTAAATACTTAAAGATATGCTATCGTCCGTGATGCTCCTCATATTGACTGCTCCATAGATTGCCGATTTGTAAATCAGAAATCCAGCTCATAGCAAAACTTTTTTTTTTTTTAAATCAATTTATTGAAATTTGCAACTGTAAAAGTATACATCAAGTAAATGTGTTACAACGTTTACAAAACATGCCAAAACTTGAGAACTACTCATCAGTAGCACTTCAGTAAAAAATAAAAGAATCTACACAAGAAGATCTCTGGGCCATCTTCTTTTCAAATGCCTCGGAGGATTATCGGGAATTGAGTGGGAAGCAAGTTGAGGAACTAGGGGATCTGAGTGGTTATGGACTTACTATGAAAGGATTGGTATCTAGTTTGGGCTAAATCAGCAACATATGGAACATTAAGATCTTTATGGATAAGTTTATTGGTGACAAAGTAAGGAGCATTGAGGATTTTTCGAAGGATTTTGGATTGTAAGGATTGGATACGGGATGAATTGGATGGTTTAGTAGAGCCCCAAAGCTCAAGTCCGTACGTCAATATTGGTCTAATCACAGTCAAGTAAATGAGTCTTTTGTAATTAATTGGGAGCTTTGAAATAGCAAAATTAAGTCGATAACAATGTTTCCTCTATCGCCTGCTAAATGTTGCAGGGCTATCATTAGAGACTTACCATTGTACATATCGACATACTTACCATAATTTCTCTTAACTTATTATACCTGCCGTTAATCACGTGATCGAGAATAACAAAAAACGGAAAATATACCTTCATCATAATACGTTAAATTACCAACTCTAGAGTTGAAATCAGATCCTATTCTTGAACTAATATTGTTATAAACTGCTACAATACTGTAAAGCTAGTTATAAAATAAATCTACTAAATAATAATTTTCTGCTCCTGGTCGAAAAGAAACCTAAAAGTTCATTTTGAATTTTTTAAAAATACATAAAAACCAATCATATGAACAAATTACCTTTACTTCTGAAGTTAAACCTTCCTTAAGACATATAAGAAGTCCCCACTTCTAACTAACAAAATAATTATGATTATCAATATAAGTAAGTATATTGAAGTCAGCAATACAAAGCGATGTTACGAAAAACACACATTACTGTCAAATATCCTATTTCTAAATTGGATAAAATATGCAAAAACATCCAAAAAATAATATTCATTTATATTTAGGTATATATTAATTTTTAAAAAGTAATTTTTCCTATTAACAATGAATGAATACTATAGGTTTATTTTTAAAATACAATGCAAATCACTGTAGGCCTACTCTTTCACAAGATCCTAAATCCAAAATTTTCTCATGGATCTGTTGTTTTAATTTCTTAAGGATGTTATTTTTTCTATTCCTAGTTCAGGAAAAAAACTCTGAAAAAGCTTTTATGCATCCTCCAATAAGTATAATACCCCACGAAATTTGAACCTGTTATTATAATAAAAACTTCAAGTTCAAATCAACTTAGAAAGAAAAACCATGTCATCGGTATATAGAACAGGAACCATGTCAATATGTTCCCTTATGTTTATTCTCCTAATACATATTTATGTTACTAAGAAACATAAATAAAGATAAGAAAGGGCTGAGTATTTCTCCCAGTAGAACTTCATTATTTTCTTGCGTGGTTCAAGATCGTCTAAAGCTCTTAAAAGTTGTTCCTTTGTAGAAATAGTTAAAAAATCTCAAACAATTACCTTTTATCCCCTGGAAATAGATATTATTCCAAAACTTAATATTTGGGGTGGAAAAAAGCCCTTCGGAAATAGATGGACCTGCAAAACAACCTCCTTCTTTTTTAGCCTTATAGAATGTTAATTAGGGTGGTCTGGATGAAAATGCATTCTCCGCAGCCTTGGCCCTTTCTAAGGCTACCATGTAAAGGTAAAGTTGCTCTGTTGCTCATTGAAGGTACGCTTTTCGATTTTGAGCTTCCTCTTTAATATTCCATTATCTCACGCCTAGTCAGTGGCTGGTGTGAAGTAAAATCAGAACATCTTATCCATCCATGTAAAATAGAGTAGCCGAAACTGTAATTTTCAGTGCCACGATGGTGACTCGCCTTTCATATGTTTTGGTTTCAATCCAAAATCCACCGCTGGTCTTCCTTCATTTTCTGATCTAGTAGGCTTCACAATTTCTATTATATCAATTTTCACAAGAAATGTCTTCTCTACTCAACCAGTCACCACATTTAAAAAAAAAAAATACTTTAGCTTTTCTTCCATTGATGTCAAAAATGAGGCCAATTTATTTTTCATATCTCTGAGTAACTTCGCCTGAGCTATTCTTCTGTTGTGTTTTGATTTTAAAATCAGAAATAACTTTTTGCCTCATGTGGATTTAGGAATTTTGGCCATTCCTTCCTAAATAAACTGATTGTTATATTCAAAAACTGAAAACAAACAGAAAACGATTGATGTGCTAACTAGTGTACATGATTCAATTGACTTTTAAAAAGAGACTACTTTATTTGTATAATAAAGGCCGAATGAAGGCGGAAATGTGTGGTGTTATCAGAAAAAAAAACACTAATACAAAATTAATATACCGGAAAATGATATACTGTTTAAGCACAGAAACATATTCTAATTCTATTGTGATCGATTAGAATCATAGAAATAAGAGCATCAAAGAGATGCATCGTTATAGAAGGGCAGGTAACAGAAAAAAGATAGAGCAACGCGAACTTAGTGTAGGTGGAATGGATCGTGTAGGCCGTACGCTATCTCTTCCTGTGCTTTTACTATCGGTAGTTCTTTCCGCTCCATTTCAGGCCGACCAATAGCTTATTCGCTATATTGAATGCATTTCTGAGTACTTATCAGAGACCATTAATCAATGTTAATAACAAGGGAGTAGAAATTATCATAAGTAATGAATCCTCTGTTAGTAATGAATTAACACCTGATTCAGATATTTTATAGCTATGCTATACATATCAGATAACTATATCAGTATCAGTATAATCAGTGTATAGTAGGATATAATATAAAATAAATCAGCTATAGGAATCTTGCTCCAGTCCGAGTACGTTTTTTAGAGAAAAAAAAAAGACACTGTAATTCTTTTAAATTACAGAACATTGAAATACGCAGTTCCAAGATATACGAACCATAACACAACCCTTATTCTTATTCCTTATCCTTTTGTGTCCACTTATTCATTCACATCTGCCTAGTAATGTCAACTAACTAACCATATGTAGAGTACGATAGAATTAGTGATAAGTGTTTTTCAAGAATGTAAACAGCCTCCGAACCTCCACGGATGGTCTGTTTCTGGTAAATAGGTTACCAGATGAATAAGTTAGGCAATCCAGGTCTTGGCTAGCTAGGTGCTGAACCATGAAAACCATGATATGTCACTGAACCATGGTTCACAGTAACATGAGGAAGGTTATTTCGTCCTGGCAGTGCTCGGGTAAGCAATGTGAGTCTACAAGATCATTCCACGCGGTCAAACATCTCCAAGGTCTGCAGTGCAAATCGAAAAAAAATATAAATAAATATATAAACATTCTTCGTTTGTGAAAATATACTGAACCAATCTATAGCACATTTTGACTTCATAGATCAAGGAAGGTTTAGCAATTATAAAATTTACTTATTTTCAATTAAATTGTTTAAAAAAAAAAAGCGGTGCAAGATCTCAGAATTTTCAGTAGATAACAAGCTTTTAATATGCCAAAGCCTACGAACTTCAGGGAACACAAAAGTATTCGAATATTAAACGTATCCTATCCTTCCACTCCAAATTCCTAAAAACCACAACCAAGGCCCCTTACTATGTATCCTACATCCTTCATAATAACCTTAATATTCCTTTTGTCCTGGAATCCGTATCGGTAAAATTTTCAAAATTTCATCATAAAATTTCTTTATTATTTAAATCCACTAGCGCAATCTCTATCCTTTTCCATACACCCCTAAAATCCTGCTCACAGGTTAAAAAAGCAGTGGCCTCACGATCTATTAAAATATTCGACGAGGAATTCTGGCAATGGCCAGCTGCTCCTCTCACGCCCTAAGTGCCTGTTTTATCGCACTCTCATTCAGCCTCTACTGGGTTTTTTTTTCACACCACTGACGCAGTTGAGGGAGAAGAGCAGGGATCTCACAATTGTAGGGCTCAAGAATCAGTTGCTTTTTATTCAGTTATTTAATTTACATGAATCTAAACAAAAGAGCCGTTAACATAAAATACATAGTTATGTTTTTTATATTCAGTTAGTTTTAACATAATACGTTTCTAATTTCTTGAAGTTACACATAATTAATGAAAGCGATGAAGGACTTCAAATAAAAGTATTTTGTAGTAGTGTTTGTAAAGTCTGTTGCAATTCAATTTCTAGTTGTCTGTTCCTTCGCCTGTATTTGAAGAATTATCTACGGATTCAGCAGCTTTGTAATCTTTAATTTTAAACGTCAGACAGATAAGCGTTTTTTGCTTCGGCTAGCATGTCTCATAGTTCTTCTATGTTGCCTGTGAATTCGTAAGTACATTACTAATATACTTAAACTTCTTGTATGAAAAGAGATTTGACTCAATTTGACCACGTCATTAAAAGAAATAGGGTATTTCTGAAAATTATCTGTCGAGCTTTTTCTAGCTTGATTTCAACTAGGGTCATTATCAAAAAAATTAATGTTTTGGGTGTAGAGCTGGGTAAACAAGTCGAGAAATGGGGTCCATTTATCTGGAATAAGTATATTTGTATCATTTCTTGCATCTATTATTTTTTTGAAAAATACTGTGCAATTATGTTTTTTTTAAACTTTTAATCATTTTTTTTAATTTTTAATAATTTTTTTATGTCAACGAAATGATTTTTATGATATGAGTGTTACCTAAATTAAATCATTTTGTCAAATTTTCTCTAGAATGCAATAAAATTATCTCATGGAGCACCTAGTTTTGCTTAGAATTAGAGTTATTGGGTTTAAAATTATTTCTGAGGTCGGTAAAGTATAACTTTAAGTCATGAGTGTTACAAACTTCTCTATAATTTAGTTCCTATTTTCAAAAATGTCTCATTTTACTCATACGGGAAAAGTATCTATATTAATAATAAAAGTAATTACCCAACTGTTGAGTGATGGGATAATGCTTATGTTTGAGTTTCAAAAAATTGAAGAAAAAAATCAAACAACTTTTCAAAAGAAAAATTGAACTCATGAATTTTTCATATATGTGGATGATCTACAACCATCCTTGTACTATTCTTGGAAAAAATGGACGTTGGCTTGTTACCAAGCAACCGGAAATATCTTTCTTCGTACTTTTGTTTTGATGTTATTTCATCATCAAGTTTAATTTGCAAGTCTTCAATTTTCTTTTCCAATTTTTTATTGTATCGCACAGTTCTTGAGTGGTTTCTAGGGATCTGCCGTCTTCTTCTCCCTGTTTTTCCGGAGAAAAACTCGGGAGTAGTAGGAGGAGTGATGAAAACAGCTTGCTCTGTCTGCTGCATCCTTTTTCGATCAGTACATGTCTCTTACGCAACCTCGTCTGCATGGATTTTTTCTCCTTTGAAGGTATATCGGCTATTTTTTTTCTGTTACTGTTTCTGGGATCATGAAACGATATGATAATCTGATCTGATATGAAGTCTCGGTAAGTAAACCATTCAATAAATACATTCGAAAACAAACCAAAACTTAGTTTATATTATGTTTTTCTTGTATAGTTCGTCCCTCTTTGTGTCCAACTTTCTCTTTTCTCTTGATCTTCTTTGCTTTTCAGCTGTTGTAAGGGCATGTAAATTGAAAACCTGTAGAAATCGTTTATTTTTCCACCAGTACTTTTTAAAATTTTGTTTGAATTACTAGTTTTATCACTAGTCATCAGTTTTACTAACCTTGCAGTAACACTCCTGACCAGCAACACTCATGACATCTACGTCATTTTGCCCTGCTGATGAACTTTTAAAAACTATTTCACCTGTAAAAAACCAAACAATCCAAGGTAGGCCCTTGGAGAATATAATTTTTATTCTTAGATATAATAAAAGTTCAGTCAAAGTTATTTTTTAGCGGCAACACTCATGACATCGAATTAAAATACTTAGCATTTTGTGGAAGCTAAATAACCTTCTATCCTCAAGTTTCTGGAAGATAGTGGATTGGAGTATCAAAAGACGATGTAATTCTTTTAGAGGAAGTTGCTCCACCCTTTTTTTAAGCTATCTGTACAGTATTTTTCTATTGAAAATAATACGCGGATATCTTTCATAAGGGTGCACTTTTAATTTATATTAAAAAAAAAATATATATTTTTTTCTGAAAAATGCTTATTTTTGTTGTCATATTCTGCTGGTTACATTAACACTGCTTGCATTTTGAGCAGTTTTCAAAATACTTTTCTACTTCAAAAATATAATTTGGAAAAGAAATTTCCTACAAAAATTGCAAAATGGTTGGATAGTAAAAAAGTCAAAGACAAGATAACGTGACTATCTCTCACGCAGTTAAGTACCCGTGACATTGGTCAAATGAAAAGCGGCAATTTGTGTGAGAATGACTCACTAGCCTTTTTTAATTTTTTAGATTTATTACGAGCAGATTGAGGTTCTGATATTGATTGGAAATTCTGTAAGTTAATTATATCTTTAGTATCGTCAGGGAAATATAGCTTTTAGTTTAATTCCATGTCAGATAAAATGGAAACAGAGGGATTGAATGCCAGCGTTTAGAATTAGAGGCTGCTGTCAGTGATGTTATTGCGCTATTGCTGGTATCTACAGATGATTCTGTAATGGAGCTATTTATAAGTCTTCGTTAAAGAATTCGTCACTACGGATACCTGATTACTGTTTTTTGTTTTTGTAATACATACGCTGCGCGCTCCTTTTCCCCGTCACTGAACTGAATTGACTATAGTTTTGTCTAATAGAGAGAGATTGGCATTAGCTTCACTGATATTTTTGAATTCCGATCCAAAATGCAGCAACACATTTTCTATTCTGTTAAATGATATGATCACATGATATACAGTGTGTGTGAAAGTTGGTTATATTTTTTGTAAATTTGATTTTTGGATTTATTTGTGAATAAGACTGTAAACAACAAAATTTGTTGAGTACTGGTTTGTCCGTAGACTGCTGCAGTCTAAGAAAACAGGCGCCTCATAGAAAATACTTCTCTTTTACTTAACCTCTAAATTAATTATCCTAGAGCGTTGTTTTATTATTTCTAGGCACTTACAAAAATATGGAGTAGCCTTTTCATAACCCAGAACCTTCTGACCACATAAATGAAAAACATCGGTGTGTGGCTGTGTCATGGACACCACCGTGTGTTGTACGTGAATACGTTTATGTAACGAGTTATATTTTCTGAATAAAATATTTTTATTTATGTATTTAGGATAAAAGGGCACAAATGGCAAACTAGATACATCGAGATTTCTGATAAACGTTAAATCGATAAAGGTATTACTTAAGTTGTTGGAGAAGTTTCAATATATGACAAATTGAACTCGCTGAGCATGAAGGCAATAAGCGGTTTTGTGAGACATCAACATTAAAGTCCCCAACTATCATAACTGGTGCAGTAAGATCAGGCTCGTAATCGGTTATAATTTTAGCGATGTTTTTGGAATATTTAAACAACGACCGTAACATAAAGAGTTTAATCTTGCTGACGCTGTGCCCGGGTGGATATACACACATCCGAATACGAATTTGAAGAGGTCATTGACCGTTACGTTTACTAGACAGACATCACCAGGTGTTGCGTTTTTCATATCCAAAACAATTTCCGAATAGAATATGGAATTTTCTACACAAGTTTCGCTGATTTTCAAATAATCAGATCGGTTAATGGCTGTATCAGTGGAGATGTCTGAGTGCGCGACCAAGCTTTATGCATTAATTGCGGTAATAAGTATAAAACAATTGCTGATCAGGAACACTATCTCAAAATTTTTGATAATTTTTTTTATTCTGACACCTTATTATATTCACTGCTACTACTTAAAACTAATATTTTATAAACAATTGGTAGATTTTGACGGCAGCTGACGATTAAAACTTAAACGAATATCGTAGCTTCTCCGACTAAAAAGTTACACTAATTGCCAATCTCGATACGCAGCAAAATACCTCAAAATTTACGTTCGTAGCACCATTACCATTCAATTGCTTTTGAGAAGCCCTTTCCAACCATATATGACCCCTGTATTTGGTTTTGGCTTTTTGACGCGTGTAGGCCGACTTTATATATTTTTAACTACAACGCCAAACTGTATTCCCCGATTTTTTTATCATTAGGTTTTTTGGATTGCCCCCAAATGGTAGCAAATTTAAAGACGTATTCACATCAAAAGAAAATGGGCTCGGAGTAGAACCAAATTTCCTCCAGATAAAACTTTTTGAGGAACAGATAGGTTAACGATTGATACAGCTGCCGTCAGGACAAGCTCTGTCTTATGTTTAAACGCTGAATCTGGACTATCCCCGCTACAATGCCGAAGTCAAAAACTTGCAGTTACTTATATGTCCAGAATATATTTACAGCCCTCACACCCAACATATAAATATTTGTTTAACTCAAAAATTTCTAGACAGTTTCAATTAAAACCAAGAGCAATACTGCCACTCGCTGAAAGACTATCACAAGATATTAATGAACTTAAATCAATTCATGTCAATATTCCTCGAATAAAAATGCCCTCATGGACTTAGCAACCTCCAAAACTTTACCTTGACTTATCAAAATATCGCAAGAATAATACAACAGATTCCGAATACCATCCATGGTATTCGGAATACCATCCATGGTATTTGGGATCTGTTGTGTTATTCTCATGAGAGGTTCTTGCTACTAAATCAAACACAAACAAACCATTTAGCAATATATACAGATGGATCCAAATCAGACACATCAACGGGATTGGTCTTTATAACACCAAATTCACCATACAAAAGAAAACTCCATCGTCTTCGTAGTATCTATACAGCTGAATTAAGTGCTATTCCGCCAGCACTTCACTTTTGTTTTTCGGATACATTTATGAAAAATATAGCAATCATTTCAGATTCCCTCAGCGCTCTCCAAGGATTTGATTACATGTATGCAGATTACCGCGTCTTCTTTCGAATACATAATTACGTTAAAATATTCGAAGAAAAAGAAAAAGTTGTCCACTATATCTGGGTACCCCGCCATGTGAGTATTATGGGGAATGAATATCCGCAAAGAAGAAATAATTATCACCCGCCTGAGAATTGGACAGAACAAGCTTACCCATCTACATCTGATTACAAAAGAAACAGCATCGAGATGTCAAAAATACGGTAGCAGACTGACCATTTTGCATATTTTTGAAGAGTGTCAATACCACAGAACAGTGCTGAACCAGTTGGAATAACAACGAACATATCGAAGATATTAGAATACGACCAGAACTATTGTACAATATTAAAATTTTTAATGTAAACTTATTAGAGCATTTATAACCAACTAATATTATGCTCTAAAATACAATTAAAAACAAATCTATTAAATTCTTCTTGAATATTATTGTTATTATACTCATGGTAATCTGTTAGTTTGTGTTCCGGTTCCTAACATCTTTGCTGAAATAAATGAAAAACCGTGAATTAGATATTTTGAGGTGTATCTGATGAATTTGATGAATTACTAAATCTGCAGTTTTGGGATCATATTCGTTTTATTTTATATTTGGAAATTTGTGTAAAAGTATATCGTTTTCTTGTCTAGATAAAAGCATTCTAGCGGCGGCTTCGATATATATGACCGTTGTTTCTGTCAATTAAAGTTTATATTGACCTTTTGAATTATTATTTCTTTGACTTTATTTCATTTATTTCTGTTGCTGATTAATTGGTCCTAAACATTACGATAAATTACTGACATATTAAGAGCTGTTAGTAATGTTGCAGAGCCAAAGCTCTGTACGCCTGTGAAAGGTGTTAAATTAATTAACTGTCTATAAATACATCAATTATTTAATCAATAAATTGTTCTAAATTTACAAAATTTAGTCAATAAATGCATAAACGGTAATCAAAATGCATAAAACTGAGAGTCTGACCTAAAACGAGTCCTAATACCAAACAGCTGATCTCTAAAAAACAGTAAAAAATGTATACATGATTTTTTGAAGTTTTTTCTGCCCTCGAAACACTGTGCGAAGAGGGATGCTATATTAGATATACAGAGTACAGAGTTCTTGTTGAAAAGTAAAACTTGTGTTTTGATTCGTCATGATTTAAACAATGATAAATCAATCGTATATATACAGGAATACAAAAAAAGCATTGGCCTCTATTGAGAACTTCACTTAAGAACAAAATTAAAAAAGAAAGATTGGAATTATAAAAGATGTTTGAGACCTGCTAGACTGAAAAACACTACATGTTTCTTAATAAACAGCTGTACCCAAATCGTCGTCACATAATCAAACCTTCCTAGATAATTTCTGGACCGCTTTGACAATCATAACTAGACTCTTTTGTGCCAATTATTGTAGAGAAACAAGCTAGTAATTGAAGAATTTTATGGTGTAAACAGAAGTAAGGCGTTTAATATGTTAAGAATAATACTCTCATATTTTATGTCTGAGAAGTAAATTACTAGTAAAAACAGAAAAGAAATTGTAAATATAGGTTTATTAATCCTTATCGAATTAAGAATCATGCTTTCTTTTGGATACAAATGAAATAAACCTTATAGTCTACGTCATCGTTACTAAAAATAAGGAGTATTTCATTGGTTGAAGAAAATTATATTAATTTTATAATGAGGATATTGCATTATAATAGATAGTACTTTGAAAATATTATTAGTTGGTACCTGAAGTTTAGTTTTTTTTTTTTTTTTTTTTTTTTTTTTTTTTTACAAATGTCCCTCACCACACCCAAATTCCTCTTTCTTTGCGAGTCTCCATTTATCTAGCACTTATAGTATTAGTTGAACCTCAACCTTCATCGTTTAAGTCCGCAAAATAAGTCACAATTAAATCGTTTAGTTGATCCCAAATTGGGACCTTCTCCCCTCCCCCCACCTTTAGCTCACCCCCCAGGGGCGGGGTCTTTTGATATGTTTACCTTATAACTACTCCAAACAAAGCTGTGAAGTCAAAAATTATTGCATATTTCATGCACTCTACACCCCTCATTTCGGTACTCTGGGGTCGCACTTCTTTGAAAAAACACGTTTATTGATACTCATTCCGAAACAAATTGTTCGATCCAAAATTTCTATTTTTTATCTGAAAGCTCCTTAAATTTACTATAAGAACCTATATTTGATTATGTTACGTTATACACTCAAACCAGACCCCTGAATTTGTGAATATCGTCATACTTTGCCAAAACATACATTTAGCGTTCAGGTTTGGGTGCATTACGTGACATAATCAATATTTCATATATAAGGCCTGATAGTTTTTATGATTTTTATTATCTGAGCGCCTGAGGAGGCGCGGTAGCTCAGTGGGTAAGGCGCTTGACTACCATGCTCCCGGGCCCGAGTTCGAGTCCGACTGACGGCAGAAAATTTATATTCTGTTATTTCAGTCGTGGATCGAATTCGAGGTCGGGAGACCCTCCTGGGGCCCACCCAGCCTCTTAAAAAGGGAAACCCTGGGGGGTTGAGCGTGAATTCTGGCCAAATCACCTCCTTTCACAACCGTTGGCTTAGAAACAGTACAGCCTACCTAAGTACTGAACCCGAGACCCTTCATGGGTTGTAAGTGGTACAGGTTTTTTTTTTTTTTTTTAATTATCTGATTTTAGTTTTTATTTTTTATTAGTTGAAAAAAATAAATTTCAGATCTGACATATAGTTTTGGCGTTATGATGCAAACTATGCCAAAAAACTTGGACCTAAAATAGTAAGCGGTTTTTAACGTGCTGGTATGCATATTTAATGGGACTTGATCAAAATTTCATATATATGTTCTTATAGTAAATTTAAGGAGTTTTCAGATAAAAAATAGAAATTTTGGATCGAACAATTAGTTTCGGAATGAGTATCAATAAACGCGTTTTTTCAAAGATGTGCGACCCCAGATAAAGACTGCCGAAATGAGGGGTGTAGAGTGCATGAAATATGCGATAATTTTTGACTTCACAGCTTTGTTAGGAGTAGTTAAAAGGTAAACATATCAAAAGTCCCCGCCCTTGGGGGGTGAGCTAAAGGTGGGGGGAGGGGAGAAGTTTCCAATTTTGTTTTTCGATTATATCTCGAAAACGGTGGACTCTAGAAAAATATGTAGCAGATCAAAATTAAAGCTCATTAAATTTTGCTATAAAACTAATAATATACGTATTCTTAGAAATTCCAACGGTTTTCGAGATATACGTTATTAAAAATTGACAAATTTAGAAATAAACAAAATGTTTACTTCACATTTTATTAAACATTTGAAGCACCAGAAACGTATATATGAAATTAAAGTAAATTTAATGCTCTACAATTTTGATTCTGACGTTTTTTCTGAGAAATAATTGTGGAACGTAATGTAAGCAAAAAGTGAGGTAAACATTTTTTTTATTTCTAAAATTGTCGATTTTTAATAACGTATATCTCGAAAACCGTTGGAATTTCTAAGAATACGTATATTACTAGTTTTATAGCAAAATCTAATGAGCTTTAATTTTGATCTGCTATATATTTTTCTAGAGTCCACCGTTTTCAAGATATTATCGAAAAACCAAAAAAATGGAACTTCTCCCTCCCCCTTAGTTAGCTCACCCCCCAGCGGCGGGGACTTTAAGTATGTTTACCTTCCAACTATTCCTAACGAAGCTATGAAGTCAAAAATTATCGCATATTCCATGCACTCTACACCCTTCATTTCAGCACTTATTGACTGGACTACAAATCCACTTGATTCACAATTTAATTCCCGTTCCATTTCTGTCAATCCTCCGAGGCGTCTGAAAAGAAGGTGGCCTCGGGATATTGTAGATATTTCATTAGATTAACTAAATAAAAAAAAAAATCTTGTATCGAAGTGTTCAATTAAGCATTATTTCATCAATGATGTTTTCATGCATAGCAGTGATTTAACCCTTCAAACGGAATAACTGTCTGTCAGACGGATACAGTTTGTAAATTATGTACTAATTCTTGCTGGAGAATGATTGAAGGGGTGAGGTTTTGTGTGTGCTTCAGTTAAATCCCAATTTTTGCCGAGGCTAAACGTTAGCTGTTTGCCATCAGACCTAAGTAGCTAAGATTGCATTTTCTTAGACATACCCTGTCCGTAAAGTGGATGTTCTTACTAGTGTACCGATTTTGTATCTGTCTGTGTGGCAGGGTGTTTCTACAAACGTACATTTCGTATTTCTCATTTATTCACTGACAGCCTGTGATACCTGTTTTCCTTATTAGTTTATATATTGTTATTTATATATTTTATTAATTTATTTGTAATTATTTATTACTTCATTGATCCACCTACTTCTCATAAATTCGCTATAGCAATATTGCTGGTTACCCCCTTTTTTTGTGAATCTTTCAAACTACTAAACGAATTTATAATTATATAACGGACGTTGTAAGAAACCGTTTGATCACAAACGAAATATAGCTTGTCATCTTATATAATAGTTTAGATATAATTGATCCGAAACTACCAAAGAATAGGAAGCTACATTTTTAATTTTAATACAAGAGAAAAAGTAATAATATTATTCACATACAATTATAAATTGTATGTGATCAGTAATATAATTAAAATTATTTCAATAGTTTTAAGGAGTCAGAAATTAAAAGGTTTTTACATTGTTCAAATTAGATCAAGGTACAAAAAGTAAATTTTTATTTTTATATTAAAGAAATTACCTGATGCAAAATAAATTTGAACAAATATGTAATTAAATTAAATAAACTACCAAGAAAATAGTGAGAGAAATATTTTTGTTACATGATGACAATCAGGTAAAAGAGTGATTTTGATTGTTAGCAATAAGCGCCAAGAATAGTCACATCTCCCGTGCGTCATGCGTCAGCAGGACGCATCACATAGGTACAATGCATATGTTCCATGAGAAAATAAAAGCTTTCAGCTAGTTTATTTTTTTATTTATTTTTAATAATGATGATGATCTAAGATAAAAAAAAAAAATCACCTATTGTGACTGAATTAAGTTACACATATTTTATAGAAAAGCTACAAGATATTATTGTGTCCAAACGAAGAGTTCCCTAGAACATGGTTAGATTGTAGTTGTCTTGTAGTTTTTATAAGCTTAATCTAAAGTAACTTAATTAATTTTCTTTTGCAATCTTAATGTATAAAGTAAAGAAGGAATAGAACTGTTGAAAGAACCTGGGTACCGAGAATCCTTTGCCTATAAAAGCTGAATTTGACCATTCTTAATTTCCCATTTTTCTTGTTCCACAATCTCTCAATTAATTTACTTATAAAAAACTATAATAAGAAACAAAAGTAAGAATGACCATATAAATGTATATTTCGAGTTTAGTCGGATCTTGGGTACATCGTCTAACAGATTAAATAGATTATTGGATCATTCCATAAATTTAATCCTGATTAATAGATTTATAACTTTTTAAAGAATATAATCAAATAAAAAAAAAAAAGAGCTACATAGTTTGTCACGGATTGTGTCGTTGGCCACAAGGCATCCCACTCACTTTGATTACCAGTACTACAATACTGAATCGTATTATTATACGATACTGGCCCTGATGATGTTTAGCTCTTTGCTTTTTTCCAATTTTCTGCAATCACATAGTTGAAATATGTTACATGGCAATACAACAGACATTTTATGTTACATAACCCAATTTATAATTGCAATATCCCATCAAATTTGATCCAATTTTCTTTTCTTCAGAAATCTCTTTTCAGTTTATCACATAATTTAAAATTGATGTTTTTCTTATCATATGAATAACACACACACACACACACGCAAACACACACACACACACACACACACACACACACACACACACACACACACACACACACACACACACACACACACACACACACACACACATTATTGGATTAAAACAATTGTTAGAAAATGAATAACGTTGTCCAGAGCAAGAATGAAATAGAAGAGACGAAGTGGCTGACACATGCAGGAAGTGACATGCCACATCTGGTTGACCGTCCTTCTCAGAATACAGTTGCAAGCCACTGCTGTGTTGTTATTAGCTACCGTCTTCAAGATTGGTTTGGTGAATGGAAATGGAAGTACTTTTATTTATTTATCTAAACACATTTGATTGTTTAGTAAAACGTTTATTTATTTAAATATAGGAAATGAAGAAAGATGAATGTAAGGTTTTTCACATAGTTCAAATGTTCTAAATCGGAGAAAAATTTATGTCTTGCAATATAAAACGTCAACCATACGAAATAATGTCAATACTTAAGAGATTAATTTCGACATTGAAGATTACAGGTCAAATAACAATTTTTATGTTTTTAACAAACAAATTTAAAATAACTCAAAATACTTAATTTTTTCAACTATAGAGAATACTTTAATATCGATTATTTTCTACTATAAATTATTATTATTATGAATTATCATTAGAAAAATACTTTTTTTGTTACAAAACTATAACAATAATGTCACAAAACACCACGGTGGACTCTGCATTCCACACACATATTTCCCTTAGCTTTTTTTTTTTTATTATTTGTATTAATATTAATAAATAATTAATAGTGGTTATAAAACTTATTACAATTTTTGAATGAATTGAAACAAAAATGATTGAATAACTATAGAACCTTGTTTTATTTGTTTCTATTAACTGATAGCATTGGTGACAAATGGTGGAGTTGGATATGAACACGCAATCGAGTAACAATTCCTTAACATCCCCGCTTATACTTAACCCAGAATATTGTTTCAAAGTGATATAATTTTAAAGTTATTTCAATGCACTATTTAATTTAGCTTCTTGTTTAAAATTTATTGAATTTTTTATGTGTTTTATAATACAAATTTCCTGCCTGAATTTCCGATATTCGTCGCTCCTTTACCTTGTTTCACTTGATTCATTTGTGCAAATCAAAAAAAATGTTCTAACTGAAATTATCCCGTATATCGCACATTTATAATCTAGAATCGTTCTACTTTACGATTATGACAACACTTTTCTGGGCGATTTATGTAAATTGAAAAAAATTAAAGAAGATGTTATGTGAATACCGGGAAAACATTCTATTTACAGATTCAATTAAATTTTGGTTCTGTTACCTAAATAATAACATAACCAAATAAAAAATAAGGTTTATTATATGTTCTAATTGGAATGATAAGTAAAAAATAATTTTCAACACAATTAAATAATTTAATACAGGCTTATCATATTATTAATTTCGACAAAAAAATCCAAACATGACCAGTAATAGTCTATTATTTATACTGTATAAGTTAAAATTTTAATATTCAAGTTTTCTATTTTTATCTACTGTCTGTGATTACTGTAGGCTCGCCCCACTGTGCATAGTTTTAGTTATGTTGCTTAAGTTATTGATAATGGATGTCCCTAACCTAGTAATGTTGGTGCAAAACTGCAATGAACTTTACGATTTGCGTCAACCGGGGTACTTCAATAACGTTCGACTGAACAGTTGCTGATAAGGGATTGGAGGTATATGAATTAGCAAGTTAGTTATTTGTTTTATTAAAACAAGACAAATTACTTTGAATCGAAAGTTTAACACATATGGAATGCATAGCAATATATATTTTGATTGATTTATGTTTCCAAATATTCGTCTCAATGTATAATATATTTAATTATGAGGTTTACAGTTTTTTCGTAATTAGTTTTGTTTTCAAGCAAATATTTGCGGTGTGTTTTTAATGCTGTTGGTGTTTAGTAACAAAACCAACAACTTTTTCAACTATCAGTACAAAAGCTGGAGAGCGGCTCCATGAGCGGAGTGCTCGTAACACCCGTCGCACATAGTGTTGTACGAATCTAGGCGGCCAAAATTATTAAATCCCATTTCTGGTTCTTTTGAAAATATATTTAACTAGCTGAAAGTACCCTGCTCCGCCACGGTTTAATATCATTAGGATGAAGGACAACTTAAATTAGGAAAAGTTAAGCTTAACGTTGATAATTATTATTACTTAAATAAACCTAAAGAATTCCATTCTTAGAATAATTTCAATAATTAAATTTGACAATTTGCAAAAGTTCATTTTATATTATTTTGATAGTCCTCCAGTGAATCTTCGAAACAGCACTACCATCTTACCCAGCTCTGACACCAGACCATCAGCTTTTCTTATGGCATACTTTAAGTGAATATAGTCTCAACTACTCAACTTTTTTGATTTTTTCGAATAAATTTTAGTCCTTCTGTTTCTATTTTTGCGTACATATCAAGCATAAATTGTTTGAGGAGATTACGAAATTAAAGTAAATAAGGTTCTTCACCTCCTCGCTCCACTAACATTTAGGCTTAAAAATCAGCTGCAGACACAGTTTTCTTAAGTAGTGTATTGGTGTTTGGGTCTTGCTGAGGGATGTTAATACTTTACCCATCTTCTCCATGGCAGAACATGAGACTATACTGAAGAGAATCATACACTTGATAGAACTCGCTGATTCTTATCAGTTTTTTGTCCCTACATCGAACTGGCCTTACTGTCATCACCAGAGAACATAAGGCTTTTAACCTCCTCTTTAACTTAAGTCTTTTAATAGCTTCTAGTCACGGAACAACTCAAACTTGTGAGGGTCCACCTCTGCAGCCACCAAGAGTTCACAGTACCATATTATAAGGTTTCGACATCGATCGTGTTTTTGTTTGTTTACAACTATAAGGAACTTAATTTGTGGTCAAAGTGTGCGGCTTAAACATCTAACCTATTTTTTAACATAGCTTATCTCCAAATACCATATGACAATTAATATTTTATTATGCACCCGATTAAGATTGTAATCGCATTTGTCGCGAATTAGCCGCGACGCAGGCTGATTTTTTTAAATTCCTTTCTTAGCGAGCACCTACGGCCCTAGAGGAAGCTACATATCGAATTTCATTTCAATCCGTTCGGTAGTTTCTGAGATTTCGTGTTAAATGAGTGAGTGGTATTTGACAAATATATAGTAGATAATCTTATCAAGCTAAGAAAAAGTGATTTCAAGCTTTTCATTAAAAAAAAAAACAACAACATATGTTTATTTAATATAATTAAACATTCTTCCCTGGACAATATTCGTGTAAAATTCTGCCTGTAAAGCTTGAAACGTTTGTTGAGTGCCTCAGCAAGAAGCCTCAGGCTTCTTGGGGGAAAATCCCTATCGACTAAATTACCTTTTCTATCAAAGTCTCACTCTGAATAAATTTATTTATTTATATATCGTAGATAGATAAAGAGTAATATATAATTTGATATTTAATGTCAGTCTTCAAATGTTTGTAAATGAACCTTGTGACTACTTCAATGATGAATTTAAATTGGTATATAAAATTTAAGTCAACACCAATGAATGATAACTGCATCTAAGCAATTTCTTTGTTCAAAAACTTTCTGTCTCCGGAGTATCAGGCACCTAGGCGCTCGCCTGGGTCAGTCCCTGCACTTTATGGATTTAGGGTTTAGCTCCTCATAATACGGACATCATAGAGTGCCGCTCTTTCATCTTTCCGTCTATATTAATTATTAATTTAACTTTATAATTGCGTACCCATAATACACTCCACTATATTCTAATGGATTTTTTCTAACTTAATGGGCAGGGTTAAAATTTTGGGATATTTTGTATTAAACTAATTTCTTACAGTTCAAAATCCCTATTTGAAATTTATTAGAAAGATCACTTTTTTTTCATATTGTGATTTAAGATGTGATTTGTCTGTTCTAAGCGGTACTACAATATGATCTCAGATCAAAGCTAAGCAAATTCTCTGATTTGGAATTTTCCATCCAAGTTTCGCTGATTGCCAAATAATCAGATCAGTTGACGATTGTATCGGTATGGACGTTTTCTGAGTGCAAGGCCAAGCTTTGTGCATTATGGTGGTTAACTTTTACGTTCCCGGCACTGCTTGACCCGGTCATATGGTGTTTTTTTTTATCATTCGATTGTTCCTGAGAAGCCCTTTCCAACCGTATACGATCTCTGTATTTGGTTTTGGCTTTTCAACGTGTATAGGCTGACTTTAAATTTTTTATAATATATTTTTTTATTCCAACACCATATTATATTTACTACTGAAAACTAATGTTTTATATACAGTCGATAGATTTGACGACAGCTGACGATTAAGACTTAAACGAACATCGTAGCTTCTCCAAGACAAAAGTTATGCTAGTTGCATATCTCGATACGCAGCAAAATAACCGTAAAATTGTTCTTTCCCTTCCACCGCGCGCGATGCGTCACTGTTCTCGCTTATCTCAATGAATTCTTTGATTCTTTAGCTATCTAGTGGTATAATTTAATTTTGGATGCAGAGGATAGATTCGAAACTACAACGCCAAACTGTATCCCCCGATTTTGTTATCATTAGGTTTTTTGGATTGCCACATATAGTAGCAAATTCAAAGACGTATTCACGTCAAAACAAAACAAGTTTAGCGTATATGCATATGCTATATAATGAAACCATAGCTAGAATAATCTGATCATTACCATGGAGCTATGTATTCAGTTTTAAAAAAATAACATGATTGACACCAGCGCTAAATTGAATAAAATTAAATATAAAGCTATTTCCGATCATATAAATTACCAGCATTTTAAACAAAATTTCGAAAAACCGTGTTTTGTCTATCCGAATTTTAGAACAAATATTCTCATTTTATGGATCTTACATTGCAGCCAATGTCCAGGTTAAAACGGTTCATGATCGTGATTTCGAAACATGGTTGTCGATATTCTGTTGTTACTTAAACTGTAACATGGAAATGTTCTTTCAATTTACATTTACGACACTATCGGAAAAACAAGCATTTAATCAGTAATTAAAAACTATAGAAACATCCTAGTGCATAAAAAAATAAAGGAAAAAATAATATTTATCAGGAAGATACCAGATTATATCTATCGTTAATAATAGTAATATTAATTCGAGGACAAAACCGGCAACATTATATTAGCCAATGGTATTAACTAACACATCCATTAATTCTGTCAAATATTTTAAAACTATATTTGAACATATTGATTGTAAATTAAATATGTTTGAATAATAAATAAAAATTATTCGTTTTTCGCTTATAAATATATTTTTATTCAGACGAGGGTCACATCTGTCTCATTTATATGATAAACATAATTCAATTCGGTAGATTTCCTTATAATGTAAAATAATGTTAAATCTTTGGATTCATCTATGTAAAAACAATATTTTTGACGATATTATTTCTAGATCTGATTCAGTACATTGAAAGAAATGTTAAAAAATCTCAACAATACATGAACACTAATTATTGAATTCACTGAAAGTGAAGAGGATGCCGCGCCCAGACGAACCTAATGAACTTGAAGGGATCGTAAAATTTTAATAGCAGAACGCCGTTGAATACCTACCCACCCTCAGGCTTTGGGTACAAGCAAAGAAGGTCCACATTCTCCCTTTCGCTACTGAGGGATTATGGAATAAGCAAAAACTAATCATTTTGAGTTACTTTCATTGACACCATTTATTAGATAGTATATTTATGTATGACAAATAAATTATTTCAATTGAATAACAAAGCTTAACCTTTCTACTTTGCTTATATCTATGGTCTATGATAACACTGATAACTCCCCCCCCCCCCCAGTTCCTTCTCCTGGAGGAACTTATAAAGAAAAACAAATTCCTGATACATAGAATAACTTTCAAGCTAGTGGTTACAACAAAAAAAATTAAATAGATTCCACAATTGAACAAAATAAAATTTTAAAAAAACTGTAAAAGAGTAAAATCACACACAAGAACACTAGTTGTGTCCACAGCATCCGGCCTTAGCTCTGACACTTTATGAGGAACTCTGAGTTCTTCTAGATGGACTGTCCGGACTCGCGAGGAATGATTTAGGTCACGAATGGTATAAAGGTTATGTTTCCTTATAGTAATGATTTTAAAAGGTCCGTCGTACCTCGCCGCCGTTTTATTCCGCGCTGTCTATAACCGACGATATACCACTGTTCCTAGCGGGAGCGAACCTCTTGAAGCGACCCCCAATTTTTCGTTTGCTCTAGCCACTCTACTCGATTTCTCGCGAATAAGTTTCTCCCAGACGGTATGCCATAACGCTCGACGAGCAGCACGTGGTTGCGGAAGGTGCCCCCGCAATATTTTGTTATTAACACTGAACTTTTTAGTAAGATTTTTTTTCAAGAGATGGCAGCACTTTTAGAGCGAATTTATGTTCGCTCTCATTTGTGAACAGAATCATCAATATTAGATCTGTAAACGGATTTGGTAATAAAAACCCCATTAAATTCACGCTACGTTTTCCGAATTTTTTTTGTCAATTATTTTAGAATTTAAAAAAATTATCTGGCAAACTATTGATTTAAAAAAAAAAACTGGTTATAGCCACTTGGTCATAAGTTAATTGAACACAATTATGCAAAAAGATTCATTGTTGGTTGCATAGGTTGATCGTAATTTGAAAAATACGATTTAACAATAGCCGGTGATTAGATTAGTTGGCTACCTGCTGTTGACGTAGTGGGGGAAGGGCTGTGCGGGTCCAGCCCCCAGTCAGCTACCGATCTAACGTCTTCCCAATAGTGGAAAAACCGACAGAACAGAGGCCAACAAAATTTGATATACATTTTCGAATATAAATAATATTTTAAAAAACGAACCTGTGTGTAAAATTAAAAATAACTATATATATTCTTCTGTAGTTAATAAAAAGAAAAAGAAAAACTCAAACAAACTCTTTTAAAGCATAGTTAGAATATCTATGAAATTTATAAACATTTTTAAACCCAGGAGATATTAAAAATAATAAACCGACAAAAAATGATATTTGGAACAAATATGTAACTTTATGTAATTAAAAATACCCTAAATAAATATTTTGGCATTGATCAAGAGAAATTTATTTCACTGATTATCATATTCGAACAACGGAATTCAAAGTGCAAAGTAATCATTAGGACCAAAACATGTGTTTAGTTTTCCACATTTAGTTGAAATTTTCAGCTACTGAACCAACTGCATATAATTCGGTACTATACTTTCTTACTGATTTCCAATATCACAAATGCCCTGGATTCTTATATTCTCTGGAACCTGATGATATAGGGTTCGGTAGGAATTGAGAAAAAAAGGTTCAAAGCTTTATTCTTCTTCTTTTAAGACTTGCTAACACTTATATTGCCAATTATGATTAGTTGAACATCATATCACTTTGTATTTTTGTTTTTATATGTTTTTAGAACACATTTAGTTATAAACACATTTTTTGGTTTTTATATTTTAAGTTATAAATTTTGGTTATAATTTTATATTTCAACGAATAAAAAATTGTATTAAAAAAAAAAAAATGTTTTGTTTGATAAAACTATCCAATACGTCGTCAAGAAAAAGTATTAAAATATTCCGACGTGTGAGATTCATACTTACTAAAAATCTAGTGTTTTTTTTACTGCTACATTCATCAAACCGTTGTCGGGTAACAATTGCATTTTATCCAATAGACGTTTTGCATAGCCTGCTTCAAAATTCAATTAAAACTCCAAATATTATTTATATATCATAGAACAGGGTGGTCCTTTTTGGTTTGAACCTTTCAACGTGAAAACACATTTGTAATATAGAATGTAACAGCTGATATTTATAAAATTTGATAATCAAGTTTCTTGCGTGTTTACTAAAAATTTCAAAGTAAAAACAACATACATATTAGGAGAACATTACATTTATATGAACATTTTTTATTGCTAAAAACCTAAAATTATCTTAATTATTCATTAGAACTTCCATAATGTAAATAGAAATTATCTGGGATATAAGAGGCCTGAACTAACTACTTCGGTAAAGAATTAAAAGAAAAACTTAAGTTGTAATAATAAGTGTAAATTCACTCTTACCGATCTCTTTCATTTGATCTATGAAAATTATTTATAAATAAATAAAATAAAATTCAAATAACAAATAATATATCGGAATAATAATAAAACATTGGGCAAAAAGGATATTTATACCTAGAGAGTCAAATAAGGAGTTTTTGACATTAAATCTCGGAAAGGAAGCAATGAAGCTGAATTTCTGCATATACCTTCGTTTTGGCATTCTAAATAAGGGGTGAAAAGTCACCGACCTCAGCATGTTAGTATAAATGGATATTCAAGGTCAAAGTTCACAAAACAGTTTTTTTTTTCAAATGTCTCGATGTCTTTGCGTCGAGCGTCAATCGAGGTTACAAAACTTGTAGATAATAATATTTTCTATGATTTTTTTGGTTTCATTCATTTTTTTTTTAGGATTGACCGTTTTCAAGATATAGTGTGGAAAAGCAGTAGCGGGCACCGGTTTGGGCAAACATTTGCTTCTAGTGCCTTCATCAATCGTTCCTCAGAAAAAATGTCAGAATCAAAGTTATAGGGCATTAAATTTTCTTTAATTTCATATATACGTTTTTGGCACATGAACGAAATATTTGACAAAAAGTGAGGTAACAATTTGTTTTTCTCATTTATTATCGATTTTTAATAACGTATATCTCGAAAACCGTTGAGAGTTAGACAAATGTTTATAGAAACAATTTTATAGAAAATTTAATTAGCTTTAATTATGATTAGTATCATATTTTTATAGAGTCCATATTTGTATAGAGTCCACCGTTTTCGAGATATAATCGAAAAACTGAAACATGTGATTATCTCCCCTTCCCCTACCGTAAACTTGGGAATATCGTTCCCTCAGGGTCGAGGACAATATAGTAAAAAAAAAAAGTCAATATTTTTTGAAGCATAGATATTTCATGAAGTAGAGTTAGAGAAGAATTAGAGTGTCAGGATTCCAGGTGTGTTTAGGTATTGTTCTTGAAAAAACAGATGGACAAAACAGAATACTTCCAATATGAAAATATGCACATTTAATAAAAAATATATATAAAACAAAATTTGTTGCAAATTAGATTTGCTTTATTAATGTATAGAACGAAAATGTGCTAAGAGAAGCGGTTTCCGAGTTATTTGCTCAAATAGCTAAGAACATATGATGTTCAACCCTTTCATAAATGTTTTTAAAACAATGATTGTATAGGGATTATTATTGTTTGACTGTGATTCATGTTGACTACCGCTATAGTCCCGGCATATATAACAATGTCAACTTATGAGCTTTTTTACCCTATTTCATTCAAATTATTTATATATTTTTTTATTTTTCTAAGAAAAAAATACGGACCCCACAATGTGAAGTGGCCGTGAGAAATCTGAAAAAATCACGTTCTTCAATTGATTTCCACAACTTGTATTTACAACCAAATGAATCAAATCATACAAATATAAAAGGATAAACCGTTTTGTAGGTACCTATATCCAACAAATAGTAGGTAATTACATTTTAAAATTACTTTTCCCGGTTATTTTTTAAAAAATATGTTTTAATTATTACGGTTGAAATACTCTATGGAAAAATTACATATCCACGAGACTTAGGAATAATGAAATTACCTTATATTACGATAATTCTAAAATATTTCCAAGGAGCCAGTTATAAAACTGGCTGTTATTTATCTGTCATTGTTTAATTTTATCAACGATTTTTACAATCAACTAATGTAAAATTATTGATTTTCAAAGTTGTATTTGAACAACTCAGTGAAACAACACTATGTTTTTAAATTGCATCATAATAAATATTATATGGGTACGTACTCTTTTTCATTATCACCTCTTCTTTTCAGCTCTTTTTGGATTTAGAACTATTTATATAAAAATCTCTACGTTCAATAGATTGTTTTTTTTTTTGTTATGCTCTATCTTAACAACGATAGAAATTGAACGAAAATACAATTTGTTCTGAACAGGAAATATTTTCCATTGTTATTGGGTTTTCCCCAATATCTTTCACTTGGTTTCTTTGCTATGGGTTTGACTTCATATACCGACATGCTACCTAAATTTATATTTAGGTACCTAAGTACAAGGTAATAAATTTACATATGTATTTATATATGTAAATTTATATATAATTACATAGGCACCTATCGGCTAGGTAACTTAAGGAATTTATTTGGAATATTTTATATTATTTGTCCCTAATACATTACCGGTGAAAAGGGTCAGATAGTGTTATATTTCCTGCAGTAAGTAAACAAAACTGTTTCTCTATTTGAAAATAAATAGACAATAACTCCTTTATTGACTTAATAAAAAGAATTATTTATCACTATTATAAGTTAACTATGCAGCTATTATCAATTCATGATTTTTCAGATTTTCGGATCTTCAAAGTAGTGTACAACACATTATAGTAAAAGTTTTTTGTTTGTTTTTTAATACATTTTAATTACTACGGTTGACATTCAACTTGTTGGACCGTGAAACGCTTCAAGTAAAAAGAAAAGTTAACACATTATTGTAGCTAGGTCTCTTTGTTCCTAATAATTAGTCAGTGAAAAGGACCAATGTTTGCTATAGATACCGCAATAAAATAAGGACTGCATAAACAAAATGTCATTTTTTTTATTTGGTAATAAATAGACAAATAAACCATTTGATAGATTGATCAAAATATATATATTAAAACTTTAATTCAGCAATTTATTTTAATTGCCTTATTCTTACTTCAAAAAATGAGAAATTGTTAATAGACTGAATCTAACGACACATAAAAAATAATAATAACAAAAAAAAAAACAAAATCATACAATTTGTCTTTGGCTCTTCACAAATCGAGAAATACTTGTGTGAGAGTCATTTCGGCAAGGAAGAGACCGTTTCAGCCGGTGACGCAATCCCATCCGGTTGTAAACAAATTTCGTATTTTTCACATTACGATCGCAATATGCATGCTATGATTAGTTGGAATGTGTCATTCGTTTCAGAAAACGTTTCTACAAATGGTTATAACATCACATTTTATAAAATATATATTTAACACCTATTTTTACGTTCTATTTTCCTAATTATTAAATTTATATAAAAAAACGCTTCGTAGCGTGAATTCTGTGTTTACCAAATACACAAAGAATTTTACAGATTGAAAATCGGACGTTTCATTCCGGAGAAATAACGAACATAAATTCTACTATTTCCAACGCTTGACTGAAGGGGGTACATTTAGCCTTAACTGTCATGAAATCCCCCCCCCCCCCGATCTAGGCGACCCTGTCCGAATACGATGTCAACTGGTGATAGTCCCGTTACCGAATGTATCGTATGATTATACGCAATCACCGCCCATGGCATTGCTTCTTACGGATCCAAATTTCGCCCCAACTTTAGAAGTCGAAGGTGTCCTCCAAGCCTGTAAGGTGATGGGGCGTATTTAATGGCCAGGAAATCCCCATGATTTTACATTCCTCTCTTATCAGGGTATTATCGAATTAGCGACCACAGTCCGAAACAATTTCCTCAGGCACCCCGTACATCGCGCACCATTGAAGAACTCGTTCCTATACTACCCTCGGAGTCTTCTCTTCGATGGGATACGCCATTGCGAGTTTGCTAAAAGAATCAATGGCGGTGAGCCAGGATTGGCCCTCATTGGAGTATATATCGATCTTGATTAATCGCAGAGGTTCCGATGCCGTGAGAGAGATTATCTGTTCCGCCACCGGGGGTTTTCTATCACACTTTGCCCGGACTTCCAGAAATACAACCGTTTTAAAGCCCGTAATGTTTCCTGGCCCAAGCGCAAACCGCCTCCCTTTCTTCAATACTTCCGTCAGCGGTTGGGTCAACGCCGCAATACCTGGAATGAACTGTCGGTAATAATTAACCATACCCAAGAAGCGCCTAACCCCACGAACATTAACCGGCAGCGGGGCTTCCTGAATTGCCCTCACTCGCTCCTGATCAGGCCGCACTCCCAATTGCGAGACCACATGTCCCAGGAATCCGATCTTCTTCAGTCCAAACCTGGATTTTTCTCGCGATAATTTAAGACCGAATTGCCGGGCTCTAAGGAATACCGCTTTCAAGTGCCTAATATGCTCTGTTTCCGATCGACTGAACACTATGAGGTCATCCATATAAACCTGTGCAAAATCCTCTCTGGAACTCGTCCATAAGCCGTTGAAATGTCAACGGAGCCCCCTTTAACCCAAATGGCATTCTAACGAATTCATAATGTTCTCTTTCCCAGGAAAAAGTGGTTTTTCCGATATCTTTCTCGGCCATTCGCACTTGGTGATATCCGCTTTTAAGGTCAATCGTGCTAAAAATAGTCGCTCCTGCTAACCTATCGTGTATATCTTCGACGCGAGGCAGGGGATACCTTTCGTCTTGTGTTGCTTCATTTAACTTGCGGTGGTCGACAACACGATATTGTTAACCTCCCCCAGGCGCGCTTTGCTTTTTCTCTAAGACCCGCAGAGGGCTGTTAAAAGGAGAATTACTATTTCTAATGACCCCCTGTTGCAAGAGTTCGGCTAATTGTTTTCTAATAATATCCATCATCGCTTGAGGTTATCTCCTGTCCTTGACATACACCTGCCTATCCGATTTATGCGTGATCCAATGCACCGTTTTTCCAATGGTTGGCTGGATTTCTTCTTCTCGGTAAAATAGGTCTGCGTACTGATTTACGACGTCCTTGAAATTGAAATAACTTTCACCTAATGTCTTACAGCGTTCACTAACTGTGGACATTTCGCAATCGCATTGTCGATGCGTCCCCCACATACCTAGCTCCCCCCCCTTGTTTACTAACAATTAATTGTACTGTTGTTGTAATTAATTGTACTGCCTGTATCAATTAAGAATTTAAGATTTAACCCCCTCAACTTCGTCACGAGCAACCTCATACCTCCTCCCTTCACCCCATAATTATTTATTAATAGTTCCCGTGAGCAGTTGCCCCACCAGTAATCGTATCCTCAAGTTGGTTTGTCCAGAAAGACCTCGAATCCAGAAGGACCGCCCCTCCAGGGATTCCCACTGCTTACCTCATGTCCTCTCGAGGCCGGAGTATTGCGCACTTTCCTCTCCTGAAGACTCTCCACTGGAAAAATGCCCTCTATTTCTCCTCAGCGTCGGCCTTTTGCTCCATTCCTGATTATTTATCTTCATAGGTTCTCGTTGTGGCCCTCTTCTATTCGGACGTGGATTACGTCTTGGACACTCTCTTGCTAAGTGCCCCCGCCTGCCACATTCATAGCACCTAGTGAAGTTACATTGCGCTGCAAGGTGGCCTGTTTGGTTACACTCGTAACACTTCCTCACTTGTTTCCGTCGGTGATCCTCGGGTGCCCTGTTAGGCCGCTTTTCGAATGCTCTCTCTCTCCCACTGCGCCTGGATGGGCTGCCGTATTTTCTTCTAGGACTTTTGACTTCTGTCCACTCTTTTTCCGGACTTCTGAATCGGGTTTCCGTCCGTTCTTGTTCATCTATTAACTCATGCGCACAAGTTAAAAAGTCTTTGTCCCGTGGAAGGGACCCAGGCCGGTCAACATAATGGTTTAACTGCACTTTTAAGATTCCTCTTACGAAATCCATACGTTGGCCAGCTTCGGCCTGACCAAATGTCTCTACTGATTTTTCAACTAACCTGTTATAGAGAACTACAAGTTTGTCTGCAAATTCACCTTCAGATTGCCCAAAGTTCCTTCGTTCTTTTAGAAGATAAAAGGAGTCCATCTACCTCCGCCGTATAAGTTCTTTAGTCGGGCCTTGAGCGTATCCCATGAAATCGTGGTGTCACCTTGAATAGTATTTAGAATTTACCTTGAGATGCGGCCCACTAAGGGTGCCTCCAAGAGCACTACGTCCGACTGCAACAGCGTTCCAGTGTCCTGCCGGGATGGAATGAGACCTTTAATCTGATCTTCTCCTTTTAAAAAATGTTCAAGCTCACCTGTAACACCTATGAACGGCTCAAGTTGGCTTATAACTTCGTGAATGAAGGCTGAATATTGTGTTCTTATCTTCAAAAGTTCCAACTACGTACACTCTTTGGCCTTCGCCAGCTGTGACTCAAGTTTTGCCTTCTCAACTGTTGCTTGAGCTAATTGATACTCGAGCATGGCGAGTTCTTGTAATTTAGGCATTTTAACGGGAGAAATTTAGAAAAAAAAAAACTAAAACGAATCATTAATGAATAATAAATAGGCACTATAAAAGGGTTTCGGCACCAGTTATAATTAGACTGAACGTAAAATAATAAAACAAAAGAATGTTGGAGCACATTAACGGTACACAGCTATAGAACAACTAACCTTATTTGTCTAATAATCACAGGTGTTTTGTTAATATTAATAATGCCATATGCTTTTAATAACAGAGCTTAACCTTTCTACTTTGCTTATATCTATGGTCTATGATAACACTGATAACTCCCTCCCCTCCAGTTCCTTCTCCTGGAGGAACTTATAAAGAAAAAAATAATTCCTGATACATAGAATAACTTTTAAGCTAATGGTTACAACAAAAAAAATTACATAGATTCCACAATTGAACAAAATAAAAAACTGTAAAAGAGTAAAATCACACACAAGAACACTAGTTGTGTCCACAGCATCCGGCCTTAGCTCTGACACTTTATGAGGAACTAAAATTTTGACATACGTTGCATTTACAGTTACGTATATATAAATAAATATATATATATATATATATATATATAAATATATGTGCATATATACGTATATAACTGTAAATGTAACGTATGTCAAATTTTAGGAATTTTAATAAGAAAAAGATTATTTAACAACACTTTTTCCAACATAATGAATGGGATTGAAACATTTGTATTGAAAACTATGAACTTTGAAGACAGATAGGAAATAGTAAATTCATTGTGAGAAAACAATAGTAACGTAAGTCAAATTGAATTAAGGCACTCACTATGTTTTGAGAATTGAGGTCGTTTTACTTCGGTTAACTCAGCGGGATGGACCCTTGGTTGCGAATGGTTACATCAATAGTCCAGGAGCCCATCACATGCAAATTTAATTGGAAAGACATGAATTTGTTTTCTAACCCATTTTATAGTATCATCCGCCTTCAAATGATATATCGTGGTCTGGATGCCTACATCCATCGGAACGCCTAAAATCGCCCTTAAGAGCAAAAAATAATTGGAAAGGTACATCCTTAAGTTTGGTCTCATTTTTTAGTCTATTCGTTTCTAAACATGAATCAAGTGGTCTGGCAGCCGAAAGCCGTTGAAAACATGCCGCTAGACCGGTTTTTATGTCGCGGAAAAATGACCCGAAAAGTAGGGGAAAAAAAAGAAAAAAAAAAAAAGAAGATCTACGATCCATTTTTTAAATTATATGCACAATTATATTCATTATATATATATATAGTTGTCTGGCTAGTTGAGTACCTCCAAATTAATTTGTGAAGGAGGTCTGTCAGTGTTAGAATAGATATGGTTAGGGCAGTTTTAACCTGCTGACATCTGGGGCTAGATATTACTTACATTGGCCTACCTGCATCTATTATCACACTGGGATCCTCTCCTCAGTCATTTCTCTCAAAACCATATTTTTGATTTATTGGTATTTTGGTTTTTGTTCATGAGCAAAATAAAATAAATTATATAGCAAATCAACTAGTAAACAATACGTCCTCCAGATTGCTTACTTTCAAAATTTTAATCCGTTTCATATCAGGGCTTTTCAGACAGGTGCAACGTACTTCACTACGTAAACAATTTTTTTCATAAAACTTTTCTATTTCCAGTCACACTATAGGGTGTTCAAGTTAGAGTATCTAATGTCAAATAATGCTAAATAAAATTCTAAGGACGAAATTAAAAAAAAAAAAAGTTTATTATTTAAAATAAATTTATAAAACGAAAAAACTGACTTTTGGAGTTTTGAGCGCGATCGCCCTATTAAGACCCCAGTGTCCCTTGTGAGCTATTCGGCGCTTTACCGCTGATATTACGAAGCCTAGATCGTAACTCCGATGGGAGGGACTTTTTTTAGTTTTTTAAAATAATTACTTTCCACACACACACACATACACACACACACACACACACACACACACACACACACACACACATACACACACACACACACACACACACACACACACACACACATATATGTGTATACTTATAAGAATCAAATTTGGAATTGAGGATTGTGTGAAGAATAATTTTGAGCTGAAGGCAACATCACGAAGAAGCTATTAGGTATATGGGGTTACTTAAAGAAGAGGGGAAGATAAAGGTTGTACAATGCAATTTTTATTTCCTTTTTGATAATCATTGTATTGTTGACTGTGAGTTGTTATTAACACTGTTTTACAGATCTGCCAGGATCTGATGATTTTTCGAGGCCGAAGGACATCCTTGGCCACTCTCTCCTTCCACAATTAGAATTAGTTTTCGTCCTTAAGGATGCTGTTTTAAGATGGCGGAACACTAATAATTTTTTTTCGTCCTTAAGGATACTGTTTTAACGGTTTTTAAGTTATCTGAAGGATTACTTCCGCAATTGTTGTCCTCCAGGATACTGTTTTAAAATATTTAACGATTTTAAGATGGCGGACTTCCACCATTGATGTCCTTTTATTAATTTTAATTAGCAATTTTATTAACAGATTTTTTTTTTTGTATTCTATTGATTTATTTATTTTTGTATATTTTTTATTTATTTATTTATTTATTTTTTTTTATTTTTTTATTTATTTATTTATTTTTTTTTATTTTTTTATACTGATGGTGATAGCGCTTTCTTTTTAGCAAAATGTTTAAATTCATATTTAACATCTTCCACGCCTTTTAAATAAAAATAAAAAAATAGTTCGGTTTTTATCCCCCATGCGCCCCCTTTCATATGTTATATTAGCCAATGCCACCCTTAATTACTTTCTGCAATTGATTATCCCCCCCTTTCCCTGATTTTATTTTTTAACTGTCATTGTTAGTGAAGCCTTCATCTAGACTACTTCAGTAAGTCCATTTATTTTAATTTCTCATATTTCCCCAACCTCGTCCTTCATTTATTGTTATGCTAACTTTATTATTTTGCTTACCTTTCTGTCTTATCATTTTTCTTTTCATACAGATCCCTTATACCTTTTTTAAATTCCTATTAAAAACATCTTTTAATAAAATTGCTACATTGTATTAGTTAACACAATTTAAAATTTGTATTATTCAATTTAAATTATTTAATTATTTTATTACAACTGTATCTTTGACAAGACTTTGCTACTATTTTGTATTCAATTATCTAATTAACTACAGATATTTTTCTTGTTTCTTTTTCATTTTTAAATTATTTTTATTATTATTTTTTTTTTTTAATGTATCATATTGGTTACATCCAATGTTTGTTATTTTAGCCCTGATGAAGACCTGCAAGGCAGGTCAAACGTGTGCACGCCAAAATATAAGTTTTTCGTTTAAAAACTTGCCGTGTTTATTCATCCTGACTGCACCCCTGACCATTTCATCTCCTTTATATTCTTTAGTTCATGGACTTATTAAAAAGACAAAACAACGACAATCAATTGAATTTTCCAAAAATTTACGTATAAAATTAATTTAATTTTAGTGTTCAATATATTCTATTTAGGAACAGATATATGATTTCTTTTAAGTTTTATTTTTTCCTATGTGATTGGGTAATTTTAAAATATTTTTTAAAACTGCATACAAAAATAAAAAGCTCCCCTCAGATGTTTGTTATGGGTCATTCCATGCCAAATCAACCAATTTAACATTTGATTTGGACCTTGACCTTTCCGATTTCTCTGATTTTTGGTATAGCAGCTATTATATTTTTTTTTTATAATATTACATTTTTAAATATTACATAAATTCAAAAAACTACTGTTTTCGGCCCTGATTTAGTATATTCAAAATTACGCCATTAAAAAACTATTGCTCTCAGAGCTCAAATTTGCGTCATTCTTTTCTATTTGAAATGCCCTTTAATATGATAGATCACTTGATATATTTTCGGTTCATTTTGAATTTTTTCGAAACATCCTTAAACGGTTTTCGTAATTCCCAAAATACGTACCCTTCGATATTTTGAAAAATATATGTGATTTATACTATTACTGACTACATTTGGACAAAATTTTGGGATGGGACGGAAATGGGTTCTTGATAATAAAAAAATATATATTTTTTTTTTAATGGACAGTTAGTCCAGTCAATGAAGTATTATAGAATGCGTTTTCTGAAATCCAAGGTTTTCCTTTGGAAACTTGTTCAGGATAGTTAAAAAGTAAACATACTATAAATCCTGGGGTTTTCAGGCCTGGGAACAAGATGAGAGGGGGCGCGGAAGGTCTCTTTTTTTGGTTTTGGGATCATATCTCCAAAACGGTGCATCGTATGAAAAACATGACTATCTACTAAACTAATGTTAACTAAATTCTCTACAACCTTTATTGTATACACATTTTTCATATTATGTACAGTTTCCGAGATATACGATTGGCAAAATCATAGAAATTGGAGAGGTTAAGGTCCAAACCATTGGTTGATTTGACATGGAATGACCCTTATAAGAACATAACTTTTATTATATATCCTATCTAATTAATTAAACATTTCATATTTTAAATTTCATTTTAATTTAACCAAATACAAGATTTCCCGTTTAAAGTTTTTCTTTGTCTTATTTTCAGTTATTGGTAATAAAAAAATGGCGTTTTCATCATCTTCTGATGCAGCGTGTGGAACGACCACGACTTCTGAGATCTCGCACTGACTGGTTCTCTTTATTATCAGATGGAGAATTTGAATAAAGATATAGGATGTCTAAAGATACAGTCATGCTTTTATTGAATGAGTTTGGGGATACCTGGGGATACAATCGAGGTCGACAAACCGAAGTCTCCCTTTAACTCCAATGGAGCAAATCTTACTGAGCTTAAGATTTTAAGCTACTGGCTCTTTTCAAATTCTATTTGGTGATTGTGGAGGGATCCACAAAAGCACGGCGAGCCGTGTTGTTAAAACAGTCTGTAGTATGATAGCTAAATTAAGACCCCAAGTTATTAAAATGCCAACGACCACAGAGGAAATTCGAGCAACCAAGGCAGGATTTTTTGCAATATATGGATTTCCTGGAGTTGTAGGTTGTCTGGAGTTGGGTCACATATTTGTATATGTGTCGTCTAGTTGCAAAACCGGCCATCTCCAAAAACCAAAATTTTTCAGGAGAGCTGATTTTCTGTTACATCACGCCAAAACGAAGTAGGAAGAAAATCTCTTCGGTTTTTAGTGGCACAAGGGTAGTGTGTTTGAAAGCACTTTTTGAAATGGAAGGGGCAAGTGGAGGGGGTGAGTTACTCAATTTTTTATTTTGGATTTGGCCGCTTTTGCATCTCATTTTGGAGTTGGCCGGTTTTGCAATGAATTAGAACTTAAAAATCACTAAATTTAATGAAAATATTGGTTTTTTTTTGGGATGCAAATGAACAAAACTTTCTTCAATAAGTGAATATTATTTGAAAAAATTAAACTCTCAAATGTTGTGGTGTAACTCAAACATCTAGACGGAAAAAACTGGCGAGAATTATTTTTAAAGTAATAAGTTCCGAAAATGGACGCAGAGAAATGGAAGGCAGAAGATGAAAAAGCCAGGGGCCGCTATATGTAGTCTGTTGTACTAAAAGAAGAAGAAGAAGAAGAATTTCCGAAAAACGTAATTTTGAAAAACATAAACATTCAGAAACATATACTCTTGCGGTATTATCGTCTTCAACAGGCTAACACATTTCTTTCTGATATTCTTCTTCATCCCTCTTATCTACTTCTCTGCTTCCTCCTTCTTGAGCAGCTGATGCTACGACGCACAGTGGGACAAACTAAAGCAAAAAACGTGGCAGAAAGTCCTAAAACTTTCAACGTGATGACTTAATTATCTGTTAGTTAAGGCTTTGCAGAACAAAATAATGTAATTCATCAAGCTGATAACGGTCATGTCTTGTACTGATAATCGGTGGAAGTGGACAAAGCTCAGTGGCATCAATGTCAGTCTCTGCATCAATTTGTTATTAACAGATCGTTTGTTTTTTTTACATACAGTATCAATACTTGTATATTTTTATGACATGGAATCATCATCTTCAGGTATATAATTTTGAAATATAGTATTATATTTACCTTAATAATATAATAAAATAAGATTATTGATTTTAGTTTATATGTAACGAAGGGTTTAGTAACCTTCCGAACCCGTCCAAGCATATTATTTTCCACCATCTTCTAGTACGTTATGTAAATATTATGATTTCGATAAAAAATCTTGCTCCAATCTGCCCCACCGTCAGAAAAAATATTTCTTCTTTGTTATTGCATAGACGAAAAAATCATTTTATTTCCTATCCTATACACCTATCCTACAAGCTTCCACTAAAAAAATGGCAAGACCGCAGCAATGAAGACAAACAAGTTGTTAAAGAAACCAAGAGTCGAATCCAAGAAAGTTTAAAAAAAAAAAAAAAAAATGTGTGGTTTGATTGTTGACATGCCTAAACCTTGCTTTGGAAATAGTAACGATGGAAAAACGGCTAGGCGATTTTTCTCGCATTCTGATATTTCGTCAGAAATTACCGGAGTTGACGTTGAACTAATTAAAAGGCTTCATACAATACTATTCATCGCTAATCAAGCGTTTGCTCACGATACTGCAAAGTATTATGTAGAAAAGTAACCTTGGTACCCGATGTCACCGACCCTCGGCAAGTTTCTTATTCATGGTACAGGAAGCACAGGAAGCTCGTAACAAGGATTTCAAAAAAATATCGTGAACATCACGCAAGTGAAGTCAAGAAAAATCCAACTATGATATATTCATTAACTTTTTGTTGTGTTTAGACCCAATTCTAACAAGTAAACGAAAACTACCTAAGAAAAAATTGAAGTCACTACCGACAGAGGCTTTAAACTTTCTTTTTCTTTCTTGCTAAATTAGCTAGAACTTCTTCTACAAACTTCTCCATAAAAATCGAATGAAAAGTGCACAAACGATAATGGCATAAACGTTAACTACAGGAAAAGCAGGAGCAGACTGATATTTGCCTGATAAGGGGGCTTCTTGATCTGGAACAACAGCGCGATCTAGCGGATGTGGAGATGGCCGGTTTTGTAACTCACTCACGGAAGGATTTGGCCGGTTTTGCAGCACACTGAGTTTTTCAAACGCAGGTTTAACAAGGATTTCACGGATTTTTGCGAGGTTTTTTGTTTCCAATAGATGGAAAATATATCTTAGGACCCAGAAAACAGAAAAAAACGAATTTCTCAAAATTGAGGAGTTGGCCGGTTTTGCAACAAGACGACACAATATAATCTCCAAACAGAAATATAGGGGAAATTTATAGAAACAGAAAAATTTACTTTTCAATAAATATTCAAGCGTTGTGTGAGACCACTCAAGAAAATTTACTGATATCGTTGTACGGTGGCCTGGATCAGTGCATGACAGTACTGTATTTAACAACTCTTTATTAAGAGCCAAATTAGAAGCTGGTGAAATCAGGGGCCTTCTATTGGGGGATAGCGTATATCCTTGCCGCCCTTACCTCTTGCCTCCTATTTTGAACCCAGTCAATGAAATCCAGGCAAGATACAACGCGGCACACGTAAGGACTCGAATTGCTATAGAGCAAACCTTTGGTTTATGGAAAAGATTTCCTTGCTTGTCTCTTGGATTGAGACAAAATTTAAAAACAGCATTGGCAGTAATTGTGGCTACAGCTGTACTGCACAATATGGCTCGTACTGAAAATGAGGATGAAACCCCAGAATATACTTATGACGATGATGTTCCACCAGCGGGAAACAGATCTGGAAATGACCAGAGTAAAAAAAAAAAAAAAAAAAAAAAAGTAAAGAGCAGTAGTAGCCAATTTTTTTTCGTTGTAATGAATAAATACAATTTATTTAATTAAGGATTTATTTTTTCCATAGCATAATTACAAAAAATATTTTTTTATTCATACTTGAGTACAATAAATATTTAAAATAATTTTTGTTAAAATAATAAGTGTTGTTTCCAACAAAAAAGAAGCCTGGATGAAGGTCCTTTTTGAAATTAATAGTATGTGCCATCCTGGCAAAAGAACTAAAAAGCAGTTACATTATTTATTCGACCCGCTTAGAAGAAAATGTTAATTCTAACAATCCAGCTGGAATTTTTAAATATTGTTGAGAGAAGTATCAGACGATAATGTTAGTTGTTCTCCTGTTCCAAATCTCTGTTCATTGCGTTTCATCTTTTCAATAATCATTTCTTTAATTTTTTTCTCTATATTTTCATTTCCAACTTTGATGCATACAAGTTCTAGTGTTTTTTTTTTTTTTTTTTTTTTTTTTTTTTTTTTTTTTTTTTTTTTTTTTTTTTTTTTTTTTTTTTTGCGTTTTCTATCTCTAAAATTTCCAATTTCTTTTTATGAATTTCTTCATCGAAACTATCTTTTAGACTCTTTCGTTTAGATATTATTTCCAGAATATTTGTACTTTGATATTTTTTTTTTTAGGTCACAACTTTTTCGGAACTTATTTTTGGAACAGGAGACCCAGCAGCATTGTTTTCTGATGCTTCTTCCCGCACATCTTCCCCCGACCTCACATCTTCCTCTAACCTTGCAACACCTAACATTACAGTTGTCGGCGCTCCATTCACACAATAATCCCCATGTGCTGGTTGGTGAATATCTAAAAAATAAGACATAAATAAAAAACTATTATCCCTTTTTATTGTATTTACACTAAACGAATGTATAGTATCGATCTTCATGTTATAACAACAACGTATGTCATTGTCGAATCAAAAAACATATTGCTCAGTTAGCTATTGGTTCTAGAAGTCCATTTTTTTTTTCATAGCAACGACCAAGATATAAAACTCGTAGTTTTGGAGCTCATTGAGAGCGGAAGTATGATTACTTTATTTTTGCTTTGGTAATTTTTGTTTTCGAAACAGAAGGTTTGTTGAATTGTTACAACATTTAGCTATGATATCTGATGGTCTAGAACCGGGTGCTAAGAGAAATCTCATAAATTATCGATCCTATAACATTATCGGACGATTTAACAAACCTTATCTAGTATCCAGGCAACGCATTTCATAGGTTATGGATATTGATAAGATACCTTACGTTCTAGAAATGATAAATTCCAACACTCAAGCGCATATTTTTAAATATGGTTGTGAGAAGCATCAGACGATAATATGATATAAGATATTAACCGTAGAAGAGGATCGATAAATGTAACAACTATACTAGCTCTATCTGTTGGATTTATGCAGAATCTACTTAGCGAATCGCAAAGCAAATAAGCAATAAGCAAACAAAGCAATAAGTTAGCTAGCTAGTGTTCTAGCAACGCTTTTCACAGTTTAGCAGACTGTTAGTTATTGATTAGATATCTAATGCTCTAGCAACCTGGCATTAAGTTAACTTATCCCTATTAAATTAAAACAAATTTTAATTTTTGTTGTAAAGAGGAAAAAAGACTTATTAATTGTACCACTGATTGAAGTTAGGAAAGCATCCGATACCAAAGTATATTTCCCGAAAATAAAAACTAAAGGTTATAATGATCTGTCACTAGAAACAGCCTAACATGCACCGGAATATTTTTTTTTATTAGTCTCTATAATGAGAATATCCGTGTTCATACTATTTGAGAAGAAAGCAGACTGCTAACTATTTAATAACTGATAAACAAACATGGAGACCACGAACGTACTAATCCCAACTTTGTAAACAATCCTTGTTTTTATGTACAGTTGTCATCAGTTGTCAATGAAATTTATAGGAATACTAGCTGTACCCGTTCACACGTTGCTGCGTTTGAACAAAAAGGCAGTTTTGATAGCTCAAACATAATTTATTAATGATCAAATTTTTGCAATATATCAAAATGAAAATTAACAATAACATTATCCCTATATATGTGTCGCTTGAATATAACATATGTACAAAACATAGATATAAATAGTTGATGGTAGATATGAGGCTATGAGAGCAAAAGTGGCCTAACCCACAAAATATAAAAAAATTTAATTTAGTAATTTTTTGCAACTATAACGCCATCTGGTGGTGTTAAAAAAATTGGTCACATCTGAAATGGCGTTATAAAAAATTACTAAATCAGATTTTTTTATATTTTGTGGGTTAGGCCACTTTTGCTCTCATAGCCTCATATATATAATAATTTTGTAATCATTAAAGATGGAATGAACTTTTTTCTTAGTAGCGCTTGAAAATATACATTTTTTGTTTTCCTATCTGGTGCGAGAACAAATAAATTTAATGATTTTCCAACTCGTGAACACCCAACGTCCATGCGAAAAGCATGGATTTATCAAATTTAATCCACATACTTGCAATGATTGTCCCTGTGCTTTGTTAATGGTTATTGCAAAGGCTAGTCTTACAGGAAACTGTAGATGTTTGAATTCAAATGGATTATCCGTTGGCATCATGGCAATGCGTGGTAGTAGTACATGTTCCCCTTGGTGTTTAATCTGCCTTCATTATTACTTTGTAATCGTCAGATGGCATTTGTTCAATGGCAGTTTTAAATAATTTAATTAATTCATTATGTTGTTCAAACATATTCTGTAACTCAGCGACAATCTCTCGTTTAGTAATCATATTCAGTTGACACCGTCTGTTGATTTGTTTGTCAGTATTTCCCATAAAATATATCTGAAGATATTTGTGATCAGCATTTAGCAAGGGTAGTAGTGATCAGCATGGTGATAAATTTGCCCTTGTTCTTTAAATGTTGGCATATAATTTCCGCTAACGATATTCCTTGCTCCGAACGATGTCATTTGGAAGCATGAATTGTACTTGCGTATATTTTTTAAAAAATGCTTTGATTGACTTGTTTCACCTGATACTAAAGATAATAATGGTTCAGGTGGTGAACCCAAGTCTGGTAACTTTACTTTACCACCTGCAGAGCACATACCTGGTGTTTCATTTTTAAATTTTTTAGCACCACAATACGTACACTTTTTATCCATTTTTCCAATAATTACACTTAGATGAAGACTGTAATTGAATCCACATAAATTCAAATCAGTATGTATCGTTAGTCTTGTCTGATTGCAAGACCTCTTCTCCTCTTTCTTGATTCTTCTCTTTTTTGCTTGATTTGTAGATCGACCAATGGCACTTCGCTTTGGTGGCATGATTGTGGGGTTAAATAAAACATATTTCCAATTATTTTCTTTAGCTGGAAATCAATATATTATAATTAATATAATAAAAAATAGATATTTCTTTTTAAAACACACATACACTCTCTTTCTCCATGTATATAAATTAAGTAAAATTATTTATCACAACGTTCCCATTAACTTACAATATAATTTGTGCTGATAATGAACTTTTGTAAGTTACAAATCTTGATCAGAATATTCATTCTGTAATACCTATTACAATATTTTACTTACCTTGAGATTTATATTTTTATTTTTATTACAACTGTTATTATTATTTTTTACAGTTTAATTTGTTTTATAAAAGAAAATTCTATAAGTAAATTTCATGAGTAAAAATTTAATTTTTCATTTTATTCATGGTTACACTTTTAACAAATATTACTTATTAAATGTTATTTTAAGAACATACCTACATATAAACCTTAAACATCGTAATGAATTTGAAAATATTTTACAGAATTCTTAAAACCTTCATCAAACACTAAGGTTTGGTCGCCCAATTTTACACACAATATCAAAAAAATAAGAAATCGATATTTTGATCAGACAATAATGTTTAGTGCGGCAAAAATAATTTTATTGATTTCATTTAATTGGATTTTAATTTCTATATAACTATAAAAATTAATGACAGAGTGACAAACTTCTGCCACCTAACTCTGTGAATTTAAATTATGGTAACAGTCGGCTTACCAGCCACCGACCCCTACGCGCGCCCAGAATACTTTTTATCGATTCTAACCTTTTTCCGATTTATTTCGGTGTTTTAGTTGCTACTTTTCGAGGGGAAAGGTTATTCTCCTTTATTTATGGAGAAACTTTAAATCCCTGTTCAAAGTAATATTAACTTCTGTTTACCTTCTAATATTAAAATGAGAAATAAGAAAATATCAAAATATAAGACACTAAATCAATTTTGAATTAATATTATATTAAATCAGAATTAATGTAATGCTAAACGACCAGTAATGTTAATTCCTGATAAACTTTCTGATGTCAGAGAAGTGTAAATAACATATTATAAATATATAATGGCAGAATCATTAAGTATTTATTTGACATAACTCCTATTTGTTTAACATTTGTAGCTACATGTTTCGGAGAAAATGCTTCATCAGCAGGCTTCTAATTTTTTTTTTTAAATATATCAATCTATAAAATTACAACAATAGTTATTACCAACAGTACACCTCTTAATCTGTGATTATTTTCACATTGTCCATTCTCCGTGGTATAAGGAATTATATAATATAAGACATAATCCTTGTTGAAAGTTATGATGTTAATTTCTGCTATAGTTTCTCACCGGAAGTGGAAATAAAAAAATATGAAACCTATGATATACTTTCTCACATTTATTTTTAGATCGATATGTTTTATTGAATTAATTATACAATCTTTCTCACTTTAGGGTAATAAGTATTATGGATGACAAAGTATCCATTCACAAAATATGTATGCTGAAATTTTATCACTTGAGTTGATACAACAAATCAAAATATATAAAACACCAAATCCATGTACAAATTAATGTTCTTAAGTTTGGTAACACTTTTACACACCAGATAAGAGGAAATAAGAAAACATAAATTGATAAAACACTTAATACTTTATAAAAATCATTTTGTTAACTTCTGTTTCACTTATTTACATTTAAGAAGACTAAATTCCAATATAACACATCAAAAAACACAATGCAAGTTGAAACTGTAAAAGTGATTTTTTACATGTGAGGTTATAGGAAAGAACTATCCATAAATTTAAACTCGAAGTGAAGTTTAAGGATCGAACCGGTCGGTGTAGCGCGGGCCAAGCCAGTTTGGTGGTGGTTCGTAAGCCGACCATTAACTAAAGTATTATCATAGTAAACTATACTATTTAAAATCTTCCTAGAACTATGAAGATTTTGTAGTAAAAAATTTGGCACAGATGGGTTTAATAATTTTACTATTGCCAACTCTGGTGCAAAATGCCGCTATCCACATATCGTTTGATTATTAAACATACCTAGTATCCACGCGTTTATAGCTTTTTTTGATAACAATTTATTTGAATATTTGAATTTTATTATCAATTTCTAGCTCTATACAACACTGTACCGTTATAACCTCTCTTAAATGGCACTCGCCACATATCGATCAATTTTAAAAATTCACTGCGTTCCACATTTTTATCGCTTTTTAGCAACAATTTAATAGAAAATATGTAAATTTTCTTATTGCTAAACCTTCTTTCAACTAAGAAGATGATGTAGTTAAGATTTGGTAAAGATTGGTTCATTAGTTTTTGCAGTTAGTTTTGTATTATAAAAGTAAATTCTATGAGTAAAAATTTAATTATTCAATTTATTCATGGTTAAACTCTTAACAAATATTACTAATTAAATGCTATTTTAATAACATACCTACATATAAACCTGAAACATCAAAATGAATTTTTTTTTTTTTTTCTCTTTATTTGTTTAATCCACACCTGTCACTTATCATGTGACAACACGCAGATGTGATAAATTGTTGTATACAAGATAATTGGCATGTCAGGCATGAGGGAGGACAGCACCCAGCGGTACTTACTCCTAACATGAACATGATATTTAATCAGTTTTAACGGAGTAGATCCCTCAACCAACTCCTTTTTAGTCTCCTTTGGGTATTATCTGGCAAGCTTATGGAGGCCATACTTTGTATTAAATTATTGATATGTCCATGAAGTTGGTCGTGAAGTCCTTTATATAAAGTCTGGATGTGATCTTGTACCATGGTTATGTGTAAGTCTGTGTGTAAAGTTTTGTTATTGACATGCCAGGGTGATTGTGTAATGAGTCTTAAAGTTTTTGACTGGAAAGTCTGTATTTTTAGCAGTTCCGTAAATTTTTGAGGCGTACGTCCATAGAGGTTTTAATAAGTAAGTATATGTATTTAGTCTTTGCGTCATTTTCAATTTAGATCGTTTATGTAGAATTGGATATAATAGTCTCAGTCTTTTGTTAAGGCTTAGGCGCTTCTGTTTTACATGTGGGCCCATGTCATCCTTCTGTCGAACATTAGTCCTAGGTATTGAACAGTGTCAGTCTGTTTAGTTGGAACATTGTTAATGTAAACGTTAGGGCAGATATTATGTCGAAGTGCAAAAGTTATGTGCTGTGATTTGTCGTTATTTAGTATAATTTTCCATTTGTTGAACCAGTCTTGTAATTGTTGTAAATAGTGTTGGAGAATCAGTGAAGCCTGATGTCAGACTAGACACTGATGTCTGAGTGTCTAGTCAGAATTGCAGTATCATCTGCGTGTGTTGCTATTATAGTGTTAGGGTAAGTGGGTATGTCGTGTGTGTAAACAATGTATAACAGAGGTGCAAGAATCGATCCCTGCGGTACTCCAGCCCTAATTGGTCGAACAGAAGAGGTATACGAACCTTGTCGAACAGAGAAAAATCTGTCGGAAAGGAAAGAGAGAAGGATAAGATAGTAAGTGGAAGGAAGGAATGATTTAAGTTTAAATAGTAGTCCATTGTGCCAAACTCTGTCGAATGCTTGAGCTACACCCAGGAATACCCCAGTAGCATATAATTTTTCTCCAATGCAACTGAAATGTAGTCTGTGACTCTGTGAAGCTGGTGTATGGTTGAGTGTTGTGAACGAAATCCAAACTGGTGTTCAGGTAGTATGTCTTTGTTCGTTAGTATGTCTAGAATTCGTCTATACAGTAATTTTTCAAAAATTTTTGAGCGAATTGGAAGTAAACTGATGGGTCTGTACGAAGAAGAAGAGTTGGGGTCTTTATTCGGTTTTTGTATCATTAATACGTGTGAATATTTCCATTGCAATGGGATTATGGATTATAGGAGAATACAAAAGTCAAAGTATTAAGACAAATGTTAGCATTTATTGGAAAAACAATGAACACACAGGTTTACACACAACAATAATACAAGTGTAGACTGGTGGCGCACTGGTGGTGGTGGTTGGCACTAAAGACCAGAGTGGTCACGAATATTTGAAGTATTCCAACACTCCCCCTCACTCTGTAGGCTTTAGTTGTAGTTGTAGTCCTATTGCTTTTTGTAGAGTGTCATGGCGAGGGCCTGCGAGTCCTTTGGTCAAAATGTCAGCTTCCATGATTTCTGTAGGCTTGTATGAGACAACTATGTCTCCATCTTGAACCTTCTCTCGTATAAAGTGCTCTCGAATGCTGATGTGTTTTGAACGAGCACTTACTATGGGATTTCTCGTCAAGTCCTGTGCAGCGAGATTATCATTGAATAATTCAATGGCTTCATGCTTTATCCTTATGTCCGATATCAGTTGTTTTAGGTGCATGGCTTCCTTGGCAGCATCTGTTAATGCCATGTATTCAGCTTCCTGAGTGGATAACGCAACTGTTTTTTGCTTACGGCTCTCCCAGCTGATGGCAGCTCCTGCAAATTTGAAGAGATAACCAGTGTAGGATCTTCTGTCTTCTGCGCAGGATCCCCAGTTTGCATCGGCATGTCCATGAAGTGGTTTTCCAGTCTTTTTGTAGACATAGAGACCAAATCTCTAGTGCCCTTTAAGTAGTGGAGTACCCGTTTGGCTGCAAGCCAGTGAGATTTGTCAAAACACATGTTATACTGGCTGAGATAACTCACACTGTGACTGATATCAGGTCTTGTTCCCATTGATAGATACATAAGAGCTCCGATGAGATTCTGATAAGGATAGTCTGGTGGAGTATCAGATTGGTTCCTAATAAGTTGGGTACCAGAAGCAAGTGGAGTTCTAACTGGTTTGCATGTGGACATGTTGAATTTTTCGAGAACTTCATCTATATATTTTGACTGTGAAGCATAAATCTTGCCCTCCTTTCGCGAAAATTCGATTCCAAGGCAGTGTTGTAAGTCTCCTAGGTCCCTCCTTTCAAATATGTTCATCAATAACTTTTTAACAACATTAAGTCTTGCCATGTTATTTGATGCCAAAATTATATCGTCCACATATATGGCTAATATAATTTTATCTCCCCTTTGAAAAGATACGTAGACACATGGGTCTGCGGGAGATGCCTGAAAACCAAGATACAAGTTTGGAGTCTAATTTTTGAAATCAGTTGCGGCCAGCCTGTTTTAAGCCGTATAGTGCCTTATTTAGGCGACAAACTGTTTTTCCATCTGTTTGTTTTAAATCTTGGAGCATCTGCTTAGAACGTAGGAAAATTGTAGAATCCTCCGCGTCACTTTCATCGAGCATAATCTCTGTCAGAAAACGTTCAAGGTTTGCTGGTTTCTCCATAAAGATTTCTTCGCTGATTTCCCCATTCAAAAATGCTGTAGATACATCCAACTGATTAATGTGTAGATCTTCTTCAACAGAGAGAGCAAGTAGGAGTCTTATTGAGCTTAACTTGGTTACTGGAGCATATGTCTCGGTAAAGTCCAAACCAGGTCGTTGTGCAAAGCCGCGTGCTACTAAGCGAGCCTTTCTTCGTTCTAGTTCACCTGATGGTTTGTACTTACATTTCAAAATCATTTTTTATCCTATTACATTGGAATCTTTCTTCAACGGAACAATTTTCCAAGTGTCATTTTTGAGATGCGCTCGGAGTTCATCTTTGATTGCATTTTGCCAGGCATTGGCATCAGGTCCTTGCAGCATATCATGTTCTGATGATGCCTTCATCACATAATCCAGTGTCCAATTCGGTGGTTGAAGATTATTTCGATTTCATAGTCTCATATTGGTACTTGACTGTGGAGCCTGAGATAGTCCAACTTCATTGTTTGGAGGTGATTGATCGTCGTTTTCGGTATCATAAGATCCATCATCTTCAGTTGATTCAGGCGTAGAAGATTGAGTATCAGGGTTCTCTGTGTTTTCTTCAGGATTTTCGACAATGATGTTGAAATCCACCTTATCTTCTGAAGTAGAATAGGAGTTTGGGTTTTTATGGCCATCAAGAAGTTTTGGCACGGATGTCGTTGAAGTTTCGTAGAACATCTTGTTTATGGTCCTGACATCTCTGGTGACTATTATTTTCTTCTTAATTGGATCCCATATTCTGAAAGCCTTTGATTGCTCAGAATAGCCAACGAAAATTCCTTCAATGGCCCTTGAGTCAAACTTTGATTTATTCAGGTTTTTGTTTAGGAAAAAACGATTTGGAACCAAATATTTTGAGGTGTTTGACAGATGGTGGGTGACCAAACCATAATTCAAATGGTGTTTTACCATTTAAACTTCTTGACGGTGAACGGTTTATCAAGTAATTAGCACAAAAACTGCTTCAGCCCAGAAAGAATCAGGGAGATGAGATTCTAAGAGGAGGCACCGAGTTTTGTCAAGCACTGAACGATTTTTTCTCTCAGCAAGTCCGTTCTGTTGGGGTGTATAAGGTGCCGAAAATCTCCTTTGAATGCAATGGTGAACTAAATATTTGCTGAATGTTTTACTTTTATATTCAGCAACCCCATTATCACTTTGGAGAAATTTTATGTGCTTACCTGTGAATTTTTCAACCTCACATTTGAATTCTTTAAAGTAATTTATAACTTCATTTTTCTGTTTTAAAAAATAAATTTTTGTGTATCGGCTGTACACATCTATAAATGTCACAAAGTACCTACATCCTCCATGAGATACTGTACGCATTGGTCCAACAACATCTGAGTGCACTATTTGAAGTAATTCCAAGCTCTTCTGCTCAGGGTTGGTTTTGAAGGGAAGACTGGACATCTTTCCTTTGATGCAAATCTCTTAGTCATTGAGAGATTCAGAAAGATTGAATTGTAGGCCAATCATATTTTGATTTTTTGAGAGCAGTTTTTAAATCATGTTCATTAATGTGGCCTAGTTTTTGATGCCACTCCTCAATTTTGAATGAAGAATTCTTGTTTTTATCAGGGATTTTCAAATAATATAACCCATTTGTGCGAGTTGCTTGAAAAATTATTTTTCCTTCAGCATCAGTTATGTCAGCTTTGTCTTTTGTGAATGTGACGTTGTATCCACTGTCCGTTATTTTACCAACCGATAAAAGATTAGCGGATAGATTTGGCACAAAGAGGGTGTTTGGCAAATTTACAGTATTATTTTTTTGTCAAAATCTAATTTTACTAGGCCTTTTCCATCAATTGAAGTGGTGTGTTGAGTAGATGCTAGTTGTAGGAAGCCATTGTTTACCTTTGACATATCTGAAAACTTATTTTGGTCAGAACACATGTGAGACGTACTTCCTGAATCAAGGCAGAACCAAGTAAGTGGTTTAGGGCGGCAAGGTAAAATTGAATGGCATTCCTCAGTAATAAAGGATTTTTCTCATTCTTCTTGTTAGTAGAATTTTTATTTTTATTTTTGAACCAACAATTATCTGATATATGATTATCTTTATTACAAAACATGCATCTAGGTTTTTGGCTGTTATTAGTTTTGATATTTTGTTTTTTCTTGTTTTTGAAATTTGTTTTACCTGTCTGATTTTTGAATTTTGAGCCATAAAATGCATCCTCTTGACTTGATACGTCGTTTTTTCTGGCTTCTGCTTCCTCCAGTATTTTGACTTTGAGATCTTGAGGTTTTGGAAGGGTATCTCGAGTCTCTATGGCAACTCTGAAGTTCTCAAACGTAGGAGAAAGACTGTAGAGCATCATAATGCTCAGGAGATCAGAATTTATTTCTATGTTCATGTCATTTAATTTGTCTACTGCATCCATAAATGTGTTCAAATGCTCTCTAACATCGTCTGTGTCCTTCATTTTGTGTAGGACAAGGCGTTTCAACAACGTAGCTTTCCTAGCAGGACCATCACTTTGGTAGATGGTTTTGAGAGTAGCCCAGACGTCTTTTGATGTGGTACAGTTTCTGACTTGCTTAAGTTCACTTGGCGAAATTATAAGGAAAGATCTGACCTTGCACTGAGATCCTCCTTCATCCATTTTGCTTTATCGGCAGCGTTGTTTTCGTCTGGTGTTTTTGTTTTTCGCCGGTAACATAACTCCATAGTCCGTTTTTGATAAGAATGGCTTGAGCTTGGACGACCCATGTATCGTAATTATCTTTACGTAAGGGTTCTATTCGGTAATTACTCACGAAACCACTTGCCATCTTTAGTTAGGATTCTAAATCGTTCATGAAAACTCACAACTTGAAAAAATGTCGAATCGGGAGATAACCTGTAAAGCGCGTACCATGCGGTTAACCGAACACAACTTTTGATTATCAGTAAGATTTGCGAAATTAAAGCCTTTTTGTCTAATAATGCGTATTCTCTGGGCCCATAACCTTTTGGATTATAGGAGAATACAAAAGTCAAAGTATTAAGACAAATGTTAGCATTTATTGGAAAAACAATGAACACACAGGTTTACACACAACAATAATACAAGTGTAGACTGGTGGCGCACTGGTGCTGGTGGTTGGCACTAAAGACCAGAGTGGTCACGAATATTTGAAGTATTCCAACATGGGAATTTAGTTGTCCTGAGTATTGCATTAAAGAGTGTTGTAAGAAAGACTGTAGCTTTTCTGGGCATATGCTGGAGTAGCTCAGCAGTAATCAAGTCATGTCCTGGGGCTTTTTTTTTTTTTTTGATAATTTTTGAATTTCTAGAATTACTTCAGATGGCTTAAAGGCTGGCGGAGGCAACGTTAGTAGTAAGGGGTTGTCAAGGTTATCTTGTACGTTAATTTCGTGTTCATTGTCAGTGAGGTATGAAAACAGATGATAGATGATCAGCGAAGAGTTCAGACATTTCGCTTTCCGATTCGGCCCAAGTGCCATCTTCTTTTCGGAGTGGTGCTGACACCTCACGATGCTTTAAAAGCTTCCATCGTCAGTATTGAGATTTCTTAAGAATGTATCATAGTTGGTCTGTTTGAATTTATGGATTTGTAGTTTTAATTCGTTATTTATTTGGTTGTATGTATGTTTGTCCGATGGTAGTCTGTTAGTCTGCCATACCTTACGAGCTCTTCTCTTGATTCTAATCAAATCCCTTATATACTGTGGATAGTTTGGCTGGTAACTTTTCTTGGTTTTGGGAACTGATGAGGACCACGCAGATTCCTGAATGCATTTTGTGAAAACGTCAACAGCGTCCTTTATTTCTTTTCCTGTTTTCAATGAAAGTGGAACTGAGAGTTTTTTTTTTTAAATTGTTTCGTAGCAGTCCCAATTAATGTTTCCTTAGATAAGTGTGGGGCGTTCTTCTTTCATACATGGCTCTTCAAACAAGATTAGTTGAATAAGGGAATGATCAGAACAGAGGTCAGAACAAGTTCTAACTGTGTAAGGTACGGACTGCAGTCCTTTAGTGATAAAGAAGTCTAGTAAGTCTGGTGTCTTATATCTCGATGTAGGCCAGTATGTCGGAGAATTTGGAGTTATAGTGTTTAAAGAAAGCTTATGGAGAGCAGAATGAAGGTTTCTACCTCTTGGAGTAGTTAAACGTGACCCCCATAATTGATTTTTGCATTATGTAACATGTCAGAGGTCAGCGCATACCGACGAGGACAGTACACCGCTGCAAATGTTAGTGTTATTTGTGCTGTGTAAAGAGTTATGGCTGTTGCTTGGATGTCTGGTGTAATTGGAATATGTTTAGAGTGGTGTTTGAGACATGTTTTGATGATGATGGCAGTCCCACCGTGCGAAGTATTGTCTGGGTGATCGGTCCTGTAGATAGTATAGTCCGGTATACTTATTTTATGACGTGATGTGAGGTGGGTTTCTGTAATAAAAGCGATGTCGGTACGTTTCTCGTGTAAGTACATGTCAAGTTCTGTTTTATGTTGAAGAAGTCCGTTCGTATTCCAAAGAAGGATGGACAAGGAACCCACAGTTAAAATAATTAGGGTTAAATAAGTAAGCGGGGTTGAAGGCTTGTCTGATTTGTGTAAGTTGTTAGAGGAAACTAAAGGTGCAGACATTCGATGACGGAGAACTCGTGAATTTCTCATGTTTCTTAACTCCTTCAAGATTTGACATCCTCTGTAGTTCGCAATATGTGCGCCCTGGCAATTTGCACATGTAGCTGGGGTATCACGCGTTTTCAGACATGAGGAACTTGCGTGTGTTTGGCCGCATCTTACACATTTGGGTGTATAATTGCAATAGGTCTTAGTATGACCGTACTGTTGGCACCGATTGCATTGAGGTATCATCCTCTTCTTTCGTCGCTCTTCAATTATTACTCGAGTGTAGAAAATGCTTTTAATTTGGTAGATATTATCATTGTATGTTTCTTTGGTAATATCAACGAAAAACATTGGTAAAGGTAGTTTTAACCTTGATATCACATTAGTAACATTAGTTGCCTCATAACCTTTACTTTTTAAGGCATCAATGATAATTGATTTTAGGGTTTAATGATGTAGGTTTTTTATTACTACTCTTGGACATCTATCTTGGGGTAGCTGGAACGTGTGAAATTTGGCATTTTGTGTTCTAAGTGAATTCACTATATCACGATATGATGATTTTTAACTGAAATGTAGATGGGCCAGTTATTTGTTCTAAAAACCCAACAAACGCTGGGTAGTTTTCTACTCCTTTTACGAAAATCGGTGGAGGTCTAGCTATTGGAGCAGTTTGTTCTGACCGGTTGGATATATTTTGTGAGTTATCACTTAAAATACTGAATTTATTGTGAACAGGGATGATATATGGGAGGTTATTTGGCTTATTTTGCTTCCTTGTATCTCTTTCTATTTCTGAGAGACGTTTATGACATGTAACGATTTCCCAGACACCTTGTTCATTTTGAGAATTGTCTTCTGCTATACTATCCGTAGCATCCATATTAGAAATGGTGATTAAAGTGATAAAAGTCGTTAATGGTTATATTTTCCTAAAATTACTTTTTTTACTGGTAGTAACTTTGTAAATGATCTTTTATTAGTGAAAAATGGATAGTTGAAGATACTAGTGACCTTCTAAATAAGTTTTTTTTTTTCACCCTTTTTATTGTGTGATAGGACAGTTTAAAAAAATGACCGAAGTAGCGTCATCATCAACAAAATGAATTTGAAATCGTTTTACGGAATTTTGTTCTTCTTAAAACCTTCATTAAAAACTAATAAGATAAAAATTAATTTAGAACATATGATTTATTGGTAATTGTTTAAAAACACCTGCACTAAACTAATATTTATAAAAAATAAATATTATTTTAATATTTTTGGGATATTTGTTGAACCCTAACTCTGATTTTAAACTTTTTTTTCAAAAACCTTCCCGCGTATATACTTAATAATTTCCCAAATTTTCACGGCAATTGGATGTATGGTTTTTGAATCTATCGAGAACAGACATACACACATTCATTTTTATATATATAGATTAACTAGTAGTATAAGCTTTATGAAAATGGTAATTTTTTACAGGAGCTCAGCGGAGCTTTTTTTGTAGGACCACACATGTTAAAAAACTCTGGTTACTTTTTTTAGTATATTTTTTGATAATATATTTCATACATTGAACCAATCTAATATTTTTCCACCATTCATTAGTGTTCGAACTACAAATCTGTCAAGTTTCATAGGTTTATACATTAAAACAAATCCACAGTGACCCAAATTATAGCTCAATAAAAATAGGTCATTTTGGGGTGGAGTAATATTGTCCATTTTTAGAAGGCCTCAGATTCACAAATAAAAATGAAATTGAAATAAACAAACTGGAAATGTTTGTACCAACTAATCTATTATATATTTGTCAAATACCACTCACTCACTTAACACGAAATCTCAGAAACCATCGAACGGATTGGAATGAAATTCGATATGTAGATTCTTCTAGGGCCGTAGGTGCTCGCTAAGAAAGGAATTTAAAAAAATCGGCCTGAATCGCGGCTAATTTGCGAAAAATGCGATTTCAATTTTTATTGGGTGAATAATGAAAGATTAATTATCATATGGTATTTGGATATAAGCTAAGTTAAAAAATAGGTTAGATCTTTAAGCCGCAAACTTTGACCACCGTTTAAGTTCCTTATAGTTGTAAACAAACAAAAAAATACGATCGATGTCGAAACCTTATAATATTGGTACTTTCTGTGAACTCATGGTAGCTGCAGAGGTTACTTACAACTTACAAGTTTGAGTTGTTTCGTGAAGAGAAGCTATTAAAAGACTTATGTTAAAGAGGAGGTTAAAAGACTTATGTTCTCTGGTAATGAATGACATATAAGGCCAGTTCGATGTAGGGACAAAAAACCGATAAGAATCAATAGTTCTACCAAGTGTATGGTTCTCTTTAGTATCGTATCATGTTCTACCATGGAGAAGAAAGGTACAGTATTAACATCCCTCAGCGTGACCCTAACTCCAATACATCACTTAAGAAAACTGTGTCTGCAGCTGATTTTTACGCCTAAATGTTAGTGGAGCGAGGAGGTGAAGAACCTTATTTACTTTAATTTCGTAATCTCCTCAACCAATTTATGCTTGATATGTACGCAAAAATAGAAACAGAAAAACTAAACTTTCTTCAAAAAAGTTGAGAAGTTAAGACTATATTCACTTAAAGTATGCCATAAGAAAAGCTGATGGTATGGTATCAGAGCTGGGTAAGATGGTAGCGCTGCCTCGAAGCTTCACTGGAGGGCTATCAAAATAACATAAAATTAACTTATGTAAATTGTCAAATTTACTTATTGAAATTATTCTAAGAATGGAATTGTTCAGGTTTATTTAAGTAATAATAATTATCAACGTTAGGCTTAACTTTTACTAATTTAAGTTGTCTTCATCCTAATGATATTAAACCGTAGCGGAGCGGGGTACTTTCAGCTAGTAATGAATATAATTATAAACATCACAAAAATAATGTCATTTTTAGAGTTTTTTCCGTGTTTGCTCCGCTTTGCGGCGTGCGTTGCTACGCGCTTAACAAAATTAAAACAAACAAATCTTATTTAAATTTCGGTTCAACAATAAATGTTATCCACGAACTGTTTGAAGAAAAGAAAATTTTATAATCCAAGTAAATCTTGGTAAGCCCTAGGCTTTAATCTTCTTGATATGGAGGTTCCGAGGTTATACTCCAGAGCTCCAGATGCGACGTGGAGAAGCTCATGTTGTCGCCTTGTGATCTTGTTAAAGACCTCTTCTGGTCGATCAACTCCCAGTTCCCGGTGAAGCTGAGAATTCCTTATAAACCAGGGTGCGTTAACCGTCATACGCAGTATTCTGAATGTCTGTATTCTTTTTTTGGTTAATTTTCAAGTGTTGTACCAGACAAGGCAGGAGTAGGTCAGTAGGGGCCGCAACATGGTTTTGTATACTAAGATGGCAGTTCTGTGTCAAAGTAATGATTTTGTATTTAAAAGAGGGTACGAAGAAGGAAGAGAAAAGTTAATGGAAACACTGGTGTACAACAAGGTACCGCTCCTCACAAAGGTGAGCCAACTGGTTTCAAATACTAAACATTTGGAGGTGCAAGACAGTATTGTTCAGTTTATTCTTCAACACCAAATTGAATTAAAGATGAATAATAAAAAATGAATGTATTTTTATGTGGCAGATGTGGATATACACAAAGCCAAAATAAAAAAAATAAAAAAAAAACTACAAATCTTTCAAGTTCCATAGGTTTATCTACAAAAATAAATTCACAGTGACCTAAATTGTAGCTCAATAGATATAGGCCACTTTAGGGTGGAGTAATATTGTCCAACTTTAGAAGGCCTCAGAGTCGCAAATAAAAATGAAATTGAAAAAACAAACTGGAAATGTTAGCAACAACTAAAGCTGGCTTCACACATGCGTGTTATGTCATAACACGCAACACGAAACAATGTTCACCGAATCTGTTTTGTGTCGTCATAACACAGAACACATAACACAAAACAGTTCTCTGTTATGGCATAACACATAACCCGAAACAATGACGAAACAGTTCTCTGTTGTCATGGCAATATATCAATACCTACTAAAATAAGCCAAGTTCGTCAAAATGCATGTATCTACCATTTTTTAATATGTTGTTAGGACCCATAAGGATAGTTAAAATCCATGTATTTAAACCTCAAAATCAGGTGGGTTGTTCGTAGTACTCAATAAACCGCGGAATTGTAGCACTATTTTCGTTTTTCATTTATATCTCTAAAATATGAAAATATGCTTGACATAGCATTTACTATATTAAAGAGTACTAAATGTGTGACAATTTAATTCTAACCGCAGCTATGTAGATTAATTGGTTGCGGAAATACAGTTCTCCAAAAAATAGTGATATTTCACAATATTTGGAAATTTTCCGTTGAGTCAAGTTCCGCATTCTAACAAAAGTACTGGTTTCACAATAATTTCTTCAAGAAAGAATTTAAAGGAATTATTTGAAATCTAAACTGTACCTATAGACAAACTTTTTTTAGAAGCGGAAAAAGATTTCAAAATCGGATTAGAGGAAAAAAATTGCATTGCTGGTTTTAAAAGTGGGTGAGAGAATTGGCAGGAATCTACCTGTTTCTTTTTCAATTTAAAAACATGTACAAGTATCCATTGCTGTATTTAAAAACATGTATTTTAGGCTGGTATCCTTCGATGTATAAATCGTCTGGGCTATGATCTATTGTTTTTCCCTGTTTAGGAGAAATTGAGTTTTATCCTTCGGTCTCCCCCTTTCTTAAATCCTATATTTTATTTTGCCATTGTTTCAGGACTCTTTAGTCTCTCAACTACCATTTTTTTTTTTTTAATGCGAGGCTACTTAATCTTTAATCTTGAGAGTCAGTTCTTATTATTTCTTTATCACATTATCTCATGTGTTAATAAAGTTTTCATAAGCTTTATTTACGCCATGATCTATTTATTTTCAGACTGAACTAAGAGCGAAAATGAAGATAAGCTACAAAAATCTGTTTTTGACTAATTGAATAGACGAAAAAAACTCTGTCAACAACGTAGTTTCCCATTACAAATGCTACTGTAAAAAAATATACTTAATATAGTCCGATTCAATTCAAAATGTATAAAATTAGCTATCGAATTAAATTATATATTTTTAAATCGCTACGTGCTTGCTTAACGTTATTTATTATCAAATTTAATAGTTCATTTTAAAACAGTTATTATTGATAATAATGATTAACTGGGTTTCACGATCATTCGCTGTTGCTAAGCGAATTTGTGAATAAGCGATTCTCTCTGTTTCGGCTTGTGTTATGGGGAAACAAATTTCCTTTGATATGTGCTAAAAACCGCCTCCTATAGCGCACACCCATAACGCGAGTAGAAACAACTTGATAACACATAACACGAGCCGAGTGCCCATCCACACATTCGCTATCTTCAACGAGCATGTCTGTTTCGTGTTGCGTGTTATGATATAACACGAATGTGTGGAGCCGGCTTAATAATGAATACAATAGCCCATAAAACATTACAAAAATAATAAAGTCATTTTTAGGGTTTTTTTCCGTGTTTGCCCCACTGTGCGTGGCTAGCACAGCAGCAGGCAAGCTCTTTCCGACGCTTTCGGAAATTTAATTCCCGAACTAAATTCAGACCAAAAATTATTATCACCTTCTTCACCTTCTAAAGATCCTTCACCTAAATCTCCTCCGAAAATTTAACGATAACTTTATCGAATATAACAAGAAATGTGTTATTAAGCTTTCTCAATAGAAATAAACGAAATTGTATAATGTGTGAAAATTGACTATCCTTCTTTAGAGGTCATCAACGGTACCTTTTTGGTTATTACTGGCGTCAAGTTTATTCGCAGATTAAAGAAAACACTTCCAGAAGGAACATAAATAGACCTCCTATTGATTATAGTGAACTGGCGGTCAGTCCTACTTCGCGAAAACATGTTTGTCGTACTTTTTTGTCTATAACTCCGAAACTATTCGTCCGAATCAAAATTACTTTTTTTCATCTTAAAGCTGATTAAATTTACTATTAATTTGTGAAATATAAACTTTTAATAATGTCCCTTAAAATTACGCTAAAAAACCCATATTTTTGTGAAATTCATGTTTTTTTGCACATTTTTCACTATAACTCCAAAACTATTCGTCCAAATCAAAATTTCTTATTTTCATTTAAAAGCTGGTCAAAGCTACTACTAAACTATATATATGAAGATTTAATTGGGTCCCTTGAAACACACATGTCAGGACGCTGAATATCCCGTACTTTTATGAATTTTTTTTATCTCAAAGCTGTTTAAAGTTACTATTAGATCATATATATGTATTTTATATTAAATCCCGTTAAATACCCACGCTAGCATGCTAAATGTGTATATTTTAGCAAAATATGTCAATTATGACATGTTCAGTGAACTGGCGTGGGTGTTTACTCTTTTTCCCAAGACCATAGTTTTGCGGTAAATCGTCCGATTTTGGAATAGTTTTTTTTAGGTAATAATTTTAGCTATAATTAATATTTAAAGACTTTCTACGAAAAAAAGTTTCGTTTTCGTGTCATAGGTAAAATACCGAAAATAACCGATATTTTGGGCTGTTTTTTTTTTTTTTTTTCGATTTTGGGAATGAAGCCGGAGTCTGCTGTGGTAGCGAACTTCAGATTTGGATTCAGCACCCCAAAAAACATAAAGATCCGTTGAGAATAGAAGTTCGACAGTTTTTTCTATGGTAAACCCTTATTTTACTGGACTAGTAGTGAAATACCGAATTAAACGATTGTCCTCGAGACTCCCTTCGTTGTGCTGCATGCAATCAAGAACATACATATTTAGGCAATGCACAAGACGTATAGAATATATAAATATTACTGAAAAGAAACATGTCCAGCGTACAACACCTCTAACACCACCACTATCCTCAAAAGAATTTCCAACTCTACCACGAACTTTAGCTTCTAATATCCTGGCTCCGCAGCTCTTTCAGCAGCAACGCACACATGTTCGTTCTGCATATTCTTCTCAGCGAGCAGTGTCATACCTTCAATAGCTAAATGCCATAATCCAACAAATTATCACTTCCACGCTTCAGCATATCTTCAAACAACACCAGTCTCTCTTAGTAAGCATCCAGCAGCTCTCTTGCCTTTATTCAGCAACTTCTCATCACTCTTCAACCATCATAAAGTATGGACATTAATGGTTGAGATTAACTTTAATATAAATCATCCTCCTTTCATTCCAGGTATTCATGACCTTATTACTTCAGCACGCCCTGATATTCTTATTATTTATTATACAGGTTCATTTCCCTTAAATACTCGTTTTCCTTCCTATTCTTCCTATCGTACTACTGGTTTTTTCCAATATTTGTCAACAATTACATTAAATTTGGCGTTCTTCAAACCGCATCCTCTCATGATTCAGTTTAACTTCTAGGTATAATATTATATGTCATTGGAGTCCCTCATCAGCTGTATGGCATTTACGAAACCTTTCACCTAGTTCTTTCAATCTGTTCCAAGATCATCCTATGTGATAGGAGATTTTAATAGCTGACATCAAATGTGGAATAATGTTTCGTCCAATCCGAGAGGAAAAGCCATCACACAACTATCCACCTTCCCACATATTCTCCGCTTCCTAAGGCACAACAGCAAGCATAAGATCTTTGTGATCATTTTCTGCCCCTCTACCATATTTTCCTCCTTTTCTGCCAATTAAATCTTTTGATATACCCCTATCTATGCTAAATTAGTTGAAGCTACGATATTCCAAATGGTACCTAAGAAAGCACCTGATAATAACAGACTATTCTTCTTTGCAATCTTCCTCGTATTATCTTTCTTCCATCTACAAAAAATGCTTAATTCTTGGATATTTCCCCAACTCAAGGCAAAATGCAATTATGATTCCACTATTGAATCCTAATAAAACTGGATTGATTCCAGATCATTACCGCCCCATCAGCCTCCTCCCCCATTTAAGAAAACGTTTTGAAAAATTACCGCTCCCACAAATTTAAACTAATTACGATGATCTCTCCGTTATACCATACTAATAGGTAGGCTTCCAACCACGTCTAAATGTTTTACTTTCACTTTCGCGTGAGCAACATTATGTAACCTCTGCTCTTCTTGAAAATAAAGCTATTGCTATGATCTTCCTAAAAGCTTTTGATTGTGTTCAACATAAAAATCTTTTTATATGTAATTTTTTCTTGATATAAATCAATATTATTAATAAAAATAATATATTTAATAATATTGATTTATATCAAGAAAAAATTACATATATATATATACCGGTGACGGATTGTCAATAGATCCAAGTTAAATGTAATGTTCAATATGAACATTCATCCCCGGAATCACATCGCGATTTGCGAGTGCCCGGGGGTTATGGATCACTGAAGAGAGAAGATTTGCCTGGTTCGGATACGACCCCGGTGGCCTAGTTGGATAAGGCGCCACGCTAGAGAGGTGGAAACTTGGGTTCGAATCCCGACCGGGTCAAATCTTTTCTCTTCAAAAATAAAATAATATATTTAATAATATTGATTTATATCAAGAAAAAATTACATATATATATATACCGGTGACGGATTGTCAATAGATCCAAGTTAAATGTAATGTTCAATATGAACATTCATCCCCGGAATCACATCGCGATTTGCGAGTGCCCGGGGGTTATGGATCACTGAAGAGAGAAGATTTGCCTGGTTCGGATACGACCCCGGTGGCCTAGTTGGATAAGGCGCCACGCTAGAGAGGTGGAAACTTGGGTTCGAATCCCGACCGGGTCAAATCTTTTCTCTTCAAAAATAAAATAATATATTTAAAAATCTTTTTCTTCAACTACTTTATCACGAATTTCCTCCTTTCCTCTTTAACTTACTCCGGTAATTACACTAATTACCACTAATTTCCTTTTGTATTTGAGTTGGAAGCTCCTTCTCATCGTATAAGTCCTCCCGGATTGGGATCCAAAAAAGCTGTTTATTTTTTCCTACCCTCAATTCCATTTACACTGCAAAAGAAAATGTTGCTGAATAGGTTAGTGTTCAATGTATTCCTCACATGAAACAATCCAACACCCACCTACGCCAGGCCAGATGAGGTTGAGACAAGTTTATAAAATCACCTTAGTTAGCACTGATACCATAAAAAAGGCTTACAGCCAAGTACGGCCAACATGTGCTCTTGTCATCATCACGATAACAGTACATTCTATATTTAATCCTCATATGCTTAGATCCAATCGGAGGATGCTAGCTTGTAATTTGAGCCCGTCAGAAGGATTTTCGTTTTAAAAGAGAAAGAAGAAGAATAAAATAAAAATAAAAGAATTTTTAGAGATAGTGGACCGAAACGTACCCACATAGTAATATTTTACAAGTTTCACTGGCATTGGCGTAAATTACCAAGACAGAACAATTTCTTGTATCCAAATACAACAAAATAGTAACCCGTTTGGCAGAACATATTTAACTATCCCACAAAAATCTGGATTGTGCGTTCTATGCTTCTGTGATCCATCCCTCCACCAATAAAAGAATCAGAAGAACAATGAAGCATGTTCATTTCCTTTCCAAATATTGCGGTTTATGATTTTTAAAATTAAAGTGTCTCCTACTTCTGACACTGTCCATCTTTTAAGCGGTAGTCAGCGTTCTGCCTTAATCTAAAATTTATCCAGTCATTGAAAGTGTGATGTGAACTATTTGAAAGTTGGATTTATAAAACCTTAATTATATTAAATTGCATTGTATCAAATAATTGTATAACTATATATTAAAATAAGCCTAGGATGGGGCAATTTTGAATTGTTGACACCTTATCAAATCCAGCATTACTAATTTATATCCTTTACGTCAGAAGATAAATTGGTGCTAATCGGTCCAGTTGCCCTTGATCCAGCTAATAAATATCCATTCCAGCCTATTAGTTATTCAACGTCTGTACTCTTATCTCGCCCTTTTATACTTTCTTGGCTGTTTTCAGCAGTGCTATATGGACATTAATTAATATTCTTACTTACTAAAGCCCGAGAGACCTCAAGGAAGATATTTTTTTCTTTAAAGAAGAAGAAATGTAAAAAATAAAAAGGGAATGAATAAGTTAAGAAAATAACTGATTCTCAAACAGGAGAGAAACTATCTTCAGTAATTTATTTTATAAATAAACAAACTATTTATCTTTTTTAGAACAGCAGCTACTGCTGCTGATGCTAAAAAACTGCTTAAAATTAATCTTTAAAATTTATCAGTTGCTATAATATACAGAAGTGAAATTGAAGATCAAAACAATCTTGTGACATCCGGGATCATCTTTTAAATGTTTTTCTGTAATTAAGTATGTTGCGACACATTAATACGTGTATTCATCCCTTTTTTGTTATTAGCTTTATTAATTTATCCAAGTATCTTAAGGAATAAATCATCATCCAATAGATGGTAAGACATGTATATATTAATAAAAGACGTGTTGAGCATGAGAATGAAAAATACCCAATGGTAAGTCTACCCGGCTTATTTTAAGAGTTTGTGAGAGCAAATCTCTCATCCACAATCTTTTCAATATTCTTCTTATGTTTTCAGGCACACACGTTGTGGCCATTGCTGCAATGAATGTATTTTAGACTTGTAGTCTGTTGTAAAATTGTTCATAGTGTGAACGTATGTTTTTGCTAAGAGTTATAACACTGTATGTTAGCGTTCAAAGTGTTGTTTCTATTGTATAAAGATGCTTTGGTAATAAGTAGAACAATTTTAGATTGAAAAGTCTAAAGTTAGTATCTTTTTTGCTATATCAAAAATCTGAGAAGCCTAAGCCGATGCCGGTTTAAGTAAATATAAGTAACAAATTTATGTCATAGTTTTATTCAAACAAATTTCTGTCATAGTTTTTATTCAAACAAATTACTGTCATAGTTTTTATTGTATTTTAATTAGTGGATATATCAGCTCAAATTATTTGATTAAGAGTTGGCTTTTATTCTTTGTGTGTGGGTTGCAGGACATTTCCCTATCAATCGTTAACCACAGGTTAACTATGTCTCTCTGTGAAACTGATATGCTGTCGATGTACGTATCAGGGAGAACAAGTCATGTAAGTGTAAATGTAATATGTAGACATCTATCGTAATTCAATCCAGCATAATTAGTGTTAGAATATTTCTTTTTATTTACTTATTTATAACTTTACTTATTTTGTTTTTCTTATGTGAACCCAAAGACTTGTTTTGAAATTTAAAATTTCACCTTATATATCTATATGTATATAATTTACATTCTATATAAGTTGCTGCCTGATATGTACTCAGCAAGACAATAATACCTTTTCTTGTTCTTTTCTATTATTCTTAGGGGACAAGGTGTCCCAGAATAAAGATTATTTTTCATTCATTCATTCATTCATAACATAATTTGATCCAATGGTATAGTTTGTAGACAATTTAAAGACAATATTGTAGAGTTAGACCTGGATAGGATATCGCTATTTATTTATTATTGCAGTGCCGTCCTCGTATCTAACCCAAGATTTCAGGTGTGTTATGCCGATGATGTACTGAAATGGTGCGAGTGTTTACCGCCAGGCCCCACTTTATATATGGGCTGACTGGGCTATAGCCCACAGCGCCAAATATTTAGGGGCGCCAAATTTCCCCAAAATATTTTTTTACAATATTGTTTTGCTTAGTTTTGTTGTAAAGTTACACTCTAAAGAAAATCAATTTTTATTGGTGTTGAATAAACCTTTACAGCTCACAGCTTTGGTAGTCTTATTAATAAAACTAGCTTTTGCTATTCCACACCCCCAGACCCCTCGGCAGGGAGGGGGGGTGGGGCGCCAAAGCTGTTTGCAGCCCAGAACGCTATTCACCCTAAACCCGGGCCTGTTTACCGCTACGCGAAAGAAGGTTTTTCCTGCGAAAGATAGTTGATTAATAACGTTGCTACGCCTTATCGGACCGAAAAAAAACCCTGTAATATGGAAAGAATGGTATAATGACAGTGGAGGCGGACCCCATCAAATGCCATAGACACAACAAGAAAAATACCAGTTGCATATCTTTTAGTTTAAATGCTTAATAGGTTCTGTGACTTATGACAGAGTAAAATAGGGGGTGGAAGAGAAAGTTTTATAGGAATATCTAAGGTTTTATGTACAAAATCGTTGTATCCTGATTTAACCATGTCAGAGTGTGGTGTAGGAACAAAAGAAAGGTGGTCACAAATATTTCTGATTTATTTTTTCCCCGACTTCTTCTCTGCACACTCCATGTCTCCAAATGTTTTAATATTGGTTTGATATTTTTCCAATGACAGTCTAACCTGGTTAAGTGGTACCTGCATAAGTGGAATACCTCTAAAAGTGGTACAAAACTCTTAATCCCTTCATTTTCCCTTACATAAACCCTTTAACTGGAATGTTTTTATCTCTACAAGTGGAATCAATTTTTGTGGAAATTGCCTCTGTTAATGGGATAATTTTTGCATTAACCTCTATAAGTGGAATTCACATTACTACTAAGAAAACGTGAAGGGATAGATGGGTTTGTTTTGTTTTGATTGGTCCCCAATGTGTCAAAATTAAGTACATTCATATTCCACTCTAACCTATTGTTCCTACACTCTCATCTTTGCAAACGTCCCCACCAGTTGATAAGTAAAGCTCATCCTGTCTACATGTAGCGATATGTAAAATCTTTTTCAATTAGTGAGAAATTAAGTTTTGTTCGTGAATTTAAAAGTAGCAAGTCAAGAAATGAGATCGTAAAACAGTTTGGTGTGCCGAAATGAACATTGTGCCGTATTTTGAATAATACAAACTAAATTGAGCATGAGTATTCAGTAGGATATGATAAAAAAAGAAGGAATTTCGGGCTCGTAAATACCATGAGTTGGAAATATGTCTCCTAACATGGCTGCGGCAGTGCCGAAGTAAAAATATACCAATTGGTGAGACGTTGATAAAACAAAAGGCCAAGTATTTTCACAAGTAATAAATGTTTACAATTATAACAATTACAAGTTGTTTGAAAACCTCTTTTAGTGGTACATGCAACCTTAATAATCTAGATAAGTAAAATCTTGTTTAAGTGGAATGCCTCTTTAAACGGGATTGAAATCCTATCACCAAGAGATTTCACTAATCCAGGTTCAACTGTATATAGATTTACTGTCTTTTCAGTGCTTCTGCATTCAGGATAAAGTTGTTGAACATTTTTATGGTTCTAGGGGTCGAAAATGTCATCTAGAGGTGAAAAGAAACTAAAATCTTTCAGTTTTAATTACGAGCAAAAACTAAGTATAGGAGTCAAGAAGAGATTATTATAGTTCTCTGTTTACATTTCTGTTAGAGAGCAAAGGTTTATTATCTGTCACTGGCGATTCATTGGATAGGACCATGTGAAACAGAATGACCTGAGCAAGGGTCAGAGCATGAGGTGACAATTGGAGGTATAGTTATAAGTCCCTTACAGATGACAAAGTCAAGTAAATCATAGGTAAGATTATTTCTGGCACATTTAGAATTTCTCTTGGAGAATAGAGGCGAGAAACCCAACTTTGGTGTTAGGCATTAAAATCACTAACAACGAGAAACTATAGAACTATTCCTGAAAGCTTAAGAGGTTAACAGTGTGGGCATACTTGATCATACTAAATCATTCAATCAGCAAAGATCCAACAAAATGCAAAAACATTTTTTAAATTAATTAAAAGGCTAAGAGAAGCTTATTTAGTAACCCTAGACAACAAAATTTAACTTATTGTATGCTAAATGAATTACAATGGCTGTTACTTTTAGAATTTGGTGCACTGATTGCAAATTTGAAAAGCATTTTTGTCTCAGGGGTAAGGATTTTGTGTAATTTTTAAATTAAAAAAAATATATAGTGTTAAAGCAAGCAATTTTATTTAACCAGCTTTCGTACCGTAATTAAAATCAAAATGATTTCATTTGATGATTTCCTGCTGTATTTTGCGGCTGATACATCTCTTTTCAAAGACAAACAATAGTCTGCCAACATATTTATATTTCGATTCCACTTTACCTGATATCGTTTCTCCAGAGTAGATATTTCTTGATGGAATCGCTCACCGTGTTCATCACTCACAGCCCCAAAATGTTCTGGAAAGATATCCAAATGCAAGAAAATGCATTTTTAGGGACGTATTACATCCTAAAGCCTTATTATTTTGTAGAAGATCAGAAACCAGCTCTCTGTAGTTTTCTGCTTTTTTATTTCCAAGGAATTCTTCCACTACATTTTTTAAAGAAATCAATCCAAGCTGATTTTTCGGTTCCATTTAAACATTCCTCAAAGTCTTGATGCTTCATAAACTCCCTTATTTGTGGACCAACAAATACAGCTTTAATTTTTGCATCACTGATCACTGATTTAACATTCTTTTTAAATTTACATGTTATTCCAGTGATTTTTGTGATGCAGAAATAACAGTCAATTGAATGAGGACTCCACACAGGAACAGCTAAGAGCATATGTCGTGACTGCCCATTAATCCAGCCACAAAGCAATGTAACACAGAAGGAACAGCATATATGGTCACCAACTTGGCACCCAAAATGAAGACAATATCCCTTTTTTACTAAGGAAGTAATGCTTATTCTTTGACTCTTTAAAGTTAGTTCACCACACACATAACAAAAATTGTTTGGATGGTTTTCACAATTTCGCGACATATTAAAGATGCTAAGAGGTTCGAACTAAATTAATATAGACACCTAACTAGGCCTGCTCACAGATGTAGACTGATGAGAGGAATCCAGAGGGGACTCATGTCAGGGGGCCAATTTTTTGACTGAGCCGGTTGAAACTTGTTGGCTAAACATGCTTTAAGAGTTCAGTCGACTTATTTGTTATCTCTATTGCATCCAATATTATCGTGCATTGGTGGTGAGCTTTATTTAATGCAAATAAATACAATATTTTAATCAAGACACGTTCATAGCTATGAAATATCGCTTTTTTTTTTTCTTTTTTTTTTTACAAATTTAAAACAACAAAAAATCTGAGACCCATGGACAACTTTGATGGACATATTCGGAATTACCATAGCAAAATACATATGAGACAGCCAGATTTACCCATTTAACAAAAATACTGTTGACCAGTGTAATTAAAGTGGAGTTAATATTTTTAAATCTACAAAATAATTACCAATATTATTAAGAAACCCTACCTATGGTTTGTATCCAGAAGGCAAAATAAGATTCTTCCTTTTCGATAACTATTTCGTTAATATTTATTTCTATATTAGCAAAGTTAAGTAAAGGTCCAAAGGATTAAAAAATGAAACATTTAACTGCAATTTTCTCTGTCGTTGTAGAAGTAGGTACGCTCAACTTGCAATTGTGACAGGCCAAAAGGGAGAATGGTAATATTGTGAGTCCAGTCGAGTGCGAGAAGACTGTAACGATGACGAGTGTTGTAGCAGTGACAGGGATGGTAAGAGCCAAGGGACAAGATTATGAGATGATAGAGTCTGGTTATGAGAACAATAGAGTTTCGAAACGTCGCCAAAATAAGTTGTTATTTTAATGACTGAACCTCAACAACCATAAACATCTAATATTAACAGTCAAGAAAATATCATGCATGTTTATATGTATAAATGGGGGCAACTTTGAACAAGTGAGGCTACTATAAATAAACGCCGTTTTAAAACGAAAATCTTTCTGAGCGGCTCAATTTACAAGCTAACATTCTCCAGTTTGATCTATATATTTAAGGTTTCAACACAGAATGTGCTGCGATCGCGATAAGAGACGTTTTCCTTGTGTGTTTTGTTTGGTAAGGTCCAATAACTAAATCAAGTTTATGTTAATAGATAGATAGCTGTAAGTTAGTAGTTAATTTAATAGCTGTATCTTTACAAAAGTTATCAACATTGTTAAAAATAATTCTATTTTCATCAACAAATTTGGTGATGAAGTGAACCCAACTGGCGGATTTACGGTCAAATCATTTTACTAAAAAGTGAATTGTTTTAAATCTTTTTTTACTCAAAACAATAGAAAAACTTTAAAAACATTTTTAACAAACGTACATTTGATAATTGATAAGTTAAATAGAAGAAGACTCCGAGAGAAGCGTTTTTGAGTAGAAACTCATCCTTCTTCAAAGTAGCCCTTTAGTTTTTTATTTAATTTATTCCTCCTGAAATGCTAGTATGAGGTATTACCATATGGTAATGTCTAGCAAAAACAAAAGAAGTCGGTCCCTGGAGTCCAAACCTAGTCCGATAAAATCCAGATCGAGAGAACAAAAGAGAGCCATTGTAATTCGGCGCCTCCACCAAACTACTCCAGCAGACATTATAGAAGAAGAACTTACTTAAGCCTTTAAAGGTTGCCAAATTATAAATGTGATCAAAGATAACAAAATGAATCCTGGAACGGGTAACAAAATACCCTTGCCATTACTTTTTGTTGACCTCGAGCCAACTCCAGGAGTAGAAAAAAATTATGATGTAAGGCGGCTCCATTATACGAATGTAATTATAGAGAAACCGTATCCAAAAAGGGACATTGTTTAATGTCATAACTGTCAAGTGTATGGACACACTAAGCGCTATTGTCATCATATGCCTAGATGTGTGAGGTGCGGCGATCCACATAAAACCGAAGATTGCAACAGGCCTCGCGATATTCCAACTGTATGCGCTCTATGCTACCAGGGCCATCCGGCGAACTATAAAGGGTGCGAAACTTATAAGAAGCTCAAGGCTCGCTTCCAACCAGCTCAAGGAAGGAATGAAGAAGTGAGGCAAGCAAGAAGACAGCCATCTAGACCAGTAAATGGAGCATCTCCTATGCTAGTATGATGGGTGGCAGAGCTACCTACTGGAACAGGGGCCATGCCACAACCCCAGCCTCAAAACATTTATCACGAACCCATACATCCAACCCCTAACCAAATCCCTCAGCCTCAAACTCAACCCCATAAAAATCCTATAATCCAGCCCGATAAAAACAACACATCTACAGTTCCTTATTTTCCCCCTCCTCCCAATGCTATTGATATCTCATCAATACTAAACTCTTTCCTCTCAGAATTCCGATCCATGATCACAACTCTCATATCACTCCTAACCAGTGCATTATCCAACATTATCATTCCCACCCAAAGAAATCCCTAAATGAAACCTTCCCTGTCCATTCTCTGCTTGAATGCGAATGGTATTCAGAATCATACTGACGAGTTGACAGCACTACAACACGACAGTAACATTGAACTCGACTAAATAGTAACAGAACATTCAAAATAGCACAATACGAAACCTATAGGACGAATCACCCGGACGGAAAAGCCCATGCTGGCACTGCCGTCATCATCCATAATTCCCTCTCCCATTATTTATTACCTTTAGCAAATCATAATTTCCTACAAACAACTGCAGTTGTTATCAAAACCTTCCCTTTCCCTCTGACAATAGCTGCAGCTTATTGTCCTCCTGAAAAAAATTCAGTTCCTTCCTTGATTCACTTGGAAACCACTTCCTTCTAAATACCGGTGCAGACCTAAATGCCAAACACCAACAGTGGGGTGCCAGAATCACCAACTACCGTGGCCGAACTATATTGTCGGCACTTAATTCCAACCATTGCCACTACATTTCTCCCTGTTCTCCTACCTACTGGCCGACAGATCCCACTCGTAATCCTGACCTCCTTGATTTCTTCATTCATACAGGTTTAGGTGCTATTAATCATTCCATCAAACGCTTAGACAACCTCTCCTTTGATCACAGCCCTCTAATCCTTACCTTATCCTTATCACCGATACCCTAACATCCTCCCCCATCATTTATTAGAGGCCCAATAAACTGGAACCCTTTTCTACAAATATTAACTGATTCCATAGACCTCAGAGTATCCTTGAGAACATCCCAAGAACTCGATGATGCAGCCAACTCCTTTACGAATTTAATTCAAGAAGCAGCTTGGAATCTTTTCCTCAACCATCCTATATCAATCGTAAAAAAAATCCTTTACCACAAGAACTAATAGACCTTATCCAAATCAAACGTCATTTTAGATCCCTATGGTAAACAACCAGGCATCCTGATGATCGGAGAACATATAACCACTACAACAAATTAGTTAAAAAGAAATTGGCTTCCTTTAGATCCCAATCCTACAACTCCTATCTTTCCTCCCTCTCTACCTTTGACAACTCCCTCTGGAATGTAACCAAAAAAGTCCTTAAATATCAAAATATATCCCTCCCTCTCGGGCGTTAAGAATCCTGGGCTGCTTCAGATGAGATCAGAGCAGAAGAATCTGCCAAGCACCACTCCAGCACATTTATTTCCCATTCCGAACAAATCCCCTCCAACACTACTAAAGTTCATCAATTCCTCGCTTCACCAATTTCTCTCTCCTTACCCCCCTAAAGCAGTTAACCCCTCTGAAGTCAAATTCCTATTAAAAAAATTGAAAACCCGCAAATCACCTGGATATAATCTAATTACCACCCAAATCCTCCGACAACTCCCTCAAAAAGCGATCCTCTTCCTTACTTACATATACAACTGTATACTTCACAAGACCCACTTTCCTCTGATATGGAAACACTCCATCATCATTCTTTTCCTGAAACCAGGTAAACCTCCCAACAAAACCTCATCATATAGACCTATAAGTCTCCTTCCCATCCTTTCAAAAATCTTTGAATAAATCCTTCTAAACCGTATCCTACCCATACTCGAATCTCAAAGCATCCCTTCCCATCAATTTGGATTCCGGACTGGTCACTCCACTGTTCAACAAGACCTTCGTGTTGTTGATCATATATCCTCTGCCCTTTGAAAACAAACAGTATAGCACTGGTGCATTTCTGGATGTAGCGCAAGCCGTCGACCGGGTGTGGCACCAGGGCTTGCTCTTCAAGCTCAAGACCCATTTACCCCAATCCCTATACCTAGTCCTACAATTCTATCTCTCAAATCCTTTCGAGTCCGCTGTGGCTCAGAGTTATTAATTAATTAATGAAGCCAAATGCAGTCATATAACTTTTACCCTTCGCCGCAAATCCTGTCACCCATCATATTCCTATACCTATATCCGACACAGTACGCTACCTTGACTTTCATCTTTACAAAAGACTAACTTGGAACCCTCACACTAGAGTCAAACGACATAAACTCAATAGGAGATTCAGCCAACTTTACAGACTACTAGGCAGGAATTCTCATCTTTTATCTTTTGTTATTACCAACTCCTAATATACAAAACAATATTAAAATCTATTTGGACCTACGGACTTGAACTGTGGAGGACAGCAAAACAATCCAATATCAAACGCAATCAACTTTCCAATCCAATGTCCTCCGAACAATTGTCAATGCACCTTATTATGTTACTAATAAAACTCTACACGATTACCTAAAAATACATTTTGTCCTTGATCTCATTCCTTCAAAATTCTGGAAATTTCATCAAGATCTATCCCATCATCCCAATCCTCTAGCCCACTCCCTATCCATTCTTAACCATCCCAATAACCCTCCCAGAAGGTTGAAACGGCTATTGCCCCGACACCTTTTGTAATATAATGTTAAGCTGCAGTCCTTGTACTGACCAGCTTCTCCACTGATTCCCTGAGCATATGTGGCTATAGCGCTCCCACTCAGCCTCCACTATTATGAGTGATGCAGCTGAGAGAGCAGCGCTGGGATCTCTTGAGGTCTGGCCTTGACTCCCAATAAGTGGGGGAATAGGCTCGATTCGGGGTTCCCCAGGCTGAGTGTGTCTGTATTGTACATATAGTAAGAATGTATCTTTTTTTTTTTTTTTTTTTTTTTTTTTTTTTTTTTTTTTTTTTTATTTTTCATTTTATTTTTGATGATTGAATTATTAGTTTTATTTTATAATTATTATTTATTCTTATTTTTCTCTTCTATTATCATTAATTTTGTGTGTATGAGTACTTGTATATATTGTATGAATGAATACATCTTTAGCACTGTCACCTATTGCCTACCAAAAAACATAGACTTTTACAACAGTACGGGGTTTTTAGTATGCTGGCATTTGTATTTGACATGACTTATATCAATTTAATTATATGGGTCTGATTGCAAATTAGTCAGCTATCAGTTGAGAAAAATAAATGTTGGATCGGACGAATAGTTTTTGGGGTTATAACGAAAAATTTGCCAAAAAAACTTAGACTTCACAAAAGTACGGGGTTTAGCGTGCTGGCAATGTTATTTAACATTATTTTATATTAATTTAATATATGGGTCTGATTGAAAATTTAGTGAGCTATCACTTGAGAAAGATAAATTTTGGATTGGACGAATAGTTTGGTGTTATAACGAAATATGGTGCCAAAAAAAAACTTTAACTTTAGAATAGTAACCGGTTTTTAGCATTGCTGGCATGGGTATTTTACAGAGCTTGACCAAAATTTTATATATTGGGGTCTGATTTTAAATTTAGTCAGCTATCACTTGAGAAAGATAAATTTTGGATTGGACGAGTAAGTTTTGGGGTTACTATGTAAAATAAACCAAAAAACATAGACTTCACAACAGTAAGGGTTTTAGTGTCAAGAACTGGTATTTTACATGACTTTATATTAATTTAATGGTATGGTCTGATTTTGAAAATTTAGTAACTATCACTTGAAAAGATAAATTTTGGATTGGAGGAGTAGTTTTGGGTTACAATGTAAATGTACCAAAAAAACATAGACTTCACAACAGTATTACGGGGTTTTAGTGTGCTGGCATTGGTATTTCACATCACTTTAAAATCCATTTAATATATGGGTCTGATTGAAAATTTAGTGAGCTATCACTTGAGAAAGATAAATTTTGATTGGAGGGAGTATGTTTTGGGGTTAAAATGTAAAATGTACCAAAAACATAGACTTCACAACAGTACGGGGTTTTTAAGTGTGCTGGTCATTGGTATTTGAACATGACTTTTATATTAATTTAATATATGGTGTCTGATTGAAAATTTAGTGAGCTATCACTTGAGAAAGATAAAATTTTGGATTGGCACGAATAGTTTTGGTGTTATAACGAAATAGGTGCCAAACAAAACTTTAACTTTACAATAGTACGGGGTTTTTAGCATGCTGGCATGGGTATTTTATTGTGTTCGACCACAATCATGTGTAGAAATGTGATAGAAAAATTATGTAAAGAAGAGAGGATACCCCGAGTAAGAGCGTGTAATCACCGGTTAATTACCCTGAGCGGCCCCTGTAGAGTAGAAGGTGAGATAGAGGTACAATTAGACAGGTGAGGAAAAGAAGGGGAAGAACTTACGGTACACGTGGTAGAGGACATGCCTCGGGAATACGGAGGAATTGTTGGATGCGACCTTTTGGGGAAAATCGGAGCACGAATAAAGGGTGTGGGTGATCATTGGGTGGTTCGGATCGGACAGAGGAAGTACGAGGGCGGGAAGGGTCGAGAGGTGAAGCATGCTTTGGTAGGAGTCATAACCCGGAAGGGAGATGGGCGTCAGACATTAAAACAAGTGTTATCGGACGTATTTTTCAAGGAAGGGGAGGCGCTGATAGTTACGGGGGAAACGCTATACGAAATTCCGCTGAAACAAGATCGCGTAACTTACGTGAAAGAACGGAGGTACCCTCAGGCGTTACGCCAGCACATACGGGAGGAACCCGACAGTCTGAAGAGACAAGGGATCATTGTCAATAGTATATCACCGTTCAATAGCCCTTTGTAGGCTGTTAAAATGAAAAGTGAGAAGGGGGCATCGCGGGAAAAATATCGAGTGGTCGTGGATTTTCGGAAGTTAAACGAAAACACGGTAGACGAGAAGTACCCAATACTCCGGTTCGAAGACATATCGGATAGGTTAGGAGGGGCGACCGTGTTTAGGACTTTAGATTTGAAGGCGGGATACCATCAAATAAGGATGCACCCCAAAGACCAACATAAGACGGCGTTTACTTTCGAAAGAGGCCACTAAGAATTTACGAGGATGCCGTTTGGCTTGAAAAACGCACCGATCACTTTTCAGAGACTAACGGACGAGTTTTAAAGAGGACTGGACGAAGGGACATGCCAAGTTTACATGGACGACTTACTGATATTCAGCAAGGACGAGACGGGACACATTGAGGACTTGAGACAGGTATTCAACAGACTTCGACAGTTCGGTTTAAAATTATCGGACGAGAAGCCAACCCTGGGGCAAGACCAAATCAACTTTCTGGGTCACACGATTTCCAGGGAGGGAGTAAGGCCGGACGTAAAGAAGGTAGAGGCCATAAGGAGGATGGCCATTCCGTCGGATGTGAAAGGGGTACGGAGGCTCCTGGGGACATTGAATTACTATCAGCGGTTTGTTCCGGCAATGGCGAAGCACCTCGTACCTCTGAATGACTTGCTGTAAAAGGGACGCCAAATCGTTATTACCTCGGAAATCGAAGACAACATCCGGAAGTGCATGGTGAGACTCCAAGAGGAACCGGTTCTCACATTTCCTGACTTTATGAAAGCCTTTACAATTACGACGGACGCTAGTGAGTATGCATTGGGGGCCGTGTTATCCCAAGAGGGGGATAAAGGGGAGCAACCCGTAGCATACGCGAGTAGACGTCTAACGGAGACCGAGGTGATTTAGAACGGGAATTGTTAGGTGTAGTATGGGCGGCCGAGCACTTAAGACCGTACGTGCTTGGGCGGAAGTTTAAGGTGTTAACGGATCATCGGCCGTTAATGTGGGTAGGAAAGTTGAAAGAGTCGTCGGCCAGGGTCATCCGGTGGAAGGAACTATTAAGCCAGCACAATATGGAAGTTGTATACAGCCAGGGAGGGAAAATATCGTAGCCGACTGGCTGTCGCGAGCCTTACAGGTGAATGCGATAGAGCCGGAAGCTGGGGAACATTCTGGAGGAATCCAGCGTTTTATTCGGGAGTGAACACCGGAAGGAGAAGGGGAGCGAGATTCGAAAGCAACGGGAAATGAGAGGGGAGTAGCACAGGAGGAGGGTTCGGAGGGGGAAAGAGCAGAAGAAATAGAGGACATCATAAACGACAAACACAGAAAGATCATTTGGAAGAAGAGTACGACAGGACTGACAAAGGAGGAATATTCGAAGTACGGGAAATTCAGTATAACTAACGTTCGATCAAAGGCAGGACTGGGGGAGGATATGATCAGGAAAATTCTGAGATCTGAATCTCGACCGGGAGAAACTTTTTACCTATATGTCGGTAATGCAGTTTTGTGAGAGAAAATAAAACGGTTGTGGAGAACGGAAAGGATAGGATTGGATAGTACATTCATTCGGTAAAACCTTATGGTAGAGACGGTGAAGGAGGCAGATCGGCAGAAAGAGATCACGATAGCGTATCATGAGGGTAAAAGAAATCACCTGGGAGTGCAGGAGACCTTGCAGGCCTTAAAGCGAAGGCACTTTTGGGTGAAAATTACGGGAAACTTTTGAAGAGGTGGTCCGATCGTGTATAATAAGCAACACGACAAAATACAACCGACATCCTCCAACCGGATGACAGGAAGAGACGGAGACACCCTTCGGACCACTGACAGACTTACAAATAGACACGTTTACCTGGAAAGGGTATAATTGGATAACTGCCATTGACATTTTCAGTAAAATACTGATGGCATACCCAGTGGAATAGGGGATAACTTTGGTAGGGAATTCGATAATGCCCGGCTCAGGACGGAGATGCTAGGATTAGGTGTGGCATGGCACCTGAAAACTCCAGGACACCCGGAAGGCCGGGGGGGGGGGGTTGAACGTTTACATAGCACGCTAGGTGACCACCTTCGCTTTTTTAGGCAGAGAAGGGTTTAGAGGTGGGTATGGCAATGCCTAAAGCAATTGTAGTGTACAATCACTCTATTCCAGGGGCGACAGGGTTTTCACCGTTCTAAATGCTATTCGGTCTTAGGAGGGATACCCGTGGGGCAGTAGTGGATGAGGAATTCGCGGCGACGTTGGTGGCGAACAGAGTAGTAGTATTCGGGGAAAGATAGGAGAAAACGCGGAGGAAGCTCTTGGCAGAGAAGAATAGAAGGGTGAACCGCGAGAATCTCAAACTAGAGGATAAGATGGAAAAGAACACAATTGGGACAATTGTGTACCGGAAGGTAGTGTCGAACTGAAGGAAGGAAGATGTGCGATATGACGGGCCCTTCAAGGTCGTTGCTATTTGATAGCATAACGTGGTCACCATCCATAGTATTGAAGATCCTCGGAAACGAAGGACGGTGCACCTGGAACAGTCAAAGGTTCCATTGATGTAATTTTTTTTTCCGTTTCCTTTGTGACCTCGTTTATCTCGTTTTTTTTTCCACGTTTCTCGTTGATTATCGTTATTTCTAGTGTTTAACTTTTTGTCTATTCGTTTCATTCGTTTATCATACTCGTGTTTACTCTTTTTCGTTACGTAGATTTCGAGGGGTATCCTCTTTTCTAGGCCTGGAAACTTATATAAATAGAAAATGACGTAAGTGATTAAGAGAAGTATAACAGTTTTTGTGTTTTGTTCTCTTTTAGTTTTTATTTATTTATTTTTTTTTTTTTATTTTATTGAGTGAGTACCTGTGAAAGTATTGTATAAGTCTTGAGTTTTTTATATTTATTGAGGTTTTTTATTTTTATTTTATATTTTAATATGGTTGGTTGTTATGCGAGTTTACGAGTTGGTTGTTTTAATGTGTTAGGAGTTTACGAGGATTGTTCGTTAACTGGTGGGGAGGGGGGGGGGGAGTTAAGGTGTATAAGGGAATAATATACATCTTAATCCCTAAACTTAATCCCACCTTAGTAGCTGTTTGGACTCTGTTGAGTTAGGACGTCTTTATCTAGCTGTGCTCTGAGGGATTAGTGACACCCACAGATAAGATTTATATTTACTTTGTTTCTTTCATTTTAACTTTTATTTGTATAATTATTTCTATTTCTTTTTTAGTAATTGTGATTGTTTTCTTTTCTTTATATAACTTTTTATGGCATCAAATAGTGATGGGAGGGACGTGCCTCCTGACAAAGATGAATTACCCAATAAAATGATTACAGATGAAAAAGTTTTCGAGCCTTTAACGTATAGTAAATTTGATTCAGCTCCTTTTGTTGTTTTTATAGAATCAATGATACAAAACCGTAATCTAGGCAAATTACACCGTCAGCTTCGGTAGTAAATTATTTAGAAATTTTTCCCAATTTAGAAACCAAATCTCCACCATGCGATCAATAGGGAAAAATAGAATAAAAGTTGAATTAAAAGATAGAGAAAGCTTTAACTCTTTAATATCAGAAATTAATAAAAATAAAGATGAACATCTTAGAGCGTACGCACCGAGATTTCTTGTTGAGAAAAAAAAAGGGATTTTGAGGGGAATTCCTAAAGAAATGACAGAAGAAGAATTAGTTAACCATTTGGAATCGGTTAATTACGGTGAAAATTTGAAAATTGTTTCTGCCCGTAGATTATTAAGGAAAATTGCTGACGAAAACAACGAGTCTAATCGTGTTCCTACTGAATCAGTGATTATTACTATCAGAGGCATAGAGTTCCCTAGCTTTTTAAGCCTTTTTAGGGTCATTTGCCGGGTGGACCCCTTTGTTCCCCGATTAATAAAGTGTTATAACTGTCTCCGCTGGGGACATGTGGGGAAAAATTGTAAAAATGTGATTAGGTGCGCGAAGTAACAAAATGTATTCACTGTAAAGCAGAACATTCGTCTATTGGATATGATCAATGCCCTGAATATTTAAAGCAGCAATCTATTAAAAATCTTATGATGAATGAGAACATCACTTTTGTCGATTACTGGCAAATCGTTCCGAGCAGCCTTAGTTAGTAAAACTCCTAACCTAAAAAATGATAACTCTTTTCCTAGCTTACATTATGCAAATCGTGTACCACCAAAGAGACCGAGAAACATTTCACCTGTACTTGTCGATCAGACTATTGAAGAGCTTTACAGTTGAATGCAATGGAGCCAGAAGCCGGGGAGTATTCGGGAGTGGACACCGGAAGGAGAAGGGGAGCGTAAGTCGTAAATAACGGAAGACGAGGTTAAAGTAGCGCGAGAGGAGAGCTCGGATGGGGAGATATTTGTAAAAATAGGGGATTTAGAGGACATAATTAACAATTAACATTAATTAACAAATACATGAATTTAAGCGAAGGTGTTTTTGGGTGAAAAGGCGGAAGACTATTGAGGAGGGGATACAATAGTAATAAGACGAAATATGAATGTCATCCCCCAACCGGAAAGACAGGAAGAGACGGAAACACCAATAGGACCACTAACAGACTTACAAATAAACACTGTCACATACGAAGGTTATAAATGTATGTAACTGTCTTAGACATTTTCAGCAAAGTAGCGTTGCCATTCCCCGTTGAGAATAGGTCGGCTGAACCTTCCGAACCTGGTTTCAATTCGATGGAGTAACGGAGAGGATAACATCGGACGGAGGCCGGGAATTTGACAACGCCAGTGTCTGTTCGGAGATGCGGAAGTTGGATATGGCATGGCATCTGAATACTCAAGGACACCCGAAAAGTCGTGGGGTGTCGTACCTCAGGGTTCGCGATGGGATGGAAAGGGTCGCAATTCGAACTATTATGTATCGGAAGGTAGTGTCGAACCGGAGTAACGAAGATATATGATGGGCCCTTCAAAGTCGCTGCGATTCGGGAACATAATGTTGTCACCATCCAGAGTATACAATATACCCGGAAACGAAGGACGGTGCATCTGGAACAACTAAAGATTTCGTTAAAGTGATTTTTTCGTTTCTTGGTTATTATCGTTTCTTTTGTCGTTTTGAGTCGTTTCTTATTGATTATGGTCATTTTTCGTTATTTCTCGTGTTTCATTTTCAGCGTATTAACCTCATTCGTTTTGTTCGGTTCTCATATTTTTGTTTCCCGTTTTCATAAGACGGATTTCGAGGGGTTTCCTCTTTTCTGTGCAAGGAGACTTGTGTAAATAGTGATGATGTAATTAATTAGGAGAAGTGTAACAGCTTTTTTAGTTTTGTACTGAGTGAGATCGGAAAAGTGCCTTTCAAAGTATTGTAAAAGTTTATGTTATGTACAGAAGTGTTTTTTTTTAATTCATTTTTTTGGTGATTATGATTGGTTACTTTGGCCTGTGTTAGGAGTTTACGAAGATTGTTAATAAACTGGTTGGTGGCTCCCTAATTTCCTTTATTTATTTATATTTTTCTTCTGGGCGAACTTAACACTTACACACATATATACATAAATAAACTATATATACTATATATACAGTAAGGAAAAACTGTTATATACAAAGTTGATTTAAGGAAAAATTTCCGATGTTACATATAGTGAAGCATGGAGGTAAATAATATTTGTTGAGGGAAAAACAAAAACAAAAAAAAGTGATGAAAAGAAATAAAATGAAAATTGTCTGAATAAAAGAGAAAAAATTGTCATAAGAAGGTTGTTGAAACAGGCTAAAGTTTTATATTGATATACTAAGATGAAATTCATAAAAGCATCCAGCCGTATAATTAGATAGCATCCGACAGGAGGTGGCGAAAGAGGGGTGTTTAAAAAGTTCCCAGGGAAGGTGCATTACGAATAAGTTGTTTGGTAAAAAACAGCTAATATTAGATGGTGTTTATGATAAAATTACATATAAAAATAGCGAACACTTTCCGAAATCATTGGAAATGTTTAATAAAACTTATGTTAATAAATGTTTAAGTGACCTTTATTTTCGGAAGTAATTATTTCATGAAATATTGGTTTTTTGTATTGTTCTTTTATACTCCACCTAGGGTAGCAAGGATGGGCCCTCTTACATGTTAGCAACCTATTCTATACAGACTACAGAAAATGTCTAAAACTGACGAATATTCTAACATTGAGACATACATGAGAAAAAGACGTCTTAAATTCTATAGTCATATAATGAGGCTTCTTGATCACATACCTACAAATATAATATTAAAATACATAGCATCTCTTTTTAATGGAGAAGAGTGATCCAAAATGTTAAAAAAGACTTAGAATCAGCCAAAATTACTAATGAAGAAATAGACAAAAGAATCAATTTTAGAATAAAATTTGAAAAATAGGAGGTTAAACCAGAGACAAAACTGATTTCGCGCAAAAATATGAAAAACTGGAGGGCAAATAAAAAGGTTGTTCTTTGTTTAGCCCTTTTGTTTCCTAGATTTTTGAACTCTATCATGAGAAGACGGTCCTCCTAATTTTTGATTCCTCTCCAACTTGGATTAGAGATTCAGAAGACGTTTATTGAGTGCCATTTTTTCTGATTCACAACTGGTTTTAGGTTTGCTTTCAACACCCTTTCGACTGCTCAACAACATCGCTGATCATCACTGTTGTGAATATATATTTTGCCACATCCGCAGAAATAATTTAATTTATTATCTTCATATCATAAAAAAAAAAAAAAAAAAAAAAAAAAAAAATTATTTCCGGCTCACATGTCGGTTCCAAGAGTTCTTATCGTGTAAGATGAGGCAACACTGGCAACATATCATCATATATAAAAATATAGAGTCGACCCTCGTAAAATCGAAGATACAAAGACCTATATTGAAGGATTCTATATATATTATAGCGACTCTTACTCGAGAGTTCGAAATATTAAGAGCTAGAGAAAAAAAATCTATGATATATGGTATAACTACTTATTTGCATTGCAACGAATAAAATAAATTAAAAAATATTACATAATTATTTTTATTATCATTATTGGTACTCGGAATAGGAAGCCAGCTGATGATCATAAGTAGGTCAAACTGTACAGAGAGGCCTTTGATAAATGTTCAGATTGTATCTTAGAAACAAGAACTCTTTGTCTGGAAAGTATACGGCAGATAAATTTAGGGGGTGGAAAATCAAGAATAAAAAAATAGTTGTTAATAGATTTGGGACAAAGATTAATCAAGCCTTTATTTTTTTGTAACGGTATCATTTCCTAATGCGTGCTTATCTGTTTAATGTACAAAAAGATAGGTTTAAGGCTTTGGGTTCGATATTTTGAAGATTGATGCATAAGAAGCGATCGACAGGTCTCTGATTAGATGTAATATAAATCAAGAGTAACACAACAGATAGATGACTAACTCAGAAAGGATATAGCTGACTTTATATCAATTGCTACAACGAAAGTTTTGCCTCGGTTCATAAATCAATAGATTCAGAATATTATATCCTCTTCTACACAAATGATCAACAATCGAAACGAGACTAATTATAACTACTTACACTTACTAAAACCCTTAAGGACCAACGCTAATGAAATTTAAAAGACAACTGTAAAGATACACATTAATAACACAGATTTTCTTGTGAAAAACATAAAGATACAACACTCCTTGAAATGTTAGTAACAAAAAAAAATCATGAATGTCTGCGCATTAGCACGGTAATAAACCAAAATTCACCCTTGAAATAAATTGTTTCATTACAAAACAGGGCCACCAAAAGATTGCCAGAAATTACTAAAAGGAGTTTGTTCCTTACCTTATGCCAAAAAGCAGTTAATAAAGAGATCTTGTTACACAATTTTTATAGTCCACATGAGGAGTATAACTCAATCATTTTCATAGTACCTATAACCCATCCACTTTATGCCCTTTTATATTTAAAAGGCGTAACCAGAAGGAACAACGATAATATGTATAATTTATCTATATAGACCATTTAAGTTACTAAAACCTAAATAATGATCTCAGTATACCTTTCTTCCTTGGTCCATATCCCTCAAACTCCATTAAAACCGTTCAAATTATTTCAACCCTCTGGATTATTCGTTATCCGGTTCCACACACCCCTATAAACAACATCGCATATTAAAACGGCAATAGCCCCAATAACTATTGTAAATATTTATTTTATTGGCGTTCTGGCAATGATCAGCGTCTCCGCTCAAGTCCTAAGCGACTGTAGCATATAGTACAATCAATAAAGGTAAAAAAATAAGCTTTGTCGCAACAAATTAGGGAAAAGGTAAATTTTTGCAGGGTTTTAGTACATAACGTATAAACGTAAAAAAAACCAAGTCCCAACCCATATCCCTTTTGCTTTTCCCCTCACCCCTTATGCAACATTACACGAACGGTACTCTAGTTATATACTTACAGCACGAAAAATAATGATGTTATCGGAGTGTTCTTTTTTTTCTTTTACTCCTTGCAATATTGTAAACAAATTATATTGTAAACTCGTTTATGTAGATAGCTTAATTTCTCGGACTAAGAGAGCAGGATTATCAAGGTCTTACTGTATGTTGAAAAATTAACATTAAAGTTTTATAAATGTTAGCTAGTCCACTTTCAATTTTTTAAACATTTTTTTCCCTTAGTTGCACTTCAATTAGAACATGTTTCGGCAATAAAATATTTGGCAGCCAAAATGCTTTTTTTGCCTACAACGCGTTGTATAGTTTTTTGCATTATGACTAACATCAAGAGCATACATAGTTTTCTGAAGTTATATCATGTACCTGAAAAACCACCACCAGATCTAAAAGAGTGTAAAGTAATAAATTACAAAAAGGAATGGTTTCGATTGGGAGGGGGATAATAATTTTTCGCGAAGTTACGTGCTTGGGAAAAAATGGAGATATTGGCCAACTTGCCATCAGTCTCACAGCTCCGCGAAAACAAGTCGTACTATTTTATAACTCTGAAACTATTTGTCCGATACAACATTACTTTTTTTCATCTTAAAGCTGATGAAATTTACTATAAGAATCTATAAGTGAAGTTTTAATCAAACCCCGTAAAATGTACATGCCAGCCCACTAATAAAAACATACTATTGTAAAATCCAAATTTGTTTGGCACGCTCTAACTCCTCAAATATTTGTTCGATCCCAAATTTCTTTTTCCTATCTCAAAGCTGATTAAATTCGCTATCAGATGCTATTTATGTAAATTGTAATTGTAAATTTAACCACCTTTCAGATTGAAAAAAATATTTTGAATCGGACAAATACTTTCGGAGTTATAATATCCCATATAATATAATATCCCAGACGCCTAAAAACCCGTACTGTTGTTAAATCCATGGTTTTCGGCACATTTATCATTATAACTAACCAAGTTTTAAACCTCCTCAAAAAACCATCCTCCTGTTATACATATATATATTTATACAGGGTGTCCCGAATTTAAATGGCAAAACTTCAGGAACTTATAGGGGACTGAAAAACTAAGACAAAAAGTCCTTTAGAGATTTTCTAGTTTTTGCTTAGTTTTAGAGAAAATCGCAAAAAAAGAAACAAAACAAGTTTTCATTTTTATACTTATTTGTTTACATTTATATTTATGTTATGTTCTTTTTAATGTAAATATTGCTCAAAATGTTGTCTTCTTACACCAATGCAAGCATTACATCTAGCACTCACTTGATAAATTGCAGCTAAACATTGTTCTGATGATATTTGGTGCACTGCATCAATGATTAGGTCTCTTAATTGCTCTCTTGAGTTGATTGACACCGAATAAACTTTCTGCTTCAAGGTTCCCCATACGAAGAAATCCATGGGTGTCATATCAGGTGACCTGGTTGGCCAAGGTACTACTCCTCCACGTCCAATCCACCGTTGTGGATAATTTATATCCAGCCAAGCTCGAGCAACTCTGCTATAATGAGCTGGACATCCATCGAGTTGGAACCACATATCAATGCGCTGCTGTAAGGGAATGTCATCTAAATAATTAGAAAAGTCATTCTCCAAAAAATGTGTAAATGTGATACCATTCAATCTCCCAGGTAAAAAATATGGTCCCACCAGTAATCCGTTCCAAATTCCAAGCCAACCGTTAATAGCAAATTCGTGCTGAAACCTATTCTCTCTAATAGCTCTGGTATTTTCAAGAGCCCATACATGATAATTTCAGGTAACAAACATTAACAATTCCTCCTCTTGTAAAGGTAGCTTCATCGGTCCATATAATTTTTAATGGAAATAAATTATCATCGCGAATTTTGTCAAGAAACCAGTTACTAAAATTCAATCTCTTGACATAATCTTGAGGTTATAAATTCTGAACTTTTTGAAGATGGTATGGGTAGCGATTATCACCTTTCAAAGTTCGCTATATTGCTTGCCGGGATATTGCTAATGCAGCAGATGCTCTTCGGATGCTAGTCTCAGGATTGTTATCGAAGTGGCGTTGGACACAATTTTTTCTTCGATTATCTGCTCTTATTGCTGCCTGGAATTGGTCGCACATTCCAAAACACAAATTTGACAAAAAAATGATGCCTGATTGAGATTTTCTGACTTCGGATTCGTGTTCAGCGCACTTCAAAACGTAATGAAACAACATTTTTGTTGAAGGAAATATTTTGATGTGAATATTTATATTTCAGAGTTTTTTCCGCGTTTGCCCCACTGTGCGCTGAGTACAGCTGGTAATAATATAAAACGTTATATAACTACAATCTATAATGTAGTAATAGTGAAAGAAGTAAATTATACTAATAGTAATGTTGCTATAAGTAAATAATTTCTTTATTAAAAGTCTGAACCATTTGTGAATTCGTCAAAATGTAACTATCCAAATCAATATCTATTTAATCAAACGTCACTTTTTCCCTCTCACTGTAGTATATTTTTTGATTATATATTTCATACATTGGACCAATCTAATATTTTTCCACTATTCTTCATTGTTTAAACTACAAGTCTGTCAAGTTTCATAGGTTTATGCATTAAAACAAATCCACAGTGACCCAAATTGTAGCTCAATAGAAATAGGTCATTTTGGGGTAGAGTAATATTGTCCATTTTTAGAAGGCCTCAGAGTCACAAATAAAAATGAAATTGAAATAAACAAACTGGAAATGTTAGTACCAACTAATAATGAATATAATTATAAACATCACAAAAATAATAATGTCATTTTTAGAATTTTTTCTGTGTTTGCCCCGCTGTGCGGCGTGCGTTGCTACGCGCTTAACAAATTTTATTTAAATTTCTGTTCAACAATAAATGTTATCCACGAACTGTTTGAAGAAAAGAAAATTTTATAATCCGAGTAAATCTTGGTAAGCCCTAGGCTTTAATCTTCTTGATATGGAGGTTCCGAGGTTATACTCCAGAGCTCCAGATGCGACGTGGAGAAGCTCATGTTGTCGCCTTGTGAGCCTGTTAAAGACCTCTTCGAGTCGATCAACTCCCAGTTCCCGATGAAGCTGAGAATTCCTTATAAACCAGGGTGCGTTAACCGCCATACGCAGTATTCTGAATGTCTGTAGTCTCTTTTTGGTTAATTTTCAAGTGTTGTACCAGACAGGGCAGGAGTAGGTCAGTAGGGGCCGCAACATGGTTTTGTATACTAAGATGGCAGTTCTGTGTCAAAGTAATGATTTTCTATTTAAAAGAGGGTACAAAAGTCTTGCGTTGGCTTGTTGTAAGATGTAGTTAGTGTGTAATCTCCAAGTCTGTCTGGTGTCAAGTTGTATTTCTAGGTAACGTACTGCCTGGTCTTTAGGATTCCAGGGCACTGGGAGGTTATCGAGTCGAAGTGTAATCAGGTCAGCGAGGTTGAAACGACGTAAGGTGAAGATTTTCGCTTCCGTCTTCGATGGGTTTAACTGAAGTTTCCACTTCCGGAACCATATCGAGACACCGTTAAGGCCACTCAGAAGTTTCCTGATGGCTTCGTGAAGGTCGTCATCTTGGGACAGGAGGGCTGTGTCATCAGCGAATTGAGTAATAATTGTGTCCTCATCATATTTCGGAATATCTGAACAATAAAGATTGAATAAAAGAGGACTGAGTAAGGGCACCTAGGGGTACTCCGGCCAGGATAACTTTTCTCTCGCTGATAGAATTGTTTATTCTTATCTGAAACGTCCTGTTAGTCAAAAATGATTTTATGATGCTGAAAAGGTAGAGTGGAGGCCAAGTGTTCTTCAGCTTGTGCAGTAAACCACGGTGCCACACCGTGTCGAATGCTGCTGCCACATCTAGAAATACTCCCGTGTTATATTTTTTAGCCCCAAAGCCACGGTAAATTGCTTCGACGATGCGTGTGTTGCCGAGTGGTGGGGCTTGAAGCCAAACTGATGTTGCGGGATTACATCGTTGTCTTCTAAATGTGAGCGGAGACGCTTCTCGATAATCTTCTCCAGTAGTTTCCCCAGTGCGTTGAGGAGACTTATTGGGCGATAACTGTCTGGTTCGTGCTTGGGCTTGTCCGATGGAATGAAAGGAGTACTATGGCGTTCTTCCAGGTGTTAGGGTAGTATCCAAATTGGAGACAGGCGTTGTCTATACTTGTGACCAGCGCAACGGTTTTCCTAGGCAGCCGTTTGAGAACTAAATTAGGTATCAGATCATCTCCTGGAGCTTTTTTTCTTGGCAGACTTCGTATGAGAAACTTCAGCTCGATTGGAGAGACGAAGGGGATCAGGAGTTCTACTGTTGTGGTTGGTGTCGTGAGGTATGTATCTACTTCGTTATCAGTTAGTTCATCTTGTCTGTCAAAGTCTCTGAACTTACGAGAAAGATGTTCAGCGAACACTTCTCGTCATCAGTCCCAGTGTCTGTCCCGAGTGTTAGAGAGGGAATCAGTGTTGTTTGTCCAGTCAACCGTTTGGTTTCTCTCCAAAGCCGTTGGTCCCCTGGCAAGAAACTCTCTAAGTAGCTGTTGTATCCTTGGTACCGCTCTTTGTCTAGTTCTAGCCTAATTTGCCTGGAGAGTCGGTTCATCTCACGATTGTGATCCGGTAGTCTGTAGCGTTGCCATTGACGTCGAATGTGGTTTTTGTGGTGTATAAGACCAAGTATGTGCTGTGGGGCCTTGTATTGTTTGTGTGTGTGAGGGTACGTACGTGAAGTCGCTGTGTTTATGGAGTTGTATATGTGTTGTGTGAGGGTTGCGTTTATGTCGTCAGTCGTGTAGTAGTGAGTGGGGATGGGAAGGGAACACTTCTGCTCGGCGAAGATCCCCCAGTCCACCTTTCCCGTGATGAGCCGAGGAAGAGAGGTTGGTAGTTGGGCTCGGGCGCCTAGGGAACATATCACAGGGAGGTGGTCCGAGTCCAAGACTGTTACGGGAGTGTGATGAATAGGGGTGGCAAAGTTACTGGCGAGACCTTTGTCTAATATGTCTGGGCGGTAGCCGTACTGGGTTGGATAAACCATGGGCTCTTCTGGAGAACTTATTTGGATACCAAGTTTATCAGTGATTTTTAGAAGTTTGGTCCCTTTTGAATTTCGGGTCAGACAGCCAAACTCTGCGGAGGTCTCCGAGTAATAATGTTGGCTGTCCAGTAAAATCTGTGTCTTTCAGTCGTTTGCTAGGTCTTTGATAGGCCGAAACAATATTTAATAATGTATTATCTGTTAGTTTTAGTCTAGCTGCTAGTGCGTCTAAATTTTGAAGTAGGGGTAGAATTTTCTCAGATTGCTCCAGGTCTTTCCTAATAAGAAGTGCTACTCCTCCAAATCTATTCTCAGTGTCAGTTTTGTATATTGTGTAATTTCTAATTCGGAAACTTCCACTGGTTTTGAGGTGTGTGTCTGTGATGAATGCTATGTCTATTTTGTGGCGCGCCAAAAAGTCTAGCAGTGTGTTTCAGCGTTTTTTAACACAGTTAGCATTCCAGTTGAGTAGTGTTAATGTATGAGTCAGTCGGTTATTAAAATTCTCCGTTTTCATTTATAAACATCTGGGAAATTAACTGCATAAAAAATTGTTTAATTTGTGGTATTACCGGTTTTAAGAGGTTAGTCAGAATTTTTGCTAAGTTTAGATTGTCAAGATCGCTAGTATTTTCGTGATTGGTTGGCTGAGTGGTCTGTTGATTATGAGATGATCTGCGCTGAAATATGTTGGGGAGTCTTGGGGGCACAGGAGAACATGGAGCAGTAATAGGTTCATCCTGGGCACAAGTGCTAGTTTCGGATCGAGGAAGATTATTATTCACGGGAATAGTTTGTATTTGTGGTATGGATCTAGTAGAGGAACTGGAGAATGCATGTTGTGTATTTTGTGGAGGTTGAGTGGTATGGAATTGTACGCTTGTGTTGGAAGTGGGTAGTTTGTGTGACTGGGTGTGTGTGAATGTTTCATCGCCGGAGGTTTGTTTATATTCCTGGCTCTATATTGTGTGAACGCAATACAGCCTTTGTACCTCGGGCTGTGATTTTCACCACAGTTCACGCAGGTTATAACCTGAGGGCTGTTAGTGCAGCTGGATGTGAGGTGGCCCTCAGAACACTTCCCACATCGCGGATCCAGCCTACAGTAATTCTTAGTGTGGCCTACCCTAATAAGGCACCTTCCACATTGAGCTTCCTGGGTAGAGATTTAACGGCGTTCCAACGTTACTATGGACGTGTGGAACAGTGACTTGAGGGAGAATATATTCATGCCCGCCTCATTATTCACCAGTTCTGCGGCACAAAGAGGGGTTGGCTATCTGTACCTGTTATTAAGCCTAAGGACTTTAATAACGGGATAAGTGGTAGTTCCTGAATCTCTTCATTTGTAAGTGAGTAAGGCACACCTCGGATAGTAACGGAAAGGTTTCTTTCCTCTGGGTTCACGTACGAGTAGTACGTTTTGTGGTGTATGTTATACTATTTTGTGAATGATCTAAAGTCATGTGTTGTTGTCAAGGTTATTTTGAGTTTTCGGTTACACTCTTTGGTTAAAAATTCATTGATAACATTTTCTTTTATTTCTCTCACTATATGTTTGTATGGTTCGTCGCTAAGGAGAAATATTGGTGGTAATTTTTGTTTGGTTTCTGTTCCGTCATTATTTGGGTCCTCGTCCATTTCTATCTGTAAGGCATCAAAACTATTGTGAGTCGGTACTTGGGGGAGGATCGTTGTACGCGATTTCTTGGCTCGTTTGAATGGCTGAGTGGTTGACTCCCAACCATCATCATGGTCACTTTCGACCGGGGGTGAAGGGAAATTTGATACTGTAGACTTACTGAAAGAAGGCTCACCTTGATCAGGAGGTTGTTGTTCCAGCATCAATAACTCGGGTGTGATGGTCGAAACGGTTCTCCGCTGGGGCGGGGGCGGTTTCATCGTTTTCAAAAACGCTTTTGTCATTTACCCACTCAAAAATATTCAAGTATCTCGGAGCTCAAAATATACGTGGCTATCACTTTTGATTGCAACAGGTGTTTAACAAAAGTTTAAAAAAATTGTTTGACTTGTTTTGTGTGATTTTTTATATTTTTTTATTTGAATTGAAAAAAATTTCAAAGAATAAAATTGTTTACTTTTATTCAATTTATTGAAGAGTTGATGGATATACATTTTTCGTTTTTCCATCTGTTGCGAAACATATAAATGAAATGGTTTGCCAACACGTGAGCAGGTCACATATAACTCCATGAGAGAAGCATGGAATTTCAAAATTTAGTCCGCAAACATGTAGTTATTGCCCCTGTGCCTTGTTGATAGTCATTGCAAAGGCGAGTCGTACTGGAAATTAATTGCACTCGTTTAAATTCGAATGCCCTATCAGTTGGAATCATTGGGTTTAAAGAAATGATTCGTTTACGTGAAATTGTAGATTTGTATGGAACTTGAAATAAAAATAATTTCGTTTTGCTCAAGACATGATCCGGCTTTAGGGTGCTCAAAATCTAAATCAGTGAAACATTTTTTTCATGAAAAACTGACCTCAAATCTCGATTAAACTCAACAAAAAACCGTTATATGTTAAATATTTTTAGATTATTCATCAATTTAAGGGTTTCAATGCTATTTAAAATAAAAATATCGGTCTTAAAAATTTTTAAACTAAAAACTGATATCATTTTTAGATTCCTCATCTCAGAAAATATGAGAATCCAATTTTTGTCAAAATCAAAAATTAAATGTTTTGACCGCTAAAATTTTGTAGAAGGCTGTCAATTTGTAATAAAACGTAAATAATTTGCGCTATCTCACATAATTCGCCACAGATTGAAACCAAATTTGAAGGGCATCTAGAAACTGTGGAACTGCATAGTTTAGCCCGAAACCGGAGGTCGCAGAATGTTTTATTATTACGATATTTCAAGTTATACTTGACCTCAGTTTTTTTCCACTAAAATCTATAGTAAACCCAATGTTATATGCATGGAGAAAAAGCAGAATGTACGCTGATTCCTATGATGCTATTACTATTGTAATCAGTTGGTCACAGCAGTTTTTGTGGCCGTTAGAAATAGTTGATCAAATCTCAACTTTAAAATTTTAACGTTCTCGAAAGGGGTAAAAAATAAATATTTTTTTATTTTGTTAAAATTTAACATATGTGGGTATTTTTGGTGCGTTAATTTGAGATCAGTTTTTCATGCGAAAAATGTTTCACTGATTTAAAACGGATTTCATTAGAATTTTGTAGTTATTATTATTTGAGCACCCTAAAACTACAAATCTTTATCTTGACTGAGAGCTTAGGAAAAAAATAAAATGTGATTTTCATATATGTATAATACATGTTTTGGTAATAAAGTAATTCACACTATAATTTCTGTTTGGTAACAATATTAGACTTACAAAAAATGTAAAAAGAAAAGTTAAACTTTTCTTTCATTATAAATTATGATTACATCACATATATTAAAGTTGATTATTAATATTGTATTTTAAGTTGAGTCTGGTTTATTTTTTTGGTACAGCATGTACTTTTGTTACTAATTGCAAAAACAAATTATATAAGAAATAAAGAAATTAAATAAATAAATAAATAAACTTAGAATACATTTTTTAAAACTGTAGGAAAAATTGACAAAAAAAAACCTACTAAAAAAAAAATAAATAAAATAATAATTTATAAATAATAATAATATCCAATAAAATCAAAATAAAAAAAAATCTATAAAATAAGCTAAAGTTTTGAGCGTTAAAATAATTAGAATTAAAGAATAAATGAACTTATGCAATACTTTGATTTGTTAAATTAAAATTTAACTAAAACTAATAATTTCTAAGAATGTCTTATTAAGTAAATTTTATTCTAGTAGTAGGGTAAGGTGCTGTACCTAAAGCACAGTTGTACCACTGGACATTAATAATAAGAGAGTGGGAGGAGGGATATTGAAATTGTTAGATTGGTAGTACTGCAAGCATCTCCCTGCAGTTGCATGTGTGTTTTCAAGATTTTCAGATCAACAGTTTCATTTCAAATATTGAACATTATCAACGAATATAAAATAATTTATCTGCAATTCTTCTGAATTTTTCGCCTAATCGTGTTGTCGTCTTATTTGTCTCTTTTCATTGATATCACGAGGCAACAAAAAAAAACTTTTTGTCTGTTTTCTATTTTTAAATAGCCTATTCTTACTAATTTTAGATCGGACTAACGAATATGTAAATGAAATTTATTTAATAGGTCTGGTCTTTAGAATATACAACAGCCCACCTAAAACACGTTTGTCGGTACTCTTTTGGCTAAATATAACTCCAAAACTATGAGTTCGATCCAATTTTTTTTTTTTTTTTTTTTTTTTTTCATCTGAAAGCTGGTTTATTAATTTAATCAGACCCCTTTTATAAAATTTAGATTATATTCCGTTGAATATCCACGTCAGCCCATTGAACATGTCACAATCATCAAATGCAAACATTATAACATATAGCTTAGTAGCATGGGTAATTCACGGGATTTAATCAAAATTTCATACATAGGATCTGATAGTAAATTTAACCAACTTTCAGATTAAAACAAAAAGAAACTTAGGATTGTACGAATATTTTCGGAGTTATAGTCAATAAAGTACCTATAAATTCACTTCTTTTCGCGGAGAAATGTGAAACCGCTACTAAGCCAATCTCTTCAACTTTTTCCTCCCCACATCTCTAGAACTATTGATCTGAAAAAAAAAGTAATACAACCAAATCTGTTGCGAATTTGATTTGCTTTAATAATCTACAGAACACGAAATGTGCTGAAAGTAACGGTTTCCAAGTTATTTGATCAAACAGCTAAGAAAGATTTTCAATCCTTTTCCTATTCTCCCCCACTCCTAAACCTGAAGACTCATAATTTTAAAGCTAATCATATTAACTGTGAGTTTCATTCAAAACATTTTCTATTATTAAAAATCTATTATTTGTTGAAGTCACTTTTTATGTTTTGTAGTGACAGTTTTCTGTATATGATTAAGCATTACGGTGAAACTGAGCGATCTACATAAAAAGTGTATATAAAATAATTTGTTTTTAATATTGTTAGGACTAAAATAAAAAATAATAAAACCCCTATAACGTAATTAGTTTTCGAGGTGTAAGTATATAACCTGAGTACTTTTCTTTTAATGATGCTGAAGGAGTGGGGGGGGGGGGGAGGAAAGCTAGAGGGGCAGGGGTGGGGACATTGTGTTTTTTTAATTTTATACTTTATATACTAACGTACTGAAAAAAAATCAGCTTTCCCCTCATTAGTTGCGACAAAAAAAAAACATTTATTGACTTGGCTATATCAGTAGTAACCAATAAATACAATTTAATAAGGCATTTTTCAAGAAACATTAAGAAGTTAAAAATCGACCTGAGGCAAGTGCTTATTCCATCTACCCGCTCAAATAAATATCTCAAAGATTATACACAGAAAGTAAAGACGAGTGAAAATACAGCTATTTATGAGCAAGGAGGAGTTCTAATTCTTGAAAACAAGAGCTAATCTGAAGTTTTTATTTGCGTATTTACCGAGCCAAAATACTTCATATAAGACTATTTTTGAGGCCGAAACATTTTTGGTGTTGTAGTTACAACAGTAACGCACAAAATATTCTTGTATGCATATGAGTGCTCATTGCTCTCAATACACAGGCTTCATTCTTGATAAGATAAACATTTATTTGAAACAGTCTGTGAGGTAACTAACGAAAATCCTTAGTGCAAAATATAATCATTATTCATTAAATAGCTTCAGGTGAAGGCGGTAGTTATGGCATTGCATATATTCTTATTCACTATTATATGTTAAAAGTTTAAATAAAAAGTTATACACTGCTTCAAATATAATTAAATATTTCAATTTAAGAATTAGTAAATGTTAGTAAAAAAAATTAAGGTTAGAGCTTAGATTTTGACTAATAAGCCTTTTGAATGAAATTATACTGTACGATCTCTTGAAAGAGATAAATCATGATCTGTTAGAAGGTCCAACTCTGTCAAGAAAACAAGATAAATCTAGAATCGTGTTTTTGAGTTGTACTTCACGTTATGTTTGGTTTAAAGCTAAAGGAAAAGTGAAATTTAAGCTAAAGTATTTAAATTTAAAACGTGTAGTTAGTTATTTATTACGATGTTTTAATTTGAAAAAAAAAATTATAAACCGGCCGGAAAAATTGTATTTATGCAATGTTAAATTTCATGTGGATTCGTGCACTCAATGGAGGAATATGTATATGTTAATTCAATTCCAGAAACTGAAGATCATAATATTTATAATATAGTGCACAACCAGACAGCAGCATTCTAACGAATGCTCCCCAAACGAGTTCTTGGTACCTCTACCCATACTCATCAGCTAAACTGGACACTTGCACAGCTCTCTGTGTTCACTTTCGTAAATAATTACATTGACAATACACCGAAACAATAGTTATGATAATCTATTTACAACAAACTCTAAACATAGAGAACATAGAAGCCACGGAGAGGTCAAAAGAGGTATTTTTTCTCTCAGAGGTAATGTATTTTTTTCCATTCCTAGCTTTGTTGTAGACGTTACATGGAATATTACTATTCTCAATTAGGCATGCAAAACAATTCAGTTAGGTAGGGGGTATTCAAGAATTATCAACTTGAAAGCACAATCTTTTTTGGTAAAATCAAATCCGTAATAACGTCATGTAACCATAAGTTGTCTTTACAGTACGCAAGTATAAGGCAAATATAAGGTTCCAGTAAGCCTTTTCATTGTTAGTTCTTTTAATCATTTACACCTGTTTGAATGTTGTTTTTGTAGTTCGAAAAAAAAAATTATAAAAAATAGTATCACTAAAGCCCCCAAAGAGTCTTGGATTCAGTACTTTGTCTAGGATATATTGGTTCAGAACCAACGGTTGCCAAAGGAGGTGATTTGTTTTTAATTAAGGGAACCTTAATAGAGACAGAGTGTGCCTCAGGAAAGATTCCCGATCCCAGGAGCACCCGAGTTGATACCCGAATGGTATGGAAGAACAGATAATTATCTGCCTCAGGCCTGGGAGTTAGGAGTCCCTGGAAAATGGAGTTCTTTAAACAATCGCAAGAAAAATCAGAAAAAAGCTGCCAAAAATACAGTTTACAGGATCAATTAAATAAGTTCGTACCACACTTTTAGCCATCTTATACTCCACGTAAACGTCGTGAAAACGCTTTCAATATGTACTTTAGTTTTTTCAAGTAGAACATTCCTAACGCAATGTTTCTTGACCGATAGTTTGCCTTCATGATGCAACATGAAAAACACACGTATGTGTGTGTGAGTTTGTGTATGTATATATATATATATATATATATATATATATATATATATATATATATATATATATATATATATATATATATATATATATGGATAAATTTCTTGACTGTTACTATTAAATGTTTAGTAAGGTTCTTAAGGTTCAGTCATAAAAACTGTAAACTGTAAACTGTATTTATGACTGAACCTCAACAAACCTTACTAAATATATATATATATATATATATATATATATATATATATATATATATATTTTTTTTTTTTTTTTTTTTTTTTAAACACAAAAACCACCTTTATATTGACCATTAAAGATAATCAACCATTAACGTGACAAGCTCTTCAAAAGGGCCTTTTTCTCTGGTGTCATCCTTAGCTTGTTCTATTTTACTAGAAGATACAATTAAGTACTTACCGCTTGAAGGGAAACGCCAACAGAGGACAATAAGATGGCGAGGAGGAGGCCGCCGCTAGGTGCCATGGTCTAAATGGAAGTGCGCCCACCGCTCACCACCAGGCCCCCCCCTCCCAGAGCTCCCGGTACAGACCATTGGCCCGCCAGCACCAGACCTCTTCGGACGGTATGTTGGCTCTCTTCCTTCTGCCTTCGGTCTTCGTCTTTCCATCTCCTGCCAATGCGGTAAGTCAAATCATATCATGGATACAACATTTCTTCCTTCCATCGAAAATTTGGCCTTAATGATTTCGATAGGTAATTTAATAATGTTCCAAGCATTATTTCAGTTAGTAATGGGTTTCAAACTTCTTTCATTTTTCTACTAAACCTCCTCATTGCTTAATATATTGTATATGATGACTGAATTTAACTTAATATATACATATACTAAAGCATCAAGTGGCTTGTATACAATTTTTTTTTTTGCCAGTTACTTATTTAAATATGAATAAACGCATGGCATTTGGATATTCAGCTATGCATCCGGATTTAACTGAAATCTATTACAAAAATAGGATTAGTGAAATGAATTCAACTAATGAACCGTGGTAGCTTTAAAAACGTGCTATTTCATACTTAAATACCAATTAGTATGAAGTTGTGAAGTTTTTTACGTTAATAATTAAAAGATTCTAACTTTTATACGACAATCGTTTTAATGTGTGTTTAGTTTTAGTATCGGAAATTATAAATATTCTCAATATTGTTTTATAGTTTATTAAAATAAGATAATATCCAATTCATCATATCCACTCGCATCAGTGTCTGTAAGGAGTTGTAAAAAAAAAAACGTTTTATTTATGATTTTATTATTTATTATCTGATGGAGTTCAAATTACTATGTAACACTTAACAATGAAATATTATTCTATACTTTGTTGACATGCATATAGTTCTGGAAATCTATCGTTTAAATATACTTTTAATGTTTGAAAGCAAGAAAAAAATATTGATCCATAAAAGTTTCAACACCTTCATATTGGAAGTTTAAATATTAGGGATAAAAGTTAAAACCATTTTTTCAATTACTATGCCCAAGAGCCGTTGAATTTTACCCCAAGTGCTCTACTTATAAAATACTGTTAAATGTTATAACTATAAAATCGATATCTTATAAGATCAATCTCATTAATAAACTAAATAAATAAAGAAATTAGCAGAATCAGCATATGCAAATTCTTGAAAATTTTAAGCACATTTAATAAAGTCACTTAATATTCTCACTTGTTCTATATCCTTGCTATTATATGCATTCTTTTATTTAACGATTTGAACGTTTTTCCGTTTACTTCTATTACTATTACTAATATCACTATACTTGTATTATTATTACTATTACTGTTGAACAAATTATAATTGTATTCAAATTTTAAATCTATATAAGGTTAAACTGATCTTAATCTTTTTAATCATAGTCGACGCGTTTTTTCACATTTTAAGAAAAATTTATGGTATTGTATTTTCATTTTTTTTTTTTTTTATTAATTATTATAAAATTTACAACATTTACCGCTTACCTAAATCCAAAATGCATGAAATATTTATGTAATATAAGTAATTCAAAGTTAGATAAACATAAATTAAATAAAAAATTTACTTGGAATAAAAAATTTCTTACATTATTTTAATATTCACAAATTATTTCCTTCATAAAACATGAAAGGATTATGTTTCAACTTATAAATATATATAATTTCTGAGTGACCACGTATTTGTATAGAGACTGATGAACTAAAAAAAATATTATTTTTTAGTAACGAGGTTGTGTTCATCTCATCATGCCACCTAATCATTTGTTTTTGTGTGTAAAAAAATCGGTGGACATAATCCCTATTTATTTTTTAGATATTAATATTTTGTTTTCGTTTCTAGAGTCTGTCTTCATAGATATTATAATGAAATAAAAAATGTCTATATCTATAAATATTGTCAGTATTGTTAATGACTAAATCAGAAATAATTTACTTTCTGATGCTGCTGCTCCTTTTAATCAGTATTGCCGTTATATCAACATCATCATTCATGTTTAGTAGCATATATTTAGTCATAAAATAAATTCATCCTATACAATATTTTGTTGTTTTAGCCATCTTATGAATTTTTGAATTGAGGCTTTATCGGTACAATTTAGTACAATAAGCAGTTTTTACCAACCTAATACAGAAGGAAGCAGTAGCTGCAGAGGGCTTTAAACCATAGGAGGCCGATGGCTCCGATTCAGCTGAAATCTCCACCAGCATAATCCACCCAAGTCGCTTCCTATAACAGTTGCTGCTTGCAGTTTCTATAACTCTCTCCATTATTTGACCTTTATCAATAGATGCAAATTCTATTAAAGTATAACTGAATTTATTTATAGTTATGAAATCACTACTGACATGAAGTATTGTAAATTATCGTCTATTAAAAATACAATTCGAATTATCTGTCATTTTACCGATTTATTAGTTTTGAATTATGTTATATTTCACTGAGTCCTAAAATTGATCTCTTTTTTGCAGTGGTGCAAGCTGACCGACTTTTCAGCAAGTTGTTTTTCTAGTTCGTACAAGTTGCATTCTCCGATATATATTTTTTACAATTCTTTTGTCTGGTTAGCAAGTATTTTTTTTTGAACTCACATATTATTGGCCTTTTTCTTAAAATAAAATATTCATTTCCAAACACTAAATAAATAATAGCCTTCACCATCGTAATACATTTTTTTTAATAACCAAGTTATTTTAATGTACCCTTCTACCTTCTCACCTTTTTCAGGCCCAAATGAAACGGAAATATCTCAGAATCATCCATGTTTAACAATACTTTACAAGAAACAAGACCCCAAAAATATGTTTCCGCCCCTTTTTAAACCATCTCACTAGGTCGACACCAACTCTTCTTGGTAGTTCGAGGACAGAATGAATTATCAATTTCTATGGAGCCTAAATGTTTCCCTATAATATTATAAATAAGTAATGGCACAAAAAACTCTTCTTTAAGTAGGGCTCAGCTGCGTCTACTTCCTAGAAGGGTTGTAAATTCTCCGATCTCCAATCAAGGTAGCTTATTGGAACAATTAGAATAATCTATTGATAACACTGACAAGGGAACGTTTTGACTTGTAACTCACGAATTTGAATGCCGATTTTTGTGTGGGTAGAAGGGACCTATAATAGTGCAAAACTAGAAGTATAGCCGCCAATGAGCATTGGGAACCGATAAAAGAAATAAAATATGAAAATCACGTTTTATTTTTTTCCTCAGCTCTCAATCAATATAGATCAATGATTCTTTCACGTTTAATTGTAGTTTTGTATGATATTCGTAATAAAAATACTTTCGTTATGTTCAAGACACAATCCGGCTTTGGTTGCTCGAAATCTCAAAAAAATGAAAAAATTCCAATGAAATCCGCTCTAAATCAGTGAGAAATCGTTTTCATGAAATACCGATTTAATGGATCAGAAAACCATTAGACATGAATATTCATCAAAATAAAAAAATATTGATTTTTTACCCCTTTCGAGGTTGAGTTAAAAATCGTTAGAATTTTTAAGTTGAGATTTTATCAACAACTTCTAACGGCTATAACAACTCCTGTATTCAACCGATTACAATAGTAATAGAATCACAAGAATTAGCTTATATTCTGGTTTTTATCTATGCATAAAAAATTGGGTTTACTCCAGATTTTATTGGACAAAAATAAATGTGAATAAAAAATACCGAAGTCAACTATAACTTGAGATACCTCACTAAGGAGAAATCCTGCGACCTCTGGATTTAGGCTAAACTATGCAGTTTTACGGCTTCTAGATGACCTTAAAATTTAGTTTCAGTCGGTGGCGAAATATGTGAGATAGCGCAAATTATTAACGTTTTTTCAGAAATTGAAATTTTATTTTTGATTTCGACAAAATTTGGTTTCTACATGTTTTTTTGAGATGAGGAATCTGAAAATGATATCAGTTTTTAGTTTAAAAATTTTCTTCACCTATATTATATAAATAAAACTTGTGAAAATTTTTTAAACTAAATACTCTATATTTTTTTTTTTTTCTCGGCTCCCAATGATCATGGGCCTTTTTAACTCTAATTTTGCACTATTATAGGTCCCTACTGCCCACACATAAATTGGCATTCAAATCTGTGAGTTACAAGTCAAAACGTCCCTTTGTGAGATAAACTCACAATCAGTAAATAAAATTTGGAATAAAATAAAATCGAGTATTATGAAGAATAATCACACTCAGAAGCAATGGTATATAGTATTAATTATACTATAATCAAGTTTTAAAAAAATAAAATTTATTTCAGGGTAAAACCCATGCTATATTTCTGACAGAATATTACTAATTGAATTAACAACACAAAATATATTTACGATCTACTAACTATTTTAATATGTAAAAACTATTTAAATATCTAAATTAGATAGCTTATTATCCTGTGCACAGGTTATATAAATATATAATATAACTTTATAAGAATAGATAGATTCTAACAATTGAGGCATGTAAATGCAAAAGGCTGTAAGTGCCAATAATAAAATATAAAATAATTTTAATTGGAAAATGAATAAGTTCCATTACTAATGAAATGGAAACATTTCAAATAAAATGACAATTTATTGGCACTTTGAATGGCTGTAAAAAAAAACTTACAACCAATATTTCACTAATGTTGATTTTATCTTGTCGAGGTCATTTGTTTAAATTATTGTTGGCATTAAAACTTTCATTTCAAATGTTTGATAAAGGAAAAAACAAAACTAATTATTAAAACTTTTGACGTACGTTACTGTCCACAGGTCGTTTTTAACTTCCAACCTTCACAAAGAGTATAAAAATTCGTTTTCATTTTATTCTCTTTGTTATTTCTTGGTTAATTATGTGTATATTAAATGATAATATAACTTTCTTTTGAAAATATGAAATTTTGGGTGCGTGAGAAAAGATTTTCTTTGTGTCCGTGAATTTCCGAATTTTTTAATTTGATGTACATGATCTAGGGGAGTCGGGATAATGCCCCAAAACCCTTCAGACTATCTATTGTAACCATTCGCAACCTAATTCATTTATTCGGTCGCTGTATAAAACCGGTGTAAGACGACGTTGATTCTCAAAATATAGTGAGTGCCTTATTTTATTTTGACATACGTTATCATTGTTTTTATCACATTGAATTCACCACTTCCAATCTAACATTTTACAGTTCGTAGTTTTCAACATTAAGAATGTTTCAATCCCATTATATTTGAAAAAAATTGTAGTTAAATAATCTTTTTCTCATTACAATTCCTAAAATTTGACATAAGTTACTGTTGGCATACGTTACCATTACTGTTTATTATGAAATAAAGCTTTTTTTTTTCTCGATATATACATATAAAATGGAAAAGAGTGCTATAGCTAAAAACGAAAATTAGGTGCTAGCATTTTGTAATGTTGTTGATGTCGCTCAGACTAAAAGCCATTTTTTTTGGGCAGTTACAGGTGCTCACACCTACAGAAACATATTATAAATACTTTTAATATTGTTTTTTAAAGACTTTTTCTTAAATTCAATTTTTCTACGTTTCTCTTAGTCAACATTAAGTATGAACATATTTTTGGAATACGTAACCAGCAATTAAAAATAAATAAATTAATCAGATAATAATAATTTTTTGGTAATGAAGGATTATTGTAAGGGTATAGACATTCTTAACAGATGTTAGTAACTTTTATGGGTGGGGGGGGGGCAATAATAAAATCCATGAACGTTTTAATAAAGTGCAGAAAAAAAAATGGTAATGTACATTAAATTTTTTAGAAAAAAAAAAACTTAAACTTTTCACACAAAATTTATTATTATTGCTCTTCCTGGGAAATCACTTTAAAATGGCAACCTTTAGAATCCTTTACCAAAACCTGAATAAAAATCATAGTGCTGACAAGTCACTTATTTCAAATTATTAAAGGTTTTATTTCTCTTAAAATTCATTAAAAATCAAGGAAGCGAAAATTTGACGAACCAACACAAGTATATATTCGCAAGTAGTTTGGCAACATCATAGTGTGCCACAGAACATGAATAAGTAACTTTTTTTTCTGAGTATTTTTGGGTTTTCTGAAAAGCTAAATTGCCATTTTATTTGAAAATGACCCACGTACCTTTCTTGGTACCAAGCCCTTTATGATAGGTACGTACCACTGTTTCCATTACATTGGCGACCAAACTTGTTCATTTTCCATTTAAAAATCGGTTATTTTTTTTATTTTATTTTTTTACTTACAGCTTTTTCCATTTACATGCCTCAATTAGTTGTTAGTGTTAGAATAGAGAATTGAAGTGGACCGTCTGGACAGGAAGGTTACACACATAAGTGTTGCCACAAGAATAAGTAAATTACATAAATTTAATAACATAAAAATAAATGCCAATTTACCATTCAAGATAAAATTTATACATTTATACCATACAACAAAATATATCAGTAAAACTATTTTTATCTTTTATTGCTAACATCATTCAAAAGTTATCTACTTGAGCAGTGATTTTAAATATAATACAAGTTTAGTTACAGTTTTTAGTTTAAACAATGAAATCAATAGTACGGGAGCCGACGATACTAAACCTACCATGATAGGTCTCCCAAAAAACCCAGAGATTTTAAACATTTTTCCAAATGTTTAAAATATTTTAGGACAACGAATGTTTGATATTTTGGAAAAACAATGGTTATTTTTGTGAACAAAAATTTAATTTTTGAAAACAATCTCCTATAAACTTCTATTCTTTACAATGAATAAAATAAGTCATTCAGCAATACACACAACACATTTTATTTAAATTTAGGTTTAACAATAAATGTACATACACCTACTGAGGAAAAGGAGGAAGAGGAAAAAGATTAATTTTATGAAGAATTGGACAAAATTATTAGAAATGGCCCTTCCTTCGACATGAAAGTAGTGTTAGGTGATTTCAATGCACAAATAGGACAGGAGCTTGCTTTCATCCCTACCATTGGAAGACACAGTATGCATCCAGAGACAAATGACAGTGGTGAACGATTAGCTTTGCGGTGTCCAACTCACTAACTGTTATGAGTACAATATTTCCTCACAAAAAAAAAACACAAGAAAGCTTGGACCTCACCAAATGCCGTTGCAACACAAATCGATCATATACTGATCTCATCCAGGCATTTCAACTCAATAAACGATGTTAGGTCATATCGTGGACCAGATGTAAATTTAGACCACTATTTAGTTGTGGCAAAGATGACCGAAGGAGTGAAACCCTTGCGCCGTAGGAACGAGAACCAGAGGTCCAAATGGGAGAGAACGAAGCTCAAGGAAGAGAAAATTATAAACTCATTCCAGTCAAGCAGGGAACAAGGAGTGAAGAACATTCCTGCAGTTGAAGATGGAAGAGAGGTGGAAAGGGAGTGGGACTGCCTGAAGCAGGTCATAGCAGATTCAGCGGACCAGTATTGTCAGAAGGATAGGAGAACCGATAACACCTGGTTTGATAAGGAATGTGAAGAAGTAGTGGCGGAACGGAATGCAAAGAGAGCAGTTTTCTTAAGCCGAGATACTAGACGTAGTAGGAATGAGTACAAAGAAGCAAGAACTAAGGCAAAAACGGTACTTAAGAAAAAGAAGCAGCAAGCGCTACTAGAGAAGGTGAAGGCAATTGAGGACTCTAGGAGTAGTGACACAAGGGAGTTTTTTGAAGAAGTCAAAACCATAACTACAGGCTTCAGCAACAATTTAACAACTAGGAATGCTGAGGGAAAGCTACTAGTTCAGATAGCATCCCAGCAGAATTTCTAAAGGCAGGAGGTCCGCAACTAATAGAAGAAATTATAAAGATAATAGAACAAGTGTGGATCTCGGAGACGATGCCACAAGAATGGAATGAGTCTATCATTGTACCAATTTTTAAAAAGAAAGGCGATTCGACTCAATGCAAGAACTATAGGGGAATCAGTCTACTAAATACGGGATATAAAGTGTTCTCAATTGCCCTGTATAATCGTCTAATACCATGCGTGGAATCGCAGCTTGGAGAGTACTAGAGTGGATTTAGGGCCAATCGTTCAACCATTGACCAAATATTCTCGCTTAGACAGATGACGGAAAAAATGAATGCGTTCGGTAGCTGCATGTAGCTACTCTTTATAGACAATAAAGCTGCATATGACTCAGTCATCAGAAAAGAATTATATCGGGCTATGAGAGAGATGGAAATCCCAGCTAAACTGATTCGACTCACAATGTGTACAATGAACGACACGACAGGCAGGGTGAAGATTTGCGGAAAGTTAGGAGACTCATTCGCTATAAGCTCAGGACTGAGACAAGGGGATTCTCTTGCCCCGCCACTGTTCAACATAGTCCTTAATGCAATTATAAAAAGAGCAGGACTGATGTCTCAGGGAACCATATTTAACAAAATGACACAGGTAATGGCATATGCTGACGATGTTGTCATTGCAGGAAGGAACCGACAAAACATCAAGGAGGTTAGAAACATCAAGGATAGAAGGAAAAAGAATGGGTCTCCAGATTAACGAGGATAAGACAAAGATTCTCACGTTAAGAAGGAAGAATCCAGTGCACCCGCAGAAACACTACATAATGGGAAACTATAGATTTGAGTGCATTAAAAGTTTTAAATACCTAGGATCGATGATCAACGACTTCTTAGATGAAGAAGAAGAAATAAAATGTCGAATAATGGCAGCTAATCGATCCTATTTCAGTCTATCTAAACTATTTAGAAGTAGACTGCTGAGTCGCACAACCAAACTCAGACTTTATAAAACACTCGTCCGACCCGTTCTGACATACGCATCTGAAACCTGGACATTGCGTAAAGTATCAGCTGAACGTATTGACAGGTTCCAAAGGAAGATATTGAGACGCATCTATGAACCTGTAGAGGAGGATGGTTTGTTTCGACTCAGAAAAAACCAAGAGCTGTACGTACTTTATAATGAACTGAATGTTTCCCAATATGTGAGAATACAGCGAATTAAATGGATGGGACACATAATCAGAATGGGTGAGGAGAGGACAGTCAGAAGACTGTATTACGGAAGCCCCGATGGAGTGAGGCCTCGTGGAAGACCGAAGGGAAGATGGAAGGACAGCGTCTCCGAGGATCTGAAGAAAGCAGGAATATCCATCAGACGTGCCACTGACAGGGAAGACTGGGGAAGAGCCGTTGAGCAGGCCAAGGACAGCTTCATGCGTCTGTTGCGCCGAGAATGAATGAATGAATGAATGAATAGTATATCATGGTAAACCCTAGGTTTTAATCTTCTTGTTATAGAGGTTCCTAGGTTATACTCCCGAGCTCCAGATGCGACGTGGAGAAGCTCTTGGTGTCGCCTTGTAAGTCTGTTAAAAGACCTCTTCGAGTCGATCAACTCCCAGTTCCCTGGGAAGCTGGAAATTCCTTATTTTCGTGATTGGTTGGCTGAGTGGTCTGCTGATGATGAGGTGATCTGCTCTGAAATATGTTGGAGAGTCTTGGGGGCACGTGGGAACGTGGAGCAGTGATAGGTTCATCCTGGGATCATGTGCTAGTTTCGGATCGAGGAAGATTATTATTCACTGGTATAGTTTGTATTTGTGGTATGGATCTAGTAGAAGTACTGGGTGTTTATGTTGTGTATTTCGTGGAGGTTGAGGGGTAACACACCAGGTTATATAGTACTATAACTCTATGCGGTACTTGTTGTAGCACTAAAAGCAAAGAGGTTATGGACGGCGTTGTTATCGATGTATCAACCTTACTCTGCTACAGTGCTCCCTCCAACAATGGCGTCCGTTAACCTTACATTTTTTTAATCGTTCCGAATTTGCTTCTTACCGGCTCGGACGTCGGAGTTTCTTCTTCACGAGATTCGATTGGAAAGGCTGGTTTTACTCGATCCAAGGAGATAGTTACTTCTCTGTTGGGAAGCTTAAGGGTGCACAATTTATCGGTTCGACGAATGACAGGACGAGGTCCAGTGTATGGTGGATTAAGTGGTTTCCTCAATCCGTCATCTCGCAGAAGGACGTGGCTGCGTGTAGACAGTGACTGCGGAACAAATAGAGTTCTTGAGCATGTTCTAAAAGTAGCCGGTTTCAGATATTCGAAAACTTTTTGAAGATCTTGAAGAAGACTAGTGGAATTTGAACGAATCGTTGATGGTACAAAGAAATCTCCGGGTAGTCTGATCGTCTGACCGTAAACTGCTTCCGCTACGCTGTAGTCTGTGTCCTCGCGAATTGTGGACCGAAGTCCTAGCATTGCTGTGGGAAGAACCTTTGTCCATCGTTCGCAATTCAAATGGGACTAAGAGATGATTTAAGAGAGCGGTGCCATCGTTCTACAATACCATTGTCTTGGTGGTGATGTCCGGATCTTCTGTGTCCCCAAAAAGTTGGTAAGCTTCACAAGAAGATCGCTCTCAAATTGGCGTCCTTAGTCTGTTGTCACTTTGCTTGGTACGCCAAATCTTTTTACGCCAAATCGGTAGCCTTCCTTCCCTTTCGCCACAGTAAAAATATGTTTATTGTGGAGCTTTTTTAACTTTATTGTTAAACTCTCCTATATTAACAATAGTAGTTATTGTAACCACAGAATACAGAATATGCTGTATATTCAATTAGGATTGATAAATCAATTGCCAATTCTATTGAAGTCATTTTTATTTGAAAACTAGTTTCGAATGTTAAACATTAACACCGTAAGACAAATAACGTTTTACAATAATAATATAGTTTTAGATTTTAATAGATCTTTAAAAGGTAAACAGTTCCAATTTTATTTTTATTTTTTTCTCAGCTTCCCTCCAGTTAAAGTAAAACGAAATAATTGGGTTCAAGCCCTGAAGCAAGAAAAATGCAAGCCAACAAAAACAAGTGTTATTTGTTCAGAGCATTTTCAAAGAGGACGATTTTTACAGATCTTCTTCATTTCGAGTAAATCTCAGTCGGTTTTTGGATTTCCCAGATCATTTGACACTGAAGATTATTAAAGTATATATAACTTTTTACGCTTTCCCACACACATAGGTTTTTAAACTTAAAAGTTTAATGCTGGATTTTTTATTTTAGGAAAGGGGGCTAATAAAAAGGCTTGTGACTGAAAAAACATTGAAAAATATTAGGCCTCCAAATAAAAAGAAATTTAAAAAATGTTAGAGATCGCTAATAAAAACATAACCGAGCTCAACTCGATGAAAGATCTGTACAGCTTCGAAATGCAGCTGTTTCATTAAGCTTCACTGAAAATTCACTTTCTACCAAGAAAAAAAAAAAAAAAAAAAAAAAAAAAAAAATCCGATCACGAACCACTGGGAGGATCATATACAGGTTTATGCGATAAGGGCCCATTTAACTTCCGGTCTCAAAAGTGATAAAAGTTGTTAAAGGTTATATTTTCCTAAAATTACTTTTTTTACTCGTAATAACTTTGAAAATGCATCCCATCCTATTTAAGATCGTCTTAGGTTAGCCTTCGAGCAGAGAGAATCTAGAAGCTTTAGCACGGAGGACAGATAAGAGGATTTATTTTTATTTTATATACTTTAGTTCTATCTTTTCTCTTTCTATTTTTTTTTTTAATTAGTAAAAGTTGATTAATTTATACTATACCTTAGATTTACTTTATTTATTTAATTCTATAAGTTATAATATAAAAAAATAAGAATATCAGCGAATAGCGATGGTCGGGACGATATCCCCCCCGATAAAAATCAGTTAGAAATAAATAATTTAGCTCATAATAGTAATTTAGTACACAATTTTGCTAATAATAATTTAGTTCAAGATTCAAATATTGATTTGACTGTTAACGAAAGTGAAATGGATTCAGAGGAAAGTACTAACGAGAACATTAGTTCTAATATTTCAAACAGACCGAACGTCAAAATTTAAGAAAGCATAAATAAAACAAACACAGTAAATAAAAATATTACAACCCGTCTTTACGAAGCAAATGATTTAGGGCCTTATTATGTCTTTATAGAAAGCAAATCCGCCGAAGTGGCCGGTATTAGCCGTATTCACCCTATGACAATTGGAAAACTATTAAATCAATCTACTCCTAAAATTTATAACAATATTTTAGCAATAAATAGGACAGGGCGAAACAGAATAAAAGTGGAAACCAGGTTTTGCATGCAATCCTAGTGGTTACATCCGAAATACTAAAATCAAAAAACTTTTTAGCCAACAATCCGCAATTCATACTGGAGAGGAAAGGTGTAATCAGGGGTATAGATGTAAATGTTACGGAAGAGGATGTATTACTACATACTAAAACATTATACTCCGAATCGGTTAAAGTTATTGGGGTTAGAAGGTTCAAAAAGAAAATTTTTAACAAAGATTTAAAAGAATTCGAATATAGACCGACAGGAACAGTACTAATAAATTTCAGAGGTCAGCTACTCCCTAATTATATCACTATCCACCATGTTAGGTGCGAAGTACATAGATATGTTCAATCGGTAATTCAATGTCAAAATTGTCTCCGATTTGGTCACTCGAAAACGCAAAGTAAAAATTCAACACCCAGGTGCTCAGATTGTGGCGAAAAACATCCAAAAGAAGAATGTACCCCCGGGAATTTATTAAAATGCGTACATTGCAAGGGAAACCATTTCTCTTTAGCGAAAAACATATGCCCAGAATTTAACAATCAAAAAAAGATAAAATGATGTCAGCACAAAATATGATCTATCTAGAAGCCAAAATTTATTTAGAAGGGAAATCATTTAGATGGGCCGTTTTAAGACAAACAACAGAAACTTTCCCAACCTTGGAACAATCAAATAGTAGGGATTTATTTAATAAACCAAATACATCCGTTAGTAATAAAATTAGTATCAACAAAAGGCTCCGAGTCACAAGTCCAGAAAGACAACCGAACAATGAACTCTTTGTACAGGCGAGTGAGATAACAAATAGTTATATGGCACCTTTATACCTGTGGTAAGATAGAATATAGGAAATAAGACTTTACCTAAAAGAGTAGGCTTTTATTGACAAAACAGAATGGTGAGGTTATATAATCTACAATTTCAGTAGGGTTACCCCTCACATACAGTGTTACCACATTCTCCCCAACAAGATTTCACACAACACATTATGAATATTAATTAATCAAGTAAATAGTCTTTGTAATGAGAAGGTAGATTCCTTTGGCGCTCTGAACGACGAAGAGTTTCGACTGGTGCAACTTCTTTGATTTGCTTAGCAGCTGCTGGATCCAGATGTGGAGTAATCGGATATGAATCTGCTGAGAGTAATTGTTTTTCTCCACAGAATTGTGGAGTAATTGGATGCGAATCCGAAGGTGGAGTAATTGGATGTGAATCCGATGTGAGTAATTGTCTGTCACCACATCACCACATGGTGCCAGTTGCCGCAGGGATAGGGTTGTCTCAGTGCCATCCTTTCTTCTCACAAGGGCATACTCCGGGTTGGCTTCCAACAGCTCTGCTTCCTCCACCAGATCGTCATATTTACTTGATCTGACGTTTCGTTTAATAAATACCAACACGGTAGCCCCACATAACACATCCATGATCCACGGTCAGCTGTTCCAATCGTTTCCTGTAAGGCTTAAAAGTCTCATCTTTATCAGGAAGTGATCCCCCGCGTATCAAAACTCTCATAACCTGGGACAGTATTGGATCAATTCTTGTTTCTTGACGGATTGTGTGCCAGCTTATTCTAAATGGTAAGTTTTCGTGAATGAAATTTAGATAAGACATCTTATCATCAGGATCCGTTAAATTACATTTACCTTCAATCCTTGACAGGTAATCAGCTCGATTTTCTTTCGATCTAATGTATTTTATTTTGTACTTATAATTAGAAATTAAATATGCCCACCTTTGCAGGCGGTTAGCAGCATAAATAGGAATGCCTTTCCGTTCTCCAAAAATGTACAGTAAAGGCCGGTGATCTGTCACAAGGGTAAACTCTTTGAGAAATAAATAATCTTTAAAATGTGTGATCCCAAATATGATAGCCCAAGCTTCTCTTTCGATGGTGGCATACTTTTGTTGTGTCTCTGTCAACATTTTCGAAGCATATGCTATAGGGCGTTCATTATTTTGATTATCAATCTGAGAAAGCACTGCACCAACCGCTTTGGCTGATGCATCTACGGTCAATTGTAAAGGAAGACTCGGATCAAAATGCGCCAAGACCGGTTCAGAAGTTAAAATTGTTTTAATTTTGTCAAATGCTATCTGACAGCTTTCTGTCCAGATAAATTTTACACCCTTTTTTCCTAAACGGTATAATGGATATAAAATGTCAGAAGCATTAGGAATAAACTTTAAATGAAATGTTACTAGTCCGAGGAAAGATTTAAGAGCCGCCGCATCCTTAGGTGGTGGAGCTTCTTTAATGGCTTTTATATGCTTATCTGTGGCATGCAATCCTTTATCATCAAATTTATACCCCAGATATTCCATAGAATTACACCCAAAAGAGCATTTGCTTAATTTGACTCTCAGGTTGGCTGAGTTAAGAATTCTTAGTACCATGTCCAGCCTTTGGTTGTGCTCTTCTCTGGTCCTACCGCTGATATAAATATCGTCCAGCAACGATCCCACTCCCTGGAGTCCTCGGAGTAGATTGTCTACGACTTCCTGAAATTTTCCTGGAGCACTAGAGATTCCAAAACACAATCGTGTGTACCTAAGCAGACCCATATGCGTATTAATTGTAGTCAACTGCTTAGAGCTATCCTCTAAAAGAAGTTGCTGATAGGCATCTTTCAAATCGATCTTTGAAAAAAATTTTGCTCCTCCAAAACTAGAGCATATATGATCGAGCCTTGGCAGAGGGTATTGGTTGCTTAATAGGACTGGATCCACGGTGAGGCGATAGTCGCCGCAAATGCGAATACTTCCATCACTTTTGAGAACCGGTACAATCGGTGTGGCCCATTCACTACACTCCACTTTTTCTAAAATCCCTAACTCTAGAAGTCGGTTCAATTCCTCTTCCACCTTACACTTCAATAAGATAGGTAGTGATCGGGCTTTAAAAAATTTAGGCTGGGTCCCCTCTTTAAGTTGCAATGTAATTTTATAATTGGAGAATGTACCTAAGGAAGGCTCAAATACCTTAGGGTACGCGTTAATAATGTTAGAAATATCACCGGATATGTTCTGAATGTATGGGTCAACAAATAAAATTTGTTCAGAATAACTGGACTTCAAAATTTTTAAACCTTGTCTGCCAATTAGTGGAGGACCCCCATTTGGAATAACATGGAATTCCAATTCCTGAACTTTGGAATCCTTTCCCACCAATAACTTGATCTTCCCAATGGGGTATATTTTGTGACCCACATAATCACATAATTTGATGTCATTTTCATAAAGTGGGACCTTCTTAAAGTCTGATAAATAAAATTCTTCCGCTATAATGTTGTAAAATGACCCAGTATCGATTTCAAATGTATAAGTTTTATCAAATATATTTAAATCTATGGTAAAATCATTGTGATGGGAAGTAGGAAAATTAAAGAATGTGTCACATAGGGTGACCTCCTCTCCTACGGTTTCTTCGACTAAAAATTTGGTTTTACATACCGGGGCCAAATGACCCTTTTTATGACATTTATGGCAAGAATAGTCTTTATACTTACACCTTTTAGTTGGATGGTTTTTCCGCCTGCATACCTCACAAGGCTTCTGCTGCTCTGACTTCTGGTACGATGGTTTCTGAGGGCCAAAATTTTTTTTTTGACACATAAAATGCTTCAGACGGTTCTACCTTCATTTGCGATATAGAAGTGGATCTAAGGGAGGCTTCCCTCGCAGAGGCTAGGGTAAGTGCTTTTGAAAATGTGAAATTTACATCCGTAGGATCCTCTTCCATTAATCTTTCCCTTATCTTGGTCTGAACCAATCCTAGAACAAAAAATATCCCTCATAATTATTTCTAGTTCAGTGCCAAACTGACAATCTGATGCACTCTTTCTGATTCTTGCCGAAAATTCAATAACTTTCTCTCCTGAATCCTGTTGTAAAGAGTAGAATTCTCTTCTAGCAGCATAGCAAGATTTTACCGGTTTAAAATGCTGTGTGAGAAGGTCCGTTATATCTTTGAAATTTTTATTAGCTACTTTGGCAGGCAGGCACAAGCTGTGAAGAAGCGAGAGAAGAACTTCATCATTAAGTGCAGATAGGAGATAAGCCTTCTTAATCTCCTCATTTGTTACCCCAGAATATAGAAATGTATTCTCTAACCTTTCAAAAAAAATGTTTCCAGACACTTTCACCTGGAACAAAAATCGTTGGAGGTGGCAAGCTGCTCGATGAATTCGGCATCCTTGTCGCCAAGATAATAATGTTACGACTCCGACTATTATGAGACGGAAGATAATAATGTTAAGACTCCGACTATTATTAGGCGGAATAACTTTAAACTCAATTAACAAAAAGATTGTTTTTATTTAACTGAAGAAGGTTACATACAAAGAGGTCAGAACTATAGTTTACATAGAACTATTAAAACTATGGTAAAGTCACAACAATTTGCTTAGCAGCTGCTGGATCCAGATGTGGAGTAATCGGATGTGAATCTGCTGAGAGTAATTGTTTTTCTCCACAGAATTGTGGAGTAATTGGATGCAAATCCGAAGGTGGAGTAATTGGATGCGAATCCGAAGGTGGAGTAATTGGATGTGAATCCGATGTGAGTAATTGTCTGTCACCACATGGTGCCAGTTGCCGCAGGGATAGGGTTGTCTCAGTGCCATCCTTTCTTCTCACAAGGGCATACTCCGGGTTGGCTTCCAACAGCTCTGCTTCCTCCACCAGATCGTCATATTTACTTGATCTGACGTTTCGTTTAATAAATACCGGGCCTGGCTGGGATAGCCAGGATGGAAGGGTTGGGGCCATGAGAAGACCTCCGGGGAAAAGAGAAGAACCTTTCATGTGGAGTCATGTTTGTAGAAGTGCAGAGTAGAGACCTCACAGAATGCAGGGCGTCTTGCAAAACTTCCTCCCAGTGTGCAAGCTTCAAGTTTCTCCCTTTCGTAGCTAATAGGACAGCCTGCCAGATAGTACCATTGTACCTTTCAACCTGACCATTTCCTTTAGGGTTGTAAGGTGTTGTCATGCTAGTAGCTATTCCAAGGCCATGGAGAATGGTAGTTAGTTCCTGAGAGATGAATGCGGAGCCACGGTCAGAGTGCACAAATTGTGGTAAGCCAAACATAGTAAAGAGTTGTGTAAGGCACTTTATAACTGTTGCTGCACTTACGTCCATGCAGGCAAAGGCGAATGGAAAACGCAAATATTCATCAACAACAACTAGAAGGTAACGGTTACGGGAGTTTGATGGCACAGGTCCTTTAAAGTCAATATTAATTCTTTGGAAAGGCGCAGTTGCCTTTATTAGTTGGCCATGAAATTTAACAAATTGGGGTTTGACCTCCGCACACACTGGACATGACTGGGTTATCTTCTTTATTTCGTCCATTGAGAAAGGTAAGTTTTTGGTTCGGATCCAATGGGCCATACGTGATATTCCGGGGTGACACAATGATTGGTGGATTTGATAGAGTTGATTTGGGGTCTGAGTAGCTCCACAGGCCCTTGATAGCATATCAGCCTTGACGTTGTCAGTTCCAGGGCGGTATTCAATATTAAAGTTATAAGGGGCTAATTCTAAGCGCCATCTCATAATTTTCTCATTTTTAATTTTGCTACCCAATTTCTTATTAAAAACAAAAGAAAGGGCCTGCTGATCCGTAATTAATGTGAACCTCTTCCCAACCAGAAAATACTTCCATTTGCGTAGTGCCTCCATTATAGCTGCAGCTTCCTTCTCTACAGCAGAATGATGTTTTTCCGTTTTGGAAAGCGCACGAGAGAAGAAAGCTACTGGTTGCCCATCCTGGCTAAGTGTAGCTGCCAAAGCGACATTTGATGCATCTGTTTCAACTGTTAAGGGTAGATCGTGCCTTACAGTTGTTATTACTGCTTCTGCTATCCTTTGTTTAAGAAGAGATTGGCACTTGGTGGTACGCATTTTTTAGATCCACAGTACTGAATACTTTGAATGCCGCTATTTTATCAATTAACAGTTCCACTTTAGGTAGAGGGTAGGCGTCAAATAATGTAAATCTATTTATGGTACGAGAGTAATCAACTACCAGTCTCTTTTTGTGGCGACCATCATTAATTACAATTACCTGGGCTCTCCAAGGAGAGTTGCTCTCAACAATTATTCCTTCAGAGAGCATTTCAGAGATTTCAGATTTGATAAAAGCCGAATCCTCGTCTGAGAATCGCCGGGATTTGGTAGTTACAGGTGTACAGTCAGGTGTCAGGTTATGGAACAATAGAGGAGGATCAACTTTAGCAGGCGCAGCATTACAGATATGCAAACTTCCACGGTTTCCTCCAAATCCCATATTCATATAAGAATGGAGTTTCAGGATATCATGCCCAATTAAGACATTAGCGCATAGATCAGGAAGGATGGATAGCTTTTGATCTTTATATTCGTGATCACACATTTGAAGTGTAACTTTAACACAACCAACTAATTTAGAAGACAAACTAGTGGAGGCCATTGAAACTTTACCTATCTCAGGGTAGATAAGAGTCTATGTCTGGTCACAAAGTCAGAACTAACATAACTATTAGTACTACCAGTGTCTATTAGTCCAGTGGCAGTTATTCCATTTATAGACAAAGGGATAGTGGCCTTAGTTAATGAACTGTGGGTAGCCGCAGTAGAATAGGATGCAGCTAATAAGGCCGAAGTTGTAGGGTACTGGTGGGCACGAGATCTGCATACCTTGGCATAGTGCCCAACCTTTCGACACTTATTGCAAACGGCTTCCCTGGCAGGACATTGATTGCGGGGGTGCCTGTCAAGCCCGCAGTATATACATTTAGGTTTAAAAGACATAACACCTTTCTTAGAAAAAGTAGTTGCAGTGGTCGGGTCTTCTTTGGTAGGTTCTTCGGGTTTGACTGATTCAGATGGCCATGTAGAAATAGTAGCAGATGGTAGTTTAGAAATATTAGCAGAAAGTGGTTCTATGCCAAGTTGATACTTCTCAGCCTGTTTCTGAGCCGATTCCAATGAAAGAGCTTGTTTAATAGCTTCAGTTAGGTCAAGGGTGGAATTTTCAAGAAGCCGTTGTCTAATATTAAAAGATGATAAACCGTTTATAAAAGCGTCACGTACATATCCATCTCTATGTTGTGCCGCAGTAACATCTTTAAAATCGCAATCTTTGCTGAGAGCCTGCAGGTTGGTAACATATTGAAGGATGGTCTCAGTGCTTTGTTGTTTCCGAGTGGCCAACTGGTGCCTAGCTAGACAACATTTTGCTTGGGTGTGAAAACCTCTTTGAGTCTATCTACAGCACTAGAGTATGTAGTACATTCACTCACAAGTTCATAGTTATTCGAATCAAGAAAGTTTATAAGTACATTATACTTGTCCTTATCTGAAGCAATTTCTCCCATAGATATAAAGTTTTCAAATGTTTTAATAAAATGCTGAAATTCCTTACCCGCAGTAGATGAGTATGGGCCAGCTTCAAACCTTGCTGGTTTAAGGTACTTTTCCATGGTTTATTTGTAGGAAATCGATAACTGTGACTCACAACAACGTTTACAATAACACTAACAATTCTTCACGGAAAATGGAAACTATTGAGAATTCGTATCGATTACTACTTAAACGTGAATACGTGCAATAACAAAACTGTTGACAATTACGCGTCTGTTTTGTCAATAAAATTGTGGTAAGATAGAATATAGGAAATAAGACTTTACCTAAAAGAGTAGGCTTTTATTGACAAAACAGAATGGTGAGGTTATATAATCTACAATTTCAGTAGGGTTACCCCTCACATACAGTGTTACCACAATACCCAACAGTCCCTGTGTTTTCTAACACAAATCTTTCAAGAGATAAACCTACGGGAACTAATTATAATAAAACAACCAAAGTACAACAGGTTTCAGACGCTATTTATTCTATAGTAAATACAATACTATCTATTAAAAATGTAACAATTAGTGAAGAAGAAATCAGGGGTATGATTAAAGATAGAAGCGAAAGCCTACATATATAATAATTAATACGTACACAAAATAACATAAACATTTTTCTAAACTATTAATATATAACATCCAATCAACTATTAATTAAAAATTGTCACTTACTAAGTCAACGACCCTAAATATAAAAATAATGCAATGGAATGCTAGATCAGCAATTTGTAATAAAAATAGTTTAGAGTCATTTCTTTTTACTGAAGACATAGATATTGCCTTAATATCAGAAACTTGGTTTAAACCCAATAGATATATTAATATACCAGGATACAATGTAATAAGGGTCTGATGTAAATCAGATGGTTATGGAGGTGTAGCAATTATAATAAAATCGAAACTATACTTTAAACAAATTTTAAATTTTCCAAAAATTAACAACCTAGAAGCAGTAACAATTAATGTAACAATAGTAAATAAAATTAAACTTAATCTGCCCTCGTTATATGTTTCCCCTAAACACTTAATCACCAAATCAGATTGGGAAAATTTTTTAAATAGCTTTGATAGTCCTTTACTCATAGGTGGAGACATGAACGCCCACCACTATCAATGGGGGTGTGATAATAGTGATAACAGAGGTAACAATTAGATTTCAGCTGTGGAAAATTCGAATCTGATATGCTTAAACAATGGCGCGCCAACTTTCGTAAATAATTTATATCAATCAAATAATATTTGTTTAGACGTTACATTTGCCTCGGTAAACATCGCTGATATTATAGATTGGAAGGTGCACGATGCCCCCTTGGGATCTAATCACTTACCCATTGTCATGAACATTTCCTACCGCGTTGAATACACTAAACCAACTGGTCATCTCCAATCTAAGAGAAAATGGTTAATTAATTCAGCAAATTGGGAAGAATTTGAAACTGTGGCTAAAGATAATAACTCAGCCCTATCAGATAACTCAACCTATGAAGATTTCATTAACTTTTTAAACGAAACTAGTATTAAAACTATTCCGCAATATAAAGCAAGATATAATAGAAAATTTAGTAGAAAATAGCGGGATAAAGAATGCACTTATTTTCTTCAAAACAGAAAAAACGCCTTCAAAACTTATAAAAACTTTCCGTCAATCGATAATCTCAAAAATTATCAAAGAGGAGACGCTATGTTAAAAAATATTACCCGAAATAAACAAAAGCAATCGTGGCAAACATTTTGTTCAAGCATTAATAAAAATACCCCCATAAAACAGATATGGCAAAGGTTGAAAAATATAAATAACCGCAAAACAAATAATGAATTCTCTATTACCACTGGTGAATGGTGTGAGGAATTAATAGATCTTTTAGCCCCACCATTAGCTAGCATACCCCTACAACAAGAAAATGAAGAATCCACAAACTTAGAAAACAACATCAATAAAGGTAACGACACAAATATCAATACCATAGCCGACGAGGACACAGGAAATAATTTTTTTAATATGAAAAATAGCGATCAAATTTTATCTAAATTCTCGCTATCGGAACTTTTAAACGCACTAAAAAATAACAACAATACGGCACCTGGCTTAGATAACATCCATTACTTAATGTTAAACAAACTGCCGCTAGAATCCAAAACTCATTTATTACATATAATGAATAATATATGGGAATCTAACTCAGTCCCAGATTCATGGAGAGATTATTGTGTATTGTGTATTCCTCAAACCAGGAAAAGATCCAAAATTAGCAACTTCCTATCGACCTATTTCTCTCAGCTCATGTGTTCTAAAAACCTTTGAAAGAATGATAAAATGTAGGTTAGAATGGTGGTTAGAATTTAACAAAAAATTACCCTAATATCAATATGGTTTTCGTAAAGGAAAATCCACCTTAAATAGTCTTTTGGCATTACACACAGACATTAATATAGCATTTACTAACGGAGAAAAAACAATAGCCCTATTTCTTGACATAATAAAAGCATATGATACCGTTCCGATTCACATCCTCGCTAAAAAAATGAATAAAATAGGCATACCGCATAAATTTACAAAATTAATAATCAATCTAGTAGAAAATAGAAAAATATATTTAAGAGTGAATAATACTATAATTTCAACAAGGAATGCTAAAGTCGGACTACCACAGGGAGGTATTTTAAGCTGTATTTTATTTATATTATTCTCTTCTGATTTAAGAAATTATATTCCGGAGGAAGTTTCGATACTACAGTTTGCTGACGATATATGCTTATATACTACACATAAAAACACAAATAGTGGCTTAGAAGCATTAAATGAGGCGGTAAAAGGTTTTAAAAGATGGCAGTTAGATAACGGTATGGAAATTTCGTCAGCCAAATCGGTGGTTTGCCCATTTAGTAGAGAACATGCCTTCCCATTGGGGGATCAAGTTGTTTTGGGTGGAATTACTTTTCCTTGCGCTCCTAATGTCAGATTCTTAGGAATGTATTTTGACAGAAAATTAAACTGGAATAAACACGTATTGGAAATCATTAAAAGATCCGAGAAAATGAATAATACACTCAGAATAATAAGTATCAATTCCAAATGGGGAGCTGACCCAAACAAATCTTTATTATTTTATAGGTCTACGATAAGGGCAATATTTGATTATGGAGCAGTCATATACGGTGAAGCCCCAGATTCATCATTGAAAAAACTAGAGGTAATTCAAAACCGTTGTATAAGAATTTGCCTAGGCTTTCTTAAATCAACACCTATAGATATCATGCTGAATGAGGCCGTCGAAATGTCACTAAAAATCAGAAGAGAACTTTTAACTAGTAAAACCCTTTTTAAAATCAAAGCGAGGAATCCTATATACTACAATAAAATAGTAAATTTAAGTATTTTAATATTAAGTAAGGCATACTGGCAGAAAAAGAAATACATTCCACTTATCTTCAATAGTTTTTTAAAATGTCAAAAAATGCTAGACCTCGTTCATTCGTCAAACAGATTACCACAATTTTCTGTTAACTTCGAAATGTTGTTCCAAAGTTTTCACATAATATTAAATAAAAAAACTAACTCCCTATCGCATATTGCAGTATGTCAGGAAACTAAAGCCTTTCTTTCAGACAAATTCCCAGATCACACTCATATCTATACAGACGGGTCTAAAATCAATAATACTTCAGGCACTGCAATTTACATTCCAAAATATAAATATAGAGCTAAATTCAAATTACCTTCCGGTTGTTCACCTCAGAACTATATGCAATTGTAGAAGCCTTAAAATACAGGAAACAATCAAATAAAATTAAATTCGTAATATTATCAGACAGCCTAAGTGCCTTACAATTATTAAACAACTTCAAAAACATAAATAGTTACAACATGTTAATAGATATTATAAAAGTACATAGTTCATGTATACATAATAACAAAAAGGTCGCATTCCTATGGATTAAAGCTCATATTGGGATTATAGGAAATGAAGAGGTCTATAAATTAGTCAAAGATGCTAAGATTAGCGGTGAACAGATAAAAATTTCGGTCCCATTTACAGATTTTTATTTAGCAATAAAAGAAGATTGTCATAACACATGGCAGGATCAATATTCATTGTCTCCTACAGGGCAGTATTACAAATCCGTATTTCCTAGCGTAACACGCAGGCCATGGTTTTCAAATACCACTTTAAATAAACAGGAAATAAAAACGTATTGTAAATTACGGTCGAATGACGTTTTGTGTAACAGTTATTAGCACCGTATCGGAATTTCGAAATCGGCCACTTGCCAAAACTGCAATAACCGAGAAACTTTGCACCATATCGTTATGGAATGTAAGGCATATACACCTCATAGGAAAAAAAAAAAACTTTTTGAAGACCTTAAGAATAACAACATTACATACAAAGAAATGTACCCTTTAATAGTTGGAGAGGACCTAAATGCCCACCATCAGGCCTGGGGTTGCAGTTACCGCGACAGGGCCGGTACCGAACTCATAGAAGTTATTGACCAAGAAAGACTTTCCTTCTTGAACAATGGAAAACCGACCCTTATAAAAGGTAGAAAGTCATCGGCTCCAGAAATTACCCTAGCTTTGGCGAGTATAACACCTTTGATATATTGGTCGGTCTTACCTGAAATCTTAGGATCAGATCATTATGCGATTTCGATAAAAATAGATTTGGCGAATGAAGACAAAATTCAGAACACAATGGAAAAATGGTTAATTAACAAAGCAAACTGGAGCTTATATACACAAATAGTTGAAGAACAAGTAAATATCAGATCTCCGAACAATTTTAAAGACTTATTAAATGTTATCAACGAAGCGGCAACACTTAGTATTCCGAGGAAGATCAGTAGCAAAAGGAATCGAAACAAACCAGGTCGCACACCCAAATACTGGTGGGATGACAGCTGCATGATAAAATGGAAACAAAAACAAATAATATTCCAAAGATACAAAAAGGACATGAACGTTACAAATTATATTGCCTGCATAAAAGCCATCGCAGAATGCAGAAGGCAGTTCCACGATAAAAAGCGACAGAGTTGGTATGCATTTTGCAACTCTTTAAACCACGAAACTCCAATAGGACAGGTATGGAACGGTATCAGAAGGCTTAAAGGATTGGCCGTTAAACATTGCACAATAGATAAGGCTGTTATGGAGGATTTTATGAGCACCATTGCCCCACCGTCGGTACCAGAAAACATAAGAATTGAAGATATTCCAATTGAAGAAAACCCCGAAATAGATGAACCCTTCACAATCGAGGAATTAGAAGTGGCTATATCTTCAAATACAAATACAGCTCCAGGATACGATGGGATTCACTACCCCATGGTAAGACAACTCCCAGCCAATGCTAAGGGACAACTCTTGGAAATTTACGACACATGGATAAATGGAACCAAAATACCTCAATGGAATATTCAAACTGTCATACCAATTTGAAAACCTGGGAAACCACCAGATAAATCTACATCTTACCGACCTATTGCATTATCTTCCTGTCTTCTCAAAACATTAGAAAGGATGATTAAAAAGAGGCTGGAATGGTTTTTAGAAGAACGTAAAATAATTCCGAACTTTCAACAAGGGTTTAAAAGAGGCCATAGAACGCTCGATAACATCGCCACAGTTCTTAGCGATTTTCCACAAAACTTGACCAAAACTAAAACTACAATAGCAGTAATCGTCGACCTAGCTAACGCATATAATAATGTAAATATTAAAATTTTAAAAGAAGTAATGGTGAGAGAAAAAATTCCGAGCAAAATAACAAGTACAGTGTTAGGCCTCATAGAAAACAGAATAATTTATTTTCAAGTAGGAGGGGAAATACAAGGACCGAGAGAAATCGTTGCAGGTTTGCCACAAGGCGCTGTTTTGAGCCCATTATTATTCTCAATATATACAGCATCACTGAAAAAATTAGAAACTAAAAATATAAAGATTTCACAATTCGCGGATGACATCACGGTATATGGAGTAAATAACGACTTTAAGGAAGCTAAGGAAATAATGACAGTGTTTCTGGATGAATTCGCCAAATGGAATGATGAATTGGGACTACCTGTGGCTGAAGACAAATGTGCTGCCATGATACTGAGCAAAAAAAGAAACACACCCCAACCGGAACAACTAAACATACGACCTTTTCAGATTAAAACATGTACTACATTTAAATTCTTAGGAGTAGTAATAGACCGCAAATTATTGTAGAAACCTTACGTGCAATATATTGAGGAAAAAACATAACAAGCTATGAATGTCCTTCGGTGTGTGTCAAGAATAAAATATGGAGCTCACCCCGGTATTTGTATATTAATATTTAGGGCCCTGATCCTCTCACGTATAGATTATGGGAGTATTTATTATGACAATGCTCCAAACTCTCACCTGAAAAAAAACTTGACCAGATTAATTCAGAGCTTTAAGACGTTGCTTAGGTGCCATGAATTCCACCCCGACCAACGCTCTTTTAATAGAAGCGGATGTAATGCCATTAGAAAGGATAGCAGCCAAATTTTTAGCTCTCAGGTACAGTAACACAGATCACCCAGTTACTAAATCCCTCCACGAGCTGGCTCCGCACCTTTATAATAACAACACCTACACTCGAAAGAAAACTAATTCGAAACTACTAATTCGAATGTTAATTAGACTAAGAGAATTGTCATTAGGAAATGTTATTATACAAGATAAAAAAAACATTTATTGAAACGCAGTTATTCAAAAACTAAATATAGTAACTACATGTGACAAATTAGATGAACATCCTGAATATGTTAGAGAGTGTTATGAAACAGGGCGATCCCCTGTTGCTTGCACAATATATACAGATGGCTCAAAATCTGAAAACAATTTTGGGGCAGCAATAATAGAAGTAAACTCCAATTATCAATTGAAAATAAAATTGTCACCCTAAGCCACAATCTTTACAGCCGAAGCTTTAGCCATTCTTGAAGCCTTAAAATATATAGAAAGCATCAATCATGAAAAGGCGATAATGTTATCAGATTCGTTAAACGTTTTTGCAGCACTAAATAGCTCCGAAATGACCGCCGGACCTATTATAACAGACAAATTAAATTACTCCTGTTTAAATTAAAAAGAGGTAACAGAACTGTCCATTTTATATAGGTCAAAGGCCATAGCGAAAAACGCTTCAATAACAAAGTGGACCGCCTAGCCAAAGAAGCATCACTCACCGGAGACCCAAATTATGCTATCACAAGTACAGTCATAATCGCCCATTGCAGGAAAATCGAAAATAATAAATGGCAAAGAAAACATGATGACTCAAAACATATTAAGGGGCGTTTCTATTCTAGCGTTAAACCAAAGCATGGTTTCAGAAAATAAACAGATCTAGAAGAGTTTTCACAATCCTGTGTAGACTTGGATTCAACCACAACCACCTCCCCTACCATCTGCATAAAATTGACATTATAAACACAATAGTTGCAGCTGCGATAATACTATAGTAGCTGACCCAGATCATGTAATATTGGCATGTATAGTATACGAAGAAGGAAGAGAAAAGTTAATGGAAGCACTGGTGTACAACAAGGTACCGCTCCCCACAAAGGTGAGTCAACTGGTTTCAAATACTAAAAATTTGGAGGTGCTAGACAGTATTGTTCAGTTTATCCTTCAACACCAAATCGAATTATAGATGAATAATAAAAAATGAATGTATTTTACGTGGCAGATGTGGATATACACAAAGCCAAAATAAATAAATAAATTAATAATAAAAAAATTGAAAATTGGATTGGATTGGAAAATTGGATCAGGCCATTGATAAAATTTATTTTACTATAAGAAATTAAAAAATTGTTAGAGATAATAATGAAGATATAGAGAAACAGACCAACCCCTAGTCCATCGTATTTATAAGTACCTAACAATGTTAGTAAAATAGGTAAATCGATCTACTTTGTCTGGATCCCCGGACATGTTGGTATTACAGGAAATTAGATGGCTGACAAAGCCGCCAAACAAGCATTAGCCCTCCTAGAGGAAGCCACAGCGATCCTAACACCAGCAGAACTTGGTCGCTCTTTAAAGGGATGCATAAAGAAAAGATGGCAAGCAATGTGGGATGAAAGTCAACCCAGTAAACTGAGAAAGATAATCAAAGATGTGAAGCCCTGGATTACGTCAACCCAAAGCAAACGCCAGAAAGAAGTAGCGATCATCTGCCTCAGAATATTATATCCACCTCATTACAATAGAAGCTCCTCCAAACTTTTTGAAGTGCCAAGCCAATCTAGGGAACAATGTAATTACTACAAAATTCATCTAAACCAGCTAGAGATACCAACAAATATTTCAGTGGCGTTGAGAAACGACGTATCAGTTATACAAGCCGAACTTAAATTCATGTATGATACAAAATTAATAGCCAACCTCTAACAATTTTACACACTAAGCCGGCTCCATACATTCGTGTTATGTCATACCAAGCAACACAAAACAGACATGCTCGTCAAAGATTGGCGAATGTGTGAATGGGCACTCGGCTCGTGTTATATGTTATGATATTTTTTCAGATCCTGTTATAGCCGTATAGCCAGCTCCACACATTCATGTTATGTCATAACACGCAACACGAAACATACATGCTCGTTGAAGATGCCGAATGTGTGGATGGGCACTCGACTCGTTTTATGTGTTATCAAGTTGTTTCTGCTCGTTTACTGGATGTATCGTTATAGGAGGCGGTTTTTAACACACATCGAAGGAAATGTTTTTCCCCATAACACTAGCCGAAACAGAGGCAATCGCTTATTCACAAATTCGCTTAGCAACAGCGAATAATCGTGAAGCCTAGTTAATCATTATTATCAATAATAACTGTTTTAAAATGAAAAACTATTAAATTTGTAATCGAAAACTAAGTTGTTGACAGAGTTTTTTTCGTCTATTCAACTAGTCAAGAAGAGATTTTCGTAGCTTATGTTCACTTTTGCTGTTAGTTCAGTCTGAAAGTAGATAGATCATGGCATAAATAAAGCTTACGCAAACTTTATTAACACACGAGACAAAGTGATAAAGAAATAATAAGAGCTGACTGTCAGAAGATCAAGTAGCCTCGCATTAAAAAAAATGGTATTTGAGAGACTAAAGAGTCCTGAAACAATGGTAAAATAAAATATAAGATATAAGAAAGGGGGGGAGACTGAAGGATAAACTCAATTTCTCCTAAACAGAGAAAAACAATGGATCATAGCCCAGTCGATTTATACGACGAAGGATACTAGCCTAAAATGCATGATTTTAAATACAGAAATAGATACTTGTACATGTTTTTAAATGGAAAAAGAAGCAGGTAGATTCCTATCAATTCTCTCACCCACTTTTAAAACCAGCAATGCAATGTTTTTCCTCAAATCCGATTTTGTGATCTTTTCCCGTTTCTAAAAAAAAGTTGGTCTACAGGAACAGTTTAGATATCAAATTAAAGCTAATTAAATTTCCTTTAAATTCTTCTAAAAGAAATACGCCAGAATAAAGTTCACTTTTCTTCTTCTTCTTCTTTTTCTTACATATCCACCAGTAATATTGTAAGTGAAAAGGGATGATTCGAATGAAGGGTCGAATTTGACCTAAGGAGGGCGGTAAACTATGATGTAAAGGAGAGAAAATAATTCAGAGGAGGTTTCAGTAAACATGTATTCTAGGTGTGTAATATCAGGAGAGCTTCATTTCAGCTAGGTGAAAATTGAGTCTTCATTTTTACTATTTATAGCTTGTTTTAAATATTTTCTTAATGCTTTTAGGCAAGGTAGCTCAGAGGGTAAGGCACTTGACTACCAAGCTCCCGGTCCCGAGTTCGAAACCGACTGAAGGCAGAAAATTTATTTTCTGTTATTTCGGTTTTAGCTTAATTTCGAGGTCGGGAGACCCTCCTGGGACACACCCAGCCTCTACAAAGTGGGTACCCTTAAATGGGGAAAAACTTGGCGGTTGAGCGAGATTTAGGCCAAATCTCCTCCTTTCACAACCGGAAGGGAGGAGTACTGTTTAGCCTAGTAACAGTACATCCTTATCTAAGTACTGAACCCAAGACCCTTCATGGGTTGTAGTTGTATAGGTTTTTTTTTTTTTTTTTAGGCAATTTAGAATGGGTTAACAACGAATTAATATCCTTTCGCCATCTTAAAACAGTTAAATAGTCGAATTATTAAAAAAAAAAGTGTCCTTTTAAGGTCCGCCATCTTAAAACCGTTAAATATGTTTAAACACTATCCTGGAGGACAACAATGGCGGAAGTTATCCTTCCGATAACTTAAAAAAACCGTTAAAACAGCAATCCTGAAGGACGAAAAAGCTAATTTTAATTGTGGATGGAGAGAGTGGCCAAGGATGTCCTTCGGCCTCAAAAAATCGTCAGATCCTGGCAGAACTGCTATGAGGACACTGTTTTACAGATCTGCCAGGATCTGACGATTTTTTAAGGCCGAAGGACATCCTTGGCCACTCTCTCCATCCACAATTAGAATTAGCTTTTTCGTCCTTAAGGATTGCTGTTTTAACGCTTTTTAAGTTATGCTATAAGGACACTGTTTTACAGATCTGCCAGGATCTGACGTTTTTTCGAGGCCGAAGGACATCCTTGGCCACTCTCTTCATCCACAATTAGAATTAGCGTTTTCGTCCTTAAGGATTGCTGTTTTAACGGTTTTTAAGGACACTGTTTTACAGATCTGCCAGGATCTGACGATTTTTTGAGGTTAGCATAGCAACCTACTAAACCCAAGATAGTGCGTTCGCAGCCCGGCAGATGACCTTAGGATTTTTTAAAGGGAGTAAAAAATCCTTAGCTATGCCGTCCTTCGGAAGGGACGTAAAATGGGGGTCCCGAGCCTGTGCGATGTCAGGTACTCGTTAAAGATCCCTATCCTAATTATACCCGGATAGGCAAAATTTAGGACTCCCACCGTAGCATGGTCCGATTAGCCATAGCAGCATAAAGTGACGTTAAACGAAACGAATATCGAATAAATCATTAAAGATTTTAATGAAGCCAACTACTCCTGCCACCCTCCTCAAAACCTGTAATCTTATTACTGAGACAATACTTCAGAGCATCGGCTACAGATGCGCTCAGTAGTTGAGCTGCTAACATAACCTTCATTTTTATTTTTTGAGTTTTAAACCAAATATGTTGCCTAAACAAAGTCCTTAATTTTCTTGGAATTTAAGCAAGTTTTCCAAATGCTCCCAGCTAACACACCTTCCAGAATTATCAGTCATTCTCACTAGCTTTAACATGTGTGCTGGATCAAAGAAAACGTCGACGTGATGAGCGTCAATTTCAAAAAATGTTTTCATGGTAATTTCATCCTTGAAATTACAACTAAAATTTGTGAGTGAAAAAAAATTTGAATAAGCACCATCGCAAGTAATTGAACCTACTGTGATGTTAATATCTGAGAGAAGATGAAGGCATTGCAAAATCAAAGAATTTATTTTCTGTCCAGTTATTCCTTTTATAAAAACATAATCCAATGGAATTTTCCACAAAGAATTTCTGCACACAGGTGGAAGACAAAAACTTCATTTGCTATTGGTGCTCCATCATTTGTATTCCCATAGCCCAAGTTTATGTACCCAGAGAGCATTTTACCATCCCAGTCGACAAGTTGTGGGATTGCCATTGTATCAAACATCAAGAAAATTACTAAATTGGGTTGAATTAGGGCCTTTTCCTTGAGTACCCGAGAAACTTCGGCACTAAAACCAGGTTTAGCGTTAATAGAAGAGTGCCATTTTTAGATAGTGCGTGGATGTGGAAGGGCTGTTTGAAAAGTTTCTCGGACAAAGCTGTATGTTTTCAAAGAAAAGAAGAGCAGTATTATTGAGAAATGTTTTAATTGTTCGTGAAACATTTTTTTAATTGTGGGATTAACATGTTTCTCTGATTCCTTCCGCATTAGACAAAATGAAGTTTCAGACTATGAAACTAAGAAAACATTTATTATAGTAGACAAATAGAAAAATGTAGCTTTATATTACCGAGGTTGTATCCGTAACCTCAAGTTAATAAAAACAATTAATCTATCCACTCTTTATGAAAGAATTAATTAATGAAATAATGAAATATTAAATATTAGTATTAGTGATTTTATAATAATATTTTATTAATTTGAATTGAATTTTTTTTTTTAAATGGACAATCATCCAATTTAGAATGTAACACAAAAAAAAAAAGTTACCAATTATTTTGGTTGGTTACAGTGTGTTGAGGGGAAAAAGAAATTTTAGTTTTGAATATGTTGTTCAAAAATTGGGCAAGTTAGTAGAAAGATCTATTGATGTAGTTAACTACTGGAATATCTACTTTACGTATTTTATGTAGGCTGTAGAGTCGCGGTGGCAAATGGTTCATTTCAATTAGGCAATATTTTTAATTATTGGGTATTAAAATACTATTACATATTAAGTCCCAAACTTTGCTATTGAATTTGTTTGCGGGGTTTTTGATAGTGGGGAAGCTGTTTTTAACCGACTTAAAAAAAAAAAGGAGGATATCAATTCGAAATGTATGTATGTAATATTGTTGGAATTGGATAATATTTAAGTATGATAATCCATTTAGGCTTCCAGGCACGTGTGCTTAATTTCGTAAGTGTATGTTTGTATTTATAAATGTTTGTCCACGAATTTCTCGAAAAAACTAAAAGTCATATCGAGATGACTCTTTTTGATTTAAGTTTCATTAAAATCGGTTCAGTTGTTTCAGAGATATGAGTTAATTAAGGAAATAGAGGTAGGTATTTTTATAGTTATTAACCGACTTAAAAAAAAGAAGGTTATCAGTTTGACATGTATTAATACAGGTTATTTTTTTTGCTGAAACGTCACAAGAACCTATAAGGAAACGGTAAGACAAATAATTTTTTCAAAGGAATCAAATTTTGAATCAAAGGAAAACCAAATTTTGCAAGGGTTACGGGTTAAAAGGTGTGGAAAGACGAACGTGTGGGTGGTGTAACAAAACCAAACAGGGAAACTAACAAGGGGGTCAGGCCTATGTGGATGGTGTCATGAAAATAACATATGTTATAATTCCATTATGTATTATGTATTATTGTATATTGTTATTAATTACTATTAAATGTGTATTGTGTTTCAGGTATTAAATAGTTACCTGTTTTTTGTCAAATAAATTGTAATGAAAGAATACCTTGTATAGAAAGGCTTTATTTGACAAAAAACAGGTAACTATTTAATACCTGAAACACAATACACATTTAATAGTAATTAATAACAATATACAATAATACATAATACATAATGGAATTATAACATATGTTATTTATGGCCGCCTCCCCTAGATGTTTATCAAAAGCTACCATCCAGATTTCAATCAATGGGGTAACTGCGGACGCATTAGTCGATACAGGAAGCTCTGATAGTTTTATTTCACACAAAGCGGTCCTGGAAAACAATATTCATTGCTTTTCGAAAAGAAGTCAAATAGTCTTGGCATCTACTGACCACGTATCGTCAATGATAGGTCACTGTTACATAAACTTAAAGTTAGAAGGACATGAATATCCAAGCGTAAAACTACTTATCCTACCAGAATTATGTGCTGATGTAGTTATTGGCCACGACATTATGAGCCAGCATGATCGAGTAGAATTGAATTTTGGGGGAAAATTACCTCCACTCAGTGTTTGCAACCTCCTAAGCGCAAAAGTGACTCCTCCTTCCCTCTTTGATAATTTACTCCCCAATTGTAAACCAATTGCGGTAAGATCTCGTCGCTACTCATCTTCTGATACCATCTATATCAAAGAAGGAAAAAAAAAAAAGGTTAGTCATAGATTACTCTCAAACTATAAATAGATATACTCTTCTTGATGCTTACCCGTTACCTAATATTGAATCGTTTGTTAGCAAATTAGCCGAGTATAAAATATTTAGTGCTATAGACCTGAAAAGTGCTTATCATCAGGTACCGATAAGTCAACAGGACAAGCCGTTTACAGCGTTTGAAGCAAATGGTAGACTCTATCAGTTTACTCGTATACCATTTGGTGTAACAAATGGTGTTGCCTGCTTCCAAAGAACCATCGATCGAATAATTGAAATTGAAAAAAACCTGCAGGATACTTTTGCATACCTCGATGACGTAACTGTATGCGGTAAAAATAAAGAACAACATGATCACAACCTCTCTAGATTCTTGGAGGTTACAAAAAAATATAACCTAACTCTGAATAAGAACAAGAGTAAATTCTCAATTCAGAAGATACCAGTCCTTGGGTATGTAGTAGAAAACATGTCCATGCGCCCTGATCCTGAGCGCCTAAGAACACTTTTAGATTTTCCGGTCCCCGCAGACGCAGCTAGCCTGAAACGTGCCCTTGGAATGTTTTCCTATTATGCTAGATGGATTCCCAAATTTTCAGACAAAATTTACTCCCTGATTAATACCAAAAGCTTCCCTTTAAGCTCACAAGCCATCGATGATTTTAACCTCATTAAGAAGGAAATCGCCAATTCCAGTGTTTTTGCCGTAGATGAAGATATTCCATTTACTGTTGAAACGGACGCCTCAGAACATGCGATAGCTGCTACACTTTCTCAATCAGGAAGACCAGTTGCTTTTTTCTCAAAAACTCTCAACAAGACTGAACAGAATTTTCCTCCAATCAAAAAGGAAGCATATGCTATTGTTGAAGCTTTACAAAGATGGAGGCATTTCCTCATTGGGCGTAATTTTAAACTCATTACGGACCAAAAATCTGTATCCTACATATTTAATCATAGCCATCATGGAAAAATAAAAAACAATAAAATGCTGAGATGGAGGTTAGAGCTTGCACCATACTCCCATGACATCGTTTATCGACCAGGTCGTGAGAACATTGCTGCAGATGCCTTCTCAAGAATCTCGTGTTCATTGTCAATGAAGGATGCTGAGAGACTTTACCAATTGCATAGCGGCATAGGACACCCAGGTATAACGAGAATGTTTCATCTAGTAAAATGCAAGAACCTACCATATTCGCTGGAGGATGTAAAAAGAACAGTTGCCTCATGCAGAATTTGCGCCGAAGTCAAACCTCGATTTTTTCAGAAGCCACCATCTAATCTCATTCGTGCTATGGCACCCTTCGAACGACTAAACCTTGATTTTAAAGGACCGATTCCATCTACTTCAAAAAACAAGTACATATTAACCGTTGTCGATGAATATTCGAGGTTCCCTTTTGCAATGCCATGCCCGGACATGTCTGCAAGTACAGTAGTGAGAAGTCTTACTCTTATATTCTCAATTTTCGGTATGCCAGCATTTATACACTCGGACCACACGAGCAGGTTTCATGTCTGCTGAACTACAAAACTATTTAGTGTCCCGAGGGATTGCTACTAGTCGCTCATCTCCATATAATCCACGAGGCAATTCTCTAGTGGAAAGGTATAATGGTATTATATGGAAGACAATTTCACTTATTTTGAAATCTAAAAATCTAAAAACTGAACAATGGGAGAGCGTTATTCCAGAAGCTCTTCATTCAATACGTTCTCTTTTATGTACTTCTACAAATGCCACACCACACGAAAGAATGTTTCAACATCCTAGGCGGTCCTTCTATGGAGTTTCGAAACCTGATTGGCTTATGAAACCAGGCCCTGTCTATGTTAGAAAACAGAATAGGGTAAGTAAATATGAGCCAATGGTAGAAGAAGCCCATTTGATAGAAGCGAACCCTGATTATGCTAGGATCGTCTATCCAGATGGCAAAGAAACCCTTGTATCGACTCGTCATATCGCAGCCCCTCCTGAGTCTGTTGAACGACATACTGTTGAGCGATTTGAAACCATCGGGGAACCAGGGACAGAAAAGGTCAAGGAATCGAAGACCACCTCCACATCCGATTGTAGTAGTGTTGCAGAGCCAAATCAGGGATTTGAGGAGGAAGAGAGAGCACCCGCACCCGAACCGCTTAATACCCCAGTGACAGGAGAGTCTCCTATTGGACCTACCCCAAGACGATCATCTAGGACCAGAAAAGCACCATCTTATCTTTTGAATTATGTGCCAAAATAAAAGATGGGGTGAATGTCATGAAAATAACATATGTTATAATTCCATTATGTATTATGTATTATTGTATATTGTTATTAATTACTATTAAATGTGTATTGTGTTTCAGGTATTAAATAGTTACCTGTTTTTTGTCAAATAAAGCCTTTCTATACAAGGTATTCTTTCATTACAGATGGGAGCCTAGAAATAACCCTAAATCGACAACCAAAACCGAGTGGGAAGAAAGGTTGGGAATAGTAAAGGATGTTTATGAAGGGAAAAAGTGGAAAATTCATAGACACCCTGAAAACGATTTAGACCAATGGGCATATCTAAGAATAAACATTCTGGGGAAAATCGAACTTGGTTTATTAGATTCTGGGGCTTCCAGATCTCTCATGAGTGGAAAGTTCTGGGAGAGATTCGCAGGAATTGTAGTCACCCTGCGAGATGAGTCAAATGTAAGAATAAGCGCAGTTGGAGGAAATGCACTCAACGTGGAAGAAAGTGTGAGATTACCAGTGGAATTAGAGGGTAGAACACGGGTGATTAATTTTTTGGTTGTACCATGCTTGGTTGATGATTTCATTTTTGGTATTGACTTTTGGAATAAATTCAGACTAGTGCCGAACGTATCTCAAAACTCGTTTAAGTTTTCAGATAAAACGTGCTTAGCGGTATCCCAGAATGAACCGATTGTATTGACCCGACCTAATCTTACTCTAATCCAGAAATAGATAGTAGATAGTTGAGTTGAGAAGTGGCGTAGTGCTAGACCATCAAAGCTGGGTTGTACGATTAAAGTCGAACATGAGATACATACCGGCAATAAGCAGCGTTATTGCCCTGTTTCACCGAAGATCCAAGCCATATTACACCAGGAGCTTAATGAAATGCTCAAGGATCAAATCGTGGAGCCATCGCAGAGGGCTTGGTCGTCACCTGTTGTTTTGGTCCGGAAGCCGGATGAGTCACATAGATTCTGTGCGAATTACCGCCAATTGAATGCAGTGGATGCCTACCCACTCCCTTATATCTTCAACATTCTCGATAGTCTACGTGGTGCAAAGATTTTGTCTTCCATCGACATTAAAAGTGCATATTGGCAGATAGCGATGGCAAAAAAGAGCAAAGAGAAAACTGCATTCACTGTCTCTAACCGTGGCCTTTTTCATTTCTGCAGGATGCCTTTCGGGCTACATAATGCCCCAGCGACCTGGCAAAGGCTCATTGATGATGTATTGAGAGCGGATTTGGAGCCGAATATTTTCGTCTTAGTTAGTTGATATTGTTATAGTATCATCAGATTTTGAATCACATTTAGCTACTCTGGAGAAGGTGTTTGAACGGTTATACGCGGCAAATTTAACCTAAATTGGTAAAAGAGCAAACACGGAATTAGGTGCAATTCTTTTTCAGGAATACCCAGAAGAAGATCGAGAAATCGCGTACGCTAGCCGAGACTTGACAGCTGCAGAGAGGAAAAGGGCTTAGCAGTCCTCTGGGCCGTTGCAAAATTCCGACCTTATTTGGAGGGAATGGAGTCCCCTCGTAATCACAGACCACATTGCGCTGAAGTGGCTGAACAGTCTCAAGGACCCTCAAGGTCGACTAGCTAGGTGGGCTTTAAAGCTGCAAGAATTCACAATCATGCACCGTCCGGGTAAACAGAACGCTACAGTTGATGCTCTGTCCCGAACCTACGAGTTACCTGTTTGTAGACTGTTGTGTCGGAGGAGAAATACTGGGCAAATGGTATATGAAAATGATACATTGTGAGGATCCTGCAAAATACGCAGATTGGAGAGCAGAAAATCAATCGCTATGGAAATGTGTCCCTAATAAATGGAAAATAGTAGGAGACGATAACCGATGGAAAGTGGTATTGCCCAAAGATAAACGTAAAGAAGCCTGCAACAGCGGGGCATTTAGGTTGCTTTAAAACATTACAACGTTTGAGAGAGTACTATTATAGGCCAGACATGGCCTCTGAGACGGCTAAATATGTGGCTAGATGCGAGACATGCTTAGCGCAAGCAAGCCCTGCAGGATTCCTGGGAGAACAACTCGTCGTTTCAAAACTATGTCAAGTGGTTTCGGTTGATATAATTGGGGCATTACCATAATTGACGAACCAGAGCCGATTTATTTTGGCGTTTTCGGATTACTTCACAAAGTATAGCATATTTGTGCCACGTCGGACTGTAACTGGGGAAAAGGTTAGTTCCCTACTAGAAAAGGAGGTAATTCTCATATTTGGATGCACACAAACATTAATATGTGACAAAGGACCTCAATTCAAGAGCCGTGAATTTCAAACCAAATTTGCTGAATACTCAATCTCTTATACACCTCTTATTACCACGCTCAGTCTAATCCGATGGAGCGGCCCAACCGTGTAATTAAGACCTTGATTGCATCATATGTAAAAGAAAATCATATAATAAATATCAATATCATATAATGGACAAACATATTTATAAACTGGTTTTTGCCGTAAAAACGGCTGTACACGAAGAAACAGGTTTCACACCAGCTTACTTGAATTTCGGAAGGGAACTCCCCAGAAGTGGCACAGATTACCGCATTGTATCAAATGGACCAAATGTTTCGGATATGGGAGACAGACAAGAGTTTGCTGACAAACTCTAGAATCTACCTCTATTATACGGGGAAATTAACGAGAAAAGGCTTACGAGAGAAGCAGACACAACTACAACCTTCGGCGAAGACATCAAGAATTTAAAGCAGGCGATACTGTTTGGAAGAAGAACCAGGTGTTGTTGGATGCGTCGAGGTACATTAGCGGGAAACTAGCACCATCCTTCGTAAAGTGTCGTGTTACTAGACGATTGGGAAATCTCATTTACGAGCTGGAAAACATGGATGGGGTCAATATGGAAAAATGGCACGTGAAGGATATAAAAGCACACTCAGAACAACCTAATGACTAGCTCATTTTATTTTATTTTTTTATACGAAAGGGGAGGATTGATACAGGTTATTTTTTTACTGAATAAAAAAAAATAAATAAATAAATAACCTAAAATGAGGATCTGGAAGGAGAACTTCTGGACAAAGTTTCAATGGTATAAACATTTTATTATTTACTTAATGAATTTACTGTTGAAAATTCAATCAATGATTTTTATATAATATATGAGAGATATGATCTAAAAAAATAAAAACAGTTAAATTGTTCTTAAAAGGTATTTTCTGATATGAAGTATACAAAATGAATTAGGTATATCTTAGACAAATCCGCTTTTGAATTTTGTTTTCCTTTTCCGTAATTCCTAAAAAATATTATGTTTTTCCTTTTGAGTGCACTCGCTGTTTTGTATACCTATCTACCAATTTGAAGTCGGTTTAATTTTTTTTAAATTGCTTTTATTTTTGATGAAATCATAAATTTTATTTTTATATAAATTTTTTTCTATAATTACTACCGTGTTTCCTTTATCCGTTTTTATGATTATAAGGTTGTTTTTTTTAAATATTTGTGTTGATAATGTGCGGGCTATATTGTATTCTGATGATGTATTTCTCCTAAATTTCTGTACTTTTTCTATTTCTGTTTTTCGAAAGTGGGTTTATGTTGTATTTTTCTAAACCTTTTTCGATGTGGACAGCTATGTTTTCGAATGTTTTTATGGTCACTGGTGAAGTTATAGAATGTTAGAATGTTAGATAATGTTAGATAATGTTATACTGACACTGAGGACACTTGGGGAATTTTTTTTTTTTTTTTTTTTTTTTTTTTTTTTTTTTTTTTTTTTTTTTTTTTTTTTTTTTTTTTTTTTTTTAACAAGGTTTTCAACTCGTGTTCTGATTTGTTGGTCTGAATCAAACTTAAGTGGGTGGAGATAGAAGTGAGTACACTGTGGAGGATACAAATATATAATTTTAAATTATCTCTAACAGATTACCAATGATTGATTTGAAATCTTACCCATTGAAGTCTTGTATCGTGTGTTGCTTTCGACGCTGCTCTAGTTTGTGCTCCGCTTCTTAGTTGAACGTAACTGGGTATGAGGTTCTCTCTGTAGCAAGTCTGGTTAAACCAAATGTTTTTGTTCGCAATGGCAAATTTTAATCTGAGTTTGGAAAACCAATAAGTTGCATCCTTCTGGAATCTTAGTAGGAAGAGTCTTCAATTCTGTTACAACTTCTTGTGATAATGTGTTGAATTTGGATGTGCTGAGTTTTGGTCAATTATGCGTGGTAGCCTGGCTGGCTCCAAAATCACTCAGAGGCACGCATGATGGTATAGAAGGATCTATACAATTAGGATTGATGAATTAGTTGCCACTTCAATTGTTATTATTTTATTAGAAAACTATTTTTGATTGCTAAACATTCATCTTCTGTTCTAATTTTTCAAAATATCACCACTTTGTTACATGGATTATATATACTAAAGTTTTCAAAAGTCGGTTAATAACTATAAAAATACCTACCTCTTTTTACTTAATTTACCCATATCTCTGAAACTACTGAACCGATTTTAATGAAACTTAAATCAAAAAGAGTCATCTCGATATGACTTTTAGTTTTCGAGAAATTCGTGGACAAACATACATAAATACAAACATACACTTACGAAATTAAGCATACGTGCCTGGAAGCCTAAATGGATTATCATACTTAAATATTATCCAATTCCAACAATATTACATACATACATGTCGAATTGATAACCTCATTTTATCCCAAAGGACAGAGACTATTAAGAAACTCTTGCGGATTATGGACTGTATTACCCATGCTTACAACTGAATCATATTTTTATTCACGATATCAAAAAGATAGATCGACATTGTGATTTGGTGATTAGGCAAAAATAATTTTAATGAGTTCATCTGGTTGGATTTTCATTTCTAACCTTAAACGATTATGACACTGTGACAAACCTCGTTTCTGTCACTTAACACTGTACATTTAAATTGTTATTGTAGTAAACTATATTATTATAAATCTTCCTAGAACTGTAGACAAAATTTTCTTTAGATAGGTTTAATAGTTTTAGAAAAACTCTGTTGAAGAATGGCGCTACTAGCTACATATCGTTCGACTTTTAAACTTCACTGGAATCCACACGTCATACCACATATTTATAGCTTTTTTTAAAACAATTTAATTGAATGAGGCAAATTTTATTATCAATTTTTAACTCTATATAACACTATATCTTTTTAACCTCTCTTGAATGGCGCTCGCTACCTATCGGTCAATTTTTAAACTTCTCTTCGCAACGTAAATTTTTCGCTTTTTAAACAGTAATTTAATAGAAAATATGTAAATTTTATTATTGCTAAACCTTCATTGAACTATGAAGATGTTGTAGTTAAAATTTGGTACAAATCGGATCAACAGTTTTCGCGGTTAGTGACCACAAACGAAAAATGGCTTGTCCTTTTATATAATAAGGTGTATAAAAAAAATGACCATTTTATCAAATTCCATACGTCAAAAGTCTGTAAATATCTTATTGCCATTTATCATTTACCAATACTTAATAATCCCTTTAGAGCATTCTCTGTGGAGGCGCGGTAGCTCAGTGGGTAAGGCACTTGACTACCATGCTCCCGGGCCCGAGTTCGAGTCCGTCGGAAGGCAGAAAATTTATTTTCTGTTATTTCAGCCGTGGATCGAATTCGAGGTCGGGAGACCCTCATGGGACACACCCAGCCTCCTAAAAAGTGGGTACTCTTAATTGGGGGAAAAACCTGGCGGTTGAGCGTGAATTCTGGCCAAATCACCTCCTTTCACAACCGCTGGCTCAGAAACATTACAGCCTACCAAAGTACTGAACCCGAGACCCTTCATGGGTTGTAAGTGGTACAGGTTTTTTTTTTTTTTTTTTTTTTTTTTTTTTTTTTTTTTTTTTTTTTTTTTTTTTTTTTTTTTTTTTTTCTTAGAGCACTCTCTAAGCTTGTTTACTAACACTGGACTTCTTCAAAAAAAGCCTCAGTTCAGTTATTTATTTCAAAGAAGAAACATGACAGTGTCCTACGAAATTCTCGTAATTTTAAGACATTACTGGAAAAAAAATTTCACAGCTGCTGAAGCAACTCGTTATTTAGAAATTATTAAATATGAAGGGGAAGGGGTCCTTGAAGAGCACACTGCGCGGCGTTGGTTTGAAAAATTTAGAAGTGGAGATAAGACGTTTGAAAGGAAGAAGGGCTCCGGGCGGCCATTAATGGATATTGATAAGGTTCTGAAGGAAGCTGTTGAGTCAAATCCTCCCACAAGTACTTGCGAACTTGCCAGGGAGCGTGGTGTGTCGAAAGATACTGTTAGTCGCTATCTTCTCTCCATGGGGAAGGTGAAAAAAACCTGTAAACTGGTCCCTCACGAACTTACTCCTCAATAATCAGCAGAAAAGTTTACAGAACTTCATGGGTTTGAACTTTTGTCCCATCCACCATATAGTCCAGACCTCGCACCTTCGGATTACTACTTGTTTCGATCCATGGCCCATTTTCTTCAAGGGAAAAAATTTTGATAATTTTGCGGAAGTTGAAAATGCTGTCCAAGAGTTCTTTGACAGCCATCCCAAGGAATGGTATCAGCGTGGCATCGAGCAATTGGCTAGCAGATGGGTAATGACGGTAGATAACAATGGACTATACTTTGTGTATTAATTGTATTTTATATCAAAGATATAATAATACAAATATTTGTTTAACAAACGGTAATTTTTTTTTATACACCCCATTAATAGTATAGATATAGATAGGTATAGGTTATTGAATCTTAATATGATTTAATAACTGGGAATAAGTGAGAGAAATATACAGTTAATCAATTTTATGGTTGTTAGGTTAACTAAAAATATTCTTGTTCTTTTATTTAATTTATTATACTGACAGTGATCGAATTATCATTATGGATACAACCCCTTTTTTGTGATAATTTTATTAAATTAAATATTTAATAATTTTTTATAATATTTTTTAGCAGCAAAATGGTTACCCTTGGTTCCGATCAAATATTTCTTCCAATGAGGTAGTCAGAGATGCTGAAAGGCGCTATTCAAACTTTAGAATATTTGACCAAGGAGGAAGTAGCAGTAATTGCATACCTAAATGTTTTGCTGAGAAAGGAAATAGGGTAATGTATATAAAATAAGCTTGGTTTTAAATTTCTGTTGCTTACTTTATTAACTTCTTTAAATTTGGTCGTTTGAACTTGAATTCATTTATTTAGGGACCACCTGGAGAACAAGGCCTACAAGGACCGCCGGGTTTGCAAGGTTTTCAGGGAATGGAAGGACTACCTGGGCCACAAGGAGATAAAGGTGATCCTGGACCAATGGGACCTAGAGGACCAAAAGGCTTTCAGGCAAGTCTTAAATAACACTTACTGCCTTCAGTTAAAATATGATATAGGGACATGAACTACTTTATTTGATTTCTATTTCTATTTTAGAGGATAGGAGTTGTATTAATAATTCATCTACCCTTACTGATGCTAGTTTGAGCAACTCTTATAAAAACTTATAAATGCTCTTTACAATAATTGAAAATTATTGACTATTTCTATAGGGCAAAATGGGTATGCCTGGATTCCCTGGAGCTAATGGTGTTCCTGGTCAAATAGGACCTCCTGGGTTGTCTGGTTTTCCTGGAAAAGATGGTTGCAATGGAACTGACGTAAGTATTATTGTTCTAACTCTCTTTGATGTTTTCATTGCTTCCGTAGAATAGATAAACTAACTTGAGTATTGGCAACAAAAACCAAACAGTCATCTAGTAAATAAATTTATATGCAGAAAATACTTTTTAAATATTAGTTTATGATTTGTGTTTTTGCAGTCATTGTCTTCCTCTTAAGTATTATATCAGAATTTTAAAGGTTTAACTCATTTATTTATTATATTATTCTTTATTGGTTTGTTCTTAGCAATAAACTGCCACAAATGCCACTTTTAATATTTTAAAAGTGGGCGTTAATAAGATTCAATTAATTGTAAAATCAGACGATCATTTCTCCAATTGAGAAGGTTCAGTGGACTGTAATTATAATATATATATATATATATATATATATATATATATATATATATATATATATATATATATATATATATATATATCGACTGCGAGTCGAGAAATCGAGAAAAAAAAACGCTGAATTCGATTGAAACATGGTTTTCCACTTTGCAGTGGAGATATGTGCTGCTGGAAATGCTGTGATTGTATGACACTACAAACAATTTGTTAAGATTTAACTAAATCTTTTCTAGTGATAAATTATAATTATTGTGTATGTATAAATTATACATATAATATTGTAAATCACATTTTCACCCGTTTGGTACGGTGCTATCATACGCGCCTTCGGCCTTTGTTCAGGCACCTCCTCCGATTCCAGCGACAAACTTGGAATAGGTCAATCTTCCTCATCTTCGACCAGATTATGTTTCCTTTCCACGTGGGCGCACCGTTACCATTCGAGTAAGATTTTGAATCTTAGCCTCTCGATTAGCTACGAATGTGGACTAGCGGCTCTGGGTGACGAACTAAACCAACATAGCACCATGGTCGAGTCAGTAAGCGCTCTAACTAACGGATCTAAGCTGATGACTACAATATATTTCCAAGTAAGAGTACAGCACACAACTCGAGTAGGGATATTAAAAAGGTTTTTGTAGGGTAAACCTTAGATTTACCAGATACCAACCGCACAAAGCAATTGCCATCATTCTGGACCACTTCGAGGTAAACAACAGCTCCATATACAGATTTCGAACTATCCGAATATCTGATCAAGGTAAGTTGGCAATCAAAGGAAATGCCCAGAAAACGCGGAACCCTCATCGAAAAAACTAGAGCATTGATCTTGAAATAAATTCTATTTTAAAACGATCTCCCTGCCAAAGGTTTGGGATGTCTTTTCAAATATAAAGCGAGGGGCGTTAAGTATCTTAAATGATCGAAAATTTGCGCGACAGTAGAGGAATTACGCGCTTGGTTCCCACCCGCGGTTCTAATTTTATTTTGAAATCGAACTCATCATTATCAGAGTGCCATCTGATACCCAAAATGTAGCGAATTTAGTTTCCAGCAACAAATTCCGTATGTTCATGGTTCTCACTATCGACTAAATTTTTTTTCCTGAGATCCTCAGAAGTTGACCTTTTGGCCAGATCTAACCCACCAGCCTGAAACACTTCTCTAGATTGCAAATACATTTTTTCAGCTTGATCAAGAGATGGGAGAGAAGTAATCAAGTCATTTATATACATGCCTCTGGGTACAACTCCTGAAACCGCAATGAATGTACTGTCTTCATCATGTAAAAGTTTTTGACTTCAGTCCCAAATGTGGTGACGAAGCGATGACAAAACGGCGGAATTTAATTCATAAATATGTACTGGACTTGTAGGCTCAAATCTCCTCTAAATCTTTTGGACTTTTCTATGTTCTGGAATAACCCAAATTTGTCGGTACATTTGTCTAATATCGGCAGTCAGGGCGAAAGCAAATAAACGAAAATTCAACAATGTTGATTACGGTTTTGGGCCCACGTGCAAAATATCATTCATGGTTTTTCCTGAGCTAGTCTTGCTACTAGCATCGAACACGACACGCATAGAAGTTGCCTTGAGCCTTGAGCTCTGAGGCTTAAAAATCGCGTGATGGAGATTGATAAAATATCCATCTCTCTTATCTGAACCATAAGAAAGCGATAAATGTCCCTGTTGAAGGTAATCCGAAATTATAGCACAATAGGCATCACGTATGTCAGTATTTTTGACAAATCGTTTCTCCTAATTATAGAACCGCCTTAGAATTGAATGATATGAATTGCCTAGTGCCGATAGTGAAAGGGAGAGTGACGATATATCCTCCACATTCGTCTTGTTGAACGGTTTCAACAAAATTCGGCTCACATTCGATACCATCCTGACCCAAGCAGGCACCATAGGTGAAACATCTTCGAGTTCCCAAAATCGTTTAATAAGTGGACCGATAGGCTCTTTTACGGTAGTGAGGAGATTGGTTCATGAGAGTTTCCTATAATTACGAACTCTAGGGGAGTATGAATCGCCATGGGCTTATGCGGAGATTCGACTAACTTTGCCCCACCCAGTATAAATGAAAACAGTTCTGCTCCTAAACCCCATTATCTCGCTAGATAAAAGAAAAGCGTCATCAGCCAATTGCAAATAAGTCAAAGGAGAAACGTCTTACGCCATCGAAGGTAATTTATCCACAATACAGTTAACGAATAAAGGCGCGATTATAAAACACACTTTCAAATCAAAGCGGGAAAAAATTCGCAAAGAAGTTTTACCCCTGACAGTATTTTTTGTTTTATGGTAAAATTTAAAACAAATGGATGCGGTTAAAATATTAGCTGCTTTAACAACCTTGAATCTTTTCCAAGGGGTTAATTTCAAAAATTTGGGTTAAATTGGGTTAATTTCCCAATTCCTCCGATTTGGCTGAGAAAAAATGAGTAGCCTTATATGATTTTTTTTTTTATTTGGATTATTAAATCGTTCTAAAAAATGTGGCCGCACCCACACCGCACGCCTAATATCACTCTGTGTTTGTGCCTTTCTTTAACAGTGTATTTGCTAAAATGGTGCTTTTATCTTTACCATAAGGTAAAATTAATGACGATAGAACATTTTTTTATTACTTTCAGCGAGGTGAGTGAAAACATTTAAATTAACTGTGAACAATAACAATATACTAGGTAAAGCAGTCTAACTGGCTTGCCGTAATCCTTCGGGCTGGAATACATCGCTATCTATCACACGGTCAAGGTTAGTGTTGATAATTCTATTGCCTCCCGTTCGAAACTAGACAATATATATATTATTTCTCTCTCTTCTTCTTAGGACGATTTTATTTATTTATTTTTATTTTTTCATATTCTTAGTTTTATTTATAGATTTATTTCATAATGTTTTACTCCAGAATAAATAAGTTATTCAGAATCATTTAAATATTAATTGTGTAATAGTTATTATTATCATTAATTTAATTTTAGTTTATATACATTTCTTTTTTATTTTAATTTATTTAATATCACATAATGTAAGTTGTCACATTTAGCGACGAATCGGAGGAAGATGCCCCCCATTCGGAAACCAGTGAAACTGATTCCACATCAAAAAGAACTCTTCAAAAGCGCCACCGAAATAGTGCCCCTGGATGAGTGGGCAATTCACCGAACAAAAAAAAAAATAAGACGGAAAATTAAAAAAAGCTTAACACCAATGCTAGCCACCAACCCCGCAGTAAACCACTGCAAATAACTTAATCACTTACACCAAGTACCTCAACTTTCAATGCTTCTATACCCTCAACCAGTTATAAAAATAGCTCAAATCCTCAACAGACTTCTGGCTCAGATCAGCCACCAATTTATGTTTATTAAATCGACAATTTCTAGTCATTTTGCAAAGAAATAGCAAATTAAATCGGGGAATTTTTTTTTACTAGTCCAGTACTAACTAGTCCAGTACACTAGCGGTAACTAGGTAACTATTCCAGTACACTAGATATCAAGGCTTAGGATACTCTAGACTTATTGTCACCATCAGCCAAGATACGTGAAATGTGCTGGGTCACATGCAAATGAAACATGCCAGCAATCACGTGATACTCTCGCTAAATGCGTACTGTGTGGAAAAGATCACTGCAAAGTACAGAGGCTATTTAGTCCAGGGCCGGAACTAGGAGATTAGTAAAAGATCAGTTTGCTGCCCCCTGCCCCCACTCTTCCACACCATTAAAATACATTACCTCCATAGTACAGTATAGTAAAGTTTATAAATTATGAAGAAGAAATGAAATTAAATTAAACAATATTGATTGTATTATTATTATTTTGGAAAGATTATTAATAAATTACTTTTCTTATAAACTTTTTAAATTTTGCCGCTCTCTAAAATCTGCCGCCTGGGGCACGTGCCCCCTCTGCCCCTACTGAGTTTCGGGCCTGGTTTAGTCTACAAAAGTATGCAAAGCCAACGAAAGTCGAATACATTCATAACTAAACAAACTCCTAACAGCCAGCCACCTGATTTTGATAACACCGCAGTATTCCCAGAAATGCATGGAAATTAAGAAAAACAAAATACAACAGCAATCAACCTCAGCACATGATCATCCACCTCGACAATATGCTGCTTCCTCGGACAAGACCAAGCAGCAACTAGACGTCAGGCACCTCAAATCTTCCAATTCCAGCTCCCGTCCCGTTCTCATCCTCAACCCCCTCGACAGAACATCCCTCCACATAATTTACCATTAAATGTAAAATTACCGCCTGAAAAACAACATCCACTTCATACTCCTGTTCAGATTAACCCCTTACAACAAGCACCATTGCAATTGATTCTGCTCCTCATACTCAACGAAGACTTCCGCTCCCAAAAAACTTACTCACCGAGACAAACCATATACCCCAAGCCTCCAATTTATATCCTCTTGCCTTCCAAAACACTACCGATATCCTTCCCGGATTCCGTTCGGAATTAAAAGAAACCATAAGACCACTCATCATCCTTCTCACAAGAGCCCTTTCGGAAATTCCCTCTAATGTCGCAAGATGAGTGTTAAGCCTCTTGCTATAATTTTATTGAAAGCAAACGGACTGAAAAATCGCCAAGACGAACTCGACATACAATTTCTCCAAGACAATCAAATAGGTATTACACTAATGACTGAAACTTACTTTACTCAACGGTTGATTGCACTTTTCATACGCGACTATATCACTTACAGATCAGATCACCCAGTCAACACCTCCCAAAGCGGATCTTGCATCCTTATTCATAATTCGATACCCCACTCTCTTGTTCCCTCTACTCTATCTGACACCATTCAATCCACCTCAATAAAAATCTTCCTTTCCATATATATTACATTTTCAGCTATATACTCTCCTCCTAATAATTCCCTTTCCTATAGCCTCCTTGATTCCTTATTCCGCTCCCATGGACCGCGCTTTATCGCAGGGGGAGACGACAACGTCAAACACGAGCGATGGAGTTGTGAACATCCAACTTCCGTGGCAACATCCTATCCCATATTGCAACTTCCAACTGTTAAGCTTCTTTCTCACGGGGCAAAAAGACGAAAGCGTGGCACGCCTTCGTTTTCTCATTCTTGGTGCTTGTCTGGAGTTGGGGAGAAAAGTGAACTAGCCGAGAGTCGTGGACAGTTCACACGACCACGATTCAGTTTTCCCCTTGAAACCTACCTTGGAGGAGCTTCTCGTGGAAGGTGTGCAGTTTTAAGTTCATCACGTTAAAACAGTATCCATATAAGGACAACAATGGCGGGATATCGTTCGGATCCTGGAATATTTCAACATAGTATCCATTTTTGTTCTAAATAAACCACTTATTAACTCTCACGACTGGCGTGGTCCACGCCTGAAAATCAAACAGGTTTGATACCGAGCGTGAGCGGTCGTGGCCTCCACTCTCTCTAGATGACGTCAGAGGCAAACTCACGCCACCTCGTTCAGACGGAGGAAATTCGATAGAGTGCCGCGCCCCGTGAGAACGTAGCTTTCTTCTGTCCTCTCTCCCTTGAACCCTACTTATTGACCTACCTCTCCTAAAAAACGTCCTCCTGTCCTCAATATTTCCATTTCCGCCTCTCAAACTGCCATAAAATCCGTGGACGACTTTTCATCGGATCATGAACAGGGTTATCTCTGCTTCTATTGCATTCATACCCGTTCCTCAACCCTCTCCTCCTAGACTGATAACAGGACGTGTAGACTAGGGATGAATTTCGATACGATCTTGAGAATCAATTGGACCTTAAAATTCTCATTAAAACAAATTAAGATATAAACTCAGCAATTGACAAACTTACATCATCAGTACAAAATAGTATAACTGAAAACACCTCACACCGAAAAAATCCTGATATAACTTACCACAGAATATTCGCACCTTATCGACAGAAAAACGTAGGGCTAAGTGGCACCGTACTAGATACCCATCGATCAAAAATAATTATAATTGTATGTATTATAATTGTATTATGGAATGTACTTAACGAACAAACTAAAGACAGAAACAAGAAAATCCAGAATACAAAACCACACTGAAAACCTAAATACTTCCGACAAGTCATTATGGATGACCGCGAAAAAGCTTAATTACAAAAATTTTAATCACCCTGTTCTAACAGATTCTCAAACCTGGAAAAGGTCGGACAAAGAAAAATCCCAAATTATTGCCTGCATCTTTTTAAAGCTTTTAACCCACATCCTGATATCTACAATCCTACTCACTTTGAATGTATTGAAGCAGAACTAAATGTCCTGCTATAAATGTCTCCTCCTCCTAATGCATTCTATCCTTCAAAAATATAATGCGGTACTCCACACCACATAATTCCCAAACCCAAAAAGCCACCTGATATCCTCATATCGTCCAATATAACTTTTGCCTATTATGGGCAAAATCCTTTTAAAAAACTCATCCTGAAACGCCTGTATCCTATCCTATATTTACCAATCATATCATTCCAAATCACCAGTTTGGTCGAACGACACACTCACTATCCAGCAATGTCATCGCGTTGTGGACGTAGTCTTTTCAACGTTGGAGCGCGGAATGTACTGCACGGGAGCCTTTCTCTTTTGAGAAGACTACCTTCAAACAAAGCCCCTGGACACGACCTAATTACATCCCATATCCTAAAACTCCTTCCTCAAACAGCCATCCTATTCCTAATATGCCTATATAATGCTGTGCTCCGTACCGCATATTTTCCTGACTCCTGGAAATTATCCATTGTTAAAATGATTCCAAAACCCAAAAAGCCACCTGAGCTCCCATCCTCATACCGTCCTATTTCTCTTTTGCCAATCATGGGCAAAATCCTTGAAAAACTAATTTTAAAACGCATGTATCATATCCTAGATTCCCATCATGTAATCCCAGATCACCAGTTTGGATTCCGAACATCACACTCCACCATCCAGCCATCGTGTGGTGGACGTTGTCTCCTCCGCATTGGAGCGCGGAATGTACAGCACGGGAGCCTTTCTTGACGTGGAACAGACCTTTGACCGAGTCTGGCACCCAGGACTGCTTTGCAAGCTCCGCAAATACCTTCCTTCAACATACTTCCTAATTATCCGTTCCTATCTCCGAGATAGAACATTCAATGTAAACAATAAATTTTCCTATTCTTCCCTCTTTACCCAATCGGCCGGTGTACCTCAAGGTAGTATCCTAGGCCCCATCCTCTACACGGTATATCCCGTATGTAGTATATGGTATATCCCCCATCCTATACAGCTGACATACCAACTCATCCTACAACACTTACGTTGATGACACTTGTGTATTATCAGTAAACAATGATCTCTTCATTGCCTCCCAAACACTCCAATCCCATATCCTAAACATTCAAGAATGGTGTCAAAAATGGAGAATCAAAATAAATCTCACCAAACAACCTTTACCCTTCGTCGTAAACCTACGACTTCCTGTCCTACAGTATCCTTTAATGATATTCCACTAATCCCTGTTGAACAGACCGCTACCTAGGACTCCACTTGGACAAACGTCTTACCTAGAAGACTAAAAGGACAACAAACTGCCCGTCATTACAGACTACTTCAACATTTACTAGATAAACGTTCAAAGCTCCCATTAATTACAAAGCACTTATTTATATGACTGTGATTAAACCTATTGGACGTATGGAGTCGAGCTTTGGGGCTCCACTAAACCATCCAATTCATCTTGTATCCTTACAATCCAAAATACTTCGAAAAATCCTCACTGCTCCTTACTTTGTCACCAATAAGCTTATCCATAAAGATCTTAATAAGTTACTGATTTAGCCCAAACTAGATACCTATCCTTTCCTAGGAAGCTCCAGAACAACTCAAATCCATTACTTTCTCAACTTGCTTCCCACTCCAATCCCGATAATCCTCCAAGGCGTCTGAAAAGAAGGTGGCCTAGAGGTCTACTAATGAGTAGTTCTTTTCATGTTTTGACATGTTATTTTAATCGTTATTAACATATTTATTTGATGTATATACGAGGGTGGTCTGAAAAGTTCCCAACCTCAACGTAAAGATGGCATCACTCGTAAATAAAAGTCTAGTGAATTCGTTGTTCACCAGTTGACAGTTACTTACTAAAGTTCCAGCCATTTTGGACGCGCAGTTGTTATATAAAGCGGCCCATAAACAGACAATGTTATTGCACAATAATGGAGGTTGCGCAATTGAAAAATTGAACGTGTGTTCCTAGTCTTAAAAGGTTGTGCTATATATTGTATGAATTCAAAAAGTTTAGAAATATATTGCGCAAAGTGGAAAATATTGCATCATCTAGGGGTGATATTGCGCAATATAGTGCCAGTCTATGTGAACAAGTGGTGCCGAACCTGTCGAGATAGAATAAGAGAAAACGCGAAGAGGTTTTCTCTTGAATTTCTTGACGTTTATAGTTCCCTTTCAGCTTTGAGGGACGTCCCGTGGAAAAAAATGAGCAACACAACGTGCTGTTAGAAAAATATTAAGAATACTTTCCTGATGCCAACAAACACTTTTGCTCAAGGCAATTAAAACGCAGCAAATTTCGGTGTCACTCAACATCTTCACTGACAATACAACCATTAGCAATAAAATATTGAACGTATGTAGCTAGTAAATGTGCACAATATTTTGCACAACCTTCAATATCAACTCCACACTATTCAATTTCATTACACAAATCCACCAGTTGTACAATTTTATTGTTCTCCGTAAAATCTTCAATCTTATTGTGCATTAATATCGAGCGTGTATGGGCCGCTTAACAGTCGTTTGAGTGAGTTGATGTGAGTAAAAATGGACAAAATCTGGCATTAAATATTTGTTTTTGAAAGACAATAGGCAAATCAAAGATGAGTTGGATTCTGTGTATGGGGACTCTGCACCATCATTTACCACAGTGAAAATTTGGGCAGCTGAATTTAAACGTAGCCGTAAGAGCTTGAAAGACGATGAACGTTCGGGACGTCCAAAAACTCTAACTACCAACGAAAACATCGCCAAAGTTCACCAAATTGTGCTAGACGACCGCCGAATTAAACTGAGTGAGATAGCAGAGGTTATGAACATGTCAAAAGAACGTGTTTGTCACAAATTAAATCAACATGTAGGCATGAGAAAGCTGTCTCCGCGTTGGGTACCGCGTTTGCTCACGTTACACCAAAAACGTCTTCGAATGAACATTTCCAACGCTCTATTGGCGCAGTTTAGGTGCATTAAATCCGAGTTATGACGCCGATTAATTACTGTAATTACTGTAAACTTTGATACACCATTATACGCTCGAACAAAAATACAGTCCAAACAGTGGACTGCAAAGGGGAAACCGGCTCCAAAAAAAAAAACTATTTTTTTGGCTAGGAAAGTGATAGCGACTGTTTTTGGGATAGTCATGGAGTTATTTTAATCGATTATCTTCAAAAAGGAAAAACCATTACAGGAGCATACTATGCATCATTACTTGACAAGCTGAAGGCAGAACTTGTGGGAAAACGGCCACATTTGCATCGCTGGGAGAAGTGTGTAGTGTTACAAGGAGACTATGTTGAAAAATCAAAAAATAAAAACAAATCAGAAAAAATGTCTTGTATCATTATATAAATTAATTATGACATTGATAAAAAAATATTTTAGTAGTTGGAAGAATCCTGCTTTTCAGTGGATTAGATTTAAATTTCAATTGTATGTAAGCATTTTGGCTTCTTTTTCAGCTTTTTAAAGCTTAACAGAGACCTCTGTAAAACCAACTTTTAGAAATTGTATGATAAGAATACTTGGAAAGAATAAACCTAGACAAGATTATTGTAAACAATATATTACTCGGAGTCAATTAAACATTTAAAACATTACTGATTATAATAAAAAATATTTGGACATGTTTTCCATCCTATGGATGTTAGATAGAAAACTAAGAATATTTATGAAAAGGTTGGAGCATGTATTATATTATATAGTATTCAATGTATAAATATCTATATTCTATATTATATATATATATATATATATATAAAGTAAATTATATAGTATTCTTACAGGTAAAAAGTAACAATATTTTTTACTTTAAGAGAAATAATCATACATTAATTTTTGGTTGAAATGTTTCAGGGATTACCAGGTGTCCCTGGTCTACCTGGTCCAGCTGGACCTAGAGGATTTCCAGGGCAAAAAGGAGATCCAGGAAGAAAGGGTGAGCGAGGAGAAGTTGGAATTTACGATAAGGGAGAAAAAGGTGAACCAGGTCCAGATGGACCTCAGGGTGATCGAGGTCCTCAAGGGCCTCTTGGACCCAGTGGCCCACCAGGATTAAAAGGGGATCATGGCCCAGAGGTGTTTTTATTGTTACTTATCTTATTGCTATCAAAATTTAAATTACATGTATATGTCATTTGAATTACAATGTAACAATATTAATTACAGTAATTACCTTTCTGTAGCCATTGTAACAAACATAAACACAAAAAACTGTCAGAGCAAACAAAATCTAGAAATGGAAAAGAAGATTGTCAGGGATGCAGTCAAAGTAACACCACGTTAAAGAATTCCTTCTTTAACGTGGTGTTCCTTTGACTGCATCCCTGACAATCTTCTTCTCCACTCATCATCCAGTCAACTATACTTTTATCATTAAAAATCTAGAAATGTTCTCTTTTAGAAGGTTTTACAAACAAAAGGGCTATTGCAAATGTGTAGTGGGGGATAATTACATAGTTTAACTGTCACCAGATGTCGCTGCATGCCATTATTAAGATTATGAACAGTATTATAAAATTTCAATAAACTGCACACGAGCATTGAACGCTGGCAGGTTAAGGAAGCAGTCCCTCCACCTGACTTGGGGACAGAGTTTGGGCTGATAAACCCTCCCCCCGTAAATATACACTATTAGGAAACCTGTACAGAGACATTTCTGACTGATTTCTAAGAAACAACATAATGCCTGTTTAATGGACTTTCAACTATGAACATGAAATGTTCTCTCTCTTTACCGACCGGGAAACAACTCCTTACTCAATTAGATCTCTCGACATTAGACACTGCTATCCAGGACGTAAGATAGAATGGGATGTTCTCCTAAAGACACCAAGCCATATGCTATAGCTGCGGTCAGAAATATCACACATTTGAGACCAGATTCCATAGTAAGTAAGAGAATTTTTCGGCTTATAACTGACTTCAAGTCTATAAGTCATAGGATGTACTATTAATGATTAAATGAGAAATTCTATAATTATAGCTGTAATAGATATACATGCTCCAACGGAACCCTCAACAGAAAAGGAAAATGATGCATTTTACCACACGTTTGAAAGGTGAATGGATGGCTACCCTAGAGGTAATATACATACATACATAAGTGGCGCAACAATTCATTGCTGAATCAGGGCCCTCTCCAAACGTTTTCTCCATTCATTTCTATTCTGTGCAGCAGCCATCCAGTCTGGTGTTCCAAGGATGTTCCTGGCATCAGCACGGACGCTATTCATCCATCTCATTTTGGGTCGTCCAACTCTTCTGGTTTGATGACTAGCCTCTATAGTTAATTTTTTTGGAATTTCGTTCTCGTTCATCCTGGCGATGTGCCCCACCCACCTAAGCCTCCTCACACTGATCCACCTAGCTATGTCTGTGTCCTTAAAGAGTTCGTAGATTTCTTAGTTTTTTCTTCTCCAGACATCACCCTCCCGGATCGGACCAAAAAAATATAAGGTGATATAAAGTTAGTAATTGGAGTTTTCGAATTGGTGTTAGTAAATTTTCGATCGGTCATATAGTTGCGGAGGTATACCGAAAAATGTGCCAACAAAATTTAGATTTTACATTAGTACGCGGTCTTTAGCGTGATGACATGGGTATTCTAAACGATTCAATCAAAATTTCATATATAAGGTCTAATAGTTAATTTAACCAGCTTTTAGATGAAAAAAAGAAATTTTCGCTCAGTCAAATATTTTTGGAGTTATAGTGATAAATGTGCCAAAAAAAAACAACGAGGATTTTACAACACTACGGTTTTTTCAGCTTTCTGGCTTGGGAGTTTTAGGGGATTTGATCAAAAGTTCATATAATGGGTCTGATAGTGTATTTAACAAACTTTCAGATGAAAAAAATAAATTGTGGGTTAAACAAATAGTTTTCGAGTCATAGCCTAGAGAGTACAGACAAACGTGTTTTTGCGAAGAAGTGCGACTTACCGCCAAGTTAGTCAATTCCTTTAATTTGTCCCTTCCCCACAGCTCTAAAATTATGATCTGAGAGAAAAAGGAATAAAACGAAATTTAATGTGCTTTTAAATGTATAGAACACAAAATGTGCTAAAAGTAACGGCTCCAAGTTATTTGATCAAACAGTTAAGAATATACATTTTCCAACCCTTTCCCACTCTCCCCCACCCAAACCCGAAGCTTTTGTCCATTTGAGGAAGACTTTTTACTTTACCACATTTTGAGCTAAGGGTTGCGAACAATTTCCAGCAGTTAGACCTTTTGATTTTTGAAGTTCAAGATTCGATGCTAATTTCCCTTCACTACGAGTATATTAGTGATACAAGTGAACTATAAATTTTATAGAAAAAAATGCACATTAGTAGTAAAAACACAAAGCGAACGTGATACATTGTTGCTCCATTTCAAATGAATGACTATTCCAGATCACGAATAGCAGTATATGCAGCGGTGCACCGGCTAGGACCAGCGCACGGTGCGGCGCTCTTACGGTCGAAGTAGACAAAGGTCATTCTTGACGGGAAAGACTTATAAAATCTCTATAACATTTTAAAAACAACATCAATTCGACATATTTCAATTTTTCAGTTGATCATTTTAAAAAACAATATATTAAAGATCTTTGAATACAAATTAAGTTTTTTTAGACTTACAAAATAATAACTAATATCACAACAATAAAATTTACAGTACATAGCCATATACTATAGGTGCGATATGAAATATCACACATTTGAGACCAGATTCCATAGTAAGTAGGAGAATTTTTCGGCTTATAATTGACTTCAAGTCTATTAGACATAGAATGTGCTATTAATGATTAAATGAGAAATTCTATAATTATAGCTGTAATAGATATACATGCTCCAACGGAACCCTCAACAGAAGAGGAAAATGATGCATTTTACCACACTCTTGAAAGGTGAATGGATGGCTACACTACAGATGATATAAAGTTAGTAATTGGTGTTTGCAATGTGCAAATAGGAAGGAAGTAGGAATCATAGTATACACCTGGAATTAAATGATAACGGCCAGGGACTTATTGGCTTTGCTGCCTTCAGAGAATTAGGAGGCACTGTGTTTCCTCATAAAAAGCCCAGTCGATAAAGGTTTTGTGTCGCAACAAATTAGGTTAAAGCTGAATTTTTGCAGGGTGTTAGTACATAAAGTATACACTAAAAAAAAAAAACACAAACTCCCTACCCCTACCCCTCTTGCTTCCCCCCCCCCCCCCCCCCCCTATTTTTCTCATCTCATCTCAAAATATATCTCGGCGAGACCAAATTCTCAGCCACACCGATATAATAATGATTGTTTTTTTGATTGGTAAGTCACACTTCTGAAGTGGTCTCTTAAAACAAAAAAAAAAAAAAAATACACTCACCGCTAAAATAAAGTAAATAAAAAAAATCGACTTCAAGATTAAACCTACTGGCACGAAATTGAAAAAAAAAAGTAAACAAAAACAAAATACACTCACTTACCACTAAAAATTGAAAAATAAAGTTAATTTTAAGAAACAAAAACAAAGACTAACTTCAAGATTAAACCTACATGTACAAACGAATTAAAAAGTGAAAAATAATATTTGAATTACTTCAAAACAAAGAGTATTAAAGGACAATCAAGAAATCATCGATACTTATTTACCTATTCACAATTTATGTTCAGTTATTTTTATGGAGTCGGATCCTAACAAAACAAACAGAAATCGGAAGAAAGCTTATAATTGTTAAGAAGTGGATCAACATTGTTATTGTTACGGGCCACTGGGGGTATGACTAATCAAATCACAATTTAAATACTAAACACTAATTTATTTACAACTTAATAAATACAAATAGGCCCCTTAAGCTACTTAATCTAATAACAATTATACTTAGGTCTAATTACACCAATATGTATATTACACTATACTTATCTTTAATAACTTAATACTAGATGTCACAATTATACATAAGAATCTATTACACTGACACAGAGACTGTTACTACATTCACTGACACTCTTTATCACTGTCACTAACTCACAGACTGAACTGTCACTGACACTTGACTGGTTGATCGTTGATCGTTACTTGATCACTGAAACATGGATACTAACTGCTAGGCTGGAAGTCGGCCTATTTAAAGCTCCGCCGAACATTCTAGATCTGGCCAGATTACAGATCTAGGGCCTTCTGGGCCGCCGTGACCCTTCCAGGCCATTTGCCGCCCTTTTCGGCTACCTGCTCGCCCATGCCCACGGCACCACCAAGTCTAGGCCACCCTGGTGGCCTTTCCAGCTACCTGCCCCCGGGCTGCCCAGGGTACCCTCAAATTCACCAGACCGTAATATTATGTTGACACAACCGTCAATGTCGTCTGCCCTCATGCGCCTGCCCGCGTTGGTTAGTTTCTTGAGGCACTGCTAGTTCCTTCACAGTCGCTGTATTGATGTCTCGTGTCATTCGTTTATTTTAAAGGCAGGATTAAACTGCAGTTCTTGGCTGGCACTGACTCCAAAAATAAATTATCATAAATTGTGAATAGGTATATAAGTATCGATAATTTCGTTGATTGTCATTTAATTGCTCTCTGTTTTGAAGTAATTAAAATATTATTTTTGATTGTCCTTTAATTGCTCTTTGTTTTGAAATAAGTAATATATAATTATTATTTACTTTTTAATTTAAGTTAGTACATATAATCTTAAAGTCGGTTTTTGTTTTGACATGGATATGCCTTTTGGCTGGGGTCTATACTTTTTTGGTTTAAGGTTTTTTTCGCAGTAAAAAATGTAACATTTTGAAAAGTTCTAGCCCTGTCAGTGTTGCTATTACTAGAACATGTATCGTTACATCTCTTATCATAGATTGAAAGAAGAATATTTTTTGTCATGTAACATTTTTCGCTAGGACCTATCGTTTAGGAGCTATATTGCTTCGAATGAAAAAAAGTCACGTATGGCTAATTTTTTTAACTGACGGAAATTATTTGACACGCTTTAACTCTGTTGGTGTTGTTCAGATCAAGAATTTGACGTCATTTCCCTTGTCAGAAATTTAATGGAGAATATTTTTTGTCTTAAATTATTTGCTGTTTGGAAGCTATATTAGTTTTAATGAAAAAAGTCACGTTTTTACGTATTTTTCACTCAAATGTGTAAAGTTTCCTTCACCCTCAAAAATGTAACATTTTGACACGCTCTGTTGGTGTTCCTTAGGTCGAAAATTTTCTTATCAGAAATTATTATTTGTTATTTAACATTGTCGCTAGGACATACCGTCTATGAGCTATATTGGTTTGAACAAAAAAATTCAATTTTTGCTTATTTCATGCTTATACATTTTTTTTTTACAAGTTTTGGGGGTTCTTTGATACCCTCTAGCTGCTCCGTTGGTGTTTTTCGGATCGAAAATTTGATGAAATCTTATTTGTAACAGTATTTGTTTGATTCCTCAGGGATGTGTAGTTGAACAATACTCTTCGACACGTACACACTGTTGTCGAGTCGACTTCCTTTGATCTTTACCGACTTGATTCAGGTTGCTCTTTTGTTAAGGTGTAGCTATCTTCTAATAATTCTGTAACTGATTATTGTTTACTAACAATTACATTTGCTTAGGGAGAGAAAGGTATGAGAGGCTTCAAAGGTGATAAAGGCCTACCTGGCATAGCCTATGAAGGTCCTAAAGGTGATAGGGGTGATATGGGTGATGTTGGGCCTCCTGGACTACCAGCAGACTCTTCTTGGAATTATAATGGTACAACTATAATTGAAGGACCCAAAGGAGATAAAGGGAGGAAAGGAGATGAAGTAAGTTGTATTTTTGTATTTTCACTTCATACAAAAATATTTTTTTTCTTCTTATTTCTTTTGTTCCATTAAATTTTTACAAAATATTATTTTTTTAAAATATTTTTAGAAAACTCAATACTTCAAAATTGGCAAAATTATGAATACTGACTTAGTTCTATTTATAATAAATTAATCAAAATATGAATATTATATTATTTTATTAAGGTACTATTGTAGAGAAGTTTTGTGATTATTATTCTTTTTGTGATATTATATTATATTTGATATTGTCAGCTTTAACTGAATTTTTAAAAATTAAGTAAGCTACGTTCTATGTGCTACTAAATTTTTTGTAATGGATGTTTTAAAACGTTTGATGAAACCTGGCAATAATAGTCTCCTAATACCTGTGATCAGTATTAGAGTGCTGCCACATGTTTAAATGTATCATTTGTTATAATTTGTTTTTTTTACATACATATAAAGATGAAAATCATTGCTTTAAAACGAAAATATCAATAGAATAAAAAAAATATATTAAAATTTATGTTAGTAAATATCTTAACCGAATTGCATATCATTTTGATATAACTTTTTTTTATTTTCTTTACCTATGGGATAATTTATTGAAGATATAATTATGCATCTGCTATTAAAGTTAGTTTACCCATATTAATAATGGTTTATTCATCTTCGGATTTTGATACCAATGAAGTACTTACATGTAAGGTACGGTGTCCTATTATGGCCTATCTAAGGTTTGAAGGACTTTATCTAGGAAGCTATCAAATCAATTTGATGCAAATTTGTCCATAGCTTAGATCAAACTTTCTACTTTTATAATCACACAGGAAATTTGTGTTTAGAAACTAGTCCTGTACCATAGTTTTACGTTCTTGTAAATGTTGTCTTTACATATTTGGACCCCAGGTTTCAAATATGGTCTATGTACTAAATTTATTTTTTGTTACCAAAGAAAACGCAAAATAGGAAATCAAAATATGATTCTTTTTTTTTTTTTTAAATATTCATGTATATATTTTCAAATTTCAATGAAAAAAATCAATGAAATATTAATATAATTATTATATTTTTAGATACACTTTTTCAGCATAACTCCTCAAAACGTTCATTTACTATCCTCTCAACAAAGTTACATGTTTCAGGATATCCCATCTTCAGACTGCAATTTACATTTTTTTTTTTTTTTTTTTTTAACATTTTTATATTTCACTTTAAAAATACACTTTAAATAAATCAAAATAATTGAATTCACCTATACTCTTTTACAGTGTTAACACACCAGGTCATAACTTAAAACTGATTTATTTTAACCTACCCTGTTTATTAGAGTTCAAGGGTCTATTTCATTATTATTTATTATTGTAATAAAAAAAAAATTATTTATGTATAAATTATTAAATTTCAATAACAAAAAAAAAAATCAATGAAATATTAATATAAATATCATAGTGGAAAAAAAATCCTGGTAGTGTCCTCTCCAGAGACTCTAAAGACCTCTCCTTTTTTCTTTTAGAGGAACCTTTTGCACAGCAAAACACCATCAACAATAACTGAAACAAGCAATTACATATAAGTACCTAATAATTATATTGGTTAGGCAAAACATGACTGAAATAACTTGAGTGTCCTTATCTGTTATTTAAATGGCAAAACTTCAGGAACTTATAAGGGACCGAAAAACTAAGACAAAAAGTCCTTTAGAGATTTGCTCGTTTTTGCTTAGTATTAGAGAAAATCGCAAAAAATAAAAAATGTTACAGGTAGCGATTATCACCTCGTCAGGCTAGGCAGTGAGATATGTAAACACTTAATGTTATCCTTTTCATTCTTGTATTTGTTTACATTTTGGCTTCCTTCTAGGATTATAATTCCAAAATCAGTCTTCAGTTAGTTACTCACAAGGGGACGTTTGCAGTTGTAACTCACAGATTTGAATGCCGATTTTTGTGTGGGTAGTAGGGACATATAATAGTGTAAAACTAGAGTTATAGCCGCCAATGGGCATTAGGGGCCGAAAAAAAAAAATATATATGAAAATCACGTTTTTTGTTTTTTTTTCTCAGCTCGCAGTCTAGATAGAGAAATGATTCTTTCACGTTTAATTGCAGTTATGTAAGGTGTTTGATGTAAAAATACTTTCGTTATGCTCAAGAGACCATCCGGCTTTAGGGTACTCAAAAACTCTAAAAAAAATTACAAAATTCCAAGGAAATCCGCTGTAAATCAGTGGAAACTTTTTTTCATGAACAACTGACATCAAATCTTGATTTAACGCACCATAAAACCCTTATATGTGAAATTTTATCAAAATCAAAAAATAATGATTTTTTACCCCTTTCGAGGAGGTTAAAATTTTGAAGTTGAGATTTCATCAACATTTTCTACCGACCATAACAACTGCTGTGTTCAAAAGATTACAACAGTAATAGCATCACTAGAATCAGCATACATTCTGCTTCTTATGCGTATAACATTGGATTTACTTCTGATTTTAGTGAATAAAAACTGATATGAATGGAAAAATCCAAGGTCAGCTATAACTTGAGATATTTCAATAAGGGGAAATCCTGCAACCTCCGTATTCGGGCTAAACTATGCAGTTTTAAGGCTTCTCGATGACCTTAAAATTTTATCTTAATCAGTGGCAAAATATGTGAGATAGCGCAAATTATTTACATTTTTTCAGAAATTGACAGCCAGCCCCTTGCCTTCTAAAATCCTATAAAATTTTAAAGGTAAAAAAACATTTTTTTTTTTTTTTTTTCGACAAAATTTAGTTTCTATATGTTTTTTGAGATGAGGAATCTGAAAATAATATCAGTTTTTAGTTTAAAACTTTTCCTTACCTATATTATATAAATAAGACGTTTTAAAATGACATATACGCATGGATAAAAAGCAGAATGTATGCTGATTCTAGTGATGCTATTACTGTTGTAATCTTTTGAACACAGCAGTTATGGTCGGTAGACGAAATAACGAGTTTCCACTCTATTGTATTCATTAAATTTCTTAGTTGGCCATAAAAAGTTTCAACTAAAACATTTAAGAGATGGTCTCTTTATAATTTCAGATTGGCTAAGAAGTAGAGTTTTATAAAATATGTCAAAAGTTTCTTACTTACTAATACATCCATATTATAAAAAAAAAGCTTACAAGTTTTTTTTGTTTTTTTTAAGTAGGGATCTCAGTGATACTTCGAATTAATGGCCAAATTTTAAAAACTTTCGAGATCGAGTTTTTCCCATACCAATCAATAAATAATTCTAAAGTGTTAAAACAAGTGTAAATCGTATAATTTTATATAAAGGAGGCAAGGCATATAAAAAGTGATTATTGGAGATTTGGAATGACTTTTGATTTTCTTAAAATATGGCAATCAGGTTCATCCATCATCAAGGCCTATCAACACATCCATTTTATTATTATTTTTTTTTGGTAAAGCTTTCATCGATATTTTAGAATAGTGCAGCCTAATTTCATAAACTTTATGAGTAATAAAGCTTCTTTTCTACCTATCAACATTTTCAAAGGGTTGAAACGACTGTAAATAGTTAATTTTTATTTATGGCTGATCATTAGAAATTTGGAATGACTTGGTAAATTCTCCTAAAATTTTGTTTTTTAACAGATGAGTGACAATCGAAAGTGTTGGTATTCAAAATTTTTTTTATTAAACTGCCATAAAATGGATCAATCAATGCCAATGGGCATTAGGAACCGAAAAAAAAAAATAAAATATGAAAATCACTTCTTTTTTTTTTTCTCAGCTCTCAGTCAAGATAGAGAAATGATTCTTTCACGTTTAATTGCAGTTATGTAAGTTATTTGATATAAAAATACTTTCGTTATGCTCAAGACACCACCCAGCTTTAGGGTACTCAAAAACTCTAAAAATCTCTAAAAATAATATCAGTTTTTATTTTAAAACTTTTCCTCCCCTATATTATTTAAATAAGACTGATATAAAATTATCTTTTTCTATTATTATTTTAGTTTTTACACAATAAATTTCAAATAAGACCATTTAAAAAATATATACATTTTTTTAAACCAAAACCTGATATTAATTTTAGATTATTCATCAATCTTAGGATTTATATGCAATTTGAAATAAAAATATGTCATTTTAAAACGTCTTATTTATATAATATAGGTGAGGAAAAGTTTTAAACTAAAAACTGATATTATTTTCAGATTCCTCATCTCAAAAAACATATAGAAACTAAATTTTGTCGAAATAAAAAAAAAAAAAATGTTTTTTACCTTTAAAATTTTATAGGATTTTAGAAGGCAGTTGTTATGGCCGGTAGAAAATGTTGAAATCTCAACTTCAAAATTTTAACCTCCTCGAAAGAGGTAAAAAATCAATATTTTTTGATTTTGATAAAATTTCACATATAAGGATTTTATGGTGCGTTAAATCGAGATTTGATGTCAGTTGTTCATGAAAAAAAGTTTCCACTGATTTACAGCGGATTTCCTTGGAATTTTGTCATTTTTTTTAGAGTTTTTGAGTACCCTAAAGATGGGTGGTGTCTTGAGCATAACGAAAGTATTTTTATATCAAATACCTTACATAACTGCAATTAAACGTGAAAGAATCATTTCTCTATCTTGACTGAGAGCTGAGAAAAAAATAAAACGTGATTTTCATATTTTTTTTTTCGGCTCCTAATGCCCATTGGCGGCTTTAACTCTAGTTTTGCACTATTATAGGTCCCTACTACCCACACAAAAATCGCCATTCAAATCTGTGAGTTACAACTGCAAACGTCCCCTTGTCAGATATTTTTGTGTGAATAGCATCAGCCACAATGCCGCATACATATTCTAATGTTGAATACGCTGTTATGATTTTTGTGTATGGTTTCTGTAACGTTAATGCTTTAGAAGCGGTGCGGGAGTATGCGCGCCGATTTCCAAACAGAGGAGTGCCTAATCGACGAGTCTTTTCGTTAACTTTTAATAGACTACAAGAGACTGGGTCATTCTTAATACGTAATGAAGGCGACCCATCCCAGGCAGCAATAAGAGCAGATTATCGGAGAAGAAATTGTGTCCAACGCCACTTCGATAACTATCCTGAGACCAGCATCCGAAGAGCATCTGCTGTATTAGCAATATCGCGGCAAGCAATATGGCGAACTTTGAAAGGTGATAATCGCTACCCATACCATCTTCAAAAAGTTCAGAATTTGTTATCTCAAGATTATATTAAGAGATTGAATTTTAGTAACTGGTTTCTTGACAAAATTCGCGATGATAATTTATTTCCATTAAAAATTATATGGACCGATGAAGCTACCTTTACTAGAGAAGGAATTGTTAATCAAAGAAATTATCATGTATGGGTTCTTGAAAATCCCAGAGCTATTAGAGAGAATAGGTTTCAGCATGAATTTGCTATTAACGTTTGGCTTGGAATTTGAAACGGATTACTGGTGGGACCATATTTTTTACCTAGAAGATTGAATGGTATCACATTTTTTGGAGAACGACTTTTCTAATTATTTAGATGACATTCCCTTACAGCGGCGGATTGAAATGTGGTTCCAACTCGATGGATGTCCAGCTCATTATAGCAGAGTTGCTTGAGCTTGGCTGGATATAAATTATCCACAACGATGGATTGGACTTGGAGGAGTAGTACCTTGGCCACGCAGATCACCTGATATGACACCCATGGATTTCTTCGTATAGGGAACCTTGAAGCAGAAAGTTTATTCGGTGTCAATCAACTCAAGAGAGCAATTCAGATACAGAATCATAGATGCAGTGCACCAAATATCATCAGAACAATGTTTAGCTGCAATTTATCAAGTAAGTGCTAGATGTAATGCTAGCATTGGTGCAAGAGGACAACATTTTGATCAATATTTACATTAAAAAGAACATAACATAAATATAAATGTAAATAAATAAGTACAAAAATTAAAACTTGTTTTGTTTCTTTTTTTGCGATTTTCTCTAAAACTAAGCAAAAACGAGCATATCTCTAAAGGACTTTTTGTCTTAGTTTTTCGGTCCCCTATAAGTTCCTGAAGTTTTGCCATTTAAATTCGGGACACCCTGTATAGCCTACCCACCATATAATGGTCATACTATACTAGGGCCAGGCGCTCTGTACGTTCCCCACCGCCATGGGCAGATAATTTTTTGCCGTCCCCACCCCCTTCCCCAACAACTCCAATAAATATAGAATTAATAAGTGATGATGAGGATTCTTCAAGCTCAACAATGCCACGATGCCCCATTTCCCAAAATAAATATAGAGTTTATCTTGCCTGTTTTGATAGAGTCACACATACAGTTTAATACAAAAAAGTGCAGATGTATGAAAAAAACTGTATGTTTTAAAAACAAAGAAGTTCTTGAACGTAAAAATCTTTATTTATGCAAATCAATTTCAAAACTTTTCACCAATATAACGACTTCCTCCGCGATTCCTTTATTCCAAAATCGTGCACCATTTTTACAAAGTTCAGTTTTTGCGTTTAGTCTCTCTGTTCACATCAAACTTTCGTTCAGCAGAGCTGCTCGCTATGCGTTTTTGATTTTGGACAGAACTGAAAAATTAACTTTTTATTTCCGCCTCATTCAAACTGCCGCCTTCTTCAGAGCACTGCCCTGAGCAAATGCCGTCGGCCTATGCCTAAAGCAAGGCCTGACTGACGCACACAAAACAATATCATGGAACAAAGTTGGAATAAAATCTCAGCAATTATCCAAAACTATAGTTTAATAGATTTCACCAAGCATTTTAAATAAATCTCAAGTATTACACTCAAGAGAAACTTCTGAACTTAGCTCAAAAATATTATCAGCCAGCGGTTGTTCTCTTCATGTATTGACCACAGACAAACTAAAGCCTTCCAACTCTAACCTTTTCTTGATCTGGCATCCTGCATAGATAGAGAATTACATGCTAACTTGTTTCTATTTTTAAATAGCGTCTTTATTTGATTTTTAGGCAATACGCCATATTAGGACGCAGTCAATAACTGGGCACCTATCTTATAAAAAAACAAACTTTTAAAGCAAGATTAAATAATTAAGGCCAGCGCCGACCACTGATGGATCGGAGAGCAGTGGATTTTCAAACGAAGTTGGTTTTAAGTACTCATAGGAAAATGCGAAAATTGTGCGTTGCCCCTACCTAACCAACTTATCCTATCGTGTCCGAAAAGGTGTGTGTTAAGGTGTTTGAAGATTACGTAAAAGCCTAATTGGATATCCATTTTTTAATTTTAATGTATGAGTTACTAATCCAGAACAAAGACTAGTAAGAAATTCTTAGGGATAATGGACCGCATTATCAGTCCTTACAACTAAATACCCATCCATGATTCATACGAGTTCTACACTCAATATCTAAAAGCAAAGGATCAGCATTTTGATTTGGTAATAATTTTTATTCGTCAGAAGCAGGGTTTGAAATCAATAATTATTTTTTCCAAAAAATCATATAATAATTATTATATTTGATTTTTAATTTAAAAATCATTCCTGATTTATAAATAAAAATTTTAATTTATTTTTGATGTTTATTGATTTGATTAAAAATTATCAAAAATATTGCATTAATAATAATGATTAATTTGCGATCAAAAAAATTTTGATCAGAAAATAAAAATCACCTTTACACAAAAATTGATTAATATGTTTGTATACAATATTAATGTACACAATTTTAATATTATATATTTTATATATATATATATATATATATATATATATATATATATATATATATATATATATATATATATATATATATTGTGACCAATTAATATGTGTTGGGGTCCAAGGATACTTTTTTCCTTTTATCAAACGAAATATCTTCCACTTAACTTCTCATCAATATATGCATTTACAATATTTACAAATCTAGGAAAGTATTCTTAACGGGAAACATCTGAGGTATAACATCAACTAAAATAATAAACAAAATCATTAATATTTATACAAACTTCATTACCCTATTCTATAAAATATAATACAATAAACTGTTAATTAACATTAGAATGCTTTTTTTCGCTGGCTTAAGTATTTAAGTTAACATAAAGTGATCTGTCTATATTAAAATTATATTTATATGCTTTAAACCAGAGTTGGGCAAAATGTAATTGAAATAAATTCTATGAATTACGATTACACTATAATTGTAATCCCGGCCGGGATTACATTACATGTTACATTAAATAGAGAACGGCTCGTCCGATTTAATGATATTTGATAATTATGTTTCTTTCGTACTTATTAGCGTATATTTAGGGTTTTAACAGTTTTATTAATTAGGGGGGAGGGGGGCTATATTTCCTCCCCACCCCACTAATTAATAAAACTGTTAAAACGATAAATATATGCTAATAAGTACAAAAGAAACATAATTAACAAATTTCATTAAAATCGGACGAGCCGTTCTCAATTTAGAAATAGCCCCCCCCCCCCCCCACCACTCCTCTCTAAGAAAAATAATGAAGATGGCGATATTTCAAAATCTTTAACACTAAAAGAAAACTTAAAATGAATGGTGGAGGTCTAAACTGATATTCCGATATTTATTTGGCTATTTAATGGAAGAAATATTATAATCGAATTAAATTTGCAAATCATTCATGACTTAACTTACAAGAAATAGTAATCCGTAATTCAACTATGTAATCCGTAATCGAATTATATTTAAGAATTACATTGTAATCCCAATTGAATTACTATTGCTATAATATTGAACTATTAAACTATTGATATAATTTGGTGATTAAAATTAAGGGAATAAATTATAATTTAAAAGAGAGAGAGAGAGAGAGAGAGAGAGAGAGAGAGAGAGAGAGAGAGAGAGAGAGAGAGAGAGAGAGAGAGAGAGAGAGAGAGAGAGAGAGAGAGAGAGAGAGAGAGAGAGAGAGAGAGAGAGAGAGAGAGAGAGAGAGAGAGAGAGAGAGAGAGAGAGAGAGAGAGAGAGAGAGAGAGAGAGAGAGAGAGAGAGAGAGAAGGATTTTTTTTTTTTTTTTCCCCCTCATCCTCCATTTAATATCATCATGATTTAAATATCATTCCGGCATCTTAAAACAGTTAAATAGTCTAATATTTAAAAAAAGTGTCCTTTTAAGGTCCACCACCTTAAAATCGTCGAATATTTTAAAACAGCATTCTTAAGGACGAAAACTAATATCTAATTGTGGATGGAGAGAGTGGCCAAGGATGTCCTTCGGCCTCAAAAAATCGTCAGATCCTGGGAGATTTTTAAAACAGTGTCCTTATAACAGGAGCCATCTCTTAATCCAGCCTCCCGTAGAATGAGTTAACAACGAATGAATATCCTTCCGCCATGTTAAAACAGTTAAATCGTTAAATATTTTTTAAAAAAGTGTCCTTTTAAGGTCCGCCATCTTAAAACCGTCAAATATTTTAAAACAGTATCCTGGAGGACAACAATGGCGGAAGTTATCCTTCGGATAACTTAAAAAACCGTTTAAAATATATTATCCTTAAGAACGAAAAAGCTTATTCTAATTGTGGATAGAGAGAGTGGCTGGATGGAGGATGTCCTTCGGCCTCGAAAAAACGTCAGATCCTGGCAGATCTGTAAAACAGTGTATAATCTAATTAAATAATTATAATAATAATATAACTACATCTAAGCACTTGGAAAAAATTCTGATTTTAAAACTTAACTCTTCCAGCTTTACGTAGTCAGGCAGTTTTTTTTAAATATATTTAATTGTATGTATTCATAATACATAATAAATATACAAACATATAATCATATATATACATATGATTCATAATACATTTGTAAGCCAAAATTTGTAATGGATTTCAAAAATAAAGATGTTCTGTGGCTAATAGTTAGCTATATTATTCTCCACCTACTACTCCAGACTCAAAAAATATCATGGAGATAATTCAAAAAATTTAACTTTCTGATTTAGAAAGGAATTACTCAAAAATAATTATTATTGATGATTGAAAAAATATTGTTCAAAAATAATGATCAGAATTTGATTTTTATAACATGATCAAAAATAAAAATCGATCATAATAAAAATCATCAAATGATTTTTAAAATTCCTGATAAAAATTTTGATCGGATTTGATTTTTATTTTTATGTTTTTTAATTATCGATTTCTAACCCTGGTCAGAAGTAACTTTATTGATTTCATCTGGTTGGATTTTAGTTTCTAACCATAAAAGTGTTTGACAGTGTGGCAATCCTCGTTTCCGCCTCTCAACATTGTACATTTAAGCTTTTACTATTCTAAATTTTATTATTGCTATACCTTCCTAGAACTATGAAGATGATGTAGTTAAAATTTTATACAGAGGGGATCTATAGTTTTTCCATTGTAAACTATATTGGTGCTAACCACATATCTGTCGATTTTCAAACTTCACTGGGATCCACATTTTCCACCACATACCTATTTAAATCTTTTTTATTAATTTAGTTGATTATAAGTAAATTTTATATGCTTCATTTTCAAATAAAAAGGCAATTTGCTGTCCCAGCACTTTCAATTAAAAAAATTACCTTCAATATTTCACTATTGTCGATTTTATCTTATCGAATTCATTTGTTTAAATTAAAGTAAGCTTTAAATTAACATTTGATAAAGACACAGGTCAAGTTGCCAACATCTAACCTTCACAAAAAGTATAGAAATTTGTTTTTACATTTTATTCCCTCTGTTATTTCTTGTTCAATTATGAGTATATTAAATAAAAATAGTACTTATTTTTAATGAAATTTTGGGGGCTTGAGAAAAGATTTTCTTTATGCCACAGATTTTTCGGCTGTAGAAAATTGTGGTCGGGAGCTTGTGTGGGAATGTCGTCATATTGTAACCAGTGGTTCCGTATTACGTATAAGGTCCATCCCTTGTTAACTGACAAAAGACAACCTCAAATCTCAAAACTGCTCAGGTACCCACCAGATCTTACTTCAATTTGACATACGTTACTATTTTTTTCACACACTGATTCTACTACTTTCAATCTCAGTCTTCATATTTGGTAGTTTTAAGCTCTACGAATGTTTCAATTCCCTCATATTAGAAAAAAAATTTTAGTTAAATATTGTTTTTCTAATTACAGTTCGTTAAATTTTACATATGTTACTATTTATTGATGTAATTACTCATTAATTTAATATTGTATTATTATTATTATGTTTAATTAATTGCAATTGTTTAGTTGATTAATATTAATATTGATTCACTGCCTGTTAGTGTGTGTGTGGATCATGGTAGCGGTTGGTGGTTAAGAGTTTTTTTGTTTTTTAATGATTGTATATGGCCGCTTGGCTGGTGTTCGTTATAAAGCACAATATCCAATATAATCCGTTCTTTAATATCAGTTTGATCATTTATTTACCCCAAAGCACTCTGCTAAAGGTTATGGGCCCAGTGTACCCATTTTTGAAATAAAAACTCGGTATTTTTGATAATAAAGACGGATTTTGATGTTTTGTGGTTAGGTCACCACGTTTTTGTCATTGAGTGAAATTTTTGTTAGTTATGGCAACTACAAGTCTTGGAAACGTTGCCTACGGGATTAAGCCATTCGATGGAACAAATTTCAACAATTGGAATTTTCGAATGAAGTTACTTTTGGAGCAGAATGAAGTACTTGGAGTACTATCAGAGGAACCTCCAACAACGGCACCCGAGCTTAAGGCTTTCAATATAAATGATGTTAAGGCACGAAACATTATAGTTCAAGGACTTGGTGACAACATTCTTCCTATGATAAAGGATAAGAGGACAGCTAAGCTGATTATGGAAGCCCTCGAGAAGACGTAAAAAAAGCGTGGCATGAAGTCGCTCGTAAATGCACAAAAGGTGTGGAGGAAGCTGGAATACAGGAATGACCGACCGATTCAAGAATTTTTCCAGGAGTTTGAAACATTGGCATCAGAAGTAAAAATTGCTGGAGGGAAACTAGAAGAAGAAGAAGTCGTCAGTCAACTTTTAGTCGCAATGCCATCTGACTATGATGCAGTGGTGTCAGCAATGGATATTCTGTTCAACCAAGACAAATCTTCCGTCAGTTTGGAGTACGTAAAGAATACCCTTTTGGTCGAGTATGAGAGATCTAAGAAGAAAGAGGAGGATTCCCAAAATGTATTTGCTGCTTATAAAAATCGAGGTAAATGGTCTAAATTTCCTTTCAATTCTAGAAATTACAAGCCAAATACTAGTGAACCATCCAATAACAAGTCCAATGTCATTTGTTATTATTGTAAAGGTCGAGGACACATAAAGAATTTTTGTCCTAAGTTGAAAAATAAGAGTTTTGGCGCTACCTCTGGCGATAACACTTGTGATAAGGCTGATAACGAATTTACCTTCATGGTTGACAGAAGTGAAACCTCTCATGATACAGCTGGTGTTTGTAAACATTCCTCGGATTTGACATACTTTGTAGTGGACTCAGGGGCTACAAGTCATCTTTTGAAAATGGATTACATTGACTATTTAAGGGATTCGGCTTCAGTTAATTTGAATATTAGTGTTGCTAAGAAAGGAGAGTGTGTAAGTGCTATAAATAAAGGTAACCTACTGTGCTTATCTGAGAATGGTGACAGGGTCAATATTTGTGATGTTTTAGTTTGTGAAAATTTATCAATGAATCTCCTATCGGTGATGAAATTAGAAGAAAAAGGATGTAAGGTTTTATTTGAAAACTCAAGTGTCAAAATTATTTGTGGTAGTAAAGTTTTAAGAGGAGAACTTTTTGAAAAATTATATATAGTGAAATTACATCTCATTCTAGAGCAAGTTAATGTGGTTACTGCAAGGTAATGGTAACGGTTTGGATCGGCGACACCAACCCCTAAACCCGCTCAGAATACCTTTTATCGATTCTAACCTTGTTCCGATTTATTTCGATGTTCTAGTCGCTGCTTTTAGAGGGGGAAGGTTATTCTCCTACATTTACTGAGAAACTCTAAATCCCTGTTCAAAGTAATATTAACTTCTGTTTACCTTCTTATATTAAAATGAGAAATAAGGAAATATTAAAGTGGAAATAATGAAATATCGAAATATAAGACACTAAATTAATTTTTAATTAATATTAATTTAATCAACAATTAATATACTACTGAACCACCAGTAAAGTTAATTCCTGATGAACTTTCTCTCAGAGAAGTGAAAATAACAAATTATAAATATAAAAAAGACAGAATCCTTAAGTATTTATTTGGCATAACTCCTATTTATTTAACATTTGTAGCTACATGTTTCGGAGATAATGTTTCATCATCAGGCTTCTAATTTTTTTAAAAAACACATTAATCTATAACATTATACCAATAGTTCTACAATTATATAGTGATGTGTCATTTACCTCTTAATCTGTGATTATTTTCACATTGTCAATGCTCCATGTTATAAGCCATTATATAATATAAGTCAGAATCCTAGTTGAAAGTGAAGATGTTAATTTCTGCTATATTTTCTAATGGGAAGTGGAAATAAGAAAACATAAAAAACCTGTGATATACTTTCTCACATTTATTTATAAACTGATATGTTTTATTGAATTAATTATACAATCTGTCTCACTTTAGCACAAAAAGTAATATGGATGACAAAGAATCCATTCACAAAATATGTATACTGAAATTTTATTACTGAAATTGAAACAACAAATACAAATATATAAAACACCAAATCCATGTACAAATAAATCTTGTTAAGTTTCATAACACTTTTACACATAAGATTAGATGAAATAAGAAAACATGAATTCATAAAACACTTAATCCTATATGAAAAAACTCATTTTTTGTGAACTTCTGTTTCACTTATTTACATTTAAGAAGTCTAAATATCAATATAACAAACTAAACAACACAAACCAAGTTGAAACTGTAGAAGTGATTGTTTACATGTGAGGTTATAGGAATGAACTATCGAAAAATGAAAACATGAAGTGAAGCGTAAGGATCGAACTGGTCGGTGTAGCGCGGGTCAACCTAGTTTGGTGGTGTCGCCGATCCGAACCGTTACCCAAGTAATAAATTGATGCATCGGAGAATGGCACACAGCTCACTCTTCACAGTGGGACTTTGCGACATTTGTCTAAAGGGTAAGCAAACCAAATTACCATTTATGAAATCTATTCCCGATGAATGGAAGGCAAGTAGAGTTCTCCAACGTATTTCTACAGATGTATGTGGGAAAATAGAAACCTCAGATCATGAAGAACCAAGACATATAATTGTATCTCCAGAACAAAGAGTCCCCGGTTAGTGACGTTGAAGAAAATATTGAAACCCTGGATAATTCTGATCTGGAAAGTGACTTTCATGGTTTTCCTGATGTTGAAAAAGAAAAATCAAAACCTAAAAGAACTATACATAAACCAAAATGCCTCGATGATTTTGTAACTTTTACTTATGATGAACTAGCTCTGTCTGCTAATTATAATTGTGATGTGCAAAAGACTTATTCTGAAGCAATTTGTGATCTCGGTTGGCGTGAAGCCATCAAAGATGAATTAAATTCCCTTGAAGCGAATGAAACATGGGAAGAAGTTGATGCACCACCTGACGAGACACTAATTGACTGCAAATGGATCTTCACTATGAAGACTTCAGAAGACGATATGAAGAAAAAGGCCAGAATTGTGGCACGAGGGTATCAACAAACCGACAACCAGCCTGATGACCTGTATGCTCCAGTTGCCCGCTTCACAAACCTTCGGATGCTCCTAGCTGCTGTAGTGGAGAAAAATATGATTATCGACCAACTCGATGTGAGAAGTGCTTTCCTTAAGTGCTCTCTTAAAGTGCCTGTTTTATTAAGCCACCGGAAGGCTATAAAAGTGTCAGTGAAAAAGTGCTGCAGTTGTATGGTTTGAAACAAAGCCCTAAAGCGTGGAACGACCACTTAAATGAAATTTTTATAAAATTTGGTTTTAATAGATCTAAAGTAGATCCATGGCTTTATTTTAATGATAATAATGTTTATGTACTTATCTGGGTGGATGATTTCCTTATAGTGGCCAGTTCTAAATCTGATTTGGACTTTGTAAAGAATTTGTTTATGACTAATTTAGAATGTAAGGATTTGGGTAATAATAATTCATTTCAATTTTTGGGTTTACATATTTTTAAAATTGATCAAGGTAAGTATCTAATATGTACAGCCAATTTTGGTTTAGCTTTTAAGAATTCAGATTGTAACTCAATTAATATACGTGCATATGTAGATGCTGATTATACATTCAACATTAATGATAGAAAAAGTATATCAGGATTTGTCATTAAATTAAATAATAATGTTATCTCGTGGGGATTAAAAAAAAGAATCAATTGTTGCTGTTAGTACTTGCGAGGCAGAGTATTATGCTTTAGCTGAGTGTATCAAAGAAACACTATTTTTAAAGAAATTATTATGTGAAAATTTTAATTTTAATGAAGTAATACAGATTTATGAGGATAATCAGGGTGCAATCAAAATTTCAGGGACAATGGAGACCAAAAGGTCAAAACACTTTGATATAAGGTACTATTTTGTAAAGGATTTGGTTGCTAATGGTACAATTAAAATAAATTATATAGAATCTTCTGAGCAACTTGGGGACATCATGACTAAGTCTTTGCCCTTAACTAAGTTTAATGACTTTTGAAAAAGATTAAATCATGTCTGTACCTAATGCGTAATTAAGAGGGAGTATTGATGCAATTACTCATTAATTTAATATTGTAATATTATTATTATGTTTAATTAATTGCAATTGTTTAGTTGATTAATATTAATATGGGGTCACCTGTGGTGTAGTGGTTAGCATAGCAACCTACTAAACCCAAGATCGCGGGTTCGCAGCCCGGCAGATGACCTTAGGATTTTTTAAAGGGAGTAAAAAATCCTTAGCTATGCCGTTACGGAAGGGACGTAAAATGGGGGTCCCGAGCCTGTACGATGTCAGGTACTCGTTAAAGATCCCTATCCTAATTATACCTGGATAGGCAAAATTTAGGACTCCCACCGTAGCATCGTCCGATTGGCCATAGCAGCATAAAGTGACGTTAAACGAAATAAATAAATAAATAAAATAAATATTAATATTGATTCACTGCCTGTTAGTGTGTGTGTGGATCATGGTAGTGGTTGGTGGTTAAGAGTTTTTTTTTGTTTTTTAATGATTGTATATGGCCGCTTGGCTGGTGTTCGTTATAAAGCACAATATCCAATATAATCCGTTCTTTAATATCAGTTTGATCATTTATTTACCCCAAAGCACTCTGCTAAACTATTGACCTTTATCCTAAATGTAATGTATGATGAAATTTTGGTAAAGTACTTTAAATTTGTGGTCCCATTTGTTAAATGTATGGTAAAAAATATTATATATAATGTAATAAAAACTATAATTCTGACAAGTTAAAAACCCAGTAACAAACGTCAAGTTATTAAAGGTTTTTTTTTTATAAACTCAGGTTTATATTCTCAAATAGTGAGGCAACATCCTAGTATGCCAAAGAACATGAATAAGTTACTAATTTTTTAAGATTGCATGGGTTTTCTTGGAAAGTTAAATTGCCATTTCATTTGAAAATGACCCATTTCCTCATATCATCGCTTTTTTTAATAACAAATAACTGAAAATCAGTAGATTTTATTGTTGCCAAACCTTCCTCGAACAATGAAGACGGTGCAGTTAAAATTTGGTACAGATTGGTTCGGTAGTTTTTTGTGGTCAGTGATCACAAACGACAAATGCCTTTCCTTTTATATAGAACTAGCATCCTCCATCGCGGCTTCGCCCACTCTTATTTTTAAGATTAAATTTTCAGCTATAGAAAAATTTCAACCGCACACAGTTGACTCAATCCCAGTGGAGACGGTTATGTTCGACATACCGAAATAACAAACAACAATCTCGGATGCCACGCTATTTTTTTTTTTAAAGGAAAATAGCGAAACCTTAATCGGAATACAAAAAAAAAAACAGAACTTACCAAACAGCGTGCACTCTTAATAACAATATACATTTCTAAGAACAATTTTACTTTTTTTTATTTATTTCGTTTAACGTCACTTTATGCTGCTATGGCTAATCGGACGATACTACGGTGGGAGTCCTAAATTTTGCCTATCCAGGTATAATTAGGATCTTTAACTAGTATCTGACATCGCACAGGCTCGGGACCCCCATTTTACGTCCCTTCCGTAGGACGGCATAGCTAAGGATTATTTACTCCCTTTAAAAAATCCTAAGGTCATCCTACCGGGCTGCGAACCCGCGATCTTGAGTTTAGTAGGTTGCTATGCTAACCACTCAACCACATTTGACCCCTAATTTTACTTTTATTTTTCATCCAAACACATCTTTTAATCAAACACATGTCGTATTTTTTTTTTTTTAATAGTTCATATGTTAAAAAATCATTAATCGAATTTACAACAATAAATTGATTTGATAAATAATAAAAAGGTCTAATGAAAAAAATAAAATAAAATTTGCCGTTCTTGAAGTTGGTATCTTGTCCTGAAGTTCTCATGTCTCATGTCTGGCCAATAATGGTACTCTCTCAAACGTTGTAATGTTTTAAAGCAACCTAAATGCCCTGCTGTTGCTTGGTCATGACATTCCGAGAAGGCTTCTTTACGTTTATCTTTGAGCAATACCACTGTCCATCGGTTATCGTCTCCTACTACCTTCCTTTTATTAGGGAAACATTTCCATAGCGAATGATTTTCCACTCTCCAATCCGCGTATTTTGTAGGGCCCTCTTCTACTCGCTGCATCATTTCCATATACCATGTCTTCAATATGTCTCCTCCGACATCAATTCTACAGACCGATAACTCGTAGGTTCGGGACAGAGCATCAGCTGCAGCGTTCTGTTTACTCGGACGGTGCACGGTGGTGAATTGTTGCAGTTTTAAAGCCTACCTTGCTAGTCGACCTTGTGGGTCCTTGAGACTGTTCAGCCACTTCAGCGCAATGTGGTCTGTTATTACGGTGAACTCCATTCCCTCCAAATAAGGTCGACATTTTCAACGGCCCAGTGGACTGCTGAGCACTCTTGCACACCGGTGATACCAGGAGGAAAGCCCTATAAATCGTCTCACCTGTTTTACATTCGTAAGAGCTGGGTAGTTGGGTATGGCCTCTATTTTACCAGTATCTACTTGTAGACCGTTCTCATTAACACATATCCCAGGAATTTGAATTCTCTGAAAAAACTGACTCTTTTTCCAATTTACGGTTAAGTTTGCCGCGATTAACCGTTCAAAAACCTTCTCCAGAGTAGCTATATATGATTCAAAATCTGATGATACAATAACAGTATCTAAATGAACGAAAATACTTGGCTCCAAATCCGCTCTCAATACATCATCTATGAACCTTTGCCAGGTCGCTGGGGCATTTGTAGCCCGAAAGGCATTCTGCAGAAATGAAAAAGGCCACGGTTAGGGACAGTGAATGCAGTTTTCTCTTTGCTCTCATTGGCCATCGGTATCTGCCAAGATACACATTTAATGTCGATAGAAGACAAAATCTTTGCATCACGTAGTCTATCGAGAATATTGTAGATGTAGGGGAGTGGATAGGCATTCCTTTTAGTTCAATTGGCGGTAATCCACGCAGAATCTATATGATTCATTCGGCTTCCGGAACAACAGTTGACGACCAAGGGCTCTGCGATTTGATCCTTGAGCATTTCATCAAGCTCCTAGTCTATTATGGCTTGGATCTTTGGTGAAGCAGGATAATAACGCTGCTTAATGGGTTTGCTATAGCCTGTATTTATCTCATGTTCAACTCTACTCGTACACCTCAGCTTTGATGGTCTAGCACTAGCCACTTCTTAACTTACTCTCTACGATTTCTTTCTGGACTGGAGTAAGGTTAGGTCGGGTCATTACTGTCGGTTCATTCTGGGATGCCGCTAAGAATGTTTCATCTGAAAACTTAATTGAGTTTTGAGATCCGTTCGGCATTAGTCTGAATTTATTCCAAAAATCAGTACCAAAAATAAAATCATCAGCCAAGCATGGTACAACGAAAAATATAATTACCCGCGTTCTACCCTCTATTTCCACATATATAGAGTCCAATAGTAAATTTGGTGACCTCTTAGATAAAGAAAATGAAATTTTGAGTCGGACGAATAGTTTCGTAGTTATAGTGAAAAAAGTGCAAAAAAACGTGAATTTTACTACAGTACGGGTTTTTTAGTGTGCTTTTAAGGAACATTATAAAACTTCAATTCTTACTAGTCAAATAGTGCATTTAATCAGCTTCAAGATGAAAAAAAAGTAAATTTGAATCGGACAAATAGTTTCGGAGTTATAGACAAAAAAGTACGACAAACATGTTTTAGCGGAGAAGTGGGATGAATCGCCAGTTGGCCAATTTCTACACTTTTACCCAAGATCATATCTGGTAAATGGTCCGATTTCGGAGTAGTTTTTTTTCATTTCGTAGGTAATAATTCCAGCTACAATTATTATTTAAAGATTTTCTTCCTAAAAAGCTTCGTTTTCGGGTTATAGGTAAAAAACCGAAAATAACCGGTATTTTGGGCGGTTTTTGCGATTTTGGGTATGAAGCCGACGTCCGCCGTGGTTAGGGTTGCCATCTCCTAAAATAAAAAAGCCGGACTTGGCGCTGTCTTAAGCCGGACATTTGCCACAACAGCCGGACATTATCTTTAAAAGCCAAACATACCTTTTATAAAGCTGGATGTACGTTATTAAAGTTGGAAATAACTTCAATAATAAAAAAACCCTGATCAGCTGTTTGGGCTCCATGTGAAGAAGACACGCTTCAGGTCAGTCCCAAAGATTTATATATTTCGAGTGCTATTTATGAATTTATGGACTTTATTTTGTGCACTTTGAACAATATTAGTGAGCGTGTACCATTATTAAAAAAAAAAGTGATCTATATAGTTAGTCAATTTATTTAACGCCTTTTACAGGCGTACAGAGCTTTGGCTCTGGAACACTATGGCAACAGTTCTTAATTCCTCAAAAATGTCTCAGAATGTTTTGAAACCAACAAATCAAAAACAGAAAGAAATGGAACTAATCCAAAGAAATAATTACTCGAAAACCCAGTCTAACCTCAACGCAACTGAAACCACATATGCTAAAGCCACCGCTTCAGACCGTTTTTCAAAACGAGAAAATGCTATCATTTTACATACATTACCAGGCATAAAACAAAAAGAATATGTTCTCAAAATTGCAGAATTAATAGACCCAAAATTCATAAGATACACCTCTAGAATATCCAATTCAAGATTTTGTATCCATTTTAGCAATAAGTAAGCAATCGATAACCTCCTAAAAAAACATCAATCAAAAACTTTAAAGATTCCAGAACAGTGGAACAATTAAAATTAGAATTGTTAAATATAAGACCAGGACACAAAGAACACCCAATATCTTTCATAGATAGAATAGCCCATATTAGAGCTTTGATATTTTCCAGAATTTCCCTAGACGAAGAAATTATAAATAAGGATGCTATTATGAAATTACAAGATAGAGAAATTAACTATCACATTATTGCTAACCTACATCCCCAACTATGTGATTTCTTAAATCACATGAGACTTACTGACATTGATGACATTAGAAATGCCATCCAAAATGACTGTTCATTTATCTTAGACAGGATATATGGACATAAGAACCATTTTATGCCAAGAAATAATTTTAAACATAATAAACATTACAAAAATAACTATAATCCTAATTTTAAGCATAATTATAATCATAATCATAATCCTAATTTTAATTACAATCATAATGGCTAATCCTAATTATAATTTATAATCCAAACCATCATCAAAATACTTTGCAGAATTAATAGACCCAAAATTCATAAGATACACCTCTAGAATATCCAATTCAAGATTTTGTATCCATTTTAGCAATAAGTAAGCAATCGATAACCTCCTAAAAAAACATCAATCGATAACCATCGACAACAAACAAATAATTATAAAACGTCTAATTAACCCAGCCAAAACGTATAATAATTTCTAATGCTTGCCCTTCAATTCCACCACGAAGCATATCCAATTCAAGATTTTGTATCCATTTTAGCAATAAGTAAGCAATCGATAACCTCCTAAAAAAACATCAAATCACCTTTAAGGACCTTAGATATGAGGAATACTCGATAACCATCGACAACAAAAAAATAATTATAAAACGTCTAATTAACCCAGCCAAACGTATAATAATTTCTAATGCTTGCCCTTCAATTCCACACGAAGCAATAGAAAATGAACTCAAAAGCCTAGGTATAAAATTAGTCTCTCTCCATTCATTTTCTAAGAGCTGGTTACCAAGACCCAAGGCTGGCGCACGTTCTAAGTTTTAGACGGCAAGTGTACATTCCACCCGAAGATTTGAATAAACTTCCAACGTCTTTACTTATAAAACATGACAATGTATCATATCGAGTTTTTTTTCCGTGAAGACATTGTTACTTGTTTTATTTGTAAACAACCGGGTCATATATCTACAGATTGCCCTGAGTGCGATAATGATAACAATATTCAGGAGGCATCTAACGGGAAAGAAAAACCTATTAATACATTTTGATCAAGATATTAAAAATAATTGTGAAACAATAACCAATTCTTCAATATTAGACACACCAAATCATATGGTTAATAAGGCTCCAACGACCATAGGAGGTTGTCATGGAGACCCTTTGAAAATAGAGTCACAAGAAGACAGTAACGGAATAGAGCCTTTAAACCAAGTATCACGTAGCCATGGTGATGAGTCAAACAACAAGGCAATATCACTGAAGATAGTTCCGGTGCCGAATCAGCTGTTAATTCGAGCAATAATTTAGCAGCGTTACCCGTGGCGGTTTCTGGCACTAAACGATGTTACTCAAGTCCTCCTGCTTCTACTTTATCTAATATAGAATTAAGTTTATCTCTAGATTCTCCGGATGTTTGAAAATACCATTAATTTACAAGATTTCCCACCAATACCAGCACCTCAACCTTCTCGGAATAAGTCAAAAAAACTGAAAAAGACCAATATCAATACTGAAACCAACTTCGAAAATGCTAGACAGTTAATAGAAGATAATTTACATAAATATCCTATTTCTTTTGATGAAATGGTGAAATTCATTCAAATGTCCTCTGAAACTAAAAACTTCAGCGAAGTTTTAGAAAGTTGATACGTCAACCCGTCTAAGCGTAATTCATGTTTTTATCAATTTTAATAAAAGTTGTCTACCATTTGGTCAGGCAAATTTTGAAGCTTACAAATTTTTATTTTTCTATTTGTATGAAATTTCGTATTTAATGGTTCTTTTGAATGCTGAATTCGAATCCGATGTCTGTTCTTGTGAAAAAATTATATTGAACGTACTTCACTTGAAAAATGTTAGCTTTTACACTGTAAAATGCGATAAAAAAATTTTTTAGCCCAAGAATTGCTTTTCAGCACCCTCAAAACTCAGGAAACGTATGAATATATATAGATACCAATAAATAAATATATAATACTAATAAGGAGAGAAAATAATTTTTGTAATAAAAACTTGTTGATAAGAGTTTTTGGGGGTGCTGAAATGGAATTCTAGGGCTAACAAAATTTTCTATCACATTTTACAGTGTAAAAGCTAAAATTTTTCAAGTGAAGTACGTTCAATATATTTTTTTCACAAGAACCGACATCGGATTTGAATTCAGCATTCAAAAGAACCCTTAAATACGAAATTTCATACAAATAGAAAAATAAAAATTTGTAAGCTTCAAAATTTGCCTGACAGACAACTTTTATTAAAATTGATAAAAACATGAATTACGCTTAGACGGTTTGACGTATCAACTTTATTTTTTTACACAAAATATAGGGTGGTAATATGCTTGAAATGTATTTGGTTTCATCGTCCTATCTGGTTTCTAACTCAAGTTAAAAATCAAAATATTTTTCGGATTTTACAATTTTTTTCATAGGCTTTTGTTCATCGAATTTTACATTTATATACATCAAAAGAAAACTGAGGCCCTCCTCTTTCCAGCAATACCAACCAGTGAGTTGTGTGACAAAGTAATGACGGTTTAAAGGTATGTAACTAATAATCGGTTTAAAATTTCATTTTCCTGGAAGAGCGTGAAAAAAATGATATTTTTTGATTTTGTTGAATAAGTGTTTTTAATGTTTTTGAGGGTGCTGAATTAGAATCTGATGTCAATTTTTGTGTAAAAAAATCTTAAGAGGTAGTTTGCTTGAAAAACTAATTACTTTTTTTAGAATTTAATTAACCTAAACCATAATCTATGGAGCGACTGTATTTTTTCCTTAAATCCGTGATCAAAACTACAAATCTTGGTGCAAGAATCATGTCGATATCATTTTTTGAACTCGAGATAAAAAATGAATTATTTTAATGCTATTTTATTTTTTTTTTCTCGGCTTCTAGGGCCCATTGGTCGGAACGGCAAAATATGTGTCTAATATTTTTTGGCCAGGAACCTCCAAAAAAATTGCCAACAAGATCTGTGAGAGACTGAGTGTGTCCTCCCCTTGTAACTTTCAACTGGGATTGCGCTGTTTACTGTGTTATATTGATATTCAGTCTTCTTAAATGTATAATGGTGCAACTGAAGTCAACAAATTCAGTTTCATAATGGATTTAGTGTTTTATAAATAGATGTTTTTGTATTTTCCCTTCTCTATTGTGTTAAAATATTACAAAATTTATGAAGACTAATTTCTACATGGATTTGGTGTTTTATATATCTATATTTGTTATATCAATTTTAAGTGAGAAAATTTCAGTTTACATATTTTGTGAATGGATTCTTAGTCATCCAAAATTAGAATATTACTTATTATCCTAAAGTGATACCGATTCAATTATTAATTCAATAAAGCACATCGATCTAAAAACAAATGTGAGAAAGTATACCACAAGTTTCATATTTTATTATTTCCACTTCTCTTGAGAATATATAGCAGAAATTATTAGTTGTTAGTTGACAAACATTAACTACAATTAAAATGAAATAATCAACTACAGATGGCTACTATAACTAATTTAATCACAGAGATTAATCCTACTTTGATGATTAACTATTGATATGCTTAAATTTTTCGTTGTTGTTTATTATTAAATGTGATTAGTTTTTTCAACTCTGATTTGTCAGATTTATTATAATCTGATCAATTTACGATCTAATTAAGATCTTGGTTTAAAATCCATGGGAAAAAAAGTATTCAGCATTTTAATAAAAAATATGACTATGCCTGGTTTTCAGTTCGATAAATCATCTATTTAGGGATGGCCCATTACTGGTATACAACTTAATCAACCTCATTTTATTTATTTATTTTTACATGCAGACATACAGTCAACATTTTTTCATCCAAACATTTTTTTATTGATTTTTACAACAGACATTCAATTTTTTATGTTTTCAACTCCTTAGGGAAGTAAAGGTATGAAGGGTGAAATGGGAGCACCTGGACATCCTGGCAAAGATGGAGACACTGGATCCCCTGGCATGAAAGGAGAAAAAGGAATAATTGGACCTCCAGGATATCGAGTAAGTTTATTTTTTTATTCAAATTATAGTTTTCCCATAATGAAAGTAATTGATTATTATTTCCTTTATGTTTGTTCTTTAATTATTAGTTTCATTACATCTATTGTCTATTCTCCCTCTTTGATAACTCCCTAAAAGGACCACCAATATTTCCTACTAGCATCTCTATCCAGGAGTATTAGAAATTTATTTTTAAACTTTATAATTTTTAATTTATAATTTAATAAATTAATTTTTAGAATTTTCTACTTATTTATTATGAAATCACCGGGTTAATGATAATGTATTTGAATAAAAACAGGCACAATGATAAATTTCAGTTTTAATAGATATAATTAAATTTATTTACTTTTAAAAAATGTCAATTACAAATTGTTAAAAAAAACTATTTTAAAAGTAGTTTTTTTGTATTATTCAACCTTTTCTAAGCCAGTGTTAGAGTTAAACTATTTCAAAATTTTTAAATCAATATTTTAAGTTTAGTGCCAAATAATGTAATCATATTAAGAAATTAATAATTCAACACCCAAGAAAGGAGTGGGAATAATACTTAATTCCATCAATGGTGTTCCACTATTCAAGTAAATTCAAGAGATTGGGGAAATAATTTGGCCTACTAGCATTATTTTCACCTGTAGAACCTCAAACAATAGATATGTTGTGTACCTTAATTCTTAAAAAATAATATTAGAAAACTATTTAATCCCAGCAAAGAATTAATAACATCTCGTATTTGCCCCAGTGTCCCCCACCCATCGATTGAAGAACTAAAATAGCCAGTAAATTTAGACCAAAAAGTGGGTTGATAGCCCACAAATTCATAATGAGCTGAAAATTTGAGGATCAACTCTTTACAAGTTAACCAAAACCTGTAAAGTCTCTCAATTTCTTATGTGAGCTTCCATCCGACATGATAGATCAAAGATGAATCCACACCCCTCCTGCTTCATGGGGTTTTCACTTTCTTAACAGGCCCCTTTTTACAACATAGAACATAAATAACAATAACAGAATGCGGGATGTTCCCAGGCATGTGCTCAACACAGACTTGATTGAGGATTGGAAGTTTTAGAAACTTTTTGTGACAAAAACTTTGTATCCTCAGAATAACACATCAAATTTCAGCCCTCCAGACCATTAAGAGATGATTCTGATTGGATTAAGCTACCTGATTAGCTGCTGCTTCACAATTCTTTCAATCATTAACGTCCTTAACATTTGCCAATGAATATAGCTAGTGGATTGGTTGCTGATGATAAAAAGAACTTTGGCAATGCAAAGGATGTTGGTCAATAATTACTGTCTTCGATTAGAATAGTTCATTTGGGGAAGTTAAACTTCAAAGAAAAAAGAGTGTTAAGCAAATATCTGCCATAACACATTGATAATAAGGATTGCAACTGAGGTTTTCAATTCTCTTCTGTTGTTTATCAAGAATTCAGCTGTCCTCATGTCAAATGAAAATCTTAGAGATCATCTCAAATATGAATAGTCCCACCAACCACCCTCCCTTTTTGATGAGGTTTCAAGAAACTGCCCGTCATTTTTAACTCCTTCGACATTGGCTCTTATATGTCTAACAATGTTTCTTTCATTTGGTTAATCTATATTATATATATATATTATATAAAAATATATAATATATATATATATATATATATATATATATATATATATACCCGACTGGGTATCTATATATATATATAGGTATATAAAGTAGGTATATATATATATATATATATATATATATATATATATATATATATATATATATATATATATATATATATACCTACAAACAGATCTTTATCAAAAGTGATTTCATCATCTATTATCTGTTTTAAACAAAATTTCTTCAATAACACTTATCTATATCTTAACATTAAAAGTTCTAATTTTTTTAAATTAATGTTAAATTACCTCAACATTCCTATTATATATAGAAACTCAAACAAATAAAAGGATTAATACTTTCAGGTATTTTCATGATGGAACCAAATATAAAGTTTGATTCAAACAATTATCCTAATATTATTAAAATATTGTTTAAAGAATTTATATTGTTTCGAATTTATGAATAGGGACAACCTGGTTTGCCAGGACCACCAGGACCAGTTGGTCAGAAAGGAGACCAAGGTCTTGAAGGGCTTAAAGGACTGAAAGGACTACCTGGTCCAAAGGGTGAACCAGGCAAGGATGGGTATCCAGGAGCTCCTGGCCTTAAAGGCCTAAAAGGACCTCCAGGGGTAAGTTACTGACTTATTATAATAATTCATTATATTTAGTAAAATATTTTTCATCATATTTAGTAATATACATAATTTTTCATAAAACAGTAGAATATGTTGGATTAGATTACATGTTTTGAATTATTAGAGTATTATTAGGTACAATATTTTAAGCCTATAGATGCTTCCTTGTATTTTTTAAAGTGACTTGAACATTGTTTCTCTGGAACATCTAATAGAAACAACTTGGGAAAATTTATTATCTATATTAGGTCAATATTTCCTGAATTGATAGACGAGGATTATCAAGATAAGATTGCATGGATTTACTTACTTACACTTATGGTGATAAAACCAAATCTCGGTCAATCCCTGGTTTAATAAATTTAATCGTCGTCGTTCCTCGCTCATCAATGAATCTGGTGAAGGATGTTGTGTTGAAGGGAGTTAGGTAGAGGTCTGAGGAACGGGATCTGGCTATGTGGGAACTCACTGATGATTTTAATGTTAATGCTTTCAGGATATAGGGAGGTGACTTAGAGGGACGATACTTCGTTCGTAAAGGAACGAACCAAGGAAGTATTGTCTTCGGAAGGAAGGAAATTTTAATCTTGTGTAGTGGTGATATACATAGTCATGGCGTGGTATCCCTGGAACGAATCTCAGGCAACAGTTCATGAGCTTCTTCAATCTTGCATCCTCAGATGCAGAGAGACCTCCTTACACCACACTACCAAAATCAAAATGGGAGAATATGAGGGAAGAAATTAATATAAAAGTAGATAGTTGGGGTATGCAGTCATAAAGATACATAGCAATTAAAAAATAAGTTTTTTAATTTGTAATGCCAACGTTTCAACTTGCATTGCAAGCGTTCATCAGGGCTGGAAGTAAAAAACAAACAAAAAGGTATGACTGAATTGTAGAGAGTATAAAAAACAAAGGTATGAAAAGAATAAATATATAAGAGTAAAGACAATATCTAAAGGCCATGAAGACAATACATAAAGACTATTGAAATAATATTAAAATTAAAAGAAATTAAAATGAGAGAGAGTTAATTTAAAAATTAATGAATAAATTCAACAATACAATTGGTAAATATAAAAACTGAGTTTGTGAACATAATTTTGTCCCTGAAAAATAATAAGTCTCCAGGACACGACAAAATCCCTTCAGAATTAATAAAATACGCAGGGGAAGACACTTGGGAGCAGATTTACAAGGTGATATGGGATATATGGATGGAAGAAAAATGCCAGCGGACTGGGGAGAAGGAATTATAGTTCCTATATATAAAAAAAGGAAACAAACTGAAATGTGAAAATTATAGGGGAATAGCGCTTCTGCCAACAGTTTACAAGATCCTGTCGGTAGCAATATGTAGGAGGATGATGGAGAGGAGTGAGCAACTACTAGGCGAGTTCCAGAGCGGTTTCCGCCCAGGACAGTCAACAACAGACCACCTATTCTCGATTAGACAAATGCTCAAGAAAACATACGTGTACAATGTTGACCTACACCACCTCTTTATCGACTTCCAGCAGGCCTATGACAGTGTGGACAGAGGGAAATTATTAAAGGCATTACAGACACTGGGAATACCTAGCAAGCTAATAAGATTGACAAAGATGACCCTTGAAAGGTCAAATTGTAAAATTAAAACTAGAGTGGGTATCTCAAATAGCTTTAAGGTTAACAGTGGTTTAGGACAAGGAGACCCATTATCACCGGTACTATTTAACCTTGCCCTAGAAGTTGCCATTAGAAATATCAGAACAAACCCGGGTGGCACCATTTACAATAGGCTCACACAACATATGGCTTATGCTGATGATGTAGTCATCACAGGGAGAACCAAAACAGCACTGGCCGGTGCTGTAGAAGAATTTAAGAGAGCAGCACAAGATTTGGGACTGAAAATAAATCATGAAAAGACTAAGTACATGAAAACCTCTAGACAGACCGGAGAGAGAAGGGATTTCGTGGATGTAGGGGAAAACACGTTTAACAGCTGCAGCACATTTAAATACCTGGGAGGAGTTGTGACGGAGAACAATAATTTAGAAGTTGAAATTAAGGGCAGAATGGTAGCAGGAACCAGACGTTTCTATGCTCTGCAAAAAGCTCTCCGATACAAAAGTCTCTCCAGGAAGGCTAGGCTTTTGATATACAAAACAATAATTAGGCCAGTATCAATGTATGGCAGTGAAACGTGGACTCTAACCAAGGAAAACAGAAGAGCTCTACTGGTTTGGGAGAGAAGAGTCCTTAGAAAGATCTTTGGAGCCGTTAAAGAAGAACACAGATGGAGAATCAGAAGCATTGCCGAATTAGCTGAATTGTACGGAGAGCCTGATATCCTCTGTGTTATTAAGAAGAGCAGGCTTAGATGGTTATAGCATGTAGAAAGGATGGAGCCCTGTAGGCTGCCTAAAATGATGCTAAATGGTGCACCAGGAGGAAAAAGGAAAAGGGGCAGACCCAGGCGGCGGTGGATTAAGGACTTGGAGGAGGATATAAGAAGGATGGGAATAGGAAACTGGAAGAGTCTCGCTGGAGACCGCGAGGCATGGGGAAGAACGGTGGCAGAGGCCCAGGTCCTGCAAGGACTGTAGCGCCCAACAGTGAGTGAGTGAGTGAGTGAGTGAAAAACTGAGTAGATACAATGTTAATGAAATAGTAAGGGCCAGTTAATGAGTTAATATCTAAAGGCCATGAAGAATAATGCAAAAGGACTACTAAATTAATTTAAATTGAAAGGAACTTGCACAGAGTGATAGTTAATTAAAAGTTAATGAGTAAATACAGCACTCTAATTGGTAAATATAAAAAATTAGTAGGTACAAAGTTAATAAGATGATGAGTAAATACAAAAAATTATAGAATAAGATTAATAACAAAAGTTAGTTATATAGTTGATAGTAAATATATAAAGTATAACATCCACAAGTACAAAGCATTAAAGAAGTGATAAATATTGAGACATAAGTAGTATAATAATTATAAATTACATAGTGGAAAGAGAAAATAAATGAATGAGGGGCAAATGTGAGAAAAGTGAAGGTTAGCAAAAACTGTGCTATAACATTTAAATTTGAAGAAAGAAAAAGGATTTTTTTTAAAATATCTATAAATAAAAGAAGGGATTAATTTTTGAAAAAAGGATCATTCAATCATAGAGTGTAATGAGTGGAAAAGATGTGAGTAAGGTGTTAAGAAATAATGTGCTAGGTTTACTTTCAAAGACAGATATAAACAGAAACTGTTTACAAGGTACTGATAGTTGAGGCAGAAGGGTGGATTGATCTAGCGGCGGGGATCTCCACTAAAGGACGGGAGCGGGAAAGAGTTTGATTATGAAATAAAATCAGGTGATACCGAGCTGGCGCAATAAAGTGTCAATAAAGGAGAGTAAAGAAGGGAATGGAAGAGGTGGAGTAAGCAACAATGTAAAGTAATAATAACATATACAAAACATGAGTACTATACAGGGTGTCCCGAATTTAAATGGCAAAAGTTCAGGAACTTATAGGGGCCCGAAAAACTATGACATAAAGTCCTTTAGAGATTTGCTTGTTTTTGCTTAGTTTTAGAGAAAATTGCAAAAAAAAAAGAAACAAAACAAAAATGTTTCAGGTAGCGATTATCACCTCGTCAGGCTAGGCAGTGAGATATGTAAACACTTAATGTTATCCTTTTCATTCTTTTATTTGTTTACATTTTGGCTTCCTTCTAGGATTATAATTCCTAAATCAGTCTTCAGTCAGTTTCTCAGATATTTTTGTGTGAATAGCATCAGCCACAATGCCGCATACATATTCTAATGTTGAATACGCTGATATGATTTTTGTGTATGGTTTCTGTAACGTAATGCTTTAGAAGCGGTGCGGGAGTATGCGCGCCGATTTTGAAACAGAAGAGTGCCTAATCGACGAGTCTTTTCGTTAACTTTTAATAGACTACAAGAGACTGGGTCATTCTTAATACGTAATGAAGGCGACCAATTCCAGGCAGCAATAAGAGCAGATTATCGGAGAAGAAATTGTGTCCAACGCCACTTCGATAACAATCCTGAGACTAGCAACCGAAGAGCATCTGCTGCATTAGCTATATCGCGGCAAGCAATATGGCGAACTTTGAAAGGTGATAATTGCTACCCATACCATCTTCAAAAAGTTCAGAATTTATTACCTCAAGATTATGTCAAGAGATTGAATAATAGTAACTGGTTTCTTGACAAAATTCGCGATGATAATTTATTTCCATTAAAAATTATTTGGACCGATGAAACTACCTTTACAAGAGGAGGAATTGTTAATCAAAGAAATTATCATGTATGGGCTCTTGAAAATATCCCAGAGCTATTAGAGAGAATAGGTTTCAGCATGAATTTGCTATTAACGTTTGGCTTGGAATTTGGAACGGATTACTGGTGGGACCATATTTTTTACCTGGAAGATTGAATGGTATCACGTTTACACATTTTTTGGAGAACGACTTTTCTAATTATTTAGATGGCATTCCCTTACAGCAGCGGATTGAAATGTGGTTCCAACTCGATGGATGTCCAGCTCATTATAGCAGAGTTGCTTGAGCTTGGCTGGATATAAATTATCCACAGAGATGGATTGGATGTGGAGGAGTAGTACCTTGGCCACCCAGATCACCTGATATGACACCCATGGATTTCTTTGCATAGGGAACCTTGAAGCAGAAAGTTTATTCGGTGTAAATCAACTCAAGAGAGCAATTAAGAGACCGAATCATAGATGCAGTGCACCAAATATCATCAGAACAATGTTTAGCTGCAATTTATCAAGTGAGTGCTAGATTTAATGCTTGCATTGGTGCAAGAGGACAACATTTTGATCAATATTTACATTAAAAAGAACATAACATAAATATAAATGTAAATAAATAAGTATAAAAATAAAAACTTGTTTTGTTTCTTTTTTTTTGTTGCGATTTTCTCTAAAACTAAGCAAAAACGAGCAAATCTCTACAGGACTTTTTGTCTTAGTTTTTTGGTCCCGTATAAGTTCCTGAAGTTTTGCCATTTAAATTCGGGGCACCCTGTATAAGTTTATATCAAACTTGATTATAAATTTAATTGATATCGTTTAGGGACTAAAAATTAAGAAAATAAATTATAGCTGAAAAAAACAGGCTTTAATAGCAAATCAAACTAGAAAGTAGAAAATAATTTTTATTTCATGAATAGTTTGTGCTATGGCAATAAAAAGCCAGACAATCAATTATGATTCATTAATTTGGATTAAAATTAAAGTAAAACTTGTTATTAACAAAATAATTCAATTTTTAGTAAAAAAGCATGGTGTGCTTGATATTAAATTTTACAAAAATTTTATTGGTAACTATTTATAAAAGTAGAGTTATTATAAAAATAATAGTCATAATAATAAAATCTCAATGGTTTCATTCCCTCCGTTCCTCCATTAGAAAAGATTAGGATTAAAGGTTCGAGGTTCATCAAAAGATGATATGAAATGAAATGAAAAATAAACTTTATTCTGGGACTTACTGTCCCATAAGAATAAAAATAATGCACAGTTAAAAGTACAATAGTCTGGTATGTTATTTACAAATTAAATGCATCAGTAATTACAGCATACACTTTTTATAGCAAAAAAAAAATTAAATTTAATTAAAAAAAAATAAACATATGAAATAATGATTATAGCTTAAAATACCATCATATATATATATAGTTATAGAAACCCAATGGTATTAAGGAATAATAAATAAATGTACACTATCCCCTCTCCTAGATAATTGTATAAAAGGGGCACCCCCACCTTCGTCGGTGACACTCTGCCTCTACCCGTTATGATGTCAGTTTGTTCCACGAAGTTTTGTAATAGGCTTTAAGTTTGTGCTTTTTCTTGTATAATGTATGTACTTCAATAAAATCCTCTTTTTAAAAACTCAGCCCCGTGAACCTTTTATTTAGCTGGCGCCCGAACGGAGGGACATTTGGAAGCGTTAACGTAACTTCGCGGCAGTTCTATCTTATTTCAGGTACAGAACAGCGAGACCTCTTTCCACTGGCATGAGAAGATTGGGAGCTGAGTACTAATACATCAGCAGATCTTCAAGTCTTTGGGAGCGCTTTGGTATTCCAATACCTTAACCAGAAGGACCTTCAACCTCTTTGCTAAGGAATCGACGGGAAGGAGCTAAAGGAGGAAGTCATCGAGAAGACATCGAAGACAACGAAGACATCGTTGTATCAAGAAAAAGTATAATTATTTTATTTTTATTTTTATTTTTAAGTAATTTTGTAATTTAAATATAAGTTAGTAATAAGTATAATAATTTAAATTTAGCATTTATCTTTATGAATGGTTTGGAAGAAAAATTAAGTAACTTAAAAATAACAGGTTCTACGTTAGTTAAAAAGAAGATATTAATATGGCTCTTGAAATTAAAAATCACGATTTAGCATTAATCCCGGAATACGACGGAAATCCGTTACAACTAGTTGATTTTATCAGAAATAGCGAATTTTTATATAATTTATATTGTAAAGAGGACAATACTCATAAAAATACAAACCAAGCCAAATTAGTTTTTAACAATCTTAAACAAATTAACAGGGAAAGCTAAAGTCGCCGTATATGATAAGGAATTCAATACAGTAAAAGAAATAATAAAATTCTTAAAAAGAAAATATCAGGACACGAGAACTAGGGAACAATTAATTTCAGAAATTTTAAATACGCGGACTTATCATAACGAGAACCCACTCGATTTCTTAGAACGACTGGGCCAAAAAAGATGCGATTTATACGCACGTATTTATTCAGACAATGAGATACTAAACAAACAGGACGAAATGTATAGGTATGACAAACAGATATCCCACCACGCAGTACATAGTTTACACCCAGCACTAACGGACTTCATTTACCATATAAAATTTGACTCATTAGAAGACCTAGAAGAAATACTAAGAAACAGCGCGGCTCATATCGTACATAGAATTTATGGCGATAAAAAACACCAAAAAAACCCAGTTCAAAATAATTACAAAAAGAAAAATTTTGAAAATAATTACAAAAATAAAGAGTACCGACCAAATTTTAACAACCATTATGATTATCAAAATTACCGACCCCATCAGTACCACCGCGAGCAATATACGTCGTATAATAATCCCCAACATTACCGACAGCAACAGTATCAGTATGAGCAAGGTCCAACCTTTAATTCTTATAACAATAACAACCAACATAACTTCCGGCCACAACAGCGAGCTATTGAATATACTACTCCGATTTATAATCAACCGTGGGACCCCCAGTCACAGTATAAATTTTTTAATAAAAACCGCCCTCCAGAAATTTTAGGCAACAAAATTATCAGCAACCCCAAATAGACTCCAACACTGTTTCAATGAGAACCGTTTCTAATAGAGTACACGCGATAGAAGAGGAAAAGGATAAACAGATAAAATTATTACAAGAGCGTATTGAATCTTTGGAAAAAAGACAGGATCATTTTTTAGAATTAGGCCCGAGCACAAGCAGACCTCCGGACCGGATATAAACAATTTAAATTCTAAACCGGATAAAGAAATAGATAACCAGGATAAACAAATAGAAATTCATGACTTGAACTTAAATAACGATTTACCGAACTTAACTGATAGTATGGGAAATAAATGGCTAATTGATACGGGTGCCACAAAAAATTATATACACCCCGATCACATTCCACATTTCTCGGAAATTTCTAAAGAGGATTTTGCAATTCGAACACCTACGGGAACGGCGGAAGGATCACAAAGCGTGATAATTGACCTAATGCCCCTGATAGGAATTAATCAAAAAGTCAAATTTTTAATATTTCCATTTAGCGAAAGGTTTAATATTTTATTGGGCTACGAGACAATGAAAAAACTAAAATTAAAAATTAATTTAGAAAAAAATGAATTAAATTTAAAAAGAAAAAATTCAAATTAGAAAATGACTTATTTTTTATTAATGATAAAAACGAAATTAAAAACTTAATTCGCCACGAACATATTAGTCCGGAAATAAAGGAAGAATTAATCGAAATTATTAGCCAACATGGCGAAGTATTAAAAAGGGACGACGAGAATTTAAAATCAACAGGGTTAATAAAACATAAAATAATAACGACGAATGAAAATCCAATTTATACGCGTAATTACCGTTACCCGGAACAATTTAAAAAACAAATTAATGATGAAGTTCAAAAACTATTAAAAAGTAATATCATAAGACCTAGCAAATCGCCGTATAATTCTCCGCTTTGGATCGTACCGAAAAAATCAGACGCGTCGGGACAGAAAAAAAATTAGAATGGTGATCGATTACAGGAAACTAAATCAGGCTACAGTAAAAGACAAATTTCCCCTACCGAATATCGAAGATTTATTAAATAGACTAAAGGGATCGAAAATATTTTCCACCATAGACCTCGCGTCGGGATTTCACCAAATCGAAATGGATAAAGATTCAATAGCTAAAACCGCGTTCTCCACCGAAAATGGGCATTTTGAGTTTCTACGTATGCCTTTTGGCTTGTGTAATGCACCCCCAACCTTTCAGAGAGCGATGACGATGATGATACAAAATATCCCCAATTCTATGATTTACATCGACGACATAATAGTCTACTCAAAAAACGAAAAAGAACATTTAAAAGATTTAAAAAGAGTATTTGAAGCCCTAAAAGAACATAACCTATCAATACAACTAGATAAAACCGAATTTTTTAAAACCGAATTGAACTTTTTAGGCTATATCGTAACCCCAGACGGATTAAAAACAGACGAGAAAAAAGATAGAAGCAATTTTAAATTTCCCCATTCCGCGTAATGAAAAGACGACGAGACAATTTTTGGGCATGACGGGATACTATAGAAAGTTTATTAAAAATTACGCAAAAATTACCAGACCGATTTCTAATTCATTAAAAACAAAAATTTATGGCACAAAGGAAATTAAAGAAGCATGTCAAACTTTGACGGAAATGATGAGTAACACACCAATTTTAAATTATCCGGATTGGGAACGACCATTTATATTAACTACAGACGCCAGTAATAAAGCCATCGGTGCCGTGCTCTCACAAAAAGACGAAAATGAAATAGAACACCCAGTAGCATTCGCGTCCCGAGTATTACAAAATGCGGAATTAAATTATAGTTCAATAGAAAAAGAATTACTAGCGGTAGTTTGGGCAACCCAACACTTTAAGCCTTATTTATACGGTACAAAATTTCTTTTATGCACGGACCATAAACCTTTAACGTGGATTTTTTCAATGAAAAATGGTAACACGCGCATAATGAAGTGGGTTTGGAAATTACAAGAATTTGAATTCGAAGTTAAACACATTCAGGGAAAAACAAATTACGTGGCTGATGCACTTTCCAGGGGAAGCGACGAATTGAATCATAATAGCGACGTGGAGGAAATGGACGTCGAAGAATTATTAAACCAGGAAATAGCGGACGAAAACAATTCCGAGTATGACGCGATAATAGAGGACTTAGAAGTACCGCCGGAAGATGATTTAGGGACAATCCATTCCCAGGAATCTAGTAACGAACAAGTACGAATTTGTGAACCCGAAAAACATGTATAAACATAGAAAAAAATCAAATAATTATAAAAAGGGAAATTAGCCTTGTCTTGGGAATACAAAAATTAATTTCACTAAACCATTTGGGAAACGCCGATACGAATAATAAACATTTATGCTAAATCAGATATCGCTTCATTATTAGAAAATCAAATACTCGAACTTCTAATAAAAATTTTAACATACGGGATAATTTGTAAATCACCTAACGAAATAACCGAAAATTTATATGACGATTATTTTAGAACAATACAGCAAATAATAGAAAAGCGGAATATCCATCGGTTTATATTTGTTAAATTGAAAAAAAGAAATGTATAAACAAATTGTAAATGACGTCGAAAACCCGAATGAACAAATAGAAATTATAGATAATTACGTCATTTAGGCAAAACAAAGCATAGGGTATAAACGAAACCTTCGAAAAACTTAAAAAAGAATATTATTTAAATCCGAAAATCCTAATGAACAAATAGAAATTTTAGATAATTACCATTTAGGCAAAACTAAACATAGGTGTATAAACGAAACATTTGAAAAAACTCAGGGATGCAAATAAAATAGCCGAGTATATTAATAAATGCGAAACTTGTAAAGTTACGAAATATGACCGAAAACCTATAAAGACCAAATTTCAAATTACACCTACACCAGAAAGACCGTTTCAGGAATTAATGATTGACATTTTTAATTTTAACAACGCAATAATTTTCACAGCAGTAGACACATTTTCGAAACATTTATTTGCTCAAACCCTACAATCAAAGAACGCAATTAATATTTGTAACGCACTGACTAACTATATGACATACTTTCCCACACCTCTACAAATATCATTAGACCAAGGGACGGAAATGAAAAATAATTTAGTAAAACAGTTTTGCGACGAAAATAATATTACCTTACATTATACTTCAGCCAGCCACTCAAACTCTTTGGGATTATTGAACAGAGTCCACTCTACCCTAAACGAATTATTGAGAATAATAGGAAAAGAAAAAGATAAATGTTCTATGCAGCAGAAATTAAGATTAGCGGTAATAGCGTACAATAATACCTTAAATAATAAATTAAAATTAACGCCCAATGAAATTACTTTCGGAACCTCCAGATTAGAGTCAGACGAAAACACCGACCTGACGGAACAATACGTATTAAAATATCACAAGGACCAACAGTTATTACATAAATTAATTAGATCCAAAATAAATGACGAAAAAGAAACAAGGACTGAAAAATTAAATAAAAATAGAGAAGACCCTTTGGATATTCAACGACAATTAGGAGATGTAGAATATTTAAAAAAATACCCAAGCAAAAATAAAGAGTAGAGACAAATTTAAAAAAGTAAATGTACTAGTAAAAGATAAGAGACCGATTAAAACCCATATTGACAATATTAAAAGGCCCACTAGAAAAAAGAGAAAAAAAGAAACAATATATTTCAGACGACGATAATGAATCCATTCGCGTAAATATTTCGGATGTCTCGGATAACAATGACTCAGATAATGATTCTGATTAAAAATATTTAATTTTATTTAAACAATATAAAAATGTTTTAAAAATCTTTTATTTTAAAAAATAATAAATGCAATGGTATTAGGAGTAATGTTTATGTTATATTGAAAGAATTATCTGTATTAAACTGACAATGCTGTAGTTATTTTAATAAAGTCGGACTTTTGTATTTTGTTGTAAAATATTATATTCAATGTTAATAATGTAAAAGATCATTCAAATTATTATTTTATTTCACAGTAATATTCTGTCCGATTTATTTTGTAATTAATATTTTGAAATCACTATCATAAAGGATACTATTATTTTGTCTTGAAATATTATTTTGATTGATCATTGAAAAGTGTGTATTTTATTTTGAAATTATTATTAATTGTAATTATTGTAAAGGAGTGTTTGAATTATTATTTTGATTTAAAATATTATTATTTTAATTGAGTAATTTTGAAGCTAAAAGTATTATTTGCAATAGAGGAAACTAATTCAAAGACTCTTATTTTATTTGTCCTTTTGTTTAAATAATGTATAGATATGAATTGTTTAGTATTAAGAAATATCCTGTTATCTTTTAGTTATAAGGAAAATTGTACTTTAGCATGTAAGGAATTTTGTAATGTATAAACATTTTATAGTTTAAGCTTATTGTTAATATTAAGAGATGGGCAAGGTTTAATCCTTTTATTTTGCAAGTGTACAGATCCTGACTTCATAACACAGGAAGTTCAAAGTCTAATCCTTTTGTTTATAGGAAGCTGATAGTTGTATTTCAGTACAGAGTTTAATCTTTTTATTTAAAACTATAGTACAAATCCTAAACTTAGTACACAAGTTATAATCCTTTTATTTTTGTATAAACTTAAATTATAAGGTCCAATCCCTTTTGTTTATAGAATATTATCTATTGCAATGTTATGACTTAGTGTAAAAGGTATTGAGAAATGTATAAGGTCCAAACCTTTTATTTTTATTGTATAGAATCTTACCTATTTACACTAAGATATTTGTTCCATCGGAGACCTCGGAACTTGGGGGGGGAGAAGTTATAGAAACCCAATGGTATTAAGGAATAATAAATAAATGTACACTATCCCCTCTCCTAGATAATTGTATAAAAGGGGCACCCCCCACCTTCGTCGGTGACACTCTGCCTCTACCCGTTATGATGTCAGTTTGTTCCACGAAGTTTTGTAATAGGCTTTAAGTTTGTGCTTTTTCTTGTATAATGTATGTACTTCAATAAAATCCTCTTTTTAAAAACTCAGCCCCGTGAACCTTTTATTTAGCTATACACACACACACACACACACACACACACACACACTCACACACACACACACACACACACACACACACACACACACACACACACACACACACACACACACACACACACACACACACACACACACACTCACACACACTCACACTCACACACACACACACACTCACACACACACACACACACACACACACACTCACACACACACACTCACACTCACACTCACACTCACACTCACTCACTCACACACTCACTCACTCACTCACACACTCACTCTTAATAAAAACAGAACTTTGTTTTTATAATTTAATACGTTTTATCCTCCATTAACAAATTAGAAGTGAACCATAAATTGTGCATTTATATTATTTTGTGGGTATGAATTCCTCAATAAAGTTTATTTATTTGTTTTTTAAATTTTAACTTGGTATTATTAGGGTGGAAAAGGTCAGCCAGGACCTCCAGGTGAAATAGGACCAAGGGGCTATAATGGTCGTCCAGGTCCTCCAGGTGATAAAGGAGCAGATGGACCTCCTGGACTACCTGGACCGCAAGGCCAACAGGGTGGTCCTGGAATTCCTGGGGCTTCTGGACCTGAAGGCACAGCAGGGGAGAAAGGGCAAAAAGGAGAACCTGGCCTCACTGGTAAGGTTATTTCGAATGTCTCTTTTGTTTTTATTAATTTTTAATTATTCTATAAACATAAATTGTATCTTTAATTAAATAATGAATCTTCAATATAAAAGCAAATTATAATAACTCATGCCAACAATTAAAATTAATTATAATCTTCTGGAAAAAATAAATTATTTAAGCTTGCTTAATAATTTGACATTAGAATATTGTTGGTCTGGAGCATATACTTAAGCCTTTATTTCAGCTGGGGAATCTCATTCCTACTGTTGTGACCTTATTGAATAAAAAGTAAACATGATACAAAAACTATCAGGCAACCTACTATATTTTAAACAAACTGGTAATGCCTTAGGGGCCACATGCGCACTCTGTTGGCGGGATACAACCGATCTCTAATAGAGTCTACCCGTCAATTTTGGAGGTGGACTAGGTGAGTGGAGAGGGGGTCATCGGGCTCATTCCGAAGGGTTTGGCGGCCATAGGCTTTGGCATTCTCAACATAGTTGCCTTTCCTTTGTTAACAACACTCCTGGAATTATGATTTTTTGAAAATTCATAAAATATTTAGGGGTTTTTCATTACAGTTGATATTATTTGTGTTTTTATTAATAATATATATATACAAATATAAAACAAATCAGGTTGCATTTGAATGTTTTTCTGCTTGAAAACAAATTTAAAAAGTGGATTTTTACTGAATTTCGTTATTTTGTTTTTTTTCAGGCATTATAACTTTTTTTCTTAGATAAATACACAAGAATTTTTTTTAATCTCATATACTCATTTTTATACTCATATACCTACATAACAACTACAATTTATGTAAGTTTCAGATTTTTATCTCCGGTCCCATCAGAGCTATTAAACAGACAAAATTTACGATGCAAAAAAAAAAAAAATTGATTTTTTGAAAATTCATAAAAATTTTAGGATTTTCATACAACAATTAATATTGCTGCTGGTTATACTACTAAGATTTCTTATTTTCTATGATTTTCATATAGAATACGAAATTATAGGTAAATCAACTACTGAACCTCACAGGCATTGATGACCCTAGGGTTTTATCCCTATTATCCCCAACAAACAAACAAACTACTGAACCTTTATTTTTTCTCACAAAATCATAAAGAAGATGGTTTTTGATTCATCGTTCTATGACAAATACTTTTAAAATTATAATATATGTTCTTATAAACCCTTACAATGGCCAAATTAGGCGTGTGCAGCAAAACTAAAATGGCTACTATAAATAACTGTTTGAGTTAAAACTGAAAAATTTCTTTTTTTGCTATTATTGCTAAATCAATTAATTATTTTTACCCTATTGATTGTAAATGTTTGTTTTAAATATTGTTATAAACCAATGAATAACATATATTTATGTAAATAACATGATAAATCATCGTATCGAAACATAATGGTTTCGATAAAACACAACGAATTCCAAAATTGAAAGGTGGTAATATTACTATGTATTACATTAACACTTTATAAATATTGACATATTAATGGAACCAATTAATATAACGAATTCGGTATGTCCCGTCTCGTTCATCGTCTTCATGACACAAAAAGGACATAAAAGTAACTGAATAAATATAACAAATTAATTGAATTTGTTTCTATCATTTTTTTTTTTTATTTATTTATTTATTTTTTTTTAAGCTTAAAATATCATTAACTAGCTGAAAGTGCCCGTGCTCCGCTACGGTTTAATATCATTAGGATTAAGGAAAACATAAATCAGTAAAAGTTAAGCTTAACGTTGATAATTATTATTACGTGAATAAACCTAAAGAATTCCATTCTTAGAATAATTTCAATAAGTAAATTTGACAATTTGCAAAAGTTAATTTTATATTATTTTGATAGTCCTGCAGTGAAGCTTGATGGCAGCACTACCATGTTACCCAGCTCCGATACCAGACCATCAGCTTCTCTTATGGCATCCTTCAAGTGAATATAGTCCCCACTTCTCATTTTTTGTTTCTTTCGAATAAAGTTTAGTGTTTTTGTTTCTATTTTTCCTTACATATCAAGCACAAATTGGTTAAGGAGATTACGAAAGTAAAATAAATAAGGTTTTTCGCCTTCTCGCTCCATCAACATATAGGCGTAAAGTTGCATACAGTTTTCGTAAGTGGTGTATTTGTGTTTGGGTCATGCAGAGGGATGTTAATACTGTACCCATCTTCTCCATGGCAGAAAATGAGATGATACTGAAGAGAATCATATGCTCGATAGAACTCATTAATTCTTATCAGTCGAGAATAATGTCTCGCTTTTCAAAAACCTGGCCAACAATCAAGAAGGTAACTTTGTTAGAGGTAAGAGTATTGTAACGTCCTCAGTGAGCATTTAAATGCTTTTTGTCAGCACTGATTTCCTCTAATGTTTTTCCAGGATAACTTTTCCTGTATTTTTTAACAACTTCCCTGTTAACCTCTACATGTGCTTGACTATATTTTTGCAGCCGATTTCCATAGTTGTTTGTTGTGAACTAAATCTCTGAATCATTTCCTGCGTTATTCTCATCTGAACTGAGAACAAAGGTAGATTGTTGGTTCAAGGAATTAAATTCATAAAGGCTAGGTACAACTTGATCAGATTCGAGAAATACAACATGGGCTTGGTTGAGAAAAAAAAAAAAAAACGATTTGAGAAGGGTCAGAACAATTACAGAACAATTATCTTTATTTTATCAAGCTAAAGGAAGAGTAGTTGGGGAAGAAGCTACTGGTGAATTAAGGTTGGTGGGTACATCCCGTGTCATCACCAGAGAACGTAAGTCTTTTAACCTCCTCAACTTCCTTTCCACAGCAGACTAATAGCCCCGAAACTCAAACTTGTAAGGGTACACTCTGCAACCAACCAACTCTGCAGAAAGTACTATATAATAAGCTTTCCACATGCCAGTATCGTATTTTTGTTTGTTTACTACAATAAAGAACTTAATTTGTGGTCAAAGTGTGCGGTTTAGGCATCTAACCTTTTTTTTTAAATTTAGCTTATCACCATATACCGTATGACAATAAATCTATTATTATTTGCCCAATAAAACCAAATGAGTACTTTTATTTTACCCCTTTGTAGTACCGATACAGGGCAAATACTTAGAAAATAATTGTTATCGTTCATCTAACATCTTATAATTAGCTACGTACTAAGTTTCATTAAGATTTGTAATGTCAATTCAAAGAATTTCCGTTTTTTTTTTTTTCGCGAATTACATACACGATCCAGACCGATTTTTTTTTTAAAATCCTTTCTAAGCGAGCACCTACGGCCCTAGAGGAAGCCACATACGAAATTTCATTCCAATCCGTTCGGTGGTTTTTGATATTTTGTGTTAAATGAGTGAGTGGTATTTGACAAATATATAATAGATAATATTAATGTAATCATTGATATCTAAGGAATTGTATAAACCTATTATGATTAATTTCGGGCTACGCTTTACCTAAATAAATACTTATTACAGTATAGAGTCTACTATAAAAAAACGAAATTCAGCAAAATTCCACTTTTTAAATTTTTTTTCATGCAGAAAAAAGAGTCAAATGCAATCTGATTTATTTTACATTTGTTGATTTATGTTAGTAGTATAACCACATATAATATCAAATGTAATATAAAACCCCTAAATGTCTTATGAATTTTCAAAAAATCATAACTTCAGGAGTGTTGTTAACACAGGAAAGGCAACATTGAGAATACCAAAGCGACCACCGAACACTTCCGAATAAGCCCGATGACCCCCTCTCCACCCACCTAGTCCACCTCCAAAATTGACGGTTAGACTCTAGTACCGATCTCTCCCACTAAAATGAATTTAATTAAAAAGTTTTACATGATAAAAAATTTACATAGACATCCATCATAGAATATACAGACATTATACATTATATAAATTTGACATAGTGACATTTATTATAGATTATGTAAACATTATGCAGTATATAAATATGACATAGACATAGTGGTATAGATTAGTGTGCTATGTATCAAACCTATAGGTTTTTATTTAACAAGCATAATATTCGCGTATTGCCAAAAAAGGGTGGGTAGCCTCTCACAGGTGGTCCATGAATTCACATCCTTTGTTGGTGTGAGGACCATTTCTCTACCTGTCTGTCCCTTAACTTTTAATATTAAGGGTAAACACAATATTTAAGTTTTTCTAATATTCAAGAAACTGGGAAGTCGGTGGGCGTGTACTTGATCTAGGGAGGCGGAGCCTATACTTTAAAAAGGGGCGGAAAAATATTTTCGGATCAGTCTTTTGAGCAGCCTTGTTTCTCCGGAGCTGATTCCTTGAGGTCTTCGGAGCTTGACCCAGGAGCTCCCGTCTTACGAAGATGTAGCCAATTAAGATTTAGTCATTTCCAAACGACTTCCACTTCCATTCACAACATAGCATCATCCTCAGATTAAGATAAGTCTAGTTAAGTTACTTGTTACCATATAAGTTTTAAACTTAAGTTATGATTCTTATTTCTTGTTTGTAATTTTATGTGTCAACCCCTTGTTGGAATATATATCTGTTTTTTTATTTAACAATAGTAAAATTGACCATTTGCATGCCACTCATTAATTAATAAATTTTGTTTACTCTTATTTATAATTAACACATATAATTATCGACCCCACGATCACCTTTTGGAGAAGACTTAATTAAATTAATTAATTATTTAAAAATACTTATTTATAAATTGTCAGGAAATTAAGTCCTGACTGGCATCCCTTTTATTAGATTAATGCTGATCCGGACTCACACCGAGACAGACATAGCAAGTGACATAGACAGAGAAACATAGACATATTGACATATTCATCATGACTTAAAGCAAAGTGACATAGGGACGTAGACATAGTGGTTGTGTACATAACATTTACTTTTCATTGAACAATATAATCTTTGAAATTGCTAGGAGGGTAGTGAACTCGAACTAAGTGATGCACAGTTTACTCCTGTTCAGCTAGCAGCAGTTGTTCATCTTGAGGCATAGGCAGAGGAACGGTGCATCATTTGTGGACACTTCTTCAGTAACAGGAATATTGACAGTGTCAAAAGTTATAGATTGCCTTTTTGTTCTATTGTTTCTTTGTAAAACTCCAGTTCCATCTTTCAGCAATGAGACTTAAAAGAGCATAACTGGTTAATGTGCCATTTTAGAACACGACCTGAATTCAGTTTGCTTTCACAAAGTAATGTCAAGAGCCAGAGCACTCAGTTACAATTCCAAATTGCCAAATCTCTGTATCGTTTTGGTATAGCTTTACCCAAACTCTCTTCCCCACAACTAGAGAGCCCACAAGGAGTCGACATAGGCTGTGCAGGAGCAGGCCGTAAAATGGCATCAAGCTGGATATGTATTTTCCTGCCAAGATATGATTCTGCTGGTGATTTTCCAGATGCTCTTGGAGTTGCTCGATAATGGAATACAAGCTTCTCACTTTGTCGCTCAAGGCTCCAGAACTATTAGCTATTGCCTTCAGTTTTTGTTTAAAAATTTGTACAGTATGCTTGGCTAATCCACTTGTGGTAGGGTATCCAGCTATAAGTTTCTGAGTGATACCACAGGAAAAACAATAATTTTGGAACTCACCACTAGTAAAAATAGTTGCATTATTTGAAACAATGAAGTTTGGTTAATTTTGTGATGCCAAATTGGCCTCCAGCTAGTGAATAGTTGAGCTATTCATGTTGGAGCTTCTTTGAGTATTTGTATTTTAAGCCATTTGGACCGAACATCAACACAAAGCAAGAAATGATGCACTTTGAATAAGTCAGCACAATCTAAACTGCGCAAAAATGAATAGGGATATGCCTTATTTATCCCTTATCCGATTTAAATTAAATTAGCCAATCTATTCGATATTAGTAGGGTACAACTAAATAGAAAGTACAAACCAAAGTCAAAACAATTGTTAAACTTTTTATTTATAACAAGTTTTCTTAAGAAAAGTAATAAACTGAAGATTTATCATTTTGTAAATAAACAGCTTTTCTCGTATTTTAATCCAGTAATACTTTCAATAAACATGGACAGACATCATCTTGAACCCGAAGTTCGCGAAATTATAGTGAGAATGCGTTATCAAGGTCATCGACTAGTTGATATTGCAGAGGCGTTGGCGTTTCCCAGAGTGTCGTCTCCCGGGCTTTAGCTCGATTCCGAGAGACTGGGAGTGCCAATAGAAGGCCGGGCAGTGGATCACAACGTATTGCAACTGAAAGAGAGGATAAAGAGACATGGTGAACCCCAGTCTCTGGTCACAACTGGAGTGATAATACCATATTTTTCCAGTAAATCTAGTTCACACTCAACCCGTTCTCTTAGAGCAAAAGGCACATCATGAATAAAACTGGGGTATTAAAAGTAATGAACTTCCTTATCCAGTCACGTCCCAGTAATGAATCGTGCCCTCAGGTACAATATACAGATCTACTGTGGTTTTCTTGTCCTTGTATTTCAAAGAAACCTGAGTTTTTCCTTTGCAAAGCTCTAAGTTATTTGAGATTGCACAAAAACTAATATTTAAAGGTTTGAGATTGACTCCCAGATTCAGCTTCTGAAATTTATCATAAGAAATATTTCTTATTTATGTTCACCTTAGTCCACCTCCATTTTATTTGGCTGATCATTAATGGAAACAGTAATAGTGTATTTCTTAGATCCTGTGCTTAGTTCAAATATATCGATGATGTTAATTTTGATGCAAACATATGACTGGTCTGAGTAGGAATCATTATCTGAGTCCGCATTTACTTCTAGTCATCCAAAAAATCTAAAAAAAATCGGGAATCTACTTTATTTCAGCCTAAATAGCATTTTTTTAAAAACTGCATCGCTTTATGATGAGTAGTTTGGGAGAAACAAAATGTCTACCATTATGGACATTGGTACTCAATGGCTGAGAACTCTCAAATAACAGAATATTAAGGAGAAAAATAGTTATCAAGTAAAAATGAACCAAAACGCAACATACATAATAAATAATATAAAAATAATTTTTAGAAAAAAAAACAAAACCAACTTCAAGACTAAACCTACATAAACAAACTTGAACTAAAAAATAAAAAATAATATTTAAATTGCTTCGAAACATAAACCACTAAATGACAATCAACGAAATTATCGATACTTATATATCTATTTACAATTTATGATCACTTATTTTTAGTCGGTGCCAGCCAAGAAGGGCAGTTTAATCTTGCCTTAGCAATAAGCTTTCGAATGGCCGGAGACAGTGGTGTGGCGGTGATGAAACAGTGAGAGCATCTTTACAAGTACCATTTCTTTTCAAATTGTTTGTTTTGGTTGGCACCGACTCCAAAAATAACTGATCATAAATTGTGAATAGGTATATAAGTATCGATAATTTCGTTGATTTTCATTTAATGGTTTTTGTTTCGAAGCAATTAAAATATTATTTTTTATTTTTTAGTTCAAGTTTGTTTATGTAGGTTTAATCTTGAAGTCGGTTTTGTTTTTTTTTATTTTTTACTTTTTAGTGGTGAGTGTATTTTTGTCTATACAGTCAATTCTCGATCTTTAAGCTACCCTGAAAAATAGTTCGACTTACTGAACAAACAATTATCGATGTTATCATTCTTATTTCACTTATCTGCATGTTGCACAACAAATGGGAAAATTGTAGTTGAAATCATTAAGTACATTTTCATTAATGGGAATGTTGTTTGTACATACATAAAAAGTCATTGATAGAGGAAATTAAATACCCGGTACCAATTTATCATATTGGTCACTTTTTTCTGAGGGTGCCTAAAAGTTGACTTACCGCCTTCCACCAGTGGCGATCTTTTCTTTATTCTTTAAGATAGAGAAAAAGATTATGCGGAATTCGGAATTCACTAGCAACAAACGCCCAACTTCTTTCTCATTTCTCCACTTTGCAAATCAATTTTAACTTTTCATTAATTGAAAGAATTTACAATAGCCACTGTAAAATTATTCACTCGAGTGAATAACTAATAATAAGTGACTGGTGTAACTATGAACTAGAAAGATAAACAATGACGGGAAACCGGAATATAAATTACACATGAAATTCTTTTAATTTGAGTTCGAGTTATAGAGGTGATGACTTCTAATAGTTCATTGCATAGAGGTGGTCTTAGAAGTTATCTCTTTCGAACCCTATTTTCAGTTCGACTTATTTACACAATTTTTTATGTTTTCTATCTGAAATCGTCTCTTTGAGGTGAAATTTAAGTGTAATGTACTTCCGACCGTAGATTTTGTTCGACTTATTTAAGAATAAGCTTATCGAAGTACGACACATCGAGAGTTGACTGTATATGTAAATTATTTTTGTTAATAATTTAGATTTATTTACCATGGAGATTTTAGATTATCATAATTATAAATATGTTTAAAATGGAAGGTTATATAACAGTGATTTTTATTAACTGTTTTTTTGATTTTTCTTAAAAAGTGCTGAGTTGATTTCAAAATATTTTTTATGGGACCACCTCTGAAGTATGCCCTACTGATCTAAAAAAGAATCATCAAGATTGATTTAGAATTGACCGAGTAATCGCGTAACATACACTTAACTGTTTTTTTTTTTTGATTCTTCTTAAAAAGTGCTGAATTGATTTCAATATATTTTTTATGGGACCACCTCTGAAGTATGCCCTACCGATCTAAAAAAGAATCATTAAAATTGATTTAGAATTGACCGAGTAATCGCGTAACATACACACACAAAAAAAAAAAAAAGAAATACAGATGAGTTGAGAACCTCCTCCTTTTTGAAGTCGGTTGAAAACTAATAAATAATATATAATAACTTATATAATACCAATAGCTTATGGTGGTACCAATAGCGGAAATCTTCCTTCCTTTCAGCTCTTGCATTAAATGGTAATTAGTGAAAAAGTTGTCCATATACAGCTTTTGGCCTGGCTTTACCTGGTCAATGATACTACCAACAACGCCTCCTCCCAAACCAAACTGTTTTTGGGTTCGCCTCACAATTTCGGTGGACTTCATTATGTAGTTTTACACAATACCACTTTGTCCGCAAAGAACAAAATTCTTCAGTCCCCATGAGTAAGGTTTCCCTCTTATATATTGCTGCATGCACAATTTCCCCTTGAAGGAGGTCATTTGTTCATTTCCCATATTTTCCTTTACAATGTTATGTTTTGGCTGTAGGAAAGTACAATATTTGTCAAAGGCCTGACCTTTATAAATTTGCCAGTGTTACCATGTGGTATTGCCATATCATCAATAAAATGTAAATTGGTTCGTAGATGGAAAAATCGATTTACCGACATTGCCAAGGAGAATGCACTTATACCGAGCAAAGAATCCCAATATAGCCTTATCCTCGGAAATCTGAGGATTCCCATCATGAGATGAAGGCGTATGAGTTTGAGGATTTTGTTGGGGTCGCAGGACTTATATGACTTTTTAAGCATACATATTACCAAGCGGAAGCCGTTTGGTTCTATTGTTCACTATTGTAGACATCACAACAACAACCCCAGGATTATCACACTTATATACTTATGTATCACTTCTAAACGCACTCAACACAATATAATGTTGATAAAAACCCGAAACAACGACACAAGTTTTAAACTTGTTGCCAGTTTTTTGTAAAATAAAACTAATCTCATAGATAACCTACAATATTGTAAACAAACTCATAATGCTTGAGGTGCAACATGCGCACTCTGTTGGCAGGATACATCACCTACTATGAAGGTTTTACTTTTACTATCTCTCCATATTGACATATTGCTATATCTCTATAAAGCTTGAGAATATTGAACTCTTTATAAATAAATAAGAATAATGAACTAATATATATTTTGCCCCTGTGACACCATAGTCCCCACCTATTGATATCAGATTTATGTAATATAATGTATAATCAACTGGATATCCTCTCCTAAGGTATCATGTTTTACCAAATCTATTATAATTAGTGGAATTAAGGAATTGTTAATGAATAACTGCATTATTAATAAAGTTGCATTTATTATTGGTATAATTCCGCATTTATGTTATTATTTTTTTATATTTATTTATATTTAGTTGTAATGATAAGGGCAGTACTGTTGTGTTTTGTGATCAGGTTGACATGTGCCTAAGAGACTTCTCTTGTGACCGTTCATTGTGTTTGTGTGCTGTAGTATATATCCAAATAAATCTGTGCTCTTTTTCATTTAACTTGCATTTATGCTTCATTTCCCTGCACCTTAAAAGGTTATGGGCCCAGGGTGTTGATTTTGCAAGTTTTGTTTTAACGAAAGAGTCGGATTCAGTTTTTGTTTGTTTGGTACGTTGTAACCTGTTGGACTCACGTGCACGGTCGGTATCAGTTTTGTTCGTTTTTGCGATGGCTAGTTCAACTATGAACCTTCCTTTCGGTATAAAGCCATTTGATGGCTCAAATTTTGGTAATTGGGACTTCAGGATAAAATTGTTACTTGAGCAAAACAGAGTACTTCGAGTTCTGAACGAGGAGCCCCAACTGTGGAAGCCGAACTCAAGTTGTTTAATCAAGACGATGTCAAAGCCCGTAACATTATTGTGCAAGGACTTGCTGATAATATATTGCCTTCAATCAAGGACAAGAAGACGGCGAAGGGGATAACGGATGCCCTATCAGCATCCAACTTATGAAAAGCGTGGGATGAAATCGCTCGTCACCGCCCAGAAGGCTTGGAGAAAATTGGAATACATTAATGAACGCCCTCTCCAAGAGTTTTTTCAAACGTTTGAATCAATGGCTTATGAGGTGAGAGTGGCTGGTGGAAATTTAGAATAGGATGAGGTTGTGAACCAGCTTCTTGTTGCAATGCCGTCCGATTATGATTCTGTGGTATCTGCGATGGACATTTTATGTAGTAAGGACAAGACGGCCGTTACTTTGGAGTATGTGAAAAACACACTTCTGGCCGAATATAAAAGGAGTTTGAAGAAAGAAGATCACCCGTCTGCAAATGTTTTTTCAGCTTACAAAAGTATATCTAAAAGCTTTAATAAAAATATGAAGGTCGGTCACAACAAAAGTATATCTAATGTTATTTGTTATTATTGCAAAAATCGAGGCCACTTTAAGATTAATTGTCCTAAACTCAAAAATAAAGGATTTGCCGCCATTTCTAGTGATAACAACTGTGAGGAATTTCTGTTTACTACCCAGGATAACAGTAGTGATACCTCAATAGATAAGGCAGTAGTTTGTAAACAAGAGTCTGATGCAGCATGCTTTGTAGTCGATTCAGGTGCAACATGTCATCTTATAAGGGACGAGTTCAGTGTTTTTCTAAGAGATTCAACTCCAGTTGATATTAGTGTGGCAAAGGTGGTTGCGGTGAGGAAAGGAAATTTGTTTTGTATGTCAGAAGATGGAAATAATGTTTGTATAACTGATGCTTTTGTGTGCAAAAATTTAACAATGAATCTCTGATCTGTTATGAAGTTGGAGGAGAAGGGATGCAGGGTAGTATTCGAAAATTCCTGTGTTAAAATATTTAATGGATCAAATGTTATGACAGGCTATCTCGTTGGCAAACTGTATGTAATTAAACTTCACCTTCTTAAGGAACAAGCAAATGTTGTTGGTGCATGTAACAGTCTAATGCATCGAAGGATGGGGCATAGTGAATTATATCCTATTGGAATTTGTGGCATTTGTTTAAAGGGGAAGTACATCATTGTATCTCCAGAAGAATGCATTCCTGAAGATCAGAGTAAATCTCCCACACCTCAGGACAAATGCAAGTCTCCCATACCTGGACCGAGTCATGTTATAGAAGATATTGCAGGTGATTCTGATTCTGAAAGTATTTTCCGCGGTTTTCCTGACAAAATGACTGGTTACCCCAAGAAAGAACGGAAATCAACAAGGAAAAAGGGAAACCAAAGTATTTGGATGATTTTGTCATTAATTTTGCCTTTGATGAAATGGCTTTGTCCACTAATGCCGAAATAGATGTTTCCAAGACAATTCTATATGCGATTCATGATCCTGATTGGCAGCAAGCCAGTAACGAAGAATTAACCTCAAACTAAAACTTGGGAAGAAGTAGATGCTTCACCGGATTTGACCCCCATTGACTGTAATTGGGTTTTCACCATAAAGATTTTCAATGGTGAATCTAAGAAGAAGGCGCGTGTTTTTCAACAACATCTCGATGACATCTATGCACCGGTTACCCGTTTCATGACACTTCGAGTACTTCTTTCTACAGCGGCAGAGAAGGATCTATCAATTGATCAGCTTGATGTTCGGAGTGCATTTCTTGAAGGTTATTTAAAGGTGCAGTTTATATAAAGCCACCGGAAGGCTATAAAAGTGAAAGTGCTAAAGTATTAAAATTGAAAAAGGCTTTATATGGTCTCAAACAAAGTTCAAAATTGTGGAATGACCATTTATATTATATTATTGAAATTTGGATTTTGTAGATCTAATGTAGACCCATGTTTATATTTTGATGACAGTGTTTATATTCTTGTATGGGTCGATGATTTTCTATTGATAGCTAATTCTAAATCTAAATTGGAAAATGTTAAGAAATTATTAATGACAAATTTAGAATGTAAAGATTATGATAATGATGGAAATTAAGAATTTTTAGGGTTGAATATTTTCAGAAATAAACTATGGAATATTGTAATTAAACAGGAAAATCTTATTAAGAAAATATTTCATAAGTATAAGTATAAGTATAAGTAAATATTTCATAAAAAAAAATATATATATATAGTTAAATTGCATTATGTTGATTCTTCTAATCAAATAGTCGATTTGATAACCAAATCCTTAGCATTTAGTAAATTCTCAATTTTTGTTGAACATTTAAACTTAATAGATTGTAAGTAATGCGAAATTAGGAGGGTGTATTGGTATAATTCCGCATTTATATTATTATTTGTTTTATATTATTTATATTTAGTTGTAATGATAAGGGCAGTACTGTTGTGTTTTGTGATCAGGTTGGCATGTGCCTAAGAGACTTCTCTTGTGACTGTTCATTGTGTTTGTGTGCTGTAGTATGTATCCAAATAAATCTGTGCTCTTTTTCGTTTAACTTGCATTTCCCTGTACCTTAAAATTGATTACATATTATAGTATATTCTGAAATAGTTAGAGAAGGGGATCTATTTAAGTTTAAGAATATGAATTATTTTATTGAATATGAAGTTGATGGTCGACACACATTTTATCTAATACACTTTAATTAACTTGACCTCTATGCAGAGTTGGGCAAAATTTAATCATAGCTAAAAAATAATCAGATTTAATCATTATTATTTGACAACTAATTTCCTAGAATCAACCACATAATTTAATAATGATTAAATTAGGTGATTGATTCCTGGAAATTAGTGTCAAATAGCTATGAATTAATTTTGATTATTTTTTAGCTATGATTATGCAGGGTGTCCCGAATTTAAATGGCAAAACTTCAGGAACTTATAGGGGACCGAAAAACTATGACAAAAAGTCATTTAGAGATTTGCTCAGTTTTAGAGAAGATATCAAAAAAAGAAACAAAACAAAAATGTTACAGGTAGCGATTATAACCTTTCAAAGTTCGTCAAGCTAGTCAGTGAGATATGTAAACACTTAATGTTATCCTTTACATTCTTTTATTTGTTTACATTTTGGCTTCCTTCTAGGATTGTAATTCCTAAATCAGTCTTCAGTCACTTACTCAGATATTTTTGTGTGAATAGCATCAGCCACAATGCCGCATACATATTCTAATGTTGAATACGCTGATATGATTTTTGTGTATGGTTTCTGTAACGTTAATGCTTTAGAAGCGGTGCGGGAGTATGCGCGCCGATTTCCAAACAGAAGAGTGCCTAATCGACGAGTTTGTTTGATTATAATTTAATTTTAAATATATTTCAGTTTTTGAGTTTTATTTAACCATATAATTACTGCTTTTACCTATTAATTTACAGTTTTTGAGCTATCTTGCTAATTAATCATAAATTCCTGGGACTTTATGAATTTTATATCACTAGGTTTGCTATTTTTAAGCGTGTTTTTTTTTTTCAAAAACCTCACTGACTACAAATTATATGTGATATTAATTATCTTAAATAGCTAAGGGATATGCAGGATGTGATCAAAGTACTTCTGTAAGGCGCCTCCTGGTCCCACATTGTTGTCTTAGGTTTCCATCAGTCCCAGCATCATCACAGAACACCTTCCTTTCTTTTTCACCATGACTAGTTTGCCTTTTACCTCATCAAGCATCTCTTCTGTTTTTCTCCAGTCATATATAACATTCCTGGTTCCATGGTATAGACTGCAATCTGCTGAAATAAGACTGTTATTCACCATAATGTTAAGAAATTTATCTAATGGTAAAAATTAGATCTTGTGTGCCTCTGTAAGTGGTCTAAAATTTTTAGGACTTTTTGTCCATATTCACGTGGACTTTAAATAAATATAAGTCAAAATTAACTTTTTTAATAAATTTATGATTAAATTATCATTATGATAAAATTATCAAACAATAAATTAATTGATAATACAAAGAAGAAAGACAATGTTTGGGGGGAACAGAAGGTGCAGGTTCACCCACACATGTGGGTCATCTGATAGTTTTTCTTTGTACTGTGCTGAGTTTTTGGGATTGAAAATCATCTGAAATTGTGATCCAACAATTATCGCTCTAGTGGAGGGAAATGGAGAAAAAATAAGAAGAAAGTAGTAAATCAGTGTATGCAACAAAGACAATTTAATCTATACCTGGCCAGGTTACCTACAAAGGTTTTTCTTTTCTTTTTTTTTCCAAATAGGTAAATATACAAAAAGGTAAGATTTCATAACTTTGAGAATAAGTAGAAGTTGGAAGGGGCCAAATCTGGACTGTTAGGTAGATGGGTCATTCCATGTCAGATCAACCAATTCTACTTTAGATTTGGACCTTGACCTCTCTGATTTCGTGATTTTTGGTATAGAAGTTGAAGAACCTATCAAGACTAGTTAACATGTAAAATATTATATTTTTCTGAATTTTGGTTTTTGAGTTATAAGCTTTTAAAGATTAAAAAAAAAATAAATAAAAAAAATACAGTTTTCAGTCCTCACTCAATATATTCAAAATTATGCCATTGAAAAACTATTGCACTTAGAGAGCTCAAACTTGCAGCATTCTTTTCCATTTCAAATTCCCTTTAATTTGATTTATAACTTGATATATTTTCTGTACATTAGATTTTTTTCAAAACGTCCAAAAACGGTTTTTTTATTCCCAAAATAGCTATTTTTCTAGATCCGTTCGATTTGGCGCACTTTGTACCTTATCGCGTGGTATTATGACTGAGTAAGTAAATTTTTAATTTTTATTTTTATGTTGAAGTTGAGCGAGAATGGGAATAAATTTTTTTTTATTGTTAAAAATATGTTTTTTCTATTAATTTTCTACTAATTTTAATTAGGAAAGTTTTTATACATCAAATTTTGAGCTTTATTGTATTGTGGTAATTGACATTCGAGGAACGCTCAAAATATTAGGATACACGCCAAAGAAAAAGAGGATAGAAGTGGCAGGACCTTCCGCGTCGGACGAGCCCCCTGGAAAAAAAGGGTGATGTTTGGTATGTGGTAGGGCAAAAAAACACTAGAACAACGAAGAAGTGCAGTAACTGTTCTAACTTTGTTTGTAAAAATCACTTAAACATCAATAAAATAATAAAACAGGTGTGTTTGAAATGTGATGAAAATGATAAATTAGAAGAATGATAGATTTGTGAATTATTTTTGTTAAAATATTATAATCTGATTTTTTTTGTAAAATGAAGTGTTTGCTATAAGATTTCGGAGTTTTATTGTTCCTGTAATTGCTGGGTGAAAGGTAAGAAACTGGTAGTAAGGATATTATTGTTTTCCCAAAAAGGTGCAGATTAGCCAGGTTCAAAAACGGGAGTTTGAGAAAAGGAGCCAGGTAAAGGACACGTGACAAAAAGATAAACCCGAGGTGTAACCATAATAGAATAATTTCTGACCTAGGTGCATAATTTCTTTCAGAGAAATAAGAAAAAATCTGCACCATTTTATTTTGTTACTGCACAGTTTGAAATAAATATTAAAGTTTTATTAATATTTATTTAGTTAATATTAAAAAACTACCAGAGGATTAAAAAAACATTAAATATAATAAGTTTCATCATTTAAAAGATTAATTTTATACTGAAACCCATTTTTGTATTAAAAATGTCGAGAAAACCTACATTGGGATAAAGTGCGCCAACGCGCAGCCTAATGTTAATCCACAAGGCGCGTTGACTTGAGGGTTAAGGGACAGAGGATAATTTTCAAAACACAGAGGCGGAATGGATCTCCCCACAATAATTGTCACCCTGAAAAATATTTTGCTACTAGCATTTATATATTTTACTCAAGGATGTATTTACAAAAAGTGACTACAACACTTTCTTTGTAATCTTTTTATATATTTTTCCAAAGCCAGAGAAGATAACATCTCATCAGCACATGGAGCACAGTCATGGGTTCGAATCCCACCTGGGTGAGTTAAAATTTATGGCGAAGCCACAAAATGAATCTTGACCTTTCCACCATTGCTTGAATTGGTTGGTAACCTGTAGGATAACCTGTCCTTCCTGCCATGGTTGGAGTACATATGGACGATAACCCCAAATAAACAAACAAATGATTGAGCCAGTCAGTCCATTCCAGCCAGTCTGCCATAATCAATCTCTCTTGTAACAGCATGTATTTTTGTGTTTGATGCCATTTGTATTTCTGCTATTCTGATTTCTTTTTTTTTGTGTGTTTTTCTATGAAAGAATTATAAAATTTGTTCGCTATAACAGCTTGCATTTATATCAAAAACGAAAACGTGGTAGCAGGTGGCAGCAAAAATGGCTTGCAAAAAGAAAAAAAAAGAATGCCGCAAGTTTGAGCTCTCTAAGTGCAATAGTTTATTAATGGCGTAATTTTGAATATATAGAGTGAGGACTGAAAACAGAAGTTTTCTTTTTATCTTTAAAAGCTTATAACTCAAAAACCAAAAGTCAGAAAAATGTAATACTTTACATTTTAACTGGTCTTGATAGGTACAACTTCTATACCAAAAATCAGAAGGTCAAGGTCCAAATCTAAAGTAGAATTGGTTGATCTGATATGGAATGACCCATCTACCCTACAGTCCAGATTTGGCCCCTACCAACTTCTACTTTTCCTCAAAGTTATCAAATTTTGGAGGAAATTTTACACCAATGAAGAGGTCTAAGCAGCTGTGGAAGAACATTTTTCAAGCAAATATTATTTTTAATCTTTATCTTATTATTTATTAATTTTTTATCATGAAAAATTATTTTTTTCATAGAGTAAGAAAGTTTCCTAAGCATTGTATAAAGTATATTAAGCTTAGAGAAGAATAATTGAAAAACAATTTTTTTATTATTATTTTTTTTTTTTTAATCCTTACATCACACTAGCTATGCTATTTTCAAAAGTGAAGCTATGTGTTGCCCAACACTTCAAACAACTCGGTGAAATATAGATTGAATAGCAAAGAAACACAACTGAAATAATGAAATAGGGAGGTGATTAAGATTTTTAAACAATGGAAATAAGTATAATTAGATAGATGAATTGAGCAACATATCGAAAAATTCTGGTCAGAAATCTACAATATCTCCCAATAGCTCTAATATGTTGTTTTGGGTTAAGAGCCTCTCTTTAATTGTTTTGCCATCAAAAATATCAAAATTCTAAATTAATCATAATATAATATGAAGTAATAATGACTGATGGTTTCAGGTTTGCCAGGAGCTCCTGGACCTCGTGGTTATTTTGGCTATCCAGGTCTTCAAGGCCCATCTGGTGAAAAGGGTGACAAAGGACTTTCCATAATGGTAATTTTATATCTCCATCTTAAACATTTTCCAACAGGTTTTTAAAAATATATATATATATATATGTATATATATATATATGCAGGGTGAGTATCTCTTAGTGTAAAATGTCTTAAGGATCTTAAGTTGTTACATTTATCTATTAATTATTATTATTTAGGATTTATTTTATTGGATTTGCAATGTAATGTTTAAAATCCAATGATTATGAACATCATTGTATACCTATCTATGTAAATCGTTGGTTTATATTTGTATTGCTTTCGAATAATGTGGAGGAGCACCATGGTGTTGGTAAATCATATTTTGCCAAACTTTAGGTGGAATATCGTGATGAAGTTGTGGTAGGATATTTTGTAACAAATCTTAGTAATCTCATCATTCAATCTGTTGGGCAAACTATGATTTTTCAACACTATTCGACAACAATACAAGATGATTACTAATATCATCTTGCATCATCTCACTAATATAGTGATGTGGAGTACCACATGGAACAGTAGAAATGCCTTCCCCTGTAAAAACAGACTCATCTGCCCATAAAATTTACCTCAAAAAGTAGTATTCTTCAACACAATCTGCATTCAGAAGCTGACTGCAAAATTGAGGTCTATGTTCATTATCATTGGATTTTAAACATTACATTGAAAATCTAATAAAATAAATCCTAAATAATAATAATGAATAGATAAATGTAATAACATAAGATCCTCTGATCTGGTGTCACTTTATTGACAGTTTTCCTTTATTTTCTATTAAACAATAATTTTTTGCATTGCTTTTTATTCCAAAGAAGAATTTATTATGTTTAAAATGCACATTTTTACTAAGGGATTGTCATAATTTTTTATTTAAACAAGTAACTTATTTGTATGCCAAATTAGAACACCATGTTTTTTCGGTTTCAAAAGTGAATTTCTCCATGAAAGTGAAACAAAATCATTATGTTTATATATCATTCGAAAGCTGATTAAATTTGCAAGTTTTTGTGAGATTTGACGTTTTATGGATAGCTTTTTTGAAAAACGGTGAGCGCTGAAGTAATATAAGACATTGTGACTTCCCCAAATAAGGTGAAGATCAAGCTGTTCTTTAGATACCAAATTTGTAAAATTCAAGGTTACAAGTGCTTAGCTATTATAGAAAATTTAATGCTAAATCCGAAAATGTGGTCAAAATTTGAAAAATATTTAAAGAAAATGGAGATATTACAGCTTTTATGGAAAAAAACGTGGTTTCCTCAAAAAAGTCTTTGATTTATCGTATATCTGCTACGGATTGGAATAGAAAGGTGAAGTTTGCGACATTTTGCTCCATTTTTGATCTAGTTTCTCCCATTATTTTTTTTTACACTAAGAGATACTCACCCTGTATAAGACTTTTTTTTCATTTTTAAAGTATGTTTTTGGAAGCAGTTAAAAGTTATATCTATTTGTTATATATTTGAAGCAATAAACATAATAGACAATTATGTATCCATATGTATATATAAATAATTCAATTTAATATCAAAATTATAAATATTTATTTTAAATGGTAAATCATAATTAGATTGAGTTACTTAAAAAAATGTTAATTATTATGTTGGTATATAAAATATCTGAGGGATATTTTTCGAACTATTACAAATATACATAATAAAAAAAAAAAAAAAAAAAAAAAAAAAAAAAAAAAAACGTATACAGTGTATAAAATAAAAAAATGTAATGTATGTTTTAGAACTGAAGATGAATGTCTAGCATTCGAAACTAGTATTCTAATAAAATAATCCCAATAGAAGTGGCAATTAATTTATTAATCCTAATAATTTGTTTTAGATTAGTTTAAGTATTAATTAATTTGGTTTTGTTCTAAAACACCATGGAAGAACATATAATTATTGATGAAACATCTTTTATTATATATATGTGTTCGTTTCCTCCAATAATTAATATTATATCTTCTCCCACTACGGCACAGATGCTCCTAAATTGCATGGTTTTTTTTCCCCGTTACTGACATTCTAGCAAAAGTTCAGATGTATTTTGATAAAAGTTAAGACTTAAAAATCTTGCATTTATGAATTTTCCTACTTTATGATGAATCACTTCTAATTCATTTACTTAAGCAGCATGAAAAAAGTAATCATTGGATGAATATAAAAGTAAGTATTGGTATGAAATTCTTATAAAATAAATAGTTTATGTTTATTTACTTTAGTAGTTTAAAAAAATATTTTCCTGTCTACAGTTTAGATTTTAGAGTTCCATTTTTTTTTTTTTTTCATTAATTACCTACCTTGATAGGGCCAAAGGGGAGATGATGGACGTCCAGGACTTCAAGGTGACAAAGGTCAAAAAGGTGAAAAAGGTTATCAAGGTCCTCGTGGAATTCCTGGGGACTCTATAAATGGTATTCCAGGACACCCAGGGCCTATGGGAGAAAAGGGAAACAAAGGTCTTAAAGGTATCAGAGGACAAGATGGTCAACCAGGTATTAAAAATATTTTAATGTACTACTAATATGTTATTATTTTTTTTTTTTTTAATATTCTTAATCTTTCTTATTTTCATTATAATTTTACTATGTTTTTTAAAACATGAGACAATTCTTCTTGTGATTAATATTCCTATTAAAAATTTAAAACTGATGTAGATGAATAGTTTAAAACTATTTTTAAAAGCTTGTTTATATTTTTCAAATGTGTTATTTATGTATTTATTATTTTTCTTGTGTAATTTTTAATTATTCAAAACAAAATCATTGATAAAGAAAATATTTTCCATAAAAAAATAAATAATTGAAACAATGAAGGGTTTTAAAAAATTTTATTACAAAAAATATTGTTCTGATATTGTATTAATCAACAAGAATCATCCAAGAGAAAAACTGACTACTAGTTTTATATAAAAATTCACCTGGAATTTTATCAAAAAAAAGCTGGAATACCTGATATTATACTTGAATTGGTTTTATCTAATTGGCCACCCTGCTACATAACATTACTATTACAATTTGTACTATACAACTAAAATTTTATTAAAAGTTACTATACATTTTTTTAATAACGCCTGGTTATCACCTAACAAGGGAACGTTTTGACTTGTAACTCACAGATTTGAATATCGATTTTTGTTTGGGTTGTAGGGACCTATAATAGTGCAAAACTAGAGTTATATAAAAATATATATATGAAAATCACGTTTTATTTTTTTATCTTAGCTCTCATTCAAGATAGAGAAATGATTCTGTCACGTAAAATTATAGTTTTATGCTATTTGCTTTTAAATAATATTTAAATTGCTATTGCTATTAAATGCTGTTTAAGTTTATATGCTATTTGAAATAAAAATACTTTTGTTATGCTCAAGGCACCACCCGGCTTTAGGGTGCTCAAAAACTCCAAAAAACTGACAAAATTCCACTGAAATCCACTGTAAATCAGTGGAAATTTTTTTTCATGAAAAGCTGACCTCAAATCTCGATTTAACGCACCCAAAAACCCTTATATGTGAATTTTTATCAAAATCAAAAAATATTTATTTTAAAATGTACGCTGATTCTTGTGATGACATAACTATTGTAATCAGTTGAACACAGCAGTTGTTACGGCCGTTAGAAGTTGTTGATGAAATCTCAACTTTAAAGAGATTTGTCAGTTTCTCATGAAAAAAATTTTTCACTGATTTACAGTTGATTTCATTGGAATTTCGTCATCTTTTTTGGAGATTTTGAGCATCTTAAAGCCAGGTCGTGTCTTAAGCATAACTAAAGTATTTTTATTTCTAATGGCATACAAAACTACAAGTTTACATGACAGAATCATTTCTCTATCTTGAATGAGAGCTGAGAAAAAAAATAAAACGTGATTTTCATATTTATTTTTTTCTCAGCTCCCAATGCTCATTGGCGGCTATAACTCTAGTTTTGCACCATTATAGGTCCCTACTACCCACTAGGGATGGCCTAAACTGATATTTTTCAGTAACAGAGACGACCGATACAGGTCCTGAAAAATATCTGTTACAAATACCTCTTACAAAATACCTGTTACTTGTCTCAAGGTCAGCGTCTCTCTATATTCATAATCGTTTACCCTAATACAATGATATTTTAGCATACCTATTACTCGCATATCTGTTACCTATTCAATATCGGCTCTAATCAATAAGTTTATATTTACTACTACCTTTTTAATAATATATATATTGTAATGTTCTTTTTAATTTGATTAAAGTAAATTTCTAATTAATATAAAGTTAATTAGTTTTCTAATTAGTAGTTAATTAATTGTCCCTATTTGGCAGCGGTAATGTAATGTTCTTTTTTAATTAGATTAAGTAAAATTTTAATGAAAATAAAATTATCTTTCTTTGTTTAAATAAATTTTGAGGGAATATCAAGGGTTGAGCTTTTCAAAGATAATGATTCTGACTCAAGAATATATTTTATAAATAAAACAATTAAACACATTTTACACCAGATTATACATAACGTTTGACATATTAGTAATCAAGATACCTTCCGTCTTCCAAACGATTGCAGATCTTCATAATTCAAATTTTTCCTCAACTTATCCTTCTTGTTTCAAACTTCCTTCTAACCTTCCTTCATCAGTCTATTGAAACAATAGATATTAACATACCTTAATTCAAATTGACAAACAAAACTACGTAACAATTAGATCAGCGGCGAACTCTCGCTGGCGCCAAATTCAAACCAAAATCCTTTTACATACAATTTATCTCGACTCCGAAATATCACTACATTCGGGTCCACTTCAAATAAATTTTTTTTCTTTTTATTAAATATTTATTCTCTAATTACAATTTTTGATTAATCATAAACTCTTTAGTATACTATTTACAAAATGTTATTAATGTGTCAAGATGTCAAAACAAAATAATACTTAAATTAAATCAACTTATTAATAATTAGTTATACTACTACATCTCTATTTGAAATATTCTTCATTTCCATTACAACTATGAATTCTTTAGATGGCTTATAAACACCACAACTTTAAATTACCAATAATAGTAAAATTGAAAAACCAAAAGGAAGAAACCTTAAATTAAATTTCTACACAATAAAATTTTCTAATAATAGTCAACAATTTGACTGAAAACTCAATAGAAATATTTGAAAACTTTTAAAGATTAAAAAACTTAATTAAACTTGTATGAAACATTCCTTAATAGTTTCTAATTACTTTATAATAAAATGGATATTTTTCATATATGATTGCCTAAATTGTTACCAAATTTCCAATCAACACTTTTGAATATTATAATTTCTTCTTGACTTTCCCCCACAGGTAATTGCGTACATCAATGGGAGTCAGGTTATTTCCACTATTGAAGTAATACCTCTTCATGATTTCTTCTTCTAATAACCTGGATAATTTATTTTTCTTATTTTCTAAAATATAACTTGGGTCTTCTCTATTAATATTTACATTATATATTTCTTTTCCAAACAAATCTTTTCTTTTTGTTTTGCTATTATTATAATTATTTATTATAATGATATGATTATACATACTTCTGTTAAGCTTCTTGTTCATGTTTGTTTTCAGCTTATTATAATCTTGAACAGTTATCTTTTTTAACCTTCTAACAATTTTAACTCTTCTTCCTGCTCTAAATGTTATTTTTCTTATTTCTAATATTTTTCTATATCTTGATTTTCCTTTTTTATGGTTCACATTTTTCTTCAATAATTGCTTAGTTTTCTTTTTGTTCTTCTTTTTCTTAACTGCCACATTTGTTATGTTTTCTTCAATTTTAGTTGATTTATCACTTTTTTGGTTATTTACGTTTTTATTTATATTTTCAATTTCGGTATCTATTTTTAGGTAACATCCCTCTGTAGACTTAATATGTTCTTCTATATTGTCATTAATATTGCTCCGACTACTCACACTATCACTTTCAATATTTTGTAAATTTAAATTTATTTCACTACTTTTATTTACAAACAATTTATTTGATTCAAGTTTCAAATCAACAGTAGTCTGTCCTAATTCTTTATCAGATTCATTTAACTCATTTAATTTAGTAGACCATTCATCAATTTGAGCAGATTTTTTATCAAATTGTTCCTTAAATTCAGCAGATTGTTCCTTAAATTTAGCAGATTGTTTCTTATATTCAGCAAATTGTTTATAGTCCAGTCAATAAGTGCTGAAATGAGGGGTGTAGAGTGCATGGAATATGCGATAATTTTTGACTTCATAGGTTCGTTAGGAATAGTTAGAAGGTAAACATACTAAAAGTCCCCGCCCCTGGGGGGTGAGCTAACAGTGGGGGGGGAGGGGAGAAGTTCCATTTTTTTGGTTTTTCCATAATATCTCGAAAACTGTTGACTCTGGAAAAATATGTTTCAAATAAACATAAAAGCTAATTAAATTTACTATAAAATTTATTATATATAAATTTGTCGTAATTCTAACTGTTTAAGAGATATACTTTATTAAAAATAGATGATTTTCGGGAAAAAACAAATGTCACCTCACTTTTTGTCAAACGTTTGCTTCTATTACATTCCACATTGTTTCTCAGAAAAAACGTCAGAATCAAAATTTTAGAGCATTAAATTTACTTCAATTTCTTCTGGTATTTGCTTAAAATGTTTAACAAAAAAAGAGATAAACATTTTTTTTATTTTTAAAGTTGTCGATTTTTAATAACGTATATCTCAAATACCGTTGGAATTTCTACGAATATGTATATGATTAATTTTATAGGAAATTTAAGGAGCTTTAATTTTGATCTGCTACGTATTTTTATAGAGTCCACCGTTTTCGAGATATAATCAAAAAACAAAATTGGGACCTTCTCCCTTCCCCCCACCTTTAGCTTACCCCCCAGGGGCGGGGACTTTTAATATGTTTACCTTCTAACTATTTCTAACAAAACTGTGAAGTCAAAAATTATCGCATATTTCATGCACTCTACATGTGTTTATTGACTGGACTATTATCAATTTTAGCAGATTGTTTATCAATTTTTGCAGATTGTTTATTAAATTGTTCCTTAAATTCAGTTAACATTTCAAGAATTAAAAAGTTGGTGTTTAAATCTACTGTGGTTTTTGTTAATTCCTTATTAGCATTAGCATTTGTTGGTTTTTCAGTCAAATCATTGTTTAATTGCTCAGAATCATATCTATTTTCTAAATTTTCTTTATCAACATCTAGAACATCACTTTGTTTATACCTTTTAATAACACTCTCATCAGTTACATTTAAATTAACTATATAATTTTGTTAGAAATAGTTAGAAGGTTAGAAAAAATGTTAGAAAAACATATTAAAAGTCCCCGCCCCTGAGGGGTGAGCTAAAGGTGGGGGAGGGGAGAAGGTCCCAATTTTGTTTTTCGATTATATCTCGAAAACGGTGGACTCTAGAAAAATACGTAGCAGATCAAAATTAAAGCTAATTAAATTTCCTATAAAATTAATCATATACGTATTTGTAGAAATTCCAACGGTTTTCGAGATATACGTTATTAAAAATCGACAACTTTAAAAATAAAAAAAATGTTTACCTCTTTTCTTGTTAAACATTTTAAGCAAATACCAAAAACGTATGTATGAAACTAAAGTACATTTAATGCTCTACAATTTTGATTCTGACGTTTTTTCTGAGAAACGATTGTGCAACATAATAGAAGCAAAAGTTTTGACAAAAAGTGAGGTGACATTTGTTTTTTCCCGAAAATCACCTATTTTCAATAACGTATATATCGTAAACGGTTAGAATTACGACAAATGTATATATAATAAATTTTATAGTAAATTTAATTAGCTTTTATGTTTATTTAAAACATATTTTTCTAGAGCCAACAGTTTTCAAGATATTATGGAAAAACCAAAAAAATGGAACTTCTCCCCTCCTCCCCCCCCCCACCGTTAGCTCACCCCCCAGGGGCGGGGACTTTTAGTATGTTTACCTTCCAACTATTCCTAACGAATGTACGAAGTCAAAAATTATCGCATATTCCATGCACTCTACATGTGTTTATTGACTGGACTATTATCAATTTTAGCAGATTGTTTATCAATTTTTGCAGATTGTTTATTAAATTGTTCCTTAAATTCAGTTAACATTTCAAGAATTAAAAAGTTGGTGTTTAAATCTACTGTGGTTTTTGTTAATTCCTTATTAGCATTAGCATTTGTTGGTTTTTTCAGTCAAATCATTGTTTAATTGCTCAGAATCATATCTATTTTCTAAATTTTCTTTATCAACATCTAGAACATCACTTTGTTTATACCTTTTAATAACACTCTCATCAGTTACATTTAAATTAACTACATTACTTTCCATTTTTAACACTGATTTACTTAAACTTGAATAATATCCTAAATTGTATAACTCCTTACAATATTTATATCAAATACAGAAATCATTAAATTTGTTGACACATTAAAAATTATAATTAAAACCTTGAGTCAAAATCCTAAGAAAAGTACTTTTACAGGCGCCATAATGTTATGTTCTTTTTAATTTGATTAAAGTAAATTTCTAATTAATATAAAGTTAATTAGTTTTCTAATTAGTAGTTAATTAATTGTCCCTATTTGGGAGCGTAATGTAATGTTCTTTTTTAATTAGATTAAGTAAAATTTTAATTAAAATAAAATTATCTTTCTTTGTTTAAATAAATTTTGAGGGAATATCAATGGTTGAGCTTTTCAAAGATAATGATTCTGACTCAAGAATATATTTTATAAATAAAACAATTAAACACATTTTACACCAGATTATACATAACATTTGACATATTAGTAATTAAGATACCTTCTATCTTCCAAACGATTGTAGATCTTCATAATTCAAATTTTTCCTCAATTTATCCTTCTTGTTTCAAACTTCCTTCTAACCTTCCTTCATCAGTCTATTGAAACACTCATCACATCAAGACTGTTAAAAATAGTTTATTAATGCTTCACACATGTGACTGACGACTCACTAAACTAACAGAGAGATGTCGACACCTCGAAGCCCCAGCGAGAAGAGAGCGTCTCCAAACAAGTACGCGTCCCAAGCACAAAAAAACCGTTAGCGGACAAGTCTATACCTTCACAGCCTTCGTCTTTATTACGTCTTAACGACTTATCACTTAAAATAAAATATTAGTTAAATGTAGATTAAATAGCACTAATTGGACCTGCGTAGTAGCTTGCATGTCTTCTTCTGAGTGGACCGCTTACGAGCTTCATTGGAGAAGCATTATGAAGGACCCTACCAAGTTTAGAAAGAAAAGATAAATTTTTTGTGGTCAGCATAAAAGGTAAACCAGTCAGCGTTTCAGTGGACAGGCTCAAACCAGCCTCAGCTCAAACCAACCTGCTGGTTACCTCAGAATTTGAAGAACCCACGACTAAACTACAGACACTGACAACGAATACACTCACTCCAGCTGAGCAGCCGCCATCAGATATGTAAATATAATGTAACAACGACAAGATCGGGGCCAAGTGCATTTTCCTCGTTGCTATGTCCAGGTCTTTAGCCGACCTGACCGCTAAGGGGGGAGTAGATGTTGGAAGCTGGCAACACTGAGTGCGTTTGATAAACTGTTATAACCTCCATTATTATAATAATTATTATATTATTAATATTATAATTATCACATGTGTTAATTGAATAAAGTGTTAGTGTTTGTTAATAAATGTATAAAATACTAGCTGAAAGTACCTGTGCACCGCTATGGTTTAATATCATTAGGATTAAGGACAACTTAAATCAGTAAAAGTTAAGCTTTATTTGTTGATAATTATTATTACTTAAATAAACCTAAAGAATTCCATTCTTAAGATAATTTCAATAAGTAAATTTGACGATTTGCAAAAATTAATTTTTTTTAATTTTAACAAACCTTCAGAGAAGCTTCGAAGCAGCGCTACCATCTTACCCTAGCTCCGATACCAGACCATAGCATATAGAAGGGAAAGTTTGATCACTCCGTTAGTTACACCTAGGCTGACACAAGGCTAAATAGTTTACATTTAGAGGCCAAGCTTCTACCAGAAGCAAAAGATTTTAGTAAAACTGAATTGTTATTTATATTTATTACCTCAAGTTCATCTGAATGTTGGTCTTCTTCAATATTTTTTCACTATTTTCAGTGGTTCATCTTAGTTCTATTTACTTCTATGATAATTTTTTCTAGTTTCAGATGTTTAAAATCTAAGTAATCTGGCTTTCAACTTGCAATATGATGATAAAATTTAAAGTTTAAAAAAATAAAGTTTGAAACATCTTAATAAAAAATATTTGTTACCCACCAATGTATTTTTGACTAAAAACTCCATAATCCAAAAGAATATGTATCACTTATTATGCATTTAAAGATTATCAAAGTAATTTTGCTCTTTTTTTGGAAAACTGTGATAGATTTTAATTGTTTTGTTTTTTTTTTAAACGTTTTCAAATAGAAATAAAATCTTCATTCCAAATAATAAAAAAGGATTTTTGGTATGTTTTCAAAAATATGCTCTAAAGAATGACCACAATTAGATGGAACAAATATCATTGTCAAATTATCTAAGAAATTGATAAATATATCACTCCACATTTCTTGTATTAACTTATTATTTACTAGGCATTCTATTCTTAGTATTAAATTAAAAAACCTTTTGAAGGGTGGAATAAATACGATATATCTTCTTTTTCTGAGTAATCCTTCAAGCAAGTCAGCTGTGTAACACCAGGCAAAGCAACTGGGGAACACAATTTTTCAATGCATTGTTTGCATAAAACAAACTTCCCAAGGTTTTTAATGACAAAGCCACAACTATATATATAATTGCAAATTCTTCCCCAATCACAATTTTTGTAGGAATCAGGAGTCATCACTCCAAAATCAACAAAACTATCGACTTTAAAAGTTTTGTCATTAAGCTGAGTATCCTGAGTCAATTTTACTTCGTCTAAAATAATCATCCCTAAGCATTCATTATTTTTTGCACTTGTAAAATTTTCTGAAATACTTTGGATTACAATTTTATTTATTCCGTAAGAGCATTTCAAACCTTTTGTTATTCTCCTGAGGTAGCTCTATGATGGAAGTGGTAGTAAATCTTGGAGATTTTATTCATAAAAGGAGACATTCCATGATAAAACCATTAGAGTACCTGATTCCCTGTTTGCTTTTATCATGTTTCTGTCTCATGGTTTGAATTATCTCTTTTTCTTTCTCTGTAAAGTTGGAAATATCAATATAATGAGTGGACTTTTTATTAATTTGAATCTCTAAATTTTTAATTTTGCTCCTTGCTCTTTTGAGGGCTTCCTTATTGCTGACTAATTTTTGTTTTAGTTTTTTTATTTGAATTTTTAATATACATATATTACTGTGCTGTAGGAGAGGATCAATTTGAATTTCAGTGATATCTGAAGTTGAGGAAGCACAATTATTATTGACGTCGGTCGAGGCATTTTTAATGGTGGTGGATGTTGATAATTCCTTCAATTTTCTAGAATCGGTGTAATATTTTGGTAAATTGGGGAAAACATGAGGTACTACTCCCTTTTTAGTGACCAATTTTGCCTAGGAAGTTCGACTTGTCCATTAATTGGAAATGTGTCAACTTTTACGAAATCAGATTCATCAAAATGAAGATCGTAAAACTTGTGGTGCTTTTTTTAAGAGAAATTAAGACTGTGGGTTAATTTTTCCTATTGTGTGAAAAGGTGGAAATCAGACGGAGGAGTAAAAAAATGTCTTTTACTTGAATCTGTCCTTCAACTAAATGACGGTATCCACTACGGCAACAGGCCACCACACAAGTCATTGGCATTACATTAATTAAAAAAATTAATTATGAAAGCTACAATACCAAAAAAGGGAAAAAAATGACAAAAGTAAGGTTGTTGACACATTCAGGATGTCGACAGCAGGGCTGAGATGGCCTTAGGACCAACGCCAGTGCTTGAGTTTCGCGAAATCGACACAACCATAGGCAGGAGGGGTGAAGGGATCACACTTCTCCTTCTATACGCTATGACCAGACCATCAGCTTTTCCTATGGCATCCTTCAAGTAAATATATCCTTCAATGAATCTCCACTTCTCAATTTGTTTTGTTTTTTTCGAAAAAGTTTAGTATTTCTGTTTCTATTTTGGGTACATATGAAGTATAAATTGGTTGAGGAGATTACGAAACTAAAGTAAATAAGGTTCTTCGCCTTCTCGTTCCATCAACATATAGGCGTAAAAATCAGCTGCAGACACAGTTTTCTTAAGTGATATATTGGTGTTTGGGTCACGCTCAGGGATGTTAATACTGTACCCATCTTCCGTAGCAGAACATAAGACGATACTGAAGAGAATTATAAAACTGGAGGATCATAACAACTATCTTATGACCAGAAAGCTGAAGGAAAAGTAGTTGGGGATGAAACTACTGATGAAGCAAGGTTTTGGTTGCTCGTAAGGAATATATACATCCAAGTAGCCTTCCATGTCATCACCAGAGAGCTTAAGTCTTTTAACCCCCTCAACTTCCTCTCCATAGCAGGCTAATAGCTTCTCGTCATGAAGCAATTCAAACTTGTAAGGGTACACCTCTGCAGCTACCATGAGTTCACAGAAAGTACCATAAAATAAGGTTTTGAGATGCCATTTTTGTTTATTTACTACTTAAGGAACTTAATTTGTAGTCAAAGTATGCAGCTTAAGCATCTAACCTATTTTTTAACTTAGCTTATCACCATATACCATATGACACTAAATCTAGTATTATTCACCCCACAAAAATTGTATATGCGCTGTTATTTTATCCCTTTGTAGTACCGATACAGGACAAATCACTTAGAACATAAATGTTATTGTGCATCTAACATCAATAAACAACGTTCTAAGTTTCATTACGATCCGTAATGTTATTTCCAATGCATGAGAAATTGTGTTTTCCGTGAATTAGCCGCTATCCAGGCCGAATTTTTTAAATTCCTTTCTTTGTGAGTGTCTATGCCCCTAGAGGAAACTATATTCCCAATTCCTATCCGTTCAGTGGTTTCTGAGATTTCTTATTTTAGTTAGTTTATTAGTTTTATATTAGTTATATTAGTGTTATTATGAAAATAGTTACCAACAAAACTCTAAAACTCTATTGCAACATTGAATTAATAAACTCATCAATCTAAAAGTAAAAAACGTAGGAAATAATTCACAGATTCAGTTCGCAACAAACATTACAGGACAAATCATCCTGAAATTAGCTGAAAAGCGGTTAGCAAACATAAAGAGAGCCAACCCAAAGTTAAAAGAAATGCTGTACACACATATACTGAGAATCACCCAAATATACGTAGAGGGGTTGTACAGAAGTATAAGAAAACCCATCCTGAAATCCATAGAAAGTTTTCAAAAAAGTACTCTGAAAATAATCCTCATGTTAAAGGTGTAGCTGAAACAAAACACGATGAAAGATGTTCAATGGAAAGGTTATAGCTATGGACAGTGAAGAAGCATTCAGGTTACAAGTATGACCAAAAAACTGAATATGCAAAAGGCAAAACAGTCGACATTGGACAACGGTCAACTTCAATTGGTTTTATGCTGTAAAATGGAAGGATGAGAGCCCTGTCATGTACTGCAGTAACGGGAAAGTCAAACTTCCTCCCTTTCAAGAATATCCTGAACTCTTGCACAACTTACTTACGAACATCCTGAGGCTGAGCATTTTCTAAATAATATTTGGAAATAGAATGGTTGTTTCCAAATGATGTTGTTTTGGAGCAATAGAGATAAAAGAGGGACATTTCATGCTAACATTTAAGGTGCGACAACAGGTATATCACAGAATAGGGAGATTAATGCCTGGAACACAACAGCAGCCGTCTTTTATTCCGATAAAAGTGTCTCTGGAGTGTGGACTGTATTTAAGATTCCTAGAATAAAGGTTTGAAATTTTGGAGAGAAATATATTAGAACAAATCTTAACCAATTGAAGTAAAAAGGGACTTACTCAATTGAAGATCATGCTCTCGTGCCAGAGGAACTCCTGTAGACACTGGAGTGCACTTCGAGTGACCAGAAAAAGGCTGGACTTCTTTCAGGTGGTGAGACAATAGGTTGACACCTCTGCTCTAACTTCCCCTGCCTCTCTTTAATGGCGTCTTGTTACCAATAAAGTAGGGCTGCATAATACTCACCATTCATTGTGGTATTCCTTTCTTTAAAATCTATCAGTATTATTCCTTTACAGCCCAAAAAAATTGTGGCCATTACCTTTTTTTGTTGACTACATGACTTTTGCCTTTCAAGGTGGTGCTTCTCCTGGTTTTCTCCATTCCATGGACTCTCTTTTGCTGAGTGGGTCATAATATAGAACCATTGTCTCATCCCCAGTTACAACTTTTTTAATTTACATACAATTTAATTTTTAATTTACACTTTTTTAAGTTACAACTGAATTTTTAATTCATTGCAGCAGTGAACTCGTTCCTGTTTTTGAGCAGCTGAAAGAATTTTTGGAACCCATCTTGCACTAACCTTGTTCCTATGCAAATGTTCTTTGATAATCCTCAAAACACTTGTTTTTGAAAGCCCCAACCTCGCTGTTATTTCCTTCAGATTCAGATTTCACAAGTTGGATTGTTTCAGAAGTGACAGCTTCCAATGGGCATCCGGGATGCGGGTCATCTTTGCCACTCTGCCATAAATTCATAGCTGTAATCCTATTCATTATTAATTTTCAAATGATTCTTTCTTAATGTTGCCTTGAGGGCTCAAGAGATGTCCTTCGACTGGATCCTAAATTTCAATTGCCTCTATCTCTGAAAAACTTCTTCTTATTCCCTTCACTGCCTTCTTAATCAGAACCATCTCTTGTGTTTAATCACATATTTTTAGTCAACTATATAATCTTTTAAAATATATTTTGATTTTATATATTACGTAGTAAATGGCTACATATTTTGATTTTACCACAAATTTAAATAATTATGTATCGAAACATTATCATAATTATATGATGTGTATAGCGTTTGGTATCAAACCAGTTTAACAAAAAATATTGAAATATTTTAACTATACCACTGCCTTTTTAAATAATATTTGAAAAATAAAATTATTAATTTCAAAATTAAATAAATAAATAATTTTTCAATTCTTTAACATAATAAAATTTAATTAATCTTTCCATTCTTTTTAACAAAATTCATTAATGAAATAATAAAATATTAAGTGTAAGAATTAGGAATATTGTTTTGTTTTTTTAAGTTGTATTTATTTACTACCATCCCCCAACATGCTTCATGGTCTCTCATAAGTTAAGAACTTATATAATTTTATAAAGGATAACTAATAATTCAAGTTTTATTTTTTTATCAATAAAAATCTTATATTTAAGCATGCAACTGAGAATAATGTTATATAGAATAATATTTTCATGCATAGCAGTAATTTTCAACCAGGTTAAAATTGCACTGATTAGGTGTTCGAAGATTACAAAAAAAAAAACATAATTGGAAATCCAATTTTCAGTTTTAAAGTATGAGTTGGCAATCCAGATGCACAGACTTTTTACACACACTATCAAAAAGCAAAGGATCGGTATTTTAATTTGGCAAACCTCATTTCTGCTTCTCAACATTGTTCATTTAATGTTGTATTATTGTAAATTTTAGTATTGCTAAATCTTCTTAGAGCTAAGAAGGTGATATAGTTAATATTTGGGAAAGATGGGCTCAGTATTTTACCATTACAAACTCTATTGCGGAATGGTACCAACCTCGTATTGGTTGATTTTGAAACTTGTATGGGATCTACATGTTGCACCACATATTTAAATCTGTTTTAATAATTTAATTGAATATAAGTTCATTTTATTATCAATTTCAAGCTTATCAACAGCGTATAAATTTTAACTTTTCATGTAGAATGATGCTCGCCAATTTTCGAACTTCACTGTTATCCTTTTATTATCGCTTTTTTAATAACAAACTAGATTCTATTATTAATAAACCTTCTTGTAACTATAAAATTTGGTACAGATTGGTCCAATTTTTGTTGTGGTTAGTGATCACAAAAGAAAAATGGCTTCTCCTTTTATATAATAGTGTAGATTTAAACAAATTAAATAAACATGTAACTGTTTTGATCATTTACAGTCCCTTAAAAATAACAAATATGCACAGACTAGTATATTATAATCCTTCAACTATGATTAAAAACTAGTTTATTAGAATGAATAGCAATTAATAATTATTTAATATAAAGTGATTTCCTGAATAGGCATTGAAGGCGAAAAGGGAGAGAAAGGAGGACAATGTACAGGGTGCTTGCCAGGTCGAAGAGGAGATAAAGGAGACCGAGGCCAGGATGGAATTCCAGGCCTGGTTGGTCAGAGAGGTCCTCAAGGTCCAGTTGGAGACATGGGTGAGAGAGGAGAGCCAGGAACTCCTGGAAAGGAGGGAAAACCCAGGCTCACCGGTCAGTTAATTTTTATAAGTTCATTTATAATTTATAAAATTGAAAGTATAAATATTTATTTGAGCCCTATTGTCAAAAATTTGGCACTTTTTATGATTATGGCAGTGATGATGATCAGAATCAAAAATATTGATATCACAACTTATTGATAAAACTCACTAACTGACAATACTTGTAATGGTATTATGATATGTTATTTAATAATCATCCTTTATTAAGAAGTGGTAAAATCATATTAATTTGATCATCTGTTACTTGTACTATTCATTATCTTTTAACATCCACTTCTTGTGATACATTTTTTAGTAGTACGAGTTTGTCTTGTAGATGTGCGAGGGATTAGTCAAATAGGTTAAGAAATTAATCAATGTTAAGTAATCATTGATTACTTTATTATTTTATTATGCCGACGTTTCGGGCTGCCATCATCAGGGCTGCCCCCTTTGAAAAATTTTCAGGTAATACAACAGTAAGCATAAGTTTTCAAAAAGAGGATCTAATGGCCTTCTGAAGCATCATGAGATTGCCTACTGCAAAAATGAAGGGATAGCTATGCAGCTCTATGGTGAAGGCTACTCCCTCAGTGTGACACCCTGAGTCAATGTCACTGGCCCTCCTAGGTTTAGTGTGGAGCCAATCCTCTTCCCCTTCTTAGAAAAACACAATGGTTACTACCATCGCATGAAGGGGATTAAAGAGGGAAAGGAAAAATATGGCTATAGCTACTTGAAACATTAGAATCATAATGAAACCAGTTGCCTTTGATTTTTTTAAATAAAGATAGATGTGATTGTTAATTAATAAACTGACTAGGACTTTTTTAGTGAATTATTAAATGATTAATAGCAAAATTTGTTAATTAAGAGGATTAGAGGAAAATTTAGAAATTTGACTCCGTTTTCTGTGCATGCATCAAAAGAAGAGAAAGGTAAAGAGGAAAAATTGACCATGTACTTGCTTCTTTTAGAAGTGCATTTGGTGTTGTCAACATTATAGCCTGTAGAGGTCCGAAATGTGATTCAGATCATTATTTGGTTAAAACAGTTTTTATACATAGACTAAACAAAGCATAGACAGGTAACAGGATCGGATTAATAAGATGGAGTTTAGAACATCTTGGCGCCAAACTTTACAAAGAACTATTTTACGAGATCTCAAGCACCAAATTACAAGAAAAGGAAGAAATGAGTGATACAAAAGAGGAGTGGGACAGCTTGAAAGAAGTAATGCAGGAAACTGCACAGATGGTACTGTGTAAAAATAATATGAGAAGAAATGGAGAGTGGTTCGATTGTTGTAGAGGTATTGAGGAAAAGAATCAAGATCGAAATAGAAAAAAAAAACATGTACAGAAAGAAAAAGAAAGAATCAATGAAGAAAAAGGTCGAAACTATAGAGGAATTATGAGAGGGTAAAAAGGTAAGGAACTTCTATCAGGCAGTGAGAAGAATAATGAATGATTTTTAGAATAGATCAAATATATGCCATGCTAAGAATGGTATGCTCGGCAAGGGTTTGGAAGTGATCAATAGGTGAAATTTATAACTGGAAGTTCTTATCAGGTGTAGGAACAATACCAACAAGGAAAAGAATGGAACACCTTATTAGATCCTGACCATAAACTGCCTTCCTTTGAAGAGGTTGAAGATGTTCTAAGTTCAATGAAAAATAATCCCACTCCTGGAGAAGACACTGTCCCCTATTAGATCTTCAAAAATGGAGATCTTCTACATCAAAGGCTTTACAACTGACTTAAAACATTTGAACTTATGAGGAGATGCCTTCCAGCTGATGAACTGGGTTGATTATTCCAATATTTAAGAATAGGGGATAAGACCCAATGCCAAAATCAGTAAGGTATTACCTTGCTATATGTAGCATATAAGATTTTTTTCAAGGCTCTTAGTAGAGAGACTCAAAGTCTACTCTTAGAATACTTAATGACTATCATTGTGGATTTCGACCCAATAGAGAAACCCTAAGTCCGAATATTTATGGTAAAATTTATATGAGAGAAGTGCTATGAGTGTGCATATACTTTGTTGACTATAAGCAGGCCTTTGATCATACCAGACCTCAACTTTTCTAAGCTCTAAAAGAATTTAAAATCCCATTGAAGTTAACAAACTTAATAAAAATGAATATGACTCTAAGGGAAGCTGGTGTCCTCGTGGGTAATCAAACCAGCCATAAGTTTATGTTTAATGCCAGTGTGAGGCAAGAATACGCATTATCAACATCAGCAATCCTCTTCTAACTGGTACATCACAAAAGCTGTCTGTAGAATTGTCTCAAATGGTAACCTCACAAGTCATTCATGGTGAAGTTTAAGATATGCTGATGATACTCTCATGCTAAGCAGAATTGAAAATATCCTAAAAGAAATTCTTTTTGAACTAGATGAGGAAAGTTAAAACTATATATATGGTGGTGTCCGCCTCAGACTCAAGAAGACCATTACATTTCCTGAGAATAGAATTAAACTGCAAAAACAGGGGAAGTTTGTTGTTTGTTTGTTTGGGCTTATAGGCATAAAACCCTAAGGTCATCAATGCCTGCGTAATTTTGATCAATTCTATTTAAAATTTGGTCCTGAATGGGTGCTGCGGATAGGGGCGCGCCCCAAGGAGAGACGAATCGCACCCGCCGAGAAGGAAATAACGCCACGGCTTGCTTATCTGTATATATATATTTTTTTTTTTTTTTTTTTTTTTTTTTTTTTTTTTTTTTTTTTTTTTTTTTTTTTTTTTTTTTTTTTTTTATACAAAGCTCATTTGTGGAATGTAGATAAAAACCATTTACATTTATTCTATATGGAAAAGTCTACATACCCACGAGGTTTGGAGCAAAACTAGCCCAAGCAGCCGTGTCGCATTCCCTGCCAAGCGGGACTGATCCGCCCCAACCACAGGTAGCCCCCACCCCCAGCCACAGCCTCACAGAACCCCTGAGAAAATTGATTAAGAGAATACATATTACATATTATATAATATGTTAATTTATATAATATATTAAATAAATTAAGATCAAATTTGTTGTATAAGTATTATTTTGTTGTCAGTTAATTAAATATTGTTAAGCAGATCATTTTCTTTTAAAAAATTAAAGACTGTTTTGGCTTTAGATATATCATTTCCGAGGGTGTCCGAAATATTAGTTGAAAGTCCTATTCTAGTTAATTTCGCGAGATAGAAAGCACATTCTTGAAATATATGTTTCACAGTTAGGGAGCCATTGCAATGTTGGCACCTTGGCGGTGGCTGCTTCGTTATCAGATGTAAGTGGGTCAGCCTCGTATGGCCGATCCTCAATCTAGCCATAGCTACCTCCTCCCTACGATTCTGATGACTCGATGAGATCCATGGCTTTACTGACTTTTTAATATCCTTTAGCTTGCTTGGTGGACTTTCATTCCACATATTTTGCCAATTTTGGAGAATTTTATTTTTGAGGGGATGGCTCATTTCTTGTGGTGTTAAAATAGCCACGCCACGACCAGGGAGGGTAAGTGCTTGTTTCGCTGCTATGTCTGCGAGTTCATTGCCAATAATCCCTGTGTGACTCGGAATCCAGATAAAGTATACCGACTTTCCCATGTTTTCCAATATATTGAGGTAGTAATGGATTTTTATAATAATCGGATGTTTGGGGTACATGTTGCTGATGCCTTTTAATGAGCTTAACGAGTCCGTAACTATTGCGATGATGCTTTGATCTATTGACATGGAGTAGTGGAGTGCTGATGATATTGCATGGAGCTCGGCCGTAAATATATTGCATAGTTTGTGTAGTTTTATTTTATGAGTGGAGTTATGGGTAACAAAAGAAGATGCGGTTGAGAAATCGGATTTAGATCCGTCAGTATAAATTTCAAAAGGTTTTGGTATACTTTGAAGGAGACAGAAAAATTCAGATTTGTATACAGAAGGAGGGGTATTATTTTTAGGAAGTCTGGTTAAGTGAAGCAGTGTTTCAGGAGGTTTGTTTGTCCATGGAGGGTTATGAACTTCTTGCTTATATATTGGTATTTCTTTTAGGAATTTGATAGCTGAATTTACTCTTTCTGAAAAAGGAAGTGTTGCTTTCGGCTTTTTTGAAAATAATTTAGCGAATTTTGATTTAAAAATGTGTTTATGTGCTGGGTGTTCGGAATAAGGTAGGATTTTGGAGATATAATCAACTGCTAACTTTTTTCTTCTGAACAATAGTGGGGGTATCCCTGATTCACAACATAAACTAAGAATGGGACTAGTTCGAAACGCTCCCGTCGATAAACGAATTCCAGTATGGTGGATGGAATCAATTTTATTTAGTATTTGGAGTCGAGCAGAACCATAGATAAAACAACCATAGTCCAATTTCGAACATATTATAGCTCGATAGATTTTTAATAATGAGTGCCTGTCGGAACCCCAGGAGGTGCCACTAAGATATTTTAATATTTTGAGTCTTTTTGTGGATGATGATTTTAGAGTGGAGTTGTGTGATTCCCAAGTTAGTCTGCGGTCAAATATCATGCCCAAAAATCTGTGATTGTTTGTGTAGGGAATTATGGAGTTTCCTAATCGGAGTTCAGAAGAGGGAGGAGTGTTTTCTTCTACGATTAAAGTGCAAACAATTAGATTTTTCGGAGGAGAATTGTAGGCCGATGGATGAAGACCAGCAGAGCAGCCTATTTATGGCTTCCTGTAATTTTGTTTGTATATTGTAGATGTTTTCTGATCGACACATTATAGCCAGGTCATCAGCGAACAATAGGGGTTTGACACCTCTCAGTAAATTTAGTCCCAGGTCGTTTATTGCTAGGCAAAACAAAGTTGGGCTAAGGACACAACCTTGAGTAACACCTTTGCCTTGTTTATGCATATCTGAAAGTTCGCATCCTATCCTGACTCTAAAGTGGCGATTTGATAGAAATTGTTGAATATATGTGAAAAAATGTCCTCTGATTCCAATGGATGATAGTTTATTTAGAATAACTTTGTGATTGATGTTATCAAACGCCTTTTTTAAATCAAAGAATATAACAATCATATGCTGGGAATTGATGAATGAATATTGGGCTTCGGCTTCCAATATGACCAGGTGATCTACAGTGGATCTTCCCTTACGGAAACCGGACTGAAATGGTTGAAGTAAATTGTTGTTTTCTATGACCCACATTAATCTTTTATTCACCATGCGCTCCATAATCTTACTGAGGCAACTTTTAAGAAATATAGGGCGATAGCTGTTAGGGATCCTTTTATCTTTTCCAGTTTTTAGAATAGGAACTATTATTGAATTGCGCCAGGATTTTGGAAAGTGTCCCGTTCGCCAAACATGATTATAGAATTCAAGTAACCATTTTTGGGTATCGGCAGACAGGTTTTTGACCATATCATAATGGATTTGGTCCAGGCCAGGCGTTGTTCCTTTAACAGTATTTAGGATATTTTTGAATTCCCACATTGAGAAAGGGATGTTATAATATTCTGTTTCAAAATTTTCCATGAAGTCTGTTTCTATTTCATCGGTATTGTTGCTATTGTCTTCAGTGTTGTAAATTTTGTCATAGAAATCGGCGAATATGTTTGATACAATTAGGGGATCGTCAGATAATTGGCCTTTTGTTAATATGGTGTATTGTGTGAAAGATTGATTTTTGGTGAGTTTACGGACTTTATTCCATATATCAGCTGATGTAGCAGAGGAATTTATAGAGCTTGTAAATTTCTTCCATGAATCTGATTTACATGAATTAAACAACTTTCTGCAAATAGCTCTCTGTTTTTTGTATTCCGTCATGTTTTCGGACGTCATTGATTTTTGAAATTTTTTAAGGGCCTTACGACGTTCTTTAATTGCCTTTTTGCAAGCATCATTGAACCAGGGAACGAGTGCTCTTTTTGGGGAGCCTGAGGTCATAGGTATAGACACTGTAGCTGCTTGAATAATTTTATTAGTGATAATTTCGCACCCAATGTCGGTGCTCATTTCGGATGGGTGGTTTTGAGGTGGTGTGATCAAGGAGTTAAAAAGATTCCAATCTGCTCTGTCTAGGACCCATCTCGGTTTGGTGTTAGTGGGGTTTATATTTATGAATTTCATAAGCAAAGGGAAATGGTCGCTACCACATAGGTCTGGTGAAACTGTCCAGTTTATTATATTGTAAAGGCTAGGGCTGCAAAGGGAAATGTCAATTGAGGAGAATGTTCTATAGCTGGAGCTAAGGAACGTAGGTTCGCCGGTGTTAAGTAGGAGAAGATTTGAGTGGTCTCAAAAGCTCTCTATTATTTTACTCCGAACGTTAATATCTTGTGAACCCCATAAGGGATTATGGCCATTAAAATCTCCAACAAAAAGAACAGGTTGTGGCAGTTGTTTGTATATGTCTAGTAGGCTTTTTGTATCTATTGTACGGTCCTGTGATAAATAAAGATTGCAAATGGTCAAGTTGAAGCGAAGGTGAACGGAGACTGCTACAGTCTGGAGGTGGGAGTTTAATGGTATTTGTTTGGAGTATACAGATTTGTTTACCGCTATTAAAACCCCATGATGATTATTGTTTGAGCTTGAAGTATCATTTCTATAGATTTCAAAGTTTTTTAAATTGAATTTATCATTTGTTGAGAGATGAGTATCTTGAAGGGCTAGGCAAAACGGGTCTTTATCGTGAATAAGAACCTTCAGGTCATTATAATGAGTCTTTAAGCCATTACAATTCCATTGAACTAAGGTCATAAAAGGATTATTTGTAATGGATTAGAAATATATAAACAAAAATAAATATAAAATAAATAGCTTTGTATAACCCATAGTAGCAGAATATGTATATAATACACCAATAACCACAATAATGTGGTAGGTAATACAGAATTGAAGAGACGTAAGGAGATACAGAATTGAAAAAAAAAAAATTTTGCAGACTTGAAAAGCCAAAGGAAAAGAGAAGAACAAAGATAGACTAAGGAAAAAATAAAGAATAAATAAATGAAATAAAGAAAAAATAAAGAAGAAAAAAAAAAAAAAAAAAAAAAAAAAAAAAAAAATTCTTAAATCCGTAAAACACATAAAAATATAATTTATATAGTACTTCCATTGTAGTGGTACAACTGGCCTAGTGATAAGAAGTAATAACTTGAAAACGATAAAATGATTGTAAAAGCAGATAGGAACAGTAATATAGTAAATAAAAGGAATACTTACGTGTATAACAGATATATATGTACGTGACAGAGATAACAACAATGTGATATTTACCAACATTAGGAGGAGAAAAGAGACGAAAGAGTAAATAAAGGCACAAATATATAGTTTTAAACTGTTATTAATGATTAAAAGACTATTTAATTTAGGATTAGGAAATTTTATATATATTTTATTTGAATAATTAATTAATATGATAAAAGGTTTTATAAAATTAAGAAAGTATATATCTGGGATTGGAAAACTGCAGTAGATGGAATTTATTGTATTTTGTGAATGTGAAATAGTAAATGGCTGAAAGTAAATATTTATTGTATTATCTATGTTTACGTTACATAACTGAGTGGATAATATTATTCTGAAAGTTATAGAGAGATTATTGTTATTATTTCTATCGTAGGAATATATAATAGAATACCGGATGTTATAAATTTTATTATTATTGTTTGTCATGTAGGTTATCAGTGTTGGTAAATTGTTTAATTTTTTCAGTTTCTTTAGTCTTTGATTCTCTTTTTGCATTCCGTTTATTAATAACTTTTTTAAACCCCTGATCATCGACCAACTGGCCCGTATCTTCGATAGACATGGGTGAAGTGGGTTCGTTATCAGGGATTAAGGGTGCGTTATCACCTTGGTCTCTGGAGGTTGACGGAGTGGGGGGGGGGTAGAGACAAGGATGGTGGGGGGGAGGGGGTGTGGCAGTACCTGCCGAGCAGCTTCGTGTTTTAGGACGAAGTGGATTAGTTGGAATAGGAATGGGAGGGGGTTGGATAGGAGATGGTGGGGGAAGGGGGGCAGGGAGAGGGAGTGGGGTGATGCTATGTTTTTCTGGTATCGTTTTATTATTTAAATTCGGCTTAGCAGCACTTTGAATGTTAGCCTTAAAGCTAACCTGTGGGATAGTGAACTCAAAGTCCACTTGAATTCCTATTTCTTTTTTTTCCGTTGATTTTAAAATTTCAGAAAAGGATTTTTGAAACATGATAGGGTTTCTACTTTTTATAATTTTTTTGGCTTCAGTATATGAGGTTTTATTGTTTACTTGAATCGCTTTTATTTCTTTTTGTAGTTTAAAAAACGGGACAATTCCTATCTAAGGCATTGTGGCCCCCTTTACAATTTGAGCATTTGGTTTCGTTTTCACATTTAGAGTTATTAGTATGTTGTTTTTCCCCACAATTAGAGCAAATTGATAATTTTTTACAATCCTTAGTTGGATGAGAGAAACCCAAGCAATTATAGCATCTCATCGGGTTCGGAATATATTGTTTTACTTCTACTGTGAGAAATCCTATTTTAATTTCTTCGGGGGGTTTTGGTGTATTAAATGATAAAATATACGTATGGGTATATATTTCATTTCCGTTTTTTTTAATTTTTATTCTAGTAACATCGGTAACAATATTTTTTAGTTCTTCTTTTATTTCTTCTATAGTGGCAAATTGTAAGTTGTAACATCTAATTACGCCCTTCGAATAGTTCAGTGATCTATGAGGACTAGCTTCGACTTGAAATTGTCCACCAAAATTATCGATTGCTAATAATGTTTCACTTTGTTTTGCATTGACTGTTTCAATTAGCAAATTTCCGTCTTTAAGTTTTTTAATATTTTTTGTAGTACCTACCGTATTTGTTATGAATTTGTTGATAAAAAAAAGGTGATACATTTTTAAAGTTTCCCTCGTCTTTTCTTATCAAAACTATATATGTTGGGGAAATTTTTTGGTTTGAAAAAATGGGGGTGTTATCGATAGGCGATTTCATTCTCCCTCTTTTTCTACGCTTTACATTGGGACTTGGTGGGTCAGTCCCATTCATCGTTTAATTTTAAAATTATTTATATATAAAAAAAAAAATAGTTGTAATAATAATAAATGAAATAACTATTTATAAAAAAAAAAAAAAAAGTATAATAAACCAAATGATATTTTATTAAATAATTAATGAAATGTAATAGAAATAGTTGGTTCTAGCTTATCTGTTCTGGTGATCCTCTGAGCTCTGCTCTCTTCGGAGTCCAAACAAACACAGACAGGGGAAGTGAATTGATCAGAAGTATGATCATGGCAAGAAATAGAGCCTACATTGGTCTGCAAATAATGTTTATATCAAGTCTGTTATACAATCATGTGTATAAAACCATACTTAAAATGTATAAATCGCTGATCATGCCTATAATGTGCTATAGAGCAGAAAATTTGACCCTAACAGTTTCAGACCAGTTGACTCTAAGGGTTTTTGACAGAAACATACTCAGACGCATATTTGGTCCAGTTTGTGTTTACGACTAGTGGGAAATCAGGAAGAATAGAGAACTTGATTATATCATGGGCCATGACAATACAGTTTTTTGGAAATTCCAGAAGAATAAGTTGGCTTATATTTTATATATTATATTATATTGGCGTATATAAAGATTGCCAGGGGGACTGTTGATAAAAACAATAATGTACCAGGAGTTGATGAAAAGAGAAGAGGGTGTGTCAGGACGAGCTAGTTAAGAGACACAGAGGAGGACCTAATCAGACTTGGATTGACAACATGATAGATCAAGGCATTAGATTGGAATACCTGAAACAGGATTGAAAGGGAGTCCTAAGTTCATATCAAACTATAGTAGGGACAAAGAGATAAGTAAGTCACAATTAAACAGAGGAAGTTGCATTAAAAAGTTTGAATTATGTGAATTTTGAAGTTGCTCAACAAAACTATCAATTCCATTTAAAGGAAGTGTTGGTTATCATTGACGTAAGTAGCTCTACATAGCTGTTACACTGCAGTGTTGCCCTAGCAACCAGATAAATAAAAAATACCAAGTTCCTATGCAGCCATGGCAGAATGGTGTTAATTGCTAAGGAAATGAACTACGCACTCACCCCTTCCCTTCTAGCCAGAGAAACATCTTTCTCCCAATACGGAAAAAAAGGGTAGAAATAAATAAAATAAATAATTGGTTGAATATTATTTTATCTTAAGACTCTTGTGACGAGACTTAACGGGCCACTATCAAAGGCACTTTTGATTTGCGCAAAGATATCTGCCCCAATTGCTTTCATCCTTTACATCATGTGGTATAAATTGATTTATTTATTCTAATTATGATATTCCCTCATAATAATTTAAAATATGATAAAAAAAAAAAACCCTGTCTAAAAAAAATCACCATACCTAGAAATTTTTTAATTCAACAACAATAATAGTTTATTTACAAATACTCATATAGCAAAAGAACATTACATTAAAAAAAAATACTTAGCAATATTAACCATCAAAAATGTAAGTAAACTCTCTTTTGATTTATGATTTGTGAATATTTGTCACAAGAGAGAAGTGATAAAGTAATGCATTTTGTTCAAATACAAAAATATAATATGATTCTGACTATCTCCCTAGTTACCAACATGTCATTGGGTGCCAATATTTCATAGTTATTTATTCATTTTTTTTTACTATATTCATTTTATTTTATTCATAATGCATTTGTAAACATTATTCCTGTTTATACTCATCTTTTAGTCATGATCTATTTTGTTTTTGTTAAATTTTACATTACCTATTTATAATTTTTAACATGTTCCTCTTCATTTTGTTTGATACTCCTTTTAGGAACTTCTTGTCTCGTTATTTATAGATCTAAACAGCCAGTCATAACAGTCAACACTCCTTTAAAAGTTTTTTTTTTCTTCAACCTGTATCTGTTCTTCTAATTTTCCATACTAAATCCTTAATTACTTTCTCCATCTACAGTCAGCCAAATCCACCTTCTGTTATATTCAATGTTAATGTCTTGTTTAAAATAATGAATTCGACTCCAAAACTAAAATTTTCAAGATTTATGTATTTTTTTATATTGTCTGCTTGGAGGTAAAAGTTATTAACCTGTTCGCTGCGGGGCGGTATAAGGCTTGGCCTTGACCGGGTGCTACTGGATTATTCCCCGTATAACCAACCAGTGCTGAGTTTTTTTTGCCAACTTACCAACGAAATATTATTTCTTCAAAGAGAGATCAAACTAGACTAAAACAGTTGAGCAAGTAAAAAGGGTCACAAAAACCTGGTATAAAAGGCCTAAAACTAACTGTCAAAAGGCAGCCTAAAATTGAAAAGGAGGTGCTGACACTCTCTGTTGGCCTTCCTAAGAGTCTCATAGTTAATTTGGAAGTCGCTAAATGTTGTTTCTGCGGCGCACAAATATATGCGAGTAGCAGCCGTTCAGAAACACAGATCTGTGTTAGTAGCACTGGAGGGGCGCCCTACTCAGCGCACAGATCTGTGTTGGTAGCACTACAGGCATGGCGGGCCAGCGCACAGATCTGTGTTAGTAGCAGCGAACAGGTTAAGTAACAAAATTAAATTTTTTCAGGAGGTCAAAAAACCAGGAATATGCTCATTAAAAATTTCTCAGATAATTGTATAGTGAATTTTCTCATTCTCTAATATGCATATAGCAGCTATATTCACTTGGTGAATTTTTATACTTATGAGAAATGATAATATCAACACACAATGGCTTTTTGTCGACTTTGAAAAAAATTGCACTTGGTGACTTTTACCTCCCAGCAGACAATATATAAGATTTATAGCTGTTGCAAAATTTGTTTGTCATGGATTTTTTATTAGTCAAATAATTTATTTGTAGTCATTTAACCTCATGAATTATGTTTTATTTTTATGCGAAGGAATTCAGAATTTAGGCAGGAAGTAAGTGTGTCTTATTATTATAGTGAATTTGAGATTGAGATATTGGTCAGGGAAAATCTACTTTAACTAACAATAAGTGTTGTAGTATTTTGATGTGTGTGTGGTATCTTTGGAAACTTAGAACATAATTCTGTGGTATTTGAGTAACTAGTCATTTTTGTGAAAATTAGTTTGTCATATTTTGGTTATAATTACACAGCTCTAGAGCAGAATGATGTCTTAAAATGGAGAATCATAACTTTTAAGTTATTATTCAAAAACATGATTTGTGATGATCTGCCTAACTTTGAATTTTAATTTAAAAAATATTGGAAAAATTATGATCTCCTTTACCCAAATACCTCAGAATTCATAAAGCATTTGAATCTTGTATCTAGTTCACCTAAGATTCAATTGTAAATGCCACAAACATAGTTAAAATGAGGGAGGAGACCAGCAGTCGGGCAGCACATGTTGGAAGTATCAGAACTGCAACAGGATGGAGGTTGAACAATAGGATATTTACAATATGTAATGTAGCCTTGCCTGGGAGACTGTGAAGATGAAAGGTAATACTGAAGTAGGGCTTTAAAGGAAGAATAAGCAGGGGAGGTAAAGGGATATTTAAGAATGCATTTCTGAATTTTGCCAAATAGATAATCAAGTTTTTTACATACCTGTTAACAATTTCAAAGTGTGAAAACAGCCCTAACTAAATTATTTAGTTTTTGGGGTAGGAGAGGGACAGAGTAATAGTTTATCCATGTAAATGGTTTATAATACATGTGAAAAAAATATGTATTAAATCCAACTGGAAAATAAAAAGTTTTGAAGTAACAGTTTTGTTATAGCGTTCATTAATAAAATTAAAGGTTAAAAAAAAATCATTTATTAGTCTAAGTTTAAATGCAAAAGTAAACTTTAACTTTCATCGATAATAGTTAACTGTTTCAATAGACCCCTGTAATATACTTTTACATGACTAATCAGAAATTAACTACAGTTATTTTTAAAACTATTTTTATTTATTTTTTAATTAGAATATTGTGTTATATATCTACTAATAGAGAGAAGTTATAGGGCTTACAAGGATACCAGGGAGAAAAGGGTAACCAAGGCCAAAAAGGTGAACCAGCGGTCCCGATTATAGTGACTGTAAAAGGTCAAGCCGGCTTAAGAGGTGAAAAGGGTGATACTGGATTTCCTGGACAGCAGGGTGAAAAGGGTGACAGAGGCCCTCCTGGACCTTTTGGATTTCCAGGTCTCAAGGGTGACAAGGTTTGAAAATTATGTAATAGTGTTACTAACTTATGAAACTACATTAATTCTTGTTCTGAATTCAGTGTCATGATTATAAATTTTAAGTCACAACACCAATATTATTTGTTCACTCAAAAAATGCACAAGAGTACACATATGAAAATTCAAAATCTAATCGACTTCTTAACATTAAAAGTGCCATGATGGGTCAAATGACCCTTTTTGGAATTTTTGGCACAAATTCATGGAAACAACTTTCCTTACATTACTGTTTATCTTCACCACTTTTGTTAATAAATGTAACAAAAGTGTTTTTTAAATATCCCCTCCTCTCTTCTTCTTCTTGTTTTGTATAGGCCAGCAAAGGACCACAATATTAAACTATTTCGTTTGGGTCAGGCTTTGATCCTCTGACTCTGTAGTTCCTTCCTCTTCTGTGTCCATTGTGCTCCTGTCTTCTTTCTTGGTGGTTTGTCCTAAAACCTTATTTCTTCTAGAATACTCTTGAGAGATGTCTGGTCTTTCAAGTCATTCTCCTTTCCCCCCAAGTTCCTGCAGGTCTTTGCCTGTTTCTGACAACCCTAGTGATTTGGTCTTCCTTCTTTTCCAGTAACTGAGGAGCTGATTTTCTAACTAGGAAGGTTGCATTTTGAAGATGTGCCCATTATATGCTAGACGTCTCTTCCTAATTATATCCGTGATTTTTTTCATAGTAAGTGTAGAGCTCTTGGTTAGGTTGCCTTTTGTATTCGTTCCCTTCCGGTCCTCATATCTTCCTCTCTTGGATTTCAAGTTTGTCTTTCAGTTGAATACTAAACATTGTGAAGCATATGAAAGCTTCAGGACAGATGACGGTTAGATAATGCTTCATTGTAGTGTTACCCTCTCCTGTAACACTTTCTTCTTCTTATTATTATCATTATTATTATTATTATTATTATTATTACAATTTCTTATTATAGGTGTTCCTAGTCAAGTGATATGCATTTCTAGCTTGTTAGATCAAGTTGATAATACTACTTCAGAAAGATTGGGTTTCAGCCTACATAAACCTGTGGGTTTTCTTGATCTCTCCCTGGTTCAAATGCAGTGAACAAGGAGACTCACTGATGTTCATGATGTACTGTGTTTTCAAGTTACACATGCAATCCTACCTTAGCTGCTTGTTGCTTCAGAACATTGAGCTGTTTCACCAATGATAAAAGTGCCAAGTTGTCAGCAAATGCCAGGTAATCGATATTGAGTCCATTGTTCTTGTATCCCATAGTGACTCCACTTGGAATTCCACAAAATTTAAGTCCACAAAAATGACAACATATTTCTTACCAGCCATTTTTGTTTGCTGTATCACTGATTTCAGATTAAGTATCTGTTCTGTAAAAGAGTGTCCTTTTCTAAACCCTGTCTGATATTCTCCTAGTTGTAGGTCTGGTCTCTCTTATTATTGTTTTTTACCGAGAAATTGTGGTAGAAATATGTACACATTAAATATTTGTAGTTTTAGTGTTCAATGTATTACGAATTTTGAAATCTTTTTAAAATGACCATCATGACAATTGAACATTCTCATGGAATGCAATGAATATAGCAAGCAGAGACTGAATAATACCCTGGAAAATCAAAACATTGCAATTGTTGAAATATACAACACCTTACTACAATGAAATTATGAAATATTTCATTTTTAGAAACATATATTTTTAGAGATGAAAATGGTACCTCTAACCTAATGCAGTGGTACACAGCACCATAAAATATGGAAATAAATAAACACAAACTATATCTAAATTTTCTGTAAATAGTTAAAATTATTTTAGTTGTATATAAGTACTAGCTGAAAGTACCCTGCTCTGCTACGGTTTAATATCATTAGGATTTAGGACAACTTAAATTGGTAAAAGTTAAGCTTAACGTTGATAATTATTATTACTGAAATAAACCTAAAGAATTCCATTCTTTGAATAATTTCAATAAGTAAATTTGACAATTTGCAAAAGTTAATTTTATATTATTTTAACAGTCCTCCAGTGAAGCTTCGAGGCAGCACCACCATCTTACCCAGCTCTGATACCAGACTATCAGCTTTTCTTATGGCATACTTTAAGTGAATATAGTCTCAACTTCTCAACTTTTTTTATTTTTTTGAATAAAGTTTAGTCTTTCTGTTTCTATTTTTGTGTACATATAAAGCATAAATTGGTTGAGGAGATTATGAAATTAAAGTTAATAAGGTTCTTCACCTCCTCGCTCCATCAACATTTAGGCGTAAAAATCAGCTGCAGATACAGTTTTCTTAATTGGTGTATGATGTTAATACTGTACCCATCTTCTCCATGACAGAACATGAAACGATACTGAAGAGAATCATACACTTGATAGAACTCACTGATTCTTATCAGTTTTTTGTCCCTGCTATGGTGAACAATGTCTCACTTTTCAAACTCCTGGCCAATAATTAAGACAGCAACTTTGTTAGTGGTAGGTGTTAAAGTGTTGGGCTAACGGCTCTACCGTTACTAGATCGAGCAGATGCATCAAACACAATCCTAAGTTTTGTGGACGTGCTGTCTTTCAAATCCGCATGGTGCGGGAGATAGCATTTCCCTGTCCCCTTTGCACATGCTATATAACCTTTTTCCAAATACTCCTGCATCACCTTGGAATATCCAAGCTGCAGTGTGGGATCATTCTCAAATTTCTTTTCCAAATTTTTGAATCGATTGAGTGCTCCAAATTTGGAATCACTCAATTCGGGTGGATTTCCTTTGAACGGAAGTTTCACTGTAAAGTGACCATATTTGTCTCGGGAGTGAGTAGCCACAAAATGCTCCTCACAATGAACATCCTGCGGATCTAACCTCGAAACTTTCGTGACGTTTTCCACCTCCCAAAATTTAATCATCACTCGTGTGAGCTCTTCACATTATGAACAGGGCAGTGCTATGGAGGACAGTGCTGGGTAACTAGCTGAATCACCTTTTAAAGAGCCCATTAAGATCCAACCGAAAATGGTATCAAGTGCATTAGGAACTCCTTCTTCAAGTTTTATAGTACCCCCGCGTAAAATATCAGCAAGTAAATCTGCCCCTAACAGGAAATCAACCGGTCCCGATTGTTGAAAATAAGTGTCTAGGTCTAGAGCATGAAATCTTTGAATAATCCTGCTAGGAACAGGACTTGTGGGCATGTCTCCAAAAATTCGCTTAATCACAATCGCCGTAATATTTAGCTCGGGGAGTGACCTACTTTGAGGCGCTATGACACAGGGTGCTTTGAATTTTACATTAGAGATGGTTTGGTTCCCAAAACCGACTAGTCTATGTTTACTGCGCGCGAGTGGTAAATTTAACCTGTAGACACATTCTTCCGTTATGAAGGAGCGTTGCGAACCACTATCTATTAGGATCCGTAAACTATGCCATTGACCTTGATGATCCCAAATCCTAGCAACCGCGGTGCTAAGCCAAACGTCCGTCTGACCTGCGGCAGACACGGATAGTATCGCACCTTTCGAGGGAGGGGAATCAGCTTGACTGGTGGGTGGACTAGTACGAGCTGGAGTAGGTGGGCGTATTGAATCGGATTTTTGAGGGAAAAAATGTAAAAGAGAATGATGCCTTCTATTACAATGCCGGCAAGATGTTTTAGATTGACACTGATTCAATAAATGCCCCGAAGCCAAGCAATTTAAGCAACGATTTAATTTTTTGATGTGGTCGCAACGTTGTTGTGGGGTGAGATGAGATTTTCAAAAACTGAGCAGTCATAAATATGGTGTGATTTCTTACAAATTGAACAATTTGTAGAGTGAACCTTTGAGTTAGAGGTCATTAAAACATGTTTTGAGGACTTAGTGTACCCAAAATTTTTATGAAAGTTTTCCGTAGCGGTACTCGATAGAAGGGCCTCGGATTGTAATTTGACCGATCTAAGTTGAATAAAATCTACAAACTCCTTCCAAGTCGGAACTTCAGATTTTGAAGCATGTTCCATTTCGAAACACTCGTGGGTTTTGCTATCTAATAATCTGAGACCTAAAGTGCTTAAAATAAATCCCGAGAGGTCCACCATCTCGAGTTTTAAGAGAGCAGAAGCGCTCTCTAGTACCACTGCTGAGAAGTGCTCCAGCTGGGATAAATCGCTTTTGGTTATCGGTTTAAAGTTTAAAATTTTGGTTAAATGAAACGTTGCTTGAATACGTTCACTGTCGTATTTTTTGGTGAGTGCTTCTCATGCTTGTTTATAACCCGCTGGGGACATTGAAATAAACGAAATTGTTTGTAATGCAGAACCTTTTAACGATATTTTTAAATAATGAAATTTTTGAATTCCATCAAGGTCACCCCTATCATGGACTAAGGACCTGAAAGTTTCTTTAAAATTTTGCCAACTGGCGATATCTCCCGAAAATGTAGGGATACTAATTGTAGGCAAGCGTGAGTTTGAAGCCGTGTCAATTGGTGAAGTTTTATTTACATCTGAGGTACTCTTATCGGAATCGAAAATTTTCCCATAAGAGAAAGCCTCATAATAAGAGGAACGCATATCATTTTTTAACGTATTAAATTTATCACAAGATACTTCTAATTTTTTAGCTAACGATTTAGCTTCATAAAAAACCAGCAAAAAAAAATTTCATATGTAGAGTCAATACGGGAGAGGCGGTCTAAAAATAAAGATTCTCTAGAAGAATCGGTGCGAACACTAAACCCGATTGAAGCAGTATTTTGAATATCATCGGCTAGATCAGCCATTTGTTCTTCTAAATCCTCTAACTTACTTAATTGTTCTTCGGTTGAACTTTGACTCTTAGGTGGCATCTTTCTAAATAAGGATAACGAACAGGAATAATAAAAAAATGGAGGACCAATTAACGAAAAAATTAATTTTTTTTTTTTTTTAAATATTCAGACTGTACCAAAAGATGTAATTAATTACTTGTTAAAAAAATCCGTCTCGGGGTCGAACAAAAGATATAATTAATTACTCGGTAATAAAAAAAAATATCCGGCTCAGGCAGGACCAAAAGATGTTGGGGAGGGGGGCTTTTCACTTTTGGAAAAAAAAACAGTTCCCAACCCCAATGAATGCTGGTAATAAATTATCTTAGAAAAATGCCCAAACATTAATTTTAAAGATTGGGATACCTGTAAGAATTAATGACATTAAAAAACATTTAAAAAAAAAAACAAAGAAAATTGAAACTATAAATGAACACCAAAAAATAAAAATATTATATTTCTTAAATGAGTGAGTTTATAAATACATATATACATAAAAATTTTGTGGTGAGAAATTTAAGTGTAAAACCAGAAATAAACAAAATAAAAAAAAGTTTCTCCTAATAATAAAAAAAAACAATCCCATATAGTGATTACAAAAATAAACCAAATTAAAATATATACAAAAAATTTAAATGTCTTTTTTTTTTTTTATTGGTTCAAGTTATGTGAGTGTTACCATACTTGAGGGTGGTCCCTGGTGAAATCTTCAATCCATACGGTGAGTTGCTTCATCATTCCATGGGCAGGGGTGAATAAAAAACCAGCCTGGCGGTGAGTCTCGAAGATGAATATTGGTGAGATTGGTGTGTAACTGCTTCTTCCAGGGAGGTCTGGCCCAGACTGACCGTTGAGTCTCTTATCTCCCGAGGCGTACGTAAATACGTAACTTGAACCATAAACACATAACTTGAACCATAAACACTATGTTTACACTACATATTGTTTATTATAAATTAAATGAGGTTTCTTCACTATAGGAGATGAGAATAATTTAAAAAGAAAATAAGATAGTAAATTATCGGGCTTTAACAGTAGGAGTATTGTAACGTTCTCAGTGAGCATTTAAAGGCTTTTTGTCAGCACTGATCACTACCTAGAAATCTTGTAGATCTTTGGGAACAGACTCAATAGCAGCTCTGAAGTCCTTGATATACTCTTTATGTTCTTAAATAATTTTCTGGAGTTGGCCTATGAATGGCTGGCATCTTTCCATTTTACAGCATAACACCAATTTCAAGTAGACCGTTGTCCAATATTGACTGTTTTGTCTTTTGCATATTCAGTTTTTAGGTCATACTGGCTGTAACATTTTCATTGAACATCTTTCGTGTTTTGTTACAGCTACACGGTTAACATGAGGATTATTTCCTGAGTACTTTTTTGAAAACTTTCTATGGATTTCAGGATGGGTTTTCTTATACTTCTGTACAGCCCCTCAAAGTATATTTGGGTGATTCTCAGAATATGTGTGTACAGCATATCTTTTAACTTCGGGTTGGGTCTCTTTATGTTTGTTAATCACTTTTCTGCTAATTTCAGGATGATTTGTCATGTATTTCTTAACAGCTTCCCTGTTGACCTCTACATGGGCTTTAATATATTTTGCAGCCGAGTTCCTTAGTTATTAGTTGCGAACTAAATATGTGAATCATTTCCTACGTTGTTTACTTTTAGATTGATGAGTTTACTTCAATGTTGCAATAGACTCATCTGAACTGAGAAAAAGATATATTCTAGTCTCAAGGAATGAGATTCAGAAAGGCTAGGTACAACTTGTCCGATTCATGAAATACTACTTGAGCCTGGTTGAGAAAAGCAGATTTGAAGAGGGCCAATTATAGTTCAGAACAATTATTTTGTGACCGGAAAGTTGACGGAAGAGTAGTTGGGAGACGAAGCTGCTGGTGAAGCAAGGTTGGTGGTTTGCTCGTAAGGAATATGTACATCGAACTGGCCTTCCATGTCATCAACGGAGAACATAAGTCTTTTTTAACCTCCTCTCTAACATAAGTCTTTTAATATGTTCTTGTCACGAAACAACTCAAACTTGTAAGGGTACACCTCTGCAGCTACCATGAGTTCACAGAAAGTACCATATTATAAAGTTTCGATATCGATCCTAGTTTTGTTTGTTTACAACTATAAGGAACTTAATTTGTGCTCAAAGTGTGTGGCTTAAGCATCTAACCTATTTTTTAGCTTATCTTATCTCCATATACCATATGACAATTAATCTATTATTATTCACCCAACAAAAATTGTAATCGCATTTTTCGCGAATTAGTCGCGATCCAGGCCGATTTTTTTAAATTCCTTTCTTAGCCAGCACCAACGGCCCTAAAGGAAGCTACATATCGAATTTCATTCCAATCCGTTCCGTGGTTTCTGAGATCTCGTGTTAAATGAGTGAGTGGTATTTGACAAATATATTGTAGATAAATTATACAAACTTTTTTTCATTTAAAGATAATATGTTTGAAAACTTTTGCTTAATGATAATTTTTAATTTTTGTAATTTTATGTATAGTTTGTAAATGATTGTTTTTGAAAGAAGATCAAAGATAAAATAAAATATATATGATAGAGAAAGTACTTCAAAAAAAGGGGCCCCCTTAATCCTCTAATAGCTTAATCCTCCTGACCGTCTATGCTCTTATGTTCTTCATTTTTTCCCTTACCTACCTACCTACCTGCATGGCACAACAACCCTTGAATGGGTTGTGGCCTCCTCCAACATTTTATGCCAGTCATCTCTATTTCTTGCCGTCTCTCTCCTGTCTCTCACTCCAACTAGTGAACTTGCATCATCACATGCACCATCCTACCATCTCAGTCTGGGTCTGCTGACTTGGCGCTTAGCATGGATCTGCTCATCCAATAGCTTCTTTGGTATCTCCTCTTTGCTCATCCTCGTGGCATGATAAGCCCATCTGAGTCTGCCTATCTTTATTAGCCGGACTACATCGGTTTCATTGAAGAGTTCGTCTAGTTACAATCCTTCTTTTAATTTCTGGTGCATGTTATTGTGACGATCTACCTGGCTTCCTAGATATGCAAAACTTTTCACACCCCTAAATGTGTACCCCGCTACAGTAATGTCATTAGCTCCAGGATCTGTACGCATATACTTTGTTTTGCCCTTGTTGATCTTGAGCCCCATCTTACGGGTAGCTCTTTCTAGCCTCATGAAGGACTCCTTAATTGAGCTTAAAGATCACCCTAACAGATCTATGTCATCTGCATAGGCAAGAATCTGCACACTTTTGCATATTGCCTCCGATCTGAATGCCCGAGCTGTGGATCGCTTTGTCCAAAGCAAGGTTGATATGGAGGTAGGCCAAACTGTCTCCCTGATGGACTCCCCTTTCTGTATGAAACTGGACAGATAGTTCACTTTGTACTCATACTACACACTGTACATTTTCTATTGTCATTCTTATCAGACGTACCAGCTTAGAGGGCACCTCCATTGCTATTAGTGCATTATAAAGGGCAGGCCTAAGAACACTGTTGTACACTGATTCAAAATCGATAAAAAGATGATGCGTTATGATGTTGTATTCCCTAGTTCTTTCCAGCATTACATGGAGGAAAAAAACCTGGTCAGTCATAGACTTATTTTTCCTGAATCCTGCTTGGTAAACTGCCAATATGCTTTCTGCCTAAGGAACTAGCATCTGATACAGAATATTAGAGACAATTTTTTAAATGGATGGAAGTAGGGATATGCCTATATAATTACTGCATTCTAGTAATTAGTAGGTGTTGCCTTTTTTGAAGATAGGGCAGATCACTGTCATATTACAATCCTGGGGCATGCTTTCTTCCACCCCACTGTGAGAATCATATCTCTCTACACCTTAAGAAATTCATTACCTCCATATTTGAAAAGTTCAGCTGGCAAGTTATCATGTCCTGGGGCTTTATTATTTTTTAGCCATTCTATTGCCATCATGATATTGTCTTCATCTGGTGGTTCCATTTCACTTGAATCGTTCAGTTAGTCATCGTTATTTGTCCGGTGTGCATTTTCAGACTCTATATTAAGCAGGTTACTGAAGTGATTCTGTGTACGCTTCACAATGTCTTTAGTATCCGAGAGCAGAGTGCCATCAGTGTCTGCACATATTGACTATTGGCTAGAAAGGTATATGCCCCTCGTTTAACTTTCTATAGAACTTTATGTGTTCACTCAGATCTCTGTGCTCTTCAAGATCCATAAATAAAAGATATCCTTGTGCGAATTCTGGCTATCATAAGCTAGTGTTCTGAGTCGGTATTAGCACCCCTATATGAACGAACATCCCGTAGCCCTGATATATTTCAAGTACTCATTAGTATGAGGTCTGTTTGATTTGCAGTTATGCCATCATTAGATTTCCATGTTGCCATATGAATTCTCTTGTGCCGAAACAGAGTACTTCCTGCCACTAGCCCTTTTGAAACCGCTAAATTAATCAGTCTTTGTCCATTTTCATTTGTGTCATTATGAATGCTATGGGGTCCAATTGTATGTCAAAAGAAGTTCTCTTTCTCCTTACCTGTATGATTTTAAATTATTTAAATTAAATTAACAATTAATGTTTATTCATAGTAAACAAAGTTAAGAAAAAATAGGAATTTCAAACATCACTTTTTTTCATTTAAAACAATATTATTCCTAAATGGTAGATCCTAGTGACTAATGTTATATAACAAAAAATATTTTCCATTTAATTTCTGATAAGGAAACTGTCATAACATTTTCGATCCAAGCAACACTAACAGCATGTTAAAAAAACCCTTCACTTAAAAATAGTGGTTTTAAATGTGACTTTTTCATCCAAACCTAAATGGTAGTTCTTGGCAAATAATATTATGAAACATAAAATATTTTCCTCTAAATTTCTGATTAGGAAACTGTCTTTAAATTTTCAAACAGAGCTAGAGTGTGTCAAACTACATGTAACACTCTCGTGTTCCCTAAAATTGTATTACTTTTGACCAACTAGATCACGGATGAAACATGTACCATGTTAAAACAAACTATTATTGTTGTTTAGTTGGTATATGAAATTTGTGAGGGACAATTTATGATCTAATTATGTTTATATAAAATAAATAGAAAAACTATATTTGCATTGTACAAAAAAGAATCCAGTGTACTGTTTTTATTGTTTAATTTATGCTTATGTTTATGAAATTAAATACCTAATATTTAAACATTTATTAAATACTTTTATTAATTTAAAAACAATAGTTCAGCAATGAGTATAAACATTTTTTAATTTATTAATAATTTTAACCCCTTTTTTTTTTATTAAACTAGTTGATCAAAATTTTTAAAAATATAATTACTATAACACTGCCTGTTTTTATAAAGGTTGAATAATAAGAAATATCACTTTTAACCCTCCAAAGCCTAGTGTGATGGTTAATGTTACGATAGAAAGTATCCTAGTGTTACCATCCCCTTTTCTATTTTTCTATTCTTGAGAGTTAAATACCATTGAGTATACCTACTAGGATTTCATAGTCAGTTTAGTGGAAACAGTGAGTTCAAACAGTTTGTATTTGTATTCCTATTGAAGGTTGAAAATTGGCCTGCAATGAATTTTGACCTCGATGCATGGTAAGTCATTTTATGTGTTTGTATATTGTTGTGATATATTAAACTGAAAATTGTGAGGATATTGCTGGGGTTTACAGCAGGTAGGATGCCCCTGACCTTAAAGTAAGTAAAAAAAGTGTGTGGGTTTTCTCATTAATGGACTGTGGAAAGTAAATTTAGTAAAGGTAAAATTAATTATGTTATTTTGTATGTTAAAATAATAATTGAGTGGTTTAGATGCAAAGGGGTACAAGTGACAAATTTTGAAAAAATGGAATAAGTGCATATTGTGAAGCTTAAAGTTACAAATAATTCTGTGGCAAAGAGATACAAGTGAATATCCCGTTAGGTGATGCCATCTATAGAGAAGAAATCTAACTACTTACCGACAATCCTGAAAGAGTTTGTGGTAAACGGATACTTTGATTGGCTTTTACTCTACAATGAGGTTTTGTTACTTGTACCCCTTTGCATCTAAACCACTCAATTACAATCATATACAAAACAAGTTTTTAATAATTCCAGTCATAATTTCCATTTCCATAATATTGACAGAACCCGATGACCTAAAAGATAATAATTATTGATTTATTTTAATTAACAATACATGAATGAGGAATATCATAGCAATATATACATTTAAATTTTTAATTTTTCATGTTTTGGTTTCATTTGGCTTTAAAGTTAAAGCACGCAAAATCTTAAGACTTGAAAAAAATATTTAGCTTCATATTTTCGATCTTAACTTGGTGTGACAAATATGTCACACTCGGATTTAGAACTACCTTTTTTAAATGTTTGTAATTTTTATTACTTTATAATTTTATGATTACAAATTTTTCCAAAATCTATGATATAATTTTTCCTAAATCATGTAGTAATTGATATTTTTCAAAGAACGGTAGTTTTAATACTTGTTTTTTTTTTCTATCTAATAAATAAACTAAATAATTGTAAAACAATAGAGGTTGTCAGTTACTCAGTATTTTCCAGACCTCTGCTGTTTCAATCGCTCATAGCAAAATTGTAGTTTTTTTTTTTTTTTTTTTTTTCTTTGTAAATAAAGTAATATATTGTTGTTTTTCAATGATGTTATTTTCCGAATATCTGTAAATGATAAACCATTTGATGTAGGAATTTCAACTGAATCCTTGTTAACCACCTTTAAAAAATAAAATCACCATTATGGTTCATTTTCACTGGGATATATATTATTAAATTACCATTTATCAAATGCTTATTTTTACTTAGAACTTTAATTTTTTTTTTTTTTATAGGAAAAAATTTTCATTTGTGGGAGGTCTCACACTTGAATAGGCCTCTCCCTATCCTAGAAGGAAATAAAGATGCTGCACAACCTGGTGACGGTGATGTTTAAGAAGTTGCTGGCATTTTTATTGCTCCACAAGAACCAAATATTCTGACAGATGAGGACCAAGGCAATGAAGGCCTGGGAGGACTCATTGATAAACTAACTGCTAGAAAATCAACTTATGATGCAGAAATTATTCCAAGGAATAATACCCACCTTGAGGAAACTTTTAAAGTGTCTGAATAAGTAAAAAGTAGAAAAAAAGACATGGATTGAAGATGATTTAAAAAATATTCCATATAATTTCACTATGGAATCTTATGAACAATTCAAAGATATGACTTGTAGAATGCTATGAAATGTTGTTGACAGATGAGATTTTTACATTTCTCAGAGATAAGTCGAATAAATATGCCTAATTCAAAAATATACCTGACCCCCAGCCCGCAGATTAGCACTGATGAAATAAAAGCCTTCATAGGCTCTATTGAGTGGAAAAGTGAAATTACCAGGGAAGAGGTTTTATTGGGAAACGAAGCAAGATGTGAGTAATGTCTTACTTTCAAATTGCTTTAGAAGAGATTTCTTCGTACAAATCATGAAATTCGTCCATGCTGCGAAAAACAGAAAACTAGACTTGAAAGACAAAATAAACAAGTTACGCCCATTTATGGAAATGTTGAAACTATATTTTTATATATTTTTCAAATATTTCATCTCAAGTGAGTCGTGATGAAATATCATATTCAATGAAGTCTCTTGATTTTGACGAATCAACTGTGAAATATTTTGGCTCCATGGATGTAAGCAGTTTATCTGCAGGAAGCCAATACCTTGGATTACCTGAAAAAGTACTTCCAGAAAAGAAATAGTTTTTAAAAGATCACTTTAGAAAGGGTCCTTGGACAGTGATTTGTTTTTTTTAGAATGTTCTCAAGCAATAGACTGCAATGTCTATTTTAAAGTGCAATAAATTTATGAATTGTATTTACTTGATGATTGTAATAAATTTAAGTATATGTAAAATGTTTAAATCAACCCTTGTAACGTTTCAATACATATTGGTAGAACCCAAAGGTAAATAAAATATAAATAACTGTTTTAGAAATAATTAGTAAAGAAAAGTTATAACAATACATTAATAGCTTCTCATTCTTTAATCGACTAAATTAGTAGTTCAATAAATGTTTAAAATCGTCTTATTAAATATTTTATGTTCAACTTCTGACCAGGTAGTGTTTTGAACGTTAATAACTCAAATTAAGTGTGTTAAAAATGTTTTCTTCTTATTTGATGAAATTCTATGATTGATTTCTAGGGTCTTATATTAAGTAAGGGCACTATAGGTGCAGTTGGAGTAGTGCTCATATGTTACTGATAATCATAAGGCTGGTTAATCTCTGGATCCTTCCCATCTTACTTTTGAAACCACCCTTACCTACCCTGTATCATCATACTATTGATGCATATCAAGTTGTGGGTCTGGGAACAATAGTGTATGACCAATACCCTGGACTGTAGTCCTCAAGATTTCCCTACAGCCCTCTAACTGGCATAGGGATTTCAACTCCTTGGAGGACACACTATCTCTACATATAGAGTCTATCTATACATCCATTCCATTTGAGTTTGTTATCCAGGATCACTCTGAGATCCTTAACTTTTGGGCTTATTTTAACCTTTATGCCTTTCAAACTAGGTGGCCTTCCATTTATTTGCTAAGACACTTAAATCACCCTTCCCTGGTTCAGATGTCCTCACCCCAATCTGTCAGGACAGTAACCTTGCAAGCTTGCTCAGAATCATATTGGACTTGATAACAAAGTCCAATCTTGGCTGTATGGTGTATTGCTGGTCAGAGTCAACTTAGTTGTTTATAATAAATTTTGGAAAAGTAAGAGTAGTACACCTCATCTGTTGTAGTATTTGATAAGGAGTAATTCATTTTCAAAGAAATAACTTTTAATATGCTTCAATTAAGGAATTTAAAGCTTTATTTAAAAAAAATTTAAGATAGTTGTGTTGTCATAGAAGAAAAAACTTTGAACATTTTTTGAATTTCATGATATAAGACTTGTACCAATTAAAATTATTACAACATGTGATTATTCATTTATGCTTGTCTTCTGAAAAACAATGTCAATTTTTTATATTTTGTAATTATTATATGACACAACTATTGTTCTATTTTTCATTTTATTAAATATGTAGGAATTTAATTAGAACAATTTTAATTTTCTAGAAGATATGCTGCTTTACTTATGAATAGTAAATTTCCTTATACTCTTTCCAATATAAAATTTATTCCAGAATGTTTTGCTGTTCCTTTGAATCATTGAAAATCAAAGAAATTTAATGTTTGTAATTCAGTACATTATTAAGATAAATTTCCTAAAATACTTTTCCAGATGAAATATTGTATTAGGAAAAATATTAATTATGAAATGTTATTTAGGGAAACCAAGGGTTCCCTGGTTCTGACGGAATTGATGGTCAGCCTGGAATTCCAGGGCAGAAAGGAGATAAGGGTTTTAGTATTAGAGGAGAGCCAGGATTCCCAGGTGATAGAGGAGAGCCAGGAATCCAAGGTGATAAAGGAGAAAAGGGTTCCAAAGGGGAAATAGGTGTGTAAGCATAGATATTGGCTTTCAAGTTCTTATTAATTATCCTAACCTCTTACAAACATAAATATTTCAATAGTTACAATTAACATATCAATTTGATGTCTCCTAATTTACTTCTGGTAACTGTTAGTCATTAATTTCTTCTTCTTTTTTTTAATTATAAAACTGTATGCTATTTTATTATTTTTTTATTACAAGTTAAGCTTATTTAAGTTTTAATTCATTTGTATAAATAGGACTATTCCACATTTTAACGCCCATGCTTATAATCTCTAAGTTTTTAAATTGGAATAACTTTCTTTATGAGAGTCTATGAACACTTATGCTATTATAATATAAAAATGCAATATTCATCATCACAATCTTTCAATGTTTTAATAGACTTTTCATATATATTATAGTTAGATATTGCAAGGTAATTTATGGAAATCAGTTATGACAAAACTGTGAAGCCTAGTGGGTAAGTTGGGTACTTCGAAGCACTTGTTCAAAGAAACCTACATTATAGTGAACGTATCAATAGTTATTTAATTTCTGTTCTGTCAGGGTTGACTGTGAGATACATTCAGCCTAAATTAAGTGGGACACTGACTCTTCAATTGCTTTGAGGGAAAAACCCTGGCAGTTGAGCTTGTTACCAGGCTAACTATTGTTGAACTATCATATTGAAATTTAACAAGTTCCCTGGCAAAGATACTCCACAGTTCCACATATATGCCATCAGCATCAACTGCTTTAGCCTAGAGTATGTCAGGAAAATAGTCCTCAATCAATTTAACTAATCATCAACGAATAATTAATGACCATGACCCTCAACACCTTGAATATAAAATTGAAACATTAAATTTTCACTTATTTTTACTGTTGAAAAATTCCATAAATAATAAAAATAAATCAAAATTTAGATGCTGATAGCAAAACCATTTAGGGAAAGGAGGATAAATCCTAAATAAGATCTCAAACCCTGTCCAATGATTCTCTTTCCATGGATTACTACTTAGATTTCATAGCATTATCCATCCTATCATCCTGATATATTGTATCATCCAACCTAGTCGCACCTTCTCACCTACAATGTCTCTTTATTAGTAAATTTCTCCTACTGTAACTAGTTTTATTTCTTTTTGTTGACAAACAAGGTCTGTCCCATAAATAATTGAACTGATACCATCATAAAGACTTTATTTTACAAGATTTTAGTTACATTAATCTTATCCCCTTCAAAAAAGTCCCCAATTATAGTGATACACTACATTGGATTGGAGCAGAAGAGAAAATGACCACTGGAATTATTAGTGGCCTACTTTCCCCCATCTAACTCAGAGTTGAGGCAAGACTAATCCATGTGACCAAGTCTGGTTCTATTTTGGTCCGCATGGAGGGAAGTATCATGAAGAGAAAATTATTCATTGGGAAATGTAGAAAGTAAATAGCTTAGAAGCCAAAATTACAGAGTAGAGAAAACTTAAAAAGGAAATTAGAGGAGTCCCAAGGTCCTGAATTGAATAAAATCTTAATGAGATTCTAAAAAAGAAAATCGAAGGTATAGGAGTAAAGGTACCTCAAACAAAACAAATAATTTTATTGTTCCTGTCTAGAATTGGAATTATGAAGACAAGGGTAATTAAAGCTGACACTGAAATAAAATAAACCCTACTCCGAGAAAAGATGATAGTTGGTGGATAGTTGACCTCGACTTTCAGAGACAGCTTGGATACCACAAGATGTCTGTAGTGCCAGGAATAAAAAACAGATAAGGACTAAGTGAGGACTGGCCTGGAGGGGTCTGGAGCCCATGGTATTTAAAGGGATTATCAGCGTAGGGAATAAGGTGATGCAAAAGGTAAGTTCTCAGAAAATCCCTCTGGTAAACATGATAAGAAGGCGTGAGATGCTGACTTGTAAGATAAGGATGTAGCTGCAGTACTGGAACTGGCAAACATGGATAAGGAATTCATAGAAGAGAGGTGTAAATAAGGATAATATAAGTAATAAGAGATAAGAGTGGTCTATGATAGGGTGGAAATGACAAAGTAGATGATCTAGCATCAATAGTTGCCTTGAGCTAGGGTTCCAGCAGAAGTGGAGGAGTTCGCTGATGTAGTAGGAGAGTGATGTGAGAAGAAAAGGATGATGCAGCAAACAAGACTCAAGCCATCCTCTTCTGAGCGAAAACTGCTTGGGCTCACCTTATCAATATTACAATCCAAGGAGAACGAATAAAATCAAGTGAGGTGGTCAGGAGTCATAGCGAGAAAAATTAATGTGACTCTTTATTGAGAGTACTTAGCAGATAAGGTGACCTAAATCATTAATGTTTGTGTTTAGGGAACAATCTAGGGTCTCAGATACCCAGTGAACATGACCGTCTGTAAAGAAGTAATGTTGGGTATTCTGAGGTATGTGTCTATCGATAGTAATCAGTTCTAATCAAGGTAAACGGAGTATATGGGCTCACTATACAATATTATTGAATGTATTGATATCATGTTTGGCAGGTAAAGCCTGGCTGGTATTCTAATTTAGGTAAATGCTAACCAACTTCAGTGAGTTGAAACCTGGAGATAATGTAGCTTCATAAGCTTTTATGAACCTTCTTAAAAAGAAAAAAAAAACACTTTGATGAAAGACTATGTTTTAATTAAAATCATATAATAAAAGACTTTCTTGTTAAACAAGATAGATCTTGTATTTATTGCTTAGTGGATCTTTCTCAATTGATCATTGACTCCTTAATATCTGATTTTGCAAGATTTTGATCTAGTGAGGTAATGTATCTCATCTTATTCTCTGGATTAGCTTCTTATCCCTTTTTCTTGGATTTTTTTTTTTTTTTAAGATTTCAAGTTTTAAGATTTATCCATCTAATGATGATTAAATAGTAACCCAAGGCAACATTTATCTATCACCTGATACATTCAGACATCAGTGAGAAAGCTATTTAAAGTAGTGTTTTCTTTTTTATTGCATCCTAGATCTCATCTCTTTGACATAACCCTTGGTCAACAATGTCAACACTATTCAAAACTAATAACATTCTTCATAAAAGTTACTGGATGTGCCAATTATTTCTTTTTTTCTAATCCTGTCTAATCTAATTTACAATCTTGTTTATATATATATATATATATATATATATATATATATATATATATATATATATATATATATATATATATATATATATATATATATAAGATATATTATTGAGGATTTTCAGAAATAACCACAAATTGTTTCTCTGAAAGTACAAAGTTTTATTTTAATTAACAACTATTACAATAATTTTCATTAGTTATGACAATTTAACTTTTATCTTACCTGAAAGTACAAAGAAACGACATTTAATGTTTATTAAAATTGGCTCCTCAATATATTTTCGTTATAATAAATTTCACAGAAATAACCTGCACATCATCTGTTCCTAGTTCAACGTCATGATGAATTAATTAATTAATAAATTAATGAAATGTCATTTGTACTTTCATTACATCTCCCCCCCTAAGAGAGAAAATTCTAAATAATATACCTATATAATGTACCTATAAGTTATCTAGTTCTTCTACTTCATCTTCTGATGTCACATGTTTTACAAATATTTATGATATTTTTTGTTAGGTTTTTAGCTGTATATATTGGACTTATTTTTTTCTGCAATTGTCTGATACCAATATGGCATAGATCTTCATGCACCATTTTTATAAGTTTTTTACTAAATTCTTCTGAGAGGATAATCTTTTCACCTTTCTTTATTTTTTTATAATAGATTTTATTTTTGTGTATTAGATTTTGTTTCTTTTCTTTTATTCTTTCATTTTTCTCTTGGTCTTCAACTATATCTTTTATTTGTATTGAATTAACTATTTTCAATAGTTCCTCTTTGTTATCTTCTGATTCTAATACCGGGTTGCGGCTTAAACAGTCAGCTTCTACATTTTCTTTACCAGGTATATATTTTACTGTAAAGTTATATTGAGATAGGTAATATGTAAGATCACCCAACTCTTTATCTGTCCTGGATTTAATATTCTTATTCTCTAAAGGTTTGTGGTCTGAGTAAATAGTGAATTGTTTTCCAATGAGCCAGTGTTGCCAATATTTAACAGCTTCTTTCATAGCAAGACATTCCAAATATATAGCCTTTTTCCTTTTTTGAGATTCGTTCAGTTTTTTTGAGAAATATGCCACCGGTTTGTCTTTACCGTCTGTTTTAATATTGCTCCGATACCCTCCAAAGATGCATCTGTAAAGATTTTTATTGGTATGTCTTTGTCAAATATTTCCAGCACAGGTTGAGAACATAAATATCTTTTTATTTGATTAAATGATTCTTCACACTTCTCTGACGACACAAACTTTTCGTTTTTTTTTTTTCTTTAATAAATTGTGTAATGGGTCTAAGATAATTGCGCTTCTTGGTATGTATTCATGGTAGAAGTTGATTTTTCCCAAAAATTGTCTGATATTTTTTTGTGTCTTAGGAGTTGGAAAATGTCTTATTGAGATCAAATTGTCTTTTAGAGGTCTTACTGAATTGCTCTGAATTACATGGCCGAGGTATTTTACAGAGTCTGAGGAAAAGGTACATTTCTGGAATTTCAATCTAAAGCCTTCTTTTATTATTGCCTCTAGTACATTTCTTATGTGTCTTATATGTTCCTCAAAGGTGGGCAAGATTCAAAATATCGTCAATAAAGTTTACGGAGTATCCTGTTAGGTTGTGCTTTCTTAGAATATTGCTTAAAATCCTCTGGAAAATTGCTGGTGATGTTTTCAAGCCAAAGGGGAGGCAGGTCACTGGAAGTGGCCATCTTGTGTGACAAATCCTGTTTTACTTCTATCTTCCACCCGTAGTGGTATTGCCCAAAATGCTGAGTTTATATCCAGTGTAGTAAAATACTTACAATTTCTAGTTTTAATAATCAAATCATCTATTAAGGGGAAAGGTTGAGCTTGTGGTACAACAATTTTGTTCAATTCTCTGAAATCAATACATAAGCGGGATTTTCTATTTTCACCTTTTTTAAATGCCATTGTTACTGGAGCAGCAAATGGACTGAAAGATTCTTCTATTAAATTATTCTTTAGTAACATGGATATTTGCTTTTCAATTTCTAATTTATCTTCTATTGTACATCTGTATGGTCTTTTACTACAATATCTATTTACTAATAAATCTATGTGAGCTTCATAATTTCTAACTGATCCTATATCATACTTGTCCTTAGCAAAAATTGTTTTATACTCCTTTATAATTTTTTCTATCTCAATTTTCTTTTCAATATCTAAATGGTCTGTCGTACTTACAAATTCCTCTGTTTCTGTGTGTTCATTGAAATTTACTGCAAATGTTTCCATATTCTGTTCTTCATTTCTGTTATCTTTAGACATCCTGTCTCTTTTCTTCGTTGTTTTCTTTTGTTCTATCTGCAAGTCCTCATTTTGAGTTAGTTTGAATTTCTTTATCATATCCAATCCGATTATAAAATCATCAAAATCTTCATTTTCTACAACATATATATCCACCTCTTTCTTCCAAATCAAATATTTTTATTTTTACTGTTATCAAGCCATCCGTCTTCTTTACACCATTAACCGTTTTCATATAAGCTATATTCACACTATCTTTTTTTTCTTTTACTTTAATCAGTCTTGAATTTATTAAAGAGATCTATGAGCCAGAATCATAAATGCCAGTCACTTCTAGTTTATTTTCTAATAAAAGCTGGATTTTGATTAATGGTGTACTTACTCGTTTTTTTTTTTTTTATCTACTTCAATAATGGAGTTATTATTTACATTTCTGGCTTTGAAAACCTTTTCAGATTCAATTTTATTTTTCTTGAACCAACATGACTCCTCTGGGTGATATCTAATTCCTTTGTCTAAAGATTCACAAGTCTTACATGGCTTTTTCTCATTAATTTTATTGTTATGAAGAAATGTACCACTCTTTGCTATAGTTGAGTTTTTTCTTGTACATCAGACCTTCATATTTTCTTATCTCGTTAAACAAACCAGTAGTGTCGCTGAGTTCGTTCCTATTTAACTTAGTTAAAATAAACCCAGGTAAGCCTGTTGCGATAAGATCAATGATTGTTTTAGAGTCTATCGATTTGTTTATATCTAGTATAAGCCGTTCTTTTTTTATAACATAATAAATTAACAGTCCTTTATACTTGAATGCAAAATCATATTTGACCATGTCCCATCCTTGGTTTTTAAAAGTTTCCAAAAATTTGTCTTTCCATTTATTCCATTCAGAATTTACTGTCAGTTTTATGACCATGGAGCTATACCAATCTAAACAAGATTTTTCCAAAAACAACCTCAATATTTCTATTTTTGTTTCATCTTTAGTAATATTAAAGCGCTCACACTCTTTTTCAAAATTCTCTATCCATTGCATTGCATTAGTATACTTGCTTGTGAATTTTTCAATAATAAATTTCTCTGAAACATTTTTAAGGTTATGTTGATTTTCTCTCTTGGTCGTAGTTTCTATTAATTTTTCCAAGATATGTTCCAAATTGTCATCTTTGTCTCTTGGTTGTTTTGTGTCTATTTCTTCCAAGTATTGATCCAAAAATTGCATATTACCTTCCTCATCAATGTATGTTTTCTTTTGATTTTCATCCAATTTTATCCATATTTTTCTACTTTGATGCCTTTTCTTTATGCTATTTTTTATTTTGAGAAAGTGTTCATTTTGGTAATATATGTATAATGACTCACCGGCTTCAGCTCATCAGGTAAAACATAACATTTTCCTTCTTCTGTAAATATTGAAGTTATGGCTAACACATTAGATTTGCCATCATTTGAGGCCATCATCATAAACTCAAATTGTAACCGGTCCATCTTCTTTTAGTTAACGAAAATGTCGTTTTATAAGATATATTATTGAGGATTTTCAGAAATAACCACAAATTGTTTCTCTGAAAATACAAAGTTTTATTTTAATTAACAACTATTACAATAATTTTCATTAATTATGACAATTTAACTTTTATCTTACCTGAAAGTACAAAGAAACGACATTTAATGTTTATTAATATTGGCTCCTCAATATATTTTTGTTATAATAAATTTCACAGAAATAACCTGCACATCATCTGTTCCTAGTTCAATGTCATGATGAATTAATTAATTAATAAATTAATGAAATGTCATTTGTACTTTCATTACATATATATATACACTGAGTTTCAAAAAAAGTGGCATACCCAGAAAATATTTATTTTTAGATATTTAACTATCAACAATGAGAACAAATTTTGCATAACAATGTAGGTATACATACATAAGGCTTTTTATGTATTCATTGTACAAAAGACTATTTTACTGCTTTAGGGTTATTAAGTTTTTCATTATCCTCTAAAATGAATTAATTTAATTTTTTATACTTTCATTAGTTGGGTAGTAATTTGTTATTGTTTGTTTTTATGCAATTTTTACCACTGCTTATTTTATTACTACACTTTTGAACTTAAAAAAATGCAAATTATAGTGGAAGAAGCTGCCAAGGCAATACCAATTGTTGAAGATGTCCGTGATGTCTACTATGCAGCTCATTTTATTGGTGAACCAGAAACTGCAGTCCGCAGAGCAATGAGCAATGAAAAGGTACAGGAAGATTAATTCATACTCCAGATGTTATGGATTGTGATTACTAAGGGCAACATTGCCTCTGAGAACTTCACTTTATTGCAGTACAGCTGACTCAGCGGCTCAGGTGTGTTCGTGTGTAAGAGGTATATCCACAAACTATGAGGGGATGGTTAATAGATTCTGGTTTAAAAGCCATAAGATGCCCCATCTAATTCTACAGCATCGAAAACGTCATTTGGAATTCTCCAAGATTCAAGCATTCTGCTAAGGACAGCTAGAGGATGTTCCTATTTTCAGATTTTGTATAAGCTCACGAGATGGATGTTTTATGGAGATATGCTCAAGCCGCAGTCACTTAACATCAAAATTTTTAAAGTGGCTCAGTTATGATATGGGCTAGCATTTCAGTTAAAGGAAAAACAGAGCAGTACATTTTAGACGAATGAAATTTGATTGCTAATTCAAACCTAACAGACATACTCCAGGACTATGTTTTCCCATTTGCAACATTTTTTGGGGGTTGCTTAATTTTGATGCCCGATAATGCAAGATCTCATGTTTGTTAGAATCAAAGTTTTGGACTGGCCTGCTTAAAGCATGAATCTAATTGGATACATCTGGAATGAACTAGAGAGTTATGTTATATCAAGAGTTGCTGTTCCTGAGACCCTCAGTTACCTCATATCTGCATTAAGAGAAGAATTAGAGAATATTGCCAATATCAGAGATTTAATCTTAAAGGAAAACCAGGGTGGTTAGAAGCTTTATTGGCTGCAAGTAAAGGAAATACACACTACTAATAACATGATCAATAAATTAAAAAAAAACAAAAAAAAACATGAAATCTTAGTTTTCTAAATTTTTGAAAGTTGTTCATTTTCTCTCAATAAAACCATCAGTTCATTTATTTCTTGTTCAAAATTGTGTCGTTTAATATATATATATTTAATATCAATTTAAATGATTATAATAAAAAATGCAAAATTAATTGGTTTTGTTTGAATAAAATGTTAACAAATCTATACCTTCTAGCCACTTTTTTTGTAACTCAGAATATTATTATTTTCTTGAAAAATAATTTTATTATGATAATTTGTACTTTTAATGTTTTAGTTAAATGCCCTTTTGTTCCTGATCCCATCATATTAAATAAAGGAATGAAAGGTGATAAGGGCATAAAAGGTTATAAAGGACCTGACGGTCCAATGGGTCTCAAAGGTCAAAAAGGGGAACCAGGACCATCTGTAAGTTAAAATATAAACTATTTGGTTGGGGAAAATGTAATTTCATTTTTTTAAATATCAAATTTATTTAAATACATTTCAAACACTTATCAATGGTATTTCTCCATTTCTATTGATCAACTTTTGCCTCTTTTCTGTTAAAACCATGATACCAACTTTGTAGAAGTTGTGAAATTTCTAGGTGAATAACTGAACCAAATTATTTCCTCAAGTGTCTATTTATGACAGCTTTACATCATTAAGAGAGGTTTGCAGAAACAGAAGCAAATAGTAGTTGGACGTGACAAGGTCTGAGTTATTCCTGATCAAAACTTCCCAGCTAAGCTCTCAACTTTTGTCAAGTCATTAAAGATGTGTGTGGTGTACCAATGTCATGACAGAAAACATCACCTTTCTTTCCTATTGAACTATCATGGCCATTTTTTTTTTAATTGCTTGCTTCAGTCACATGAGTTGTCAGTAGACAGTCAAATTAATAGTTAGACCAGGTTTGAGCTGTTGATGAGGAACAATATCTTTCGAACCCTACCAAACACACTCAGTATCGCCTTCCTTAGTGTCTATCTAGAATTGGAAAGAAATGGTTCATTATGAGCTGCTCAAACCTGGCCAAACCATTTGTTTCAGTGCTTGTAGAACTCCCTTAATGGTGTAAATCTGGTATCAAAAGAGGCTTGTGAAAATCACATGGTTCTGTTTTTTACCCCAGAAATCTCTGAACTTCTACATTGACGGAATTATGATTTTACCAGAAAGTGACAAAAAATCATATATCAAAATGGTACTTATATGATTGATTTGGGTTAGAAATTAATATAAATGAATTTGCTTTGAAAAGCATGAAAAAAAAAAAGAAAAGGAAATTACTTTTTCCCCAACCCCTATAATTATGTGTATTTGGAATATATTTGCCATTTTTTAAAATTATTATTATGAGATTATTAAATAAAATATCTTAGGGATTACTTTTGCTTTTGACTTATGTAATTTCATTTAAAAAATAACTAATTGAAAATTTGGAATTTAAACTAAGTTTCTTCATCTAATATCAATCAAATTTCATGTAACTTTAAAGTATTTAATTAAATAAAAATAACAATTATAAATTAATATGTATTAATTTCTTGAATAATAACATAAAATAACCCTAGAATATATTAAATTAGAGTTAAATATCCCACTCCAGATTGTCTTCTTCCCCTAAAGCTTTCCATCCTTCAGAAATATCAAACATCATCTTCATTTCTTGGTTCATCTTCAACCAAAGTATGTGGACACAACCTAATTACATCCTCGGAAAACCATCTTATTCCTAACATACATAATGCTGTACTCCGTACTACATATTTTCCTGACTCCTAGAAATTATCTGTAGTTTAGATGATGCACAAACCCAAAAAGCCACCTGAGTTCCCATCCTCATTTCTCTCTTACTAATAATGGGTAAAATCCTAGAAAAACTTATTTTGAAACATTTGTATCCTATCCTAGATTCCCATCATGTAATCCCAGATCACCAGTTTGGATTCCAAACATTTATTCATGTGGTGGATGTTGTCTTCTCCACATCGGGTAGTGGAATGTACTTCATTGGAGCCTTTCTCGACGTGGAACAAGCTTTAGACTGAGTCTGGCACCCGGAAAATGCTTTACAAGCTCCATAAATTCCTACTTTCAATGTATTTCCTTATTATTTGATCCTATCTCAGGGATAGAACTTTCAAAGTAAACCGTAAATTTTCCTATTCTCCTTTCTTTACCCATTCTGCCAGTGTTCCTCAAGAAAGTATCTTAGGTCCCATCCTCTAAACGGTGTATACAGCTGACATCCCGACTCATCCTTTCAATGCATCTCAGTCATTCCAATCTCATATCACAAAACTTTGTGAATAGTGTCAAAAATGTAGAATTAAAATAAATCCAAGCAAATCTCATTAAATAACCTTTACCCTTCATCATAAACCCACAGTATACTTCCTGTCCTACAGTATACTTTATTAATATTCCACTAATCTCCGTTCAACAGATCTGCTACCTAGGACTCCATCTGGGCAAACGACGTACTTGGAATCCAAATACCAGATTTAAAAGAAACTGCTCATTGTTTCTGACTACTCCAACATTTACTAGACAAGCGTTCAAAGCTCCCAATAAATTACAAAAGACTTATTTATATGACAATAATTAGTCCCATTTGGACATACAGAGTTGAGCTTTGTGGCTCCACTAAACTTTTCAATTCTTCTTGTTTCTAATCCTTACAATCCAAAATCCTTGATAAAATCCTCAATGCTCCTTATTATGTCACAAAATAACGTATTCTAGTAGATCTTAATCTTCCATATGTTGCTGATTTGGCCCAAACCATCCTTTCTTAACAAAATCCATACCCACTCGAGTCCACTAGTCTCCCAACTTGCCTCACACTCAATTCCCGATAATCCTCCAAAGCGTTTGAAAAGAAAATGACCAAGAAACCTTCTAATGTAGAACTTTTATTGAAGTGCTACTAGTGTACTAGTGATTAGTTCTTTACATGTTATTGATTTATTGTAATAATTTTCCTCAAATTTACTTGTGGTATATAATGTATAAAGTTCTAAATATCAATAAATAGTTTAAAAAAATAAAATATATACATATATTTAAACAACTATTTTATAATATTCAGGTAATAGGTCCTCTTTTACCTATGTAATAATATGTAATAGGTACTCCTATTACCCGAATATTATAAAATAGTTGTTTAAATAATTTTTTAGGGTCGACAAAATATAATTTTGATATATGTATATATCATATATATATGATGAACATTTCAAAACAGAATTAATTCTTGATTCAATTTATAAGCTCAAAAAAAAAATCATTTGTTTAATGTTTTTTTTGTTTTGTTTTTAAGAATTTTTTAGATAAAATAATTTCTCTAGTGCTGCTATAAATTATATTTAAAAATATTCAGTGAACAATATTTAATTCATTACATCTTTGAGTGCATACTCAATGTAAGATAATGCCTTGTCGGACAAGTATTATTAGATAAAAATTTTTTGTGGATGCCTTTGACTCAAGTTATTTATGATCATAAAAAATGTATAATTAGAATTATATTGCATTGTTATTAAAATTTAGATTCAATGTGTAACAGATTCCTTGATGTAGCAGACCCATCAATCTAAAACATATTAAAGAATAACTAAATTTACCCAAGTTTGGTTTTAAAAGATTATTATTTTTTAAAACTAAAATATATCTAGAATATATATATATATATATATATATATATATATATATATATATATATATATATATATATATATATATATACTAATTTAAATTGTTGTTTATGAGAAGGCCATGTTGATTAGAATTATTTCTCATTGGACATGTTTTCTCAGGGCCCAGCTGGGCCAATTGGACAACCGGGATTACCTGGGCCTGAGGGTCAAAGAGGCTCTCCAGGACCAAGAGGAGAAAAAGGAGAAGTAGGTCCAATGGGATTTGTGGGAGAACCAGGTAGAGATGGCAGCAGGGGTACCATTGGTCCTAGAGGATACAAAGGTAAGTTTATTTTATCTACTTTTAACAGTTTTTCAAGTACCCTTTATAATGAAGCAATTATTTTTTTTATTTATTTTTTTACACTGAAGATATTATATAAAATTATATATTTCATTTGAAATAATTATTCTATTCACCCTAGAATAAAAAGTAAAATATTGAGGAAGATTATGTTTTAGTACACAAAACCATCAATAATCCATGTAAAATAAATCATAATATTCATAACAATATTTAAATATATATCAGAGTGGAACTTAAAAAGAATACTAGTTTGGATTTCATAAAAATGAATCCACCACTTATGGAATCTAGTATTTCTAATACTAAAAAAGAAAATTCTACCAGCAATAGTCATTGTCATAAAGATATCTTAGTATAATATAAAGACAGTAATGCTTATTAAAAAATGAAAGATCTAGGCGCTTCAGAACTCATAATTAATTGGATAGTGATCCAATCATATATATCAGGTTCTCACTACTAAGTTTCAAGTTTTGAAATAACCACAAATAGTTATCTGCACCAGCTCATGACATAATTAAATTTGTATGGATGAATTTAAAATGTTTGAAAAATTGTGATTTTATCTCATGAATATTTGTTGTGAGATCTGCAATCCCCAAAATATGCCTCTTATAAAGTGGTGGGAATTAAAAATAACACTCTTAGAGAATTCAAACTCAAACCTGACCATACTACAGAATAAATTCAAGCTGTTTGATAAATATTCTGAAATGCTAGGTGGCATAGAAAAAAAAAAAGAAAGTGCTAGCCAACTTGTATCTTACATAAAAGGGATTAAATTCTTTGATAGAATGTAAAACCAAATAACTGAAATTAGATGAAGTTGAATGTAGAATTCAGGAATGGAATAAATCATTTAACTGTTAACTGATAAAAGTATAAGTTTAACTTTATGTAGGTTTAGACTAATAGAAGCTTTTTTCGAAATTCATACTTTTATTAATGAATGCCATGCTGAAACTAATTTCAGAACTTTTATGGTCAACCACTTTTGAATTAAACTTTTATTTAATGTAAACCATTCACATGAATAAATTTATTTGAAACTATGATTTGCTTTTACGATTTCATTAGTAGAGAATGTAATTATATTACATTAAATATAAAAACAATAATTTTACTATCTATTTGTATAAAAAATACTAAAGTTTTATGCGTAACATCAAAACAAATATTTAAAATAATAAAGGATAACTTTGAGAAGAGGTAGGCCTCAGGTCAGCTGGAGTGATGTGGCTGAAAGTATGGCTGGCCAGGTACCAAAAGAGGAGGAAGCGATGGATAGAGATGAGTGAAAGAATAAATTGAGGGAGAGAAACTTTGAATGGTGAAGAAAATCCCAACAAAGAAGAAGATATAGTGGATATTGCTTATAACGACTTCCAAGGCACCAGGCATATTCGGTCACTATAGCTGATCATCATTATATCCAATACTACCTACATCAAATACATAAACTTGAAGTAGGAACTTTGTAAAATCAATCATATTCACATACTTTCATTTAAGAATAATTTATTATTTAATGATTATATGTATTGTACATAAGTAGATTGAACAATTATGAATATTAAACCTGTGCTAAATAACCAGTTATTCTGTCCTGTAGACAGACCAACATGACAAAAGCAATTTAATATGGTTGTAGATGGAATTTCACTACAAACTTTATCCACCACTAGTATAGCAACTAAAATGGATATTGTAATTGTCCTGTTTTTATCGGTGTCTTGAAATATTTGAAGGATCATTTCTTTGCGAAAATTAGGTGATTTCTTTTTCAACCATTGTAAAATGGTCTCAATAAGCGTTATAACCAATGACTTTACTCTAGAAATCAAGAAAAAACATGTTGCTATGAATGATATATTGTTATAAGCGATGTTATTATATCCATTTCAAAATAAAGGTGATAGATATAGCAAGTTCAAGAGATCTGAAAATTTAGTTGTTATAGCCAATTCATTGTTATAACCTAAGTCGTTATAAGTGGTATCCAGTGTATTGTTAAGTGAGAACATTTACTTAAATGTTTTGAGAGAACTTTATGATCCAGCTATTTTGAAAACATTTTTTGTCAAATAGTTATGGTTAAACTCACTTGTTAAAATTAAAAAATAAAAAAGATTTCCAGTTGAAGGGCAGAATGCAACAGTTATCTATTAAGAACTGGTGAATTATTATAATTTGAATATTTATATGTTCATTTTTATCAGTATAAATACAAGTTTTTTTTAATATATTTTACATATCGCTCATTTGCTGCAACAGTGACATAATTCAAAAGAAGCTTTTGAGTTATGCCGAGCTTTTGACTGTATAATGAACCATTCACCAATGTAATTTTAGTAGAACGTTATATTTGTGCTTCAACTATTCACTAAGAGAGAGCAGGATATGTCACCATTGTATGCCTACAGATTGTCCTGTACTTTATTCACAAGACTGTCCTGCAAAATTGAAGTTTTTGAGTTATGACATTGCAGCAAATGAGCGATATATATTGTGATCATTGGAAAGAATAACATCAATTGAATAATCGATGAATCGATTGGGAAGGCGATGAGCATCATTTTGGTTCCCAGCGTCCATGCGGGCAAGTCTCATTCTGTTACCGGCTATAGGCCAAGCATGATCTCTTGCTCCCCAAGTCGCTTCCCATTGACAGTATGACAACAGTAAACTTTAATTAATTTAAACTATATTTTAATATTTTAGCCCTTCAGGTAATATTTGGAATTGGTGTTTAATAAACTGTTTATAAATTGAAAGTGTAAGGAGAAACGTGTAATGATTGGAATGCACCTGTGAACCCACCTGAGACCTGAAATTGAGTATTCTAATGTTTTATTTGATTAACTTGTGTTTTTATTTAAAATATAACTTTGTAAGTGATAAATTATCTTATATTTTCACCTATTATTAACTTCAAATCTAACTTATATTATTGTCGCTTATTTGAACATGATAATTGTAAATTATTTAAAATCGCGACAATATATATATATATATATATATATATATATATATATATCTATATATATATATATATATATATATATATATATATATATATAATGTATATATAATATTTATTAATGTATGTAAAAAAATAAAAGAAACAATGAATAAACTTAACTCCATCCGAATGGAAAATCTGGTTTAGATTTTCTATTTGGATAGAGTTAAGTTTACTCATTGTTTCTTTTATTTTTTTACATAAATTAAAGCAACTAATATGTTTTGCATGTAATTGAGTTGAATTGATCCATTGCCTCTGTCATTAAGAACTTGGCTACCAATGAAATACTGTTAAAAATATTGTAGATCAAAGGCTTCCTTCTTATTTCCGTGTCAATTACTGTCTGGTATACCCTATAAATTGACAGTCGAAAAATTCCTCCCCATTGATAGTTCCATTTTCTTGGCTAAAAGTTTCTTTCTTCTTCAAGGGGTTTACCTCCTCTACACTATGATCAGGACATATAAAACATACAAGGGCTATTAAAAAAAGCAATAAATAATCGCAAGTCGTATTTTAAGAAACTAACAAGATATTATTAAATTTACGAAATTGTAAATTAATGATGTTTATATCCGTCCCTTCTTTAATCTTCTATAATTCGTTTTATTCTTCTAAATAATATAACTAAAATCTTTATTTTTCATTAAACAAATGATCAATGCCTAGTTTACACGAGCTTAGTACATGTGTTTAGTACTAGTCACTTACATACTTGTATCTACCTATAAACCAGATGATTATTGCCAAGTACTAGTTAATGCAGCAAGTTCAATTGAATAGTACCTAGTTACACGAGCTTAGTACTTGTTTTTATTACTTGCCACTTACATGAATATTAGTAAACGCGGCAAGTTCCAGTGAATAGAAAGCGATTATATTTCCTAAGCGACTAGTGAAGTAGGCCGTTCTGACATAAAAATGGAATGAGATTTTACGTTCCGTTCCACTATTGGAACCAGTTCCAGTTTTCGTTCCACGTCAGTTTGACTAACCCACTACCTATGTACCATGCATTTTCGTTACATCCCTTTTTGTGACTTCAAACTGTTTACCTCCTCCTTCTATTTTATAATTAAAAATTTTAGAGGTACTATAATATTAAGAAGGTTTAAATAGCTAAGTATACTTATTAAAAAAATGTATACTTTTATAATAGTTTTATTAATTAAGATTTTTTTTTTTTTTGGGAGGGGGGAGTTAGCTCGTGTATAGTGCACAATTGAGTGAGAATTTTCCAACTACATTGGTTCCAAGATAAAAGGAGTAATTAATTACATATGCAGTAAAACCTTGTGTAGTTTCTCTGAATCTGAAAAAAAATGCAGAGAGGGGGAGGGAATCAACAGCAGCAGGATCAGAACAACTAAGCAGTCAGAACGACGTTGGGTGGAATGAAACCAGAGATGCAAACTAAACTGTACAATACCGAGGGAACGAAACAAGACATCTCTTGGCGTTCCAGGTGGAACAAAAAACTTAGGCGATTGGTTTCGTTCCAAACAGGTTCAAAGCAGGAACCAGTTCCAAGTTCTGTTCCACCCAGAACGGCCCATCACTATAAGCAACAAGTGAGTTCCCCACTAAAACTACACAGCTGTCATTTGTCACCTGGTATAAACAGCCCGTATAAGGTTTATTTGAATTTGAATTTTGCTTTCCTTTCTTCAATTCTTCATCTATTTTTTCTATCATTGTCAATAAAACAATGTTTGAATAGTGTTTAAACACTTTTTTAAACCGGACATGGCGACGATACTCCACTCCTGAACTGTTTTTTTACTAATGATAAGTATGTTTTTACATATCACCATGTGAATGAGTACTTGTCACTTCTCACTAAGCAATCTTAATGACAAGTGCTAAGCTCCCTGAATAAGAAACAATCGTTTGAGGTTATATGCTGCTAATTTTTGTTTTAGAAATAAATTAGGTATAGAATAAATATTTATCAACTACAATTTGACCACAGATGACCAAATATTATTTTTTCTCTTTAGAATATAATTTATTGCTGTAATTTCTATGGTAGTCCATATATGTTTTTAAAAATTAGCTAAGGATAGAAATGATTTTTAGACCAGATTATTTGATACAGAAAACTCTTTTACAACAATACACTCTGAGCAACATCAATAACAGAACTTAAGTACTGTGGGAGTAAATTAAGAGATAATAGGGATTAATGAGTTGTACAAGCTCTGTCATGTTTCATATGTACCTTATGTTGTAAACAGATAAGACTGCTTTTCCTGCTAGTTGTTCCAAAATTTTAAAGTCTTAAAATTACACTCTCAAAATATGAATTTGTTTGTGCTTTATTAGTGAACTAGCTGTACCCGTTCACACATTGCTGTGTTTGAACAAAAAGGCAGTTTTGATACCTCAAACATAATTTATTAATAATCAAATGTATACAATATATCAAAATGAAAATTAATAATAAAATTATCCATACATATATGTCATTTGAATATAACATATGTACAAAGCATAGATATAAATAGTTGGTAGTAAAATAAACATGCTTCTTCCCTTGTGATATTAAACAATATTGCAAACGAATTTCAATTGAACAATGAATGAATGAATGAAAATAGCCTTTTATTTATGCAAAAGAAATTGTATACAGATGCAACAATAAATATTCATAATATAAACAGGAGAAAACAAAAAACAAAAATAAAAATATTGACTTTTTGTTTAGAGCATTTGTTCTATAAATATAAATCATATACATTTTCTTTCCTTTCTTACATGCATAGGCCTTCCCTTTCGGGAGTAATAGTCAGCACTTCCCGGGGTGACTGGCCCTATTGGGATGTGAGTTCGGTCCACTTCTTCTTCCAAACGTCTCTGTCCCTAGCAGCTCTCCACCAGAGGGGTCCTGCCAGCAGTTTAAACGTGTCCACCTTTTCTTTGGGTGCCCTTTTCCTCTTTTTAGGTCATATGGAGTCCATTCAGTGACAATTTCCGACCATCTATTTTCTTCACACCAAAGAAAATGCCCAGCCCACTTCCATTAGCTCAGTCTTATCCGCCTGAGTGTGTCTGTGAGCCCTGTTTCTTTCTTGATCTGGGTAGTTCTCACCCAGTCGCTTTTCCTCACCTTCATAATAGATCTTTCGATGTTGTTCTGCCACACCTGGACCTTCCTCTCTTGAGCTTTTGTCAGAGACCACATTTGGCATCTTAAGGTTATTCTTACAATTATTAATAATAAGGTGAACATATAATTAATTTTACTTTATTTTGTCCGGGCGCCGTAATATAATTAATGAAAAATGGCTTTTCATAAAATGATATAATTAAAAAAATACAATTTCAATCCAAAATTAGTTAAAGTAAAGTTTACACACAAAAATTCAATATTTAAATAAGCTATTTTTTATATAATTCAAATTTAATCAACTCCCTGTCCAAAGAATCTTAATACAAAATGTACAAACATACCTGTTAATCACAATAAAAATAATAATTATTAAATTGTCTTGTTAAATACATCACCAATTCTTCTCATATGATAACTTTAAGTACATTTCAATCAACATAAAAAAAAAAAAACATTCATCTTATTATCACAAACATGTTTCACTATAACTGCTGCACACCATGTGGCCCTACACATCCTGTTCCCTCCAAAAACACTGTCCCCCCACTCCCCTATTCTATGTATTGCCAACTAAATTTATTGTACAAATTAAATTTTAAACAAATTTTACAAATTACACTTTTTCTTTAGATGTTATCAATATAATTTACATTATTCTTACCCACAATTATATATAAAATTAATTATAAACAAAAAATTATATAACAGTTAACTCTGTTTTTCAATATTTAAACAATTTTAATTTACTAAATAATTTTCTTAAATTTATTTATTTTGAATTATTTAAAATTTCCATATGAAAATAGACAAAATTTTAGACCCTTTACATATTCCCCCTCTTTACTAAAAAAAAATTTGAAATTAATGAAGAGGTTTGAAATATTTTTTTTTTTTTTTTTTTTTTTTTTTTTTTTTTTTTTTTTTTTTTTTTTTTTATATATATATATATATAACAGTAACATTAAAACAGTAAGTTCACTTTCTACTTGTCACATCCGGTGGTTCATCTATACATTCAGTATATGTTTCCCTGCTAAAGTACTTCTTTAAAAGGGATGCATGAAAAATTCCTCTGATGGTATCAGATGTGAGGTCACCCAATAGGTATATGTTAGTTCCCACTTTGTGTTTTATTTTGTACGGACCTTCAAATTTCTTTGACAGTTTTCCAACTATTTGGTTTTCGGCATTGCTAACAATATTTGATCTGACCAGTACCAAGTCTGCTATTTTTAATTTGCTGTTCTTTTTATGATCGAAAAGAACCTCATTCAATCGTTTAATATTATGTAGGATTTTACAGTGTTCCTCTTGTAATAACTTCAAATTCTGGCTTTGTACTTTCTCCTATGGTCTTGGTGCATTAAGCCCCCACATAGCGGTATAGGGAAGATTTTCTATGCTGGAATGGTAAGTACAGTTCATGCAGTTGGTCCCTCCAAATTCCGACAAAAATTCCCTTTCAAAATCATTAAACTCCTCCACTACAAAATTTTTGGTTGTCCACCAATTCAAAGCTTCTCCCCCCAACTTACTGCTGATGAATTTCTCTAAGTTCTTCCCGGTTTGATATTGATAGTAATCTTTTAAATCTTCTAAAAATTGATTTGGGAACTGGTTTTTGAAATTGTAAAATTTTTTAATCTCTGCATCCTTCATTGGTGAGCACCAACCGGTACTTTCCTTGCACAATCTATTTTTTTTCTATATTATCTACTCTGATCGTCATTTTGTTTAATTTATCTTCATGATAATTTTTCAATTCTTTTAATATATTTTCATTTTCCTCAAATTTTTTATTTGAAATCATTTCAGTTTCCTTCTTCACTTCTCTCAACTTTTCATCTACTTCTCTTTCATCTTCTTTTCTATATTATTCCACTTTTATTAACATTTTGTTTTCAACTTCTTCAATTTTTTTAATTGAAATCATTTCAATTTCCTTCTTCACTTCTCTCAACTTTTCATCTACTACTCTTTCATCTTTTCTTTTCTATATTCTTCCACTTTTATTAACATTTTGTTTTCAATTTCTTCAATTTTTTTATTTGAAATCATTTCAATTTCCTTCTTCACTTCTCTCAACTTTTCATCTACTTCTCTTTTATCTTCCTTTCCGTATTCTTCCATTTTTTTTATTATCTCATTCTTATTCTTTTCATTTGTTCTATTCATTTCTATCCTATCTTCTTCAATTTTTTTAATAATTTCTTCCATCGATTTTCTGTTTGCTTCTATTATCATTTTAATAATTTCATTATCTATTGTCTTCTGGGGAATTGATTCCGGAACTACTCCTATTATTTTATTTACCTCCTTCTGGTTATGTTCAAGCATGTTTCCTGATGCTGTTATTTCTTTTGATTCGATTTCCATCATTTAATTGAATAATACAGACTTTTGTTAGGATACCAGGGTAATACATACATCTATCTATATCTATATTTTTTATAAATCGTGTCCCTGTTCACGGCGACATTTGTAAGGTTATTCTTACAATTATTAATAATAAGGTGAACATATAATTTTTGTCCGGGTGAAAAATGGCTTTTCATAAAATGATATAATTAAAAAAATACAATTTCAATCCAAAATTAGTTAAAGTAAAGTTTACACACAAAAATTCAATATTTAAATAAGCTATTTTTTATATAATTCAAATTTAATCAACTCCCTGTCCAAAGAATCTTAATACAAAATGTACAAACATACCTGTTAATCACAATAAAAATAATAATTATTAAATTGTCTTGTTAAATACATCACCAATTCTTCTCATATGATAACTTTAAGTACATTTCAATCAACATAAAAAAAAAAAAACATTCATCTTATTATCACAAACATGTTTCACTATAACTGCTGCACACCATGTGGCCCTACACATCCTGTTCCCTCCAAAAACACTGTCCCCCCACTCCCCTATTCTATGTATTGCCAACTGAATTTATTGTACAAATTAAATTTTAAACAAATTTTACAAATTACACTTTTTCTTTAGATGTTATCAATATAATTTACATTATTCTTACCCACAATTATATATAAAATTAATTATAAACAAAAAATTATATAACAGTTAACTCAGTTATATGCAACCATTTTTCATTATTTAAACAATTTTAATTTACTAAATAATTTTCTTAAATTTATTTATTTTGAATTATTTAAAATTTCCATATGAAAATAGACAAAATTTTAGACCCTTTACACATCCATGGGTAACCGCTGGGCTTATGCAACTGTCAAATACCCGTATTTTTAGCTCCATACTTATATTGCCTTTCATAACATGTTTGAGGGACCAAAACTTGTTCCAACCTAGTGCCATTCTCCTCTGGATTTCTTTTGCTCCTCTATCTGCGAAGGATACCATCTGACCCAGATAGATAAACTCCTCTACATATTCCAAACTAGTTGTTTAGTTGGCATTCTTCTTTTCCTCTATCAGTTTCGTCTTTTTGTAGTTAGGGTAAAGACCAATTTCTTCACATAATTTTAGAAGATGCTTGAACATTTCCCGCAATTTTCACATATCTTTGGCAAACAGCACAATGTCATCGGCAAAACGTAAGTTGCTTAACCATTTACCATTTATTTTTATTCCCATGTTTTCCCATACCATCTCCAGCAAAAGAACCAATGAAAGTGGGGATAGCGGATCTCCTTGTTGCACACCCTTCTCAACACTGAAGCTTTGTCCTCTCTTTTCTGTCATGATATATGCAGACATTTCTTTATACAGCTCTATAATTATCTTTACATACTTTTCCTCTATTCCTATTGTCCTGAGGGCTTTAAATATTTCGGTAAGTAAAATGCTGTCAAACGCTTTCTTGAAGTCGAGAAAACAAAGGTATAGAGAGAAGTTGTATTCGTTTGCCTTCTCGATAATCTGGTTTACAGTCTGGATGTGGTCCACTGTCAAAAAACCTTTTCTAAATCCTGCTTGTTCTTCCTCAACACATTCCATAATTCTTTTGGTGAGCCACTGTTTAATGACACTGGTGAAAACTCTTGCCAAAGTTGAACAAATGGAAATAGGTCGATAATTCTCCATGTCTTGCTTGTTGCCATTTTTGTAAAGCAGAATTATTTTTGCAATTTTCCATTGATTAGAACATTTTTTTTTTGCCCTACAATTAAATAAAATAATTCTGTTACTTCTTTTGTTAGAGAATTAAAGGTTTTAACAACCGCTGGATATCGCTCATGAATGGAAAATGATAAAATATGCCATACAGCCTCATTGCTACTTATATAACATCCCAGTTGATACTGGGTGACTTCATCGTTAGATGCAGTTGTATTTTCCACTCCAAACACTGCCATATCACTTCCTTTGTTCACATATTTGCAAATATATTTTATAGCTTTCACTGAATTGCAGTACTCAACATTTATGTGTGCGTTATAGGTTTTTAGTAGTAATGAAGAATATGGTACTACCCAACGATCAACATCAATAGTATTGTTGAGTAATTTTAGTTTAATGGATTTTCCACCATCATCAGTAGATCGTTGTCGATAGAGTGGATATCCATCATTGCCTGTAATAGTTTCAGCAAGTAAGTCTCTAGGATACCGCTTTGTGCACTTTCCATCTGACATGCATGGTGAATTATTATTTAGTGAGCCACATGGACCATGAATCATATGTTTTGAGACAATATCGTGCAAGTCTTTATCAATGTCAATGTCTGGTATTTCTGCTGAAATAATTTCATCAATTCTGTTTGGTGTTATCTTTTCCATCATCCATATTAAAATATGCGCATGTGGTAAACCATTTTTTTTTGCCATTCAATGGAATACATCCAACAGCGTTGGACAAGTCTCTCCAAATACATGGTGTTTGAAAATAAAATCAATTAAAGATTTTAATTTTTGTGTAAATACATGTGCAGAAATATCATGACGATTTGGTGGTGATTGTCCAGTTAGTAAAAGCTCCTTTATTTCATCCTTAATTTTAGTCTTCTTAAAACCATCATCAAAAACTAAGGAGATATAGATTAATTTAGTTTTATTGGTAGTTGTTTAAAAACACCTGCACTAAAGTAATATTTATAGAAAACTAGCTGAAAGTACCCTGCTCCGCTACGGTTTAATATCATTAGGTTTAAGGACAACTTAAATTAGTAAAAGTTAAGCTTAACGTTGATAATTATTATTACTTAAATAAACCTAAAGAATTCCATTCTTAGAATAATTTCACTTAGTAAATTTAGCAATTTTCAAAAGTTAATTTTATATTATTTTGATAGTCCTCCAGTGAAGCTTCGAGGCAGCACTACCATCTTACCCAGCTCTGATACCAGACCATCAGCTTTTCTTATGGCATACTTTAAGTGAATATAGTCTCAACTTCTCAACTTTTTTTAAATTTTTTAGAATAAAGTGTAGTGTGCTTTCCTGTTGACCTCTGCATGTGTTTGAGTATATTTTTCCTTAGTAGTTTGTTGCGAACTGAATCTGTGAATCATTTCCTACGTTGTTTACTTTTAGATTGATGAGTTTAATTCAACGTTCCAATAGATTCATCTAAACTGAGAACAAAGGTAGATTCTAGGTTCAAGAAATTAAATTCAGAAAGGCTAGGTACAACTTGTTTAAATTCGAGAAATATAACTTAGGCCTGTTAGAAAAAAGCTGATTTGAGAAGGGCCAGGTTCAGAACAATTATCTTGTGACCGGAAAGCTGAAGGAAGAGAAGTTGGGGACAAAGCTACTGGTGAAGCAATGTTGGTGGGTTGCTCATAAGAAATATGTACATCGAACTGGCCTTCCATGTCATCACCTGAGAACATAAGTCTTTTAACCACCTCTTTAACATAAGTCTTTTATAGCTTATCGTCACGAAACAACTCAAACTTGTTAGGGCACACCTCTGCAGCCACCTCGAGTTCACAGAAAGTACCATATTATAAGGTTTCGACATCGATCGTATTTTTGTTTGTTTACAACTATAAGGAACTGAATTTGTGGTCAAAGTGTGCGGCTTAAGCATCTAACCTATTTTTTAACTTAGCTTATTTCCATATACCACATGACAATTAATCTATTGTTATTCACCCAATAAAAATAGTAATCGCACTTTTCGCGAATTACCCACGATCCAGGCCGATTTTTTAAAATTCCTTTCTTAGCGAGCACCTACGGCCCTAGAGGAAGCTACATATCGAATTTCATTCCAATCCGTTCGGTGGTTTCTGAGATTTCGTGTTAAATGAGTGAGTGGTATTTGACAAATATATTGTAGATAAATATTATTTTGATATTTTTGGGATATTTGTTAAACTCCAACTCTGATTTAAAAAAAAATTTACAAAAACCTTCCCGGGGATATACTTAATAATTTCCCAAATTTTCACGGCGATTGGATGTATGGTTTTTGAATCTATCGAGAACAGACATACACACATTCATTTTTATATATATAGATTGGACAACTTTACATAGCAGGAACGAGCACTTGTCACTTCTCACTAAGCCAGCTTAGTGACAAGTGACAAGTACTAAGATCGTGTAAACTAGGCTTAAGTGAGGAGTGAGTGACAAGTGCTCATTCCCACTATGCAAAGTTGTCCAATTCACTAATTAAGTGCAAAAAAATTCATATTTTGAAAGTGTAATTTTGATTAAGAAATGTTTGAACAACAAGTAGACTAATTATACACTTGAGTGCAAAAAAACCGACGCATATTAAATTTTTGCATATTGTTTGTTTTTTCTCTTTCACAACTTAATAAAATTTGCCAATTTATTTTATATATGTAGTGGATACATTCTGTTTATATGACACAAAAGGACAATAATAAAACATGCAATTTAAAGCAAACAAAATTACCAAACAAAAAAATAAACATTTATTGATTTTATGATAAAAAAGTGAATGCTCTATACTTTGTTTACAATATGCAATAAACACACAATTTATGGCCTTAAATATCGAGTGTTTCCTCCTGTTGCTTGAATAACAGCCTGTATCCTTGCAGGCATGCTCCTGATAAGATTGGCCACTCGATCTTGAGGAATTTGCTCCTGGCGTTCTTCTACGTCAGTTCTCAGCTCCTGGAGGGTCATGATGCTGTTGGATGGCTTTCTTAAGATGGTCCTACAGATGCTTTATAGGATTGAGATCCGGGCTGGCCACTCCATAGTTTCGGATACCGACCTCATCAAGGAAGTCCCCAACAACATTGGTGACATGTGGCCGTGCATAAACATAAAATTAGGGCCTATGAACGGCGCAAAAGGGACTACATACTCTTTGAGGATGTCTCTTTAGTAAGTTTGTGCATTGAGCGATGACCTTCAGAACACATGGAGATCTGTCTTCGCTAATAAGCAAATCCCTCCCCACACTATCACCGACCCTCCTCCGAACTGTACTATACCCACAACATTGCACTAAGCATAGCGTTCTCCTTTTTTTTGTCAGACTCTAGCTCGACCATTTGAAGTATATAGGCCAATTCTAGACTCATCTGAAAAGAGAACAGAGGCCCAATAAGCTTCAGTCTAGGCAACATGTTCTCAAGCAAAACGGAGTCGAGCTGCTCTGTGAGTTGCAGTGAGAGGAGGGCCGGTAGCAGAAACATTAGAGTGTTGACTTATTGTATGCACGGAGACATCCACACCTCGAGCAACACAAAGCCGGTGGCAAGTCATTACATATGTCTGAAACTGTTCCTTAGAGTCTCTATTTCAATAAATCGATTGTCAGATTGGTTTTTTACTCTCGGCTGACCTAATCCTGACCTCCTCGAGTAGCTGCTCGTTTCCCAGTACCTCTGGATTGCCTGGCACACCGTCGTTTCCGGAGATTCTTGGCTGCGTATCGCTTACTTCTTCCATCCTCAATTACCACTACGATTTGAGCGACTACCATGGTATCTAACACCATATTATATTGGGTAGAATTGGATTAACGTGGGACATAGAAAAGTTTTAGAAATAGGAAAACTTCACATGGGTGTTTAGTGCACACTTGTAGAGAACTGAAGACTAACTGGAAATATGTTTATCTGTAAACTTGGGCCCTTCTTTGTTATTCCTGAAAGGATTACTGCAAAGGATTATTGTAATGTTTTCACTTTTGCCACAGCATATACTGCTGGTTCAATCTCATGTACATTGGTACATTCCACCAATGTTTACAACTGAATTATCATGGAATAGTCCATATCCTCTCAAATCTTCGGAGCTAACATGTTCTGTAGGTTAGGTTAGGTTGAATTGTTTATGGACACTCAACAGCAAGGGTTTTTAGTGTCCGTCGTTCAATTTATATTATTTCTTTAAATTTTCACTTTTATTTTTTTATTTTTTTATTTATTTATATTTTGTTAAAAAGATTATATTTCTTGAGAAATTGGATGATTTTGTCTATATTTTTATTATTGTCGCCAAGAATAGTTGGGAGGTATCTTTGTAATTGCGCTTCCTCAAAATAACTATCCCATAGGGGGCAGTCCTCCAGTATGTGTCTAATTGTTAATTGTGTGTTATTGCATGTTGTACACTTTGGTGGACTGTCCTTTGTTATTAGATAACCATGGGTAAGTCGGGTGTGGCCTATTCTGAGTCTGGTTATAACTACCTCTTCCCTTCTGTTTCTACGGTTGGAACTTTTCCATATTTTTAATCCTTTTTTTACAGTTTTCAGCTTATTTAGTTCCTCTGTTTTTTCCCAAAGCTCGACCCAGGCTAGTTTTACTCGATATTTTAAAAAGCAGCAGATGTGGAATGAGGTGTAAATACTTGTAATATCAATCGATGACAATGCTGCTTCCTTGGCAGCCCGATCTGCTTCTTCGTTACCTTTAATCCCCACGTGTGATGGAATCCAAACGAGATATGTTTTTATTCAAATCTTTTACCGTTGATGCATAAACTTGTGCTTTCCTTACAAGATGGTCTTTACTATAGATGTTTTTTAGTGCCATTAGAGCAGATAGGGAGTCCGTGTATATTACGAAGTTTTCTTCCTCGCATTACATGATATAGTAGAGTGCCGCGCAAATAGCATAACATTCGGCAGTGAAGCTGCTGGTCAGGGAAGGAAGTTTATACTTGGCAATCCTGGAGTCGGATACAAAGGAGCAACCAACGTTATCATTTAATTTGGAACCGTCTGTATAAAATTGTTTTCTATTACTATATTTTTGCTTCATTTTTTTATATTCTGTTAAATACGTAAGTTCTGTAATGCTGTTTTTAGTGAATTTTCTAAGTGTTAAATCTATTGCAGGTAGTTTTATAGTCCAAGGCGGGTAATCAAATTCATTAGTTAGTGGTTCCAAGCAGCTAATTTTTTCTATGTATCTACCAGCCCTAATACCCAATAGAGCAGGTAGTCTGTGGTTTTCTTGAAATCGCCTAGTTTTCAGTTTGAAAATGGGTTTCCATGCTGGGTTGTTATTATTAATTTTTAGCCTTCCAATGTATCCGCAGGCGAGTTGATGTCTTCTCAAAGCGAGAGGAGCTATACCAGCTTCAACTCATAAACTAATTACTGGACTGGTTCTGAAGGCTGCAGTAGCAAGACGGATACCTGCATGGTGGACTGAATCAAGAGCCGAAAGCAGATTTTGATTTGACAATGAGTAGACAAAGCTGCCATAGTCTAGTTTTGCCCTTATCAGACTGGTATATACCTTAAGCATACTTGATCTATCTGCTCCCCACGAGCGTCCAGCCAGAACTTTAAGAATATTCAGTCTCTTGAGTGTTTCTTCTTTTAGACATCTAATATGCTCTTTCCAGTTAAATTTACAATCAAGGATTAGTCCTAGAAATTTAACTTTTGTATCGAAACGTAAGTTCATGCCTCTGTAGGTTAACTCTGGAAAAGGAGTAGGCGTCCTGCGTTTTGAAAAAAGTAGGCATTTAGTTTTTTCGGTAGAGAAGTTTAGACAAGATATCCTTGACCATGCTTCCAAATTCGCTAAACAATTTTGTAGTAATATTTGCATTCTATTTACATTTTTAAATGACAGTAACAGAGCTAAATCATCGACAAATAGAAAAGTTTTGATTTGTTTAGGAATAATCTCGGTAACTTTGTTTATAGCTGTTGCAAAAAGAGCACAACTCAAGACACTTCCTTGTGGGATTCCGTTGGTCATTTCTTTTACCGAAGATAGGTGATTACCTATTCTGACTTGAAATGTTCGATTTTTAAGGAAGTTGCGAATGAGCATGAAAAGACGACCTCTAATCCCCCATTCACGTAGCTGATGTAGGACGAGAGATGTCTTCAAATTGTCATAGGATTTTTCGATGTCGAAGTATATGCCTATGCATTCTTTTTTTTCAGCTGAGCTATTCAGAATCTCATACTCCATTGTTATGAGATGATCTATTGTAGAGCGTCCTGTTCTGTAGCCACTTTGTACGTTCGATAATAAATTATTTTTCTCTAGTACCCAACTAAGCCTTTTTAAAACCATCTTTTCTAGCAACTTGCATACACAGCTTGTGAGTGAGATGGGTCGGTAACTCGAGGGAAACAACTTATTTTTTCCAGTTTTTAAAATTGGTATTATAATTGACCTCCATATCTCAGGAAAGTCCCCTGTTCTCCACAATTGGTTAAAAAATGCAAGAAGCGCGTTCATCGCCAGTATTGGTAGATCTTTCAACATATCATTGTGTATATCATCTACTCCTGGTGAGGATGGTTTCAGCTCTTTTAAACAGGAAAGTAATTCGACTTTGGTAAATGGTATAAGGGTTTTCATTTTGATCGTCAATGATATCTGTCTCGGTTTCTATTATCGGTTGTGGTTGGGTGGAGTAAATATTCGAATAATATTCAACAAAATGCTCGGCCAATAAATCGGGATTTTGCTCTATTTGGTCATTGATTAGAAGGGTTGGCTGGTAGTCGACGAATCTTCCCGTAATGTTATTTATCTTCTTCCAGAATATCCTGGGTGGGGTATTTGATGAAATGGTGTTTAAAAATTGTTCCCACGATTCTTTTTTTTTCTCTTTGATTATTCTGTGAGTCAGGGAGCGGCTCATTTTTGGGTATATTAAATTCTGAAGAGTTGGTTCTTTTTGGAAGACTTTAAAAGAGAAGACTTCTTCTCTTCTTAATCGCTAGTTTGCACTCATTGTCATACCAAGGGACTCTTTTCGATTTGACATTTGTGGAGCTTTTTGGGATTGAAAGTTCCTCCGCTGCTAAAATAGATTTAGTGATTTGATGATTAATTTTATCACTATTGTTAGTGGTTGATATATCAGAGGCTGTTATCAGTAAATTGTTTTGAAATGTTGTCCAGTCTGATTTTTCCGTTATCCATCTAGCTTGTTGAAAACTGATTACTATGGGGAAATGATCGCTAGAATATTGATCTTGAGAAACTTGCCAATCCAAATGAGTATATAAGCTAGGTGAACACCATGTCATGTCAATGCACGAGAATGAATGGTATGCTGGACTTAAATATGTTGGCTGTCCTGAATTTAGTATTACCGAGTCAGTGCCATCTATAATTCGCCTAATAGTATTTCCGCGTGTTGAACAGTAAGAAGGTATGAACCCCAGGAGGTATGATGACCATTTATGACGCTCATAAAAATAAAGAGAGAACGGGTATTACTCAAAATATTAACCAAATCTACCTCATCAAAATTATCAGGGGGAGATAAACATTATAAATGAAAATAGGTATGTTCAGAAAGACCTTGACTACCACTGCTTGTAGGGAGGTATTTATCGAATTAACTCAGAAACGACCCTTTTATGTACGGCAATCAAAACCCTGCCACATGCTCTACTTCTATAATCAAAATCGTTTCTTTAGATATTATAATCCTTTAGCGTGGAAGTTTTATTGAGGGGTAACTTACTCTCTTGTAAACATAACACTACCGGTTGGTATTTATTAATAATAAGTTTTAGTTCCTTATGTTTTCCCTTTATACCATTACAGTTCCATTGTATTTTGTTGGTTGGACTTGTCATATTAAAAAAAATAAATAAATGTAAATAGATCGGAATTTAGATAAATAATATTATTAATTAATGTAAATTTAGCAAACAGAAATGAAAAACATAAAAATAAAATTAAAAACTACTTACTAGTTACTTTCCATTTTTTCTATACTTTATTCACGTTTTGGTGATTTTTTCCTGGTCTTACTTCGAGTTCTTCTTCCCTCGACTTTTGTCCACCCGGTCTGTTGACCTTCAGGACTCACGTGAGGGTTGGTAGAATCTTCAGACGTCATCTGTACCGAGGGTAAAATCCTCGGTTCAGAGGCGACTTCGCAGTTGGTGGAACGGGCTTCCGAATTTTTTTCGGATATCCCACCAGACGGTCGGAAATTTTGGGAAGTAGGGATTTTTGAAACGGAGGGTAAGGAGAATAAAGAGAAATTTGGGTGAGGAGATGGGGGTGTGGTGGGAGGTGGGACGTGGGTGGGGTTATCAGTGATAGCTTTACTGCTGGTGCTGCCACTAGGCGTGTATGTCTTATTTGACGTAGCTGTTGCTACAGATTTTCTGAATGTAAATTGATTGTCAGTAATTTGTTCAGTTTGTACACTAACAGATTTTTTAGTTTTAACAATATTAGCGAAGGATATTTGGGTTGTTATCGGGTGCAACAGATCGTATTTTTTCTTTGCAGCAATATATGTTACTTTTTCTGCCTCTTGAATTCTTTTTATTTTATTTTCTTTAATAAAAACGGGACAATTTTTTGAAAAAGCATCGTGATTACCAGAACAATTAACACAAGTTACCGGATTATTGCACTAAGACCCCTCATGTTTTGTTTTTTCCACAAAATTTGCACAATGCTTCTTTATTACAGTTTTTTTTTTTTTGTATGACCAAATTTTAGACAGACATAACACCGTATTGGGTTTGAAATGAATTGTCTTACTGCAACAGAATGAATTCCTAGTTTAATTTCAGAGGGTAAGGAGGGATTATTGAAAGTTAATAAATAGTTGTGACTGTTTAGTTTTTCATTATTTCTAAAAAAAGTCAATCTTTTAACATCAATCACATTCTGAGGCTTTAGCTCATCTTTTATTTCATCAATATCAACATAATTTAAATCTGGGCACCACACAATTCCTTTACTTAAATTTAATCTTGCATTGGTCTCTACTTTTATAGGAAAATTACTACATAAGTTGTTACATTTTAAAAGTTTTTCTGACAGTGTCAGAAAATACTTCTACTAAAAGTGTGCCGTCTTTCAATTTTTTTACTAACTTAGCCTCACCTATTATGGCTTTTAAACTTTTCTGAATTAAAAAAGGTGAAACCCTTTTAAAATCTAAGCAATTACTTTCATTATCTGTTTCAAGCCTTTTTATAATTAAAAACTTGACACAGTTTTTTTTCGTTGTTCATTGTTCCCTATAGTTGTAAATTTAAATCTACCTTTCTTTCTTTTCAAAGGTGGGGATTCAGCCATTTTTTTAGCTGAATCATGCAATTATATGGAAAAGAGTAGGAAAAAATAAAAAATTTGTTTCACTTTTAAGTATATATTGTTATCATTTTCTTCAATCATATATTTTTAATAAAATATATGTCAATAATTAATTGACTTTAACTCATTATTAGGGTTCTGTCAATATTCTTTTGAATTATGACTGGAAATATTTAAACTATGTTTTGTGCATACTTTTTATATTTATTATTTTATATATAAACATATTTAAATTTACCTTAATTTAATTTTAATTAAAGTCCATTACTGAGAAAACCTAAACACTTCCACTTATCTAGCCCAGTCTATTCTTGGTTCCATAATCTTCTAAGACTCCAGACATCTAGCTGCCCAAGGTCCAAAACTCACTCTCCACGTCTTCTTCATTCTCTGTCCTAATACCAACTGCCCCTTATTCCTTCCTACCTCAAGGGGTTGGTACTGCCTATCCAGGTATTGAAGGTTTCCTTAATCCCTGCTCCTACCTGGTTTGGACCCTTACTTCCAATATTTGCTTTCTAAACTTCGATTGCAAATATCATTACAATATATATATATATATATATATATATATATATATATATATATATATATATATATATATATATATATATATATATATATATACTAAGTAATAGGAAAAAAAAAAAAAAAAAAAAAAAAAAAAAACCTTTTAAATAGAGTTTATAAATACGAAAAAGATAGAAAATTAACAATAGAAATATGTATAAAACAAAACTTATCAGTTTGTTGTACTCGGCTAATCCGCAGGAGCTCTGAAACCATACGTCTTCACTCGACCGATTCTAAACACAAACTCTGCTCTGTAGGACATTTAACGTCCCCCAAACTCCAGCAGCATCTCCCAGAGACACAGAGAGTCATCAGGGTGATGATCCTTTGAGATTTTGCAGAGTTGATTTAAGTTCCCACATAGAGAATGGACGGTTATAGTCTTTGTCAGATCCTTCAGACTGTTGGTATATGAGGTTATCGGTATGGGTTGTATCTTTTATAGTAGTTGGAGAAATGGAGGTTTGGTTACAAATTTCTGAATAATATTTACCAAACTTTCTAGCTATATTTTCAGGATCATTGGTTAATTTTCCGTCACAGAGTAGTGTGTATCGGGTTGTTATGAATTTTCCTGATTTTATTACAAACTAAGTTGGTGGGAGTGGATGATTTTACATTTTCGACAAACTGTTTCCATGATTCATGATGATGATATTTATTAATTCTCAATTTCATTTCTTCTTGATAATTTAGTTTTTTAATATTAATGAGAATTATTGTTATATACTTTTGTTGTTCTTCAATTATTCGTATATATATTTATATTTGCCCTCATGCAAATGAAGAGAAAAGTAGCAATCGTAGTCAATAATATAATAAAAAACGTTTTCATAAAATGAGAATAATATTTGTTTACTAATGCCGAACACGGCAAGCTATGATAGTTTAACCCTCCAGTAGTCACAACGATCTGGCAGATCACCTCTTGAAATCCAATCGTTGTGCTGATGATTTCATGACTTTTATTTTTCTCATTTACTTTATTTGATTATTAAAGGAATGCACATAATTATACCCATTAATAAAATAAGTAATAAAAATATTTATCTATTATAACAACTTTTAACTATTTTTCTCTTATCACAACTTTTTAACTATCATTTACTTCACTAATTTTATTTATACAGCTTCACTAATTTTATTTATACAGCTTTGATTGGCAATTTTTGAATGTTCTAACCATAAATACATTTTACATTGTTCACAGAAGTATTCAGTCAGCCTTAGTTTTTCACATAATTCACAACGTCGTCTTATAGAGCCGCGTCCTTCATGACTTGCTTCAGATGGAGCACCCTCTTTAAAGCGCCGCCAGAGTCTATAACAGCCCCTATATGAAGAATTCTCGTCTTTATATAAACAAACTCTTACATATAAATGAATTATCGGTAACATCAAGTGGAATGTCGTGATGCATTCCTCATCACTACGTTAAAAATTCCTTCCCTAATGATACATCATCTTCGTGCTCAGTATCTGAAACCTAAGTGCCGCGCTCTGAATCTCAATTATGAATACTTTTCTTCAATAACGTCTGTCTCACTTTCATCAAAATTTTCTACATCACTATATTTCTCCGTATTACATAGATTGATTTTACGAATCATTTCAATATCGTCTGGGTTTTCTAAATCGAACGTGCGCTTACGATTCATAATGTAATAATGATAGAATAAAATCTGTCGCGTCAGTAGTCGCAATGAGCCTAATAGATCTTGTCCTGCAAACAATGAAATATAAACTAAATAACTAAAAATCTAAAGAGAATATTGAGGATTTGACGTCACTAATGCAATCAAGGAATGTTAATTGAAAGGTACTGAGTCGCTTATCTCATATAAATCCTACTCGGAATACTGCACAAAAAATACCTTGGATGATCTCTCAGATCGATTGCGACTACTGGAGGGTTAAATAATGTAAATACTGTTGCTGTATTATATTTACGTCAGAGGATAGTAATAAATAAATGTTTGGGATATTATACATTGGAGGTGTTATAAAGCAACGGTTGATACTGCTATTATTTTTAGTTTTAAGAGATATATTTTTGTTATATATGTATTTATTAAATGTGTAGGTGACGTAATAACTATTATTAAAAATAATATTATTGCTTTTCCTGTAGAGAGTTATCATTCTTAAAGAGTAAGGTTTTAGTATTATCTTTTAGTTTTTTTCTTTTTTAGTTTTTTTTTTTTTTTGAGTTACTTTAATGAACCCTTGTTCTTCAAGTAACTGACCTGTGTCATCAATAGACATCGGCGAATCATCTACCTGTTCAGAGGCTATTTCGTCTCTAGGTTCAGTAGAGGTTGAAATAGAGGATTTGCTGGGTATTGGTTGAAGGGGTCCTACGTTCCTGCTTAGGCTTTGAGTCTTAGCTTAGAGTGTATTGGCAGGGAGGAGTGGGGTGTGGGCAGGAAGAGGGATAGGTGGGGGGAGGGAGGGGATTGGGGCAGTTGGAGGGATATAGAGGAGACGTTATCTTTATTATTATATTTTGGACTGTCGGCCACTTGATTGTTAGTCTTAGTTGATATTTCTCCAAATATAAATATATTACTAACTTGAATTCCTATTTCTTTTTTCTCAGCAGGTTTAGTATTTTTCCTAGAAATTGCTGCGAATGATTTATTTTTATAACATGGGTTTCTCTCTCTATAAACATTTTCTTTGCTTTATTTAATGTTATTTTCAGGGAGGTTTGAATAGCTTTTATTTCCTGTTGCAAAATAAAAACCGGACAATTACGATCTAAAGCATTGTGCTGGCCTTCGCAGTTAATACATTTCAGTATTGGATTACATCTTATATTTTCGCCATGTTTGTCCTGTCCGCACTGAATACAGATAGTTGTTTTTTGCCATAGGGTGGTTAAAACCAAGACTATTGAAACATCTTAAAGGGTTTGTTACATAGGGCTGAACTTTTATTTTTTCATACCCTACTTGAAGTGTTTCTGGTGGTTGTGGGATAGGGAATGTCACAATGTATGAGTTAGTTAGAATTTCGTTACCTTTTTTTTTATTTTTACACGAATGATGCCTTTAATTGTAGGGAATAATTCATTTTTAATTTCTTCAATGTTAAGATATTGGAAGTTGAAATTTCTTATTACGCCTTAACTATAGTTGAGGATATTATGAGGGGTCATTTTTATTGGAAATTGTCCCCCAAAATCAATTCACCACATTAAGATCTCCAACTGTTTACCATGCAATGTTTGCAATAATAGAGTCCCTTCTTAGCTTTTAACATTTTTAACCTCACTGACCAGACTGGTTAAAAATTTATTTACAAAAAAAAGTGAAACTTTTAAAGTTTTTCTCATCTGTTCTTTTAATTATTAAGTAACTAGTCTTGTTATTTGATTATTTATATTTATTATATCTTGTTGTTTTAATTATTAAGTAACTCATCTTGTTATTCAATTATTAATTAAATGTTATTTTAATAATTAAGTGGCTCAAATTTATATTATCAACAGTATTTTTTTTTTGGGGGGGAGGAATTTTATTCGGCCCTGAGGGCGTTTTCTTTTAGTCAAAGGGCTAATAGTGGGATTGGGGGGATTCCCCATTTAGAAAGAGAGAGAAAGATAGAAAAAAAAAAATTCAGTTCGATTAACTGATTAGAATTTTGAGATTGACGCAGGGGCTAGCTGAAGTGTACAGCTAGTGGGGATTAACGCTCCCCCGGTTTCTCGAGTTCAGTACACTCACTAATACTTTCAGAACAGTACACCTTACATTAAACCTGACACAAGGACATTAACAGTACACACCCCAGGGTTCTCTCCCCTGGGAAGACCCATTGACCATCGGGTATATAATGGCCCCAGTTGTCCCGAGGTAACGGGTCCTTCTCTACTGGGCCAATCACCCGTAGAGGAATAAAACTGATTCAAAGAACCATAAATGGCCTCGGAACAAATGGACTGTCTAAACAGAAACGACGCGGCACGGAAAAGGATCTAAGATTTGGAAGATTATATCCAGAGGATCGGAGGAAAGACATTCCAGGAACTGAAACAACTCTGCAAGGACCGTGAAGCCTGGCAGCGTTGGATTGAGGCCCCTCCACGCTGAATGGCACAAAGGAGGAAGATAAAGAAGAAGAAGAAAGAAGAAGAAGAGAAAGATAGAAAAAAAAAAAATTCAGTTCGATTAACTGATTGGAAAATTTAAAAAACAAATTATTAAAAGAAGTAAATATATAAACACAAAATAACAGTCAAAGGAAAAATTAATAATGGAACTAATGAAAAATATAAAAGCTTATCAAATCCTGTACGAAGCCTGGTAGATATATCCTCCCTCACTGGACGGAGTCCAAGCCGATACTTCAATCGGAACTTGAAAGTCGTTAGGGATCAACTGAAATACACTTTATCACTACTTGCTTAAGGGCGTATAAATGAAGAATAACTAAAGAGAAAGTTGTTATAGTTTGTGTCAAATGTCGAACAGCGATGGCAAACTGCATCATGCAGCCAGACTACTTTCAACTCCAAAAATCATGATGGTTAATCATGATTTTTAAAAATACCATTATTTTTATCGTCTGCTCATGATGGCCACTCTTGAAAACTTTTTGAAATATCTGGAGATCGCTAAAAAATTATGAAATTGGAGAGTTTGGTAGAGACATATTGTGCAGATAAACAATATTTGTGGCCAAAATGAAACTGAATATAACAGGGAAACGAAGAGTTGCTTATGTGGCCCATAATGTATCATAGTTTGGACTGTCTCCAAAAGGAGCAAAGAATGCAAACTCTTTGTACACAAAGATGCTTTTTTGAAATATTGATCCACTCAAGTAACTCTAGTAGATTGGGAATGACAATAAATACTAACTTGAATAAACATCATTACTTGCTAATAAGGAAAACTACCAATGGACACAATACCCCAATGTACCCTGGATGGAGTAAAATTAAATATATTACCATACCCCAGAAACAATAAAATTCTCTGAAATATCAGGTGAAGTTGCTTTGCAAAATATTCTAGATTCAACAGTTTTATACATTCATGAGTATCGAAAAATTGTACTGGATAACCTCCCCCCCCCCCCCCCCCAAAAAAAAAAGATTCAAAGAATTTGTATAGAGCAAGACAGGGAAAGATAGTTTGATAACGATTTGAAACAGTCACTAGATGTGCTGGTGGGCAAACCAAAATCTGGCTATGAGTCCACCAGCGATGTCAATACTACCAGAATTTTCGGAACATTATGGGATTGACTGAAAATTTCCTAAGAAGGTGTTCTGTAATTTTGAACACATTATCAAGTGGGTTTGAGTTAGATGCCGAAAAATTTGCAATAGAAACAGCAGCGGTTTTTGTAAATGAGTACAAATGGTACAAAATGCCCCCTTCTATTTTCAAATGACCTGTACATCTCACTCATGAGTAATAGAAAAAAATCACTGTGATCCATCAACTAAGTCCTCGCATCTGATGTTTTGGCACTCCTACATGAATCTAATCTTAAGAATTTCTCAAACTCCATAGCAAATAATTAATTATTTATATTTGGGTTAATAATAAATAATTTCGGTGGTAGAGACGTATAGATGCGACAGTGACATCATGAGAGTTTGTAGTTTCTCAAACCTACGATAACCTAAACCTAATTACTAATATCGATCTACAAATGTTCACAATCGATTTAGCTAGTCAATAAAGATGAGGCTATACTCTCATTTTTGATTAAAAAAGCTTCTGAACTTTTTCATGCTAATACTGCAGATTGGACCTCTGTGCAGTGTTGAGTATAAACAAACTCATCAGTAGCAAAACACTTATTCAGGAATGGAGCATCGTTGCCATGCTGTGTTGAAAAAAAGTGTTTAAATATTACTCAAACATTGTTTTAAATTTTAAATTGAAGAAGAAAAAAAGCAGTTGTGGGCAAGACAGTGGTTGCCACGAAGATTAAGCCCAACTGTTAACAGAGCTGGTGACTGAAGATCAAAAGAAGTACAAATGTTTTATGAGAATGAAATTCTACTAGTTTAACATTTTATTACAGAACATTACCCCCCGAGATACAACGAACAGACCCTAACATGAGAGGAGCAATACCCACGAACATAACGTTAGAAATAACCTTAATTCCTACATGAATTGAATTTTGGTTTTAGAATTCCATTTTTTTGGTGATATAACAGTGAAAGTATGTTGAATTTGAAACAAACTACATGTTTTCTTTCAACCATAGTTGTCCCAAATAATTGTTGTTGACAAATGACCATTGTGTTGTAGTAGTAGGGGAGCTCACTTGTCGCTTAGCAAATAGTATCGCTTTCTATTCACTTGCACTTGTCGCACTCACTAATACTTGTCACTAATCATCTTATTTACAAGTAGTTGCAAGTGTGTAAGTGACAAGTAATAAAAATAAATACTAAGTTCGTGTAACTAGGCACTATTCACTTGCACTTGCCATGTTCACTAGTACTTAGCACTAATCATCTTGTTTACACATAGGTAAAAGTGTGTAAGTGACAATTTCTAATCACATGTACTAAGCTTGTGTAAACTAGGTGTAAAATAATATTGACTTGGGCCCAAGTTTATGAGTTCATCACCATCCTAGCCATTTTCATAACACCAAGTTCATCTCCCTTCAAAATTCCTTCCTTTTTTTCTCACTCCCTTCTTAATCATCACAATCAATTTAGTATATTTATTTGTTGGTTTGCTTTAATTAGTTACATAATATTTTTAAAAATGTATTTTGATGATTTTATTAATTTTAAAAAGAATTTCATCAGGTACTATATAAACTTTTTTAACTTATTAATAATGTGAACATTATTTGAATAGTTGATAAAAAAAAAAAAAAAAATTAATATTTTATTTATAGCACTGTCTGCTATGAGTAAACTTCAAATAATAATATTATTAATTTCAAAATGTAATATGAATTTAACTTTTCATTTACAAAATTAAATATAATTTACCATTTCATTTAAAAAAAATATATTAATTAAATTATGCTTATAGGATATTAAGCAATAAAATTTGGGAGAATGAATTTTATTTTATTTTTTTGGGACGAATTTCGTTACAATTTAGAAAACAAATTAGACCTGAAAATTTCACACAAAACAAAACATGACATCGACACCACCATAGATAAACTTACCACATCAATATCCACTACCATTAACAATAACACCTCACACAGAACAAAGTGTCACTAATGTTTTCAAACTAACTTGCCACACCATATTCGCAATTTACTAAGAGAAAAACTTAGAGCAAGAGCAAAGTGGCATAGGACTGGATAACCATCAGATAAAAATAATTACTGTAAACTAACAAATAAACTTAAGACAGAAATTAAAAAATACAAAATTCAAAAATTACATGATTATACAGAAAACCTTAATACCACCGACAAATCGTTATGGAATACCACAAAACAACTGCGGAACTATAAAAATTAAATCATCCTCTACTAACCAAAGCCCAAACCTGGTCCAAATCTTATGAAGAAAAATCACTAATTTTTGGCCAACACCTTTTCCAAACTTTTAACTCACATCCTGATATCATTAATTCCATTCACCAAAAACATTCAGAAGCAGAATTAAATATCCCACTCAAAATGTCAAATTAGTTTTGATTGCGGATTTAAGGAAAAATACAGCCGCTTCATAGATTTCGGTTTAGGCCAATTAAATTCTAAAAAAATGATTAGATTTTCAAGCAAAATACCTCTATAGATTTTTTTCACACAAAAATTGATGTCAGATTCTAATTTAGCACCCTCAAAAACATTTATTCAATAAGAACAAAAAATATCATAATCGATTGTTTCATTAAAGGAGATTAATATAAGTTATTCACTTCTTAAGGCTGACTACAAAACAGATACACATAAAATAGGTACAAGCTATGCAAAATTAATAGATAGATTGAAAATATAAATAGTTTATACAGAAATAAAAATCATTAGTAATTAAAAATAATAAAAATGTAAATAATAGTAACAATACAGCTAATAGAATGAAAATGGAATGGGTTATAAGAACCAAATTAAAAGGCCAGAATGTTAGTAATAAATAAACAAAACAATGATTGAACATTGCCCAGTGGTGTCAGTGTGAATTAATGTGACCATGTGAGAATATCACTGTGTAAGGTAAAAATTCAAATATTGTTAAATGTAATAGTAAAATAGTATAGGATTGTAAATATAACATTAATGATTGTAGAACCTGAAGATGCAGCAATTGAGCTCTGAAACATGTCGAAATAAATGAATAATGGGGAGTTATTCCTTTTAAAAAATGAATAAAAAAATATCATTTTTTTCACCCTCTTCGAGGAAAATGAAATGTTTAAACCGATTATTGGTTACTTTCCTTTAAATTGTCATTATGTTGTAATGCAATTCACTGGTTGGTATTGCTGGAAAGAGGAGAGCCTCAGCTTTCTTTTGATGTATATAAATGCAAAATTTGATGAACAAAAACCTATTAAAAAAATTGGAAAATCCAAAAAGCATTTTGATTTTTAACTTGACTTTAAAACCAGATAGGATAATGAAACTAAAGACATTTCAAGCGTATTACCTCCCTATATTTTGGGAAAAAAATTAAGTTGATACGTTTCACGTCTAAGCTTAATTCATGTTTTTGTCAATTTAAACACTAATTGCCTAACCATTAGTAAGGCAAATTTTGAAGCTTACGAATTTTTATTTCTCTATTTGGATGAAATCTCGTATTTAAGGGTTCTTTTGAATGCTGAATTCGAATCCAATGTCGGTTCTTGTGAAAAAAATAAATTGAACATACTTCACTTGAAAAAGTTTAGCTTTTACACGTAAAATGTGATACAATTTATTTTTAGCTCTAGAATTACATTTTAGCACCCTGAAAACTTAGGAAATTATGTATATATATCAAAATGTCTTTCAGATTTTCCAATTTTTTTAATAGGTTTTTGTTCATCAAATTTTTCATTTATATACATCAAAAGAAAGCTGAGGCTCTCCTCTTTCCAGCGATACCAACCAGTTAATTGCATGACAAAGTAATGGCGATTTAAAAGAAAGTAACCTATAATCGGTTTAAAAGTTTCATTTTCCACGAAGAGGGTGAAAAAAATGATACTTTTTGTTTTTATTGAATAATGTTTTTAAATGTTGTGAGGGTGCTGAATTAGAATCTGACGTCAATTTTTGTGTGAAAAAATCTATGCAGGTAGTTTCCTTAAAAATCTAACCATTTTTTTAGAATTTAATTAAACTAAACCAAAATCTATGAAGCGGCTGTATTTTTCCTTAAATTCGCTGTCAAAACTAAAAATCTTGGTGCAAGAATAATGTCGCTATCATTTTGTAAACTCAAGATATAAAATAAATTAGTTTAATGCTTTTTTTTTTTTTTTTCCTCGGCTTCTAGAGCCCATTGGTTGGAACCACAAAATACATGTCTAATATTGTTTGACCAGGAACCTCCAAAAAAATTGTCAACAAGATCTGTGAGAGACTGAGTGTGTCCTCCCCCCTTGTCAGTGATAGAACTTTCAAAGTAAATCATAAATTTTCTTTTTCTTCCCTCTTTACCCAAACTGCTGGTGTTCCTCAAGGTAGTAATCTTGGCCCCATCCTTCACATGGTGTATACAGCTGACATCCCAACTCATCCTTTCACTGTCCTCACCATTTATGCTGATGATAAATGTTTATTATCAGTAAACAATGATTCCTTCATTGCCTCCCAAACACTCCAATCCCATATCCTAAACATTCGAAAATGGAGAATCAAAATATATCCAAACGAATCTCCCCAAATAACCTTTACCGTTTGTTGTAAACCTACGACTTCCTGTCCTACCGTATCCTTTAACGATATTCCACTAATCCCTGTTGAACAGATCCGCTACCTAGGACTCCACTTATAATCCACATACAAGACTAAAACGACAACAAACTGCCCGTCGTTACAGACTACGTCAACATTTACTAGACAAACGTTCAAAGCTCCCAATTAATTACCAAAGACTTATTGACATGACTGTGATTAGACCTATTTGGACATACAGAGTTGAGCTCTGGTGCTCCAATAAACTTTCCAATTCTCATTTTTAATCCTTACAATCCAAAATCCTTCATAAAATCCTCAATGCTCCTTATTATATCACAAAATAACGTATTCATATAGATCTTAATCTTCCATATGTTGCTGATTTGGCCCAAACCATACTTTCATAAAAAGCTCCATAACCACTCAAATCCATTTGTTTCTCAACTAGCTTCCCGTTCCATTCCCGATAATCCTGCGAGGTGTCTAAAAAGAAGATGGCCTAGAGATCTTCTAGTGTAGAATCTTTATTTAATTGCTACTGATGAGTGGTTCTTTTCAAGTTTTGACATTGTAATCGTTATCAACACATTTACTTGATGTATATATTTGTATAGCTGTAAATTTCAATAAATTGTAATAAAAAAAAACGTATTTTACAAAACAATAATAATAAGTATGTAACTGATTTAATCAGTTACATATAGCCTAGTTACATAAAATAACTTATTTTTTTATACCTATAAATATATGGTTTAAAACACTGTAAACCCTTTAGTTGGGCAGACAAGATACAATACAAAAAATAAGACCAAGAACTAATCATAGTTGTGTATAAGATTAAAAAATATATAATACAAAATAATAGAAAAAAAAAATTATTATTGTTGTTTAGTTGTTATATAAAATATCTGACAAGTCTCAATCTACTTACTTATATAGAAGATAAATTAAAAAAAAAAAAAAAAAATGATTTGCAAAGTATAATAAACATATTTCAAAATTGTTTTATTTCTCAATAATAAATTAAATTATAACATCTAAAAAATAATATGCATGAGCACAAATTCAATATATCGCAAGGACTAAATAAAATTACTATCACTGCAACTACTGAACGCTAACATAAAATTATATTTATGTATTACACAAATAATATATTTATCTATTTAAACAAATAAAATAAACATGTTACTGTTTTGATCAGTTACTGTTGCTCTAAACAATATCTCAAAATTATCAAAATAAAAAAGATGAGATATTATGAAGTTTTACAAAGTACCAGGAGTCTTACCATATTCTTTTTAGATACTAGAAACATAAGAGAAAAAATAGCAAGAGTTATATTTATGAGAAAACTATATAAAACTAAAATTTAAGAAATGTTCAACAAGCCTTCAGAGTATTTGAATGAAATATGTGCTCTAGTCAAGAAATGTTTTCTTGTTTTTTTATTGGTGAATATCTATTATAGTCCACATAGGATTTAGAAACAAATGTAAAATGTAGGATGTCATATATGTTTATGAGAAGGTGGCATAGCTCAGTTTGAAAGGCACTAGACTCCTCATCTCTGAAAGCTCTTGGGCTGAAATACAAGTCCAGCTGTATGGGGAAAATTTATTTTATTTTATTTTAGCCCAAGATTGACTTCAGAGACAATATCCCTGATTAATGGGGAAAAAACCGGGCAAATGAGCTAATATCGCCTACATCTCCTCCTTTCATTACCGTTGACCTGGAATCTGTACATTCTTACCTCAGTTCCGGAACCCCCTTCAAGGATTGCATTAGTAACATTTTTTTAAAAAAGTAAATAGATTAAATGTAACATGTTACTAGTAGCAATAGACATAAATTTCAATAATTTAAGTCACTGAAGTCTTTAATGCTAGCATCTGTATTTACAAATAACACTTGGAGAAAACATAGTCATGACCTTCTTTTAAAACTATTATTTGAATTTCACTTTGATAACAATTTTTTGTCATTATTGTTTTAATAGGTATTAAGGGAGAACCTGGAATACCATCAGTTGGACCCCCTGGGCCCCCTGGAAATCCTGGACTTAAAGGTGAACAAGGACTTTCAGGACCACCAGGAAAACAAGGAGCTAGAGGATCTCCAGGTATTATTTATATATGTGTGTGTGTGTGTGTGTGTGTGTGTGTGTGTGTGTGTGTGTGTGTGTGTGTGTGTGTGTGTGTGTGTGTGTGTGTGTGTGTGTGTGTGTGTGTGTTTTTTTAGTAAGGCTCTTGAGGCTCAGTCATTAGATAAAAACAACTATTTCGGCAATATTTCGAGACTATATTGTTCTCATAATCATGCCCTACAGTGAAAAAACAGGTTGCAATAAAATTATGTAATTTATACAAGTTATTTCAAAACATAAAGTTAGCTACAATATAAGTATATAACAGCATGTGTTAGAATAATAAAAATAAATATAATTACAGAATATAGAGAAGTATGAAACTACTTACAATGTTACTGGTGGATATGGTATTGACTAACTAAATTTTAACAATTCTAGTGCAGTACTGACCTGGGGAATTTTTTTGAAAAACAGTTACAAGGTTTGGGGAATTTCCCAACTGGGGTATCTAGTATTTCCAAAGATGCAGGTATAAAAAGGTTTTCCATATTTAGGTGTAATATACTTATAAATGGATAAATAATTTGTATGATGTATATTAATGTAAATATATATTATTGGTCTCAATGTATTAAATTGGAATAACAAGTGTTGAGATTTAGAATGTCTGATTTTTTGTTTATTGTGCGATTTTTAAATTTTTCTATGGTCATTAATTCTTTTAATATTTCTTTTAAAATTATTTCGCTCATGGTGAATAATTTTGTGGAAATCAAATTTAAAAGAATGGTTTGTTTGCCTGTAATGTGTGGTGAGAGCTGTTTGGTCAGGTTTATTCGGGTTTTTATTTATGGACGTGCAACTGTATTTATGTTGATAAACACGTCGTTTAAGATATTGTTCCAATGTACCGAAATAAGACTTTCCTCAACTATCTTCACACAGTATTTTGTAAACAATATTAGACTGTAATTCTAACTTACTATATCTTTGGTTTTGGTGAAGAATTTATCAATGGTAGAGGTATTTTTGAATGTGACAGTGTAGTCAGTTTTGTGGTTATTTGTGAGTGTTTTTCGGAGTCTTTCTGATAGTGTTTGTCTTTATGGAATTGTGTAATATCTTTTATTGTTATTTTCATGGTGTTTCTGGAAATCCTTTTTTGATATTTAATCTTGATCCCCAATTTTTATTTTTGGCATTAAAGTCACCTCCAATAATGAATTGATTTCCAAGTGCATTAAAGATTTTACTGTAGTCTTTTTTTTTTTAGGCATTGTATCGGTGGACAATATATTGCGGATATCATAAAGTTTCCTTTGTCAAGCAGTTGAATGTTTACTGTTACCATTTGCACTGATTCTTTTTCAATTTTAACATCTAGATAGTTCTCAATTGTCTTTTTCAGCAGTAAAGCTGCTCCTCCTCTAGCCTTGTCTGCTGGATGGGTGGCATGGTAACAGCTGTACCTGAGTGGATTGGCTTCTTTGTTTCTAGTAAGGTGGGTTTCTGATATCAAACAAATATCAATTTTTTCCAGTTTAAAAACAATTCCAGCTCTGATAGTTGATTCATGAGTCCATTTGCATTTCATGTTGCAAGTCTAAAAGTTCCAAACATGATTACTGTATAGCTTTTCGGGAACCTATCCTTTGTACACGAGTCTCAAGTGTACTATTTTTTGGGGGATTTCTTCAAGTTTTTCCATAATTTTATCAAGCGATTCCTATTGTCTTTCAGTCACCTTGTTTAGTTTGTCCGACACTGCGTTATCCCCTTGTGGTTCGTTATTAGCACTCCGAGTTAAGGACTTAGTTTGGTATATTGTCTCAGCTCTTATCTTGTCATATCTTTTCTCGTCACCATTCCTGGCTGTAGATGACAGACCAGCCCATGGAGATGAAGTAGGAGCAGGCTTTCTCTGTGTGGGCTTGTCAATAACGGCCCCACAAGCACTGACCTTCAGATTATTTTGCTTGTGTCTCTGTTGCCACATTTTTTGTAGTTGCTTGGCCATCTCACAACTTCTATAACTAGCAGGATGCTGCTCTTGACCATTAATACAAGTGGGCTTTGCCTTTCGATTCAACTAGCAATCGATAGTTAAATTCTTTCCCGCGCATTTAACACATCTTGGATCACAATGACAGAACTTCCGTGTATGGTTAAAGCCTTGACATCTTTTGCTCTGCGGTATCATTTTGCTAGTTTTCTGAAGGGGCTCTATTATAACTTTCATGTTAAGGATAGATGTTATATTATATATTCTGTCCAGGGTTTCTTTTTGATCAAATGTAAGCATGAACAAAGGCAGCCTTCTTCTCAAAAGTTACCTCATCTCTTATCGTTTTTTTTTTTTTTTTTTTTTTTTTTTTTTTTTTTTTATATTCACCACATCTATATTATAATTTTTTTGGTATAGATCATCAATAATTTCTTGTTTCTCACAAGTATGGTAGAGGCCCCTCCTAGCCATAGCCTTGATTGGTCTGGTATTTTTGTCTTCATACTTATACCATTATGTTTTTTCATTATCATCCAATGTTTTTACTAGCTTTCTGTAGGAGTCTGGGTCAGTTGTGATTATTTTCTACTTATTATTGTTCTGTGCCATGATTTCATACTCACTGCTTACTACTGGTTCTACCAGGGTTTTAATCTGTTCGTATGTTCTTATTCCAACAATGTGCATTGGTGGAGAAGGTGCTCTCTTTGAATCACTCATTTCCGCTATATCCACTATTCCCTGAAGAGCCTTCTTTTGTTCTTTTTTGGGGTTGAGTTTGCTTCCCCTACATTATTAAAAGGCGAGTTTTTTACTGTCACATTGGGTGAAGATTCCGCTTTTCAACAGGAGGGACTGCAAATCCAGAAGACATGTTCATATCATATAGAAAGAAAAGGTAAAAGTAGATATCAACCTAGTTAAGTTATGTAGACAAAAAGTAGAACCTGATTTGGACTGCCCTTCAAAGTTTGGCTTAGATAAAACTTGTGTATCTGATTGCAGGAATGGTAGGAATGGTTTCAGAAATTTTACAGTATGCCACGGCTACAGTTGTTCATAGGTCACAAGTTACACTCGTATGTTTACCTCCTTCACACCAACAAGCTACCAATATTTACTTCTAAGTGTGGATGGCAATACATCTGGCCCAAATCGATACTCAGGGGATATGGGGAAGGCATTTTTGAATTGTAAAAATTTAGAGATAGCAGAGTATTTTAAGCAAATCCTTACAGGTTAATCAGAAATTGACTCAAAAGATCCACGATCAGACCTGCATATCATCATGAAATTTACAAAATACTTTTTTGGTTTGCCATGCTCCCTTTCAGTTTGCCTAGAGCTGGGCCTCAATCAAAGTTGTTAACAACCAATTTTATGCACATGATATCTGATTTTATGTACATGGCAGTTGAAGTCCCAACTACTAATCCTTGACTCTTATTCTCCTCACTCTTCATCAGACATGATAAAAAGGAGATCCTGCTAACATGGAGTAGTAACCTCTCTTTATAATTGGTAATCAGTGTTCCATCTGTTACTCAGGAACAGTGTTGCTGCAACAGCATAACCTTCCTATAGAAGAGGGAGTCACAAAATCGTACTGTAGGCTTGACTAAGCTTCTAGAATGTGCTCAAAGCCTTCCTGGGTCGATTGCTGGACGTTGATGAGTCTTCCGCTCGCAGAAATTTAGAAAGTATTTATTGTGGCATTGCAAAACCTTAAATGGACCTGCGTATGGTAGTACCAGTGGGCATTTAATACTGTCTTGTCTGACAAAAACATATGAGCGCTTTTTAAGCTCATCATGCAGGAAACTTTTCCTGTTTGAAGCGTGTGATTCTGCTGATTTTAAATTTGTCATATAATCCTTCAATTCTTGGAGTGATGAATTAGGATCATCTTCTTTAGGGTGCGCTTTATTTCTTTTTTAAAATTAATCATTATAAAAATGTAATGCTCTCTTCATCATAAATGTATTTTTTACATTTTATTACTTCTGGTTTCTTTGTTACATTGCTATATCTAAGAGCTTCATCAAAACCCAAATTCTTCAATAAAGTGTAATTCCAAGAATAATGAACACAGTTTTGGGTTTCCAATCTGGGTATTTATCATAATACACTCCATTAGAGAAATTTAAACTATGAAAATAATTAACAACTCAAGTTAAAGTAAGTATAAAATTAATCATTACCTACCCAGGACCGCTAATTTCTCTTATTTGTTCATTTGTCCAGTTAGCTTCAACTAACTCTGGAATATTACAGAAGAAAGAAGGATTTCCTCCAAGAAAAACGTATGAAGTTAAATGTACAGAATTAAAAAATACTGGACTAGAGGTGAGGAACAACATCCATAATAGCCAAGCATGGTTCCTACATTTTTTCTCTAGAGCGTTTTCTTATGTAACTGGATCCATTTCACTGGTGATGAATAAAAATTGCCCTACAAAATTATCTGACAGGAATAAAATTATATAAATTTTTAAATACTGAATTGAAACTTAAAATAATAACTGTAATCAATATCATTAAAATAAAAAGTTAAGTGTCAGCGTAATTACTGTTTTTTTTTTTTTTTTTTTTTTTTCAAATACAGCCTTGGCCAAAAGTATTAGGCACCATGAAAAATTCCCTTTTTAGGAGATGTAGATAATTAGGGTAGGCAGTCATAGATACTCAGCAGATCAAAATAAAATGTTTATTTTATTCTAATTCTTAAAGCCAACATTTCGACTTGCATTGCAAGTCTTCATCAGGGCTAGAAAAAAAAAAAAAAAAAAAAAAGGAAACAAGCAAACAGCTATGACTACATTGTAAAAATATATGAATAAACACACACCAAAAATATAGGAATGAGTGAGAAAAATGAATAAACATAAAATGAAAAATAAATAACTGTATAAGAGTAAGGATAGTACCATAAAGGCAATATATAAAGGCCATAAGGCCAGTAAAGACTATTGAATTGAGGCTAAAATGAGAATTAAAATGGGTGATAGTTACTTAAATGCTAATGAGTAATCTCAACAAAATAATTGGTGAACATAAACAGTGTAGATGCTAAGTTGTTGAGATAATGAGGACAAGTTACTGAGTTAATACTTAAAGGAGTTAACATTTAATGAGTAGATACAGAGTTACTGAGATAATGAGGACAGATAACTGAATTAATATCTGAAGGCACTAAAGCCAATACAATAAATGTAAACTATTGAATTAGAATTGAAAAGAATATTTCAGGAGTGATAATGAATGAGTAAATATAACAATATAATAGGTAAATATAAGAAATGGTAGATATAGAGTTAATGAGATATAGTGGTTAAGCTAATGAGTTGATATAACATGAATAAAATTACTAGTAACAGTAGGGAGTTACTAGATAGTTAATAATAAATCAAATATTCAAAGTACAGCTATAAAGTAGTGATAAATATATTGATACATATGATAAATATTGGGACATATATAGTAGGGTAATTATAAGTGTGTACAGTGGAAAGAGAAAGGAAATGAAATAAGGGGCAAATGTGAGGAAAAAGAAATTTAGCAAAAAATTATCCATTAACATTTAAATTGGAGAAAGGAAAAGGATATATTAATGAATAAAGGATGAATATTGAGTGGTAAAAAACAAACAATAAAAACAAAAAATAAAATAAAACTAAATAAAAAATATTTTTATAATGACTGTATATACCTTATACAGTACTTATATACTCATTATTTATAATGACTTTTTATACCTGAACGTAAGTCATTATAAAAATATTTTTTATTTAGTTTTTTTTTTTTTTTTTCTGTAGCAATCAGTAGCTTGTCATGAAAAATAAAATGTTTTAAAAACAAAAGAATGTAAGAACTATATTGGAGGATAAAATATTTAAGTTTTGTAACGCTGTTTACTGCATTAAGAAACTCAAAACAGATATTATTTTTTAGAAGTTATATTTCTTAGTTCTTTAGTAACTGTTTGGTTTAGTAGGTAATTAATGTTTTCATTACTGTTTAGTTCTTTAATCACTGTTTGGTTTGGTAGTTAATTACTGTCTGGTTTCTTGTTTAACTTTAGGGCAGCATCACATAACAGAAATATCTGATGGTCTATTCATAAGCAAGCTAGGACTGTACACTAGTGGTTCATAGCGACTGATGATGATGGTTTCCTGTTGGCATTCATCCTTAGGCACATGTGTCAAATATTATTTGATGAAGTTACCAAATTAAAGAAACTCTTCACCGATTGTCTCCTCTTATAAGTGCTAGTGTTTTTTTGTTTTGTTTTTAATCCTATTTTTTTATTAGAGAGAGAATCTGATTTTGAATATTATCAAATATTTCAATCCTCAACACTTAAGAGCAAAAAGCAATCTGGGTAACAATTAAGGATGCCTGCTGTATTTAAAAATTAAATAAAAACAAAATAAATGAAATAATATCTAAATAATTTAAATATAAAAAATAAAATAATAAATGTTAAAACATCCTTATTCATGAAATATCCAATTCCTAACCACAGTTTCTTCATTAAAAAAATAATTAACTATTATGAAATAATTAATTCAAAATAATAGTTTAATTCTTCTTTACATCTTTCTTCATTTGAAATAATGTTTTTAATATTAGAACTAAAAATTCTGAGTTATAGGATGAAATAATAAATCTGAAATGAAATAATAATGAAATAAAATGAAATAATCTGTCAGAGACAAATCTGAAAAGTCATGTAGGTTTTTAAGAACCTGTTAATTGTTGTAACAGTCACAGTAGTTTAAAAAAATCAAATGCTTTATACTCTATTTCCAAAAGTTTAAATGAATCCTGTTTTCTTTTTTTTTTTTTAGGACAAGATGGACTTCCAGGACCAAAGGGGGAACCAGGAGTGCCAGGACTTATAGGGCTCATTGGACAACCTGGGCAAAAAGGTGACTCTGGTCCTGAAGGTCCCCCTGGACCTAAAGGAATAGATGGACCACCAGGCATTGATGGACAAAAAGGTAGTTTTTGTTAATCTTAAGTAACAAATTATTATTGATATTAATATTGCACTATGTCCCAGATAATTGAGAGTTGGTTCACTCTAGCATTGATGGCCAGTCTTCAAGGTTAAGGTGCCTGCTTCCAATTTTTGTCACTTATGTGGATTATCAAGTAAGTAGGATAGTACTAATATTGTGTCCTGACAGTCTGGGTCTTCCTGCTTCTTACCTTATATCTGCTTGGCCAGAGCCTTAGCAGATATTTCCTCTGAACTCATTCTATTGACATGACATGCCTATTGAAGCCTGGAGAGCTTGATTTAATTGGCAGATATTAAATTTTACAGAGTTTGGATTTCAGCACTGGATCTTCTCCTCCAGGTATGATTAGAGCATATTCCACCAAATATTCTGATTTTTAGAAATAGTCCAGCATTCAGATCCCATAGATGATGACAGGTATGAAAGGGTTTTGTAGTCATTTTGGATATTAATCTGCATGTCCAGATGTACAAAAGCTCAGGCTACTTCAATGTTGTGTTGTCTTAACCTTATAAATCCATCAGATGACAGACTAGACCACTTGGTACACATGTACTTGGTTCTGTCTCTATTAATGAAATGTCCCAGTCTATGAGCAGATTTTTCTATCACAGGAAATGCTGGTTATACTGTGTTTAATGATCTTCTAACCAGATCTATGTCATCAGCATTTCCGAGAAGTTGTACCCTTCTTTTCAAAATTGTGCCTTCTGTCTGCATTCCAGAATCTCTTACTACTTTTTCCTGAGAGAGATTTAAAACAAGAATAAAATACAAATTTCTTATTCTATAAGGTAATATGATGTGTTGTCATTAACATGTTTCAAAAAAAATAAATTTTCAATTATTTTTTTTATGATGTTCCAAAATTGATAGTATAGAATACCTAAAAATGAAAATTTTAAGATAAATTTTGTGATGTCTTAGCAGAAAATGACATAATCGGGTGTGTTTTCAAAACTGGCATTCCAACCATTCATCAAGCATTTCGCCACAAAAACACGTTTAACTCTTAAACTATCAGTTAGATAGTTTACCATCTAAAAGCTAGTTCAATTTACTATTAGACCCACTAACGAAATTTTGATCAAGCCCTGTAAAGTACACCTGCCAGGATGCTAAAAAACGCGCACTTTTGTAAAATCTATGTTTTTTGCCACATTCTTGGCTATAACTTCGAAACTACTCGTCAGATCCTAAATTTCGTGTTAAACCATCTCAAACCTGGTTAAATTTACGGTAATTGTTCGGATCGGCGACTCCACCAAACTGGCTTGACCCGCGCTACACCGACCAGTTCGATCCTTACGCTTCACTTCATGTTTACATTTTTCGATAGTTCATTCCTATAACCTCACATGTTAACAATCACTTCTACAGTTTTAACTTTGTTTGTGTTGTTTAGTTATATTGATATTTAGACTTCTTAAATGTAAATAGGTGAAACAGCAGTTAACAACACGAGGATTAAGTGTTTTATCAATTCATGTTTTCTTATTTCATTTTATCTTATGTGTAAAAGTGTTACAAAACTTAACAAGATTTATTTGTACATGGATTTGGTGTTTTATATATTTTTATTTTTTGTTTCAATTTCAGTGATAAAATTTCAGTATACATATTTTGTGAATGGATTCTTTGTCATCCATATTACTTTTTGTCCTAAAGTGAGACAGATTGTATAATTAATTCAATAAAACATATCAGTTTATAAATAAATGTGAGAAAGTATATCACAGGTTTCATGTTTTCTTATTTCCATTTCCCTTGAGAAAATATAGCAGAAATTAACATCATCACTTTCAACTAGGATTCCGTCTTATATTATATAATGGCTTATAACAGGGAGAATTGACAATGTGAAAATAATCACCTGTTTCTTCATTTTTAATATCCTCTTTATTTAGTTCTTTTATCATTTTTCTGTCTCCCAGTTCTCTGAATTTTTCTAATTTATCCGGGTCTTTAAATTTTTCTAAATTCCATTTTTTTCTTTTATATAATTTCTCTGGCCGTAAGCATGGTGTTTTGATATGAGTACGTGATCAATTTGGGTTATTGTACCATTTGGTGCTTTCCAAGTTCTTTTTTTGTGAGGAAAGCAGGTGCTTTTTATTATCATGTTGTTTGCTTCAGCAAATTCACACAAGTATTTACCATTGTCATTAGTTATATTATGAAGGGAATAGTTTCCAGCGACGGTTCTTGTAAAATTTTCCTTGCCCACCTTTATTTATTTGTATTTTTTTTTTTTTTTTTTTTTTAAGAATTGTAAAGGGTCTAAAATTTTGTCTATTTTCATATGGAAATTTTAAATAATTCAAAATAAATAAATTTAAGAAAATTGTTTAGTAAATTAAAAGTGTTTAAATAATGAAAAATGGTTGCATATAACTGAGTTAACTGTTATATAATTTTTTTTATAATTTATAATTAATTTTATATATAATTGTGGGTAAGCATAATGAAATTATATTGATAACATCTAAAGAAAAAGTGTAATTTGTAAAATTTTTTTTAAATTTAATTTGTACAATAAATTTAGTTGGCAATACATAGAATAGGGGAGTGGGGGGACAGTGTTTTGGAGGGAACAGGATGTGTGGGGCCACATGGTGTGTGCAGCAGTTATAGTGAAACATGTTTGTGATAATAAGATGAATGTTTTTTTTTTTTTTGTTGATTGAAATGTACTTAAAGTTAGTTTATGAGAAGAATTAGTGATGTATTTAACAAGACAATTTAATAATTATTATTTTTATTGTGATTAAGAGGTATGTTTGTACATTTTGTATTAAGATTCTTTGGACAGGGAGTTGATTAAATTTGAATTATATAAAAAATAGCTTATTTAAATATTGAATTTTTGTGTGTAAACTTTACTTTAACTAATTTTGGATTGAAATTGTATTTTTTTTTAATTATATCATTTTATGAAAAGCCATTTTTCATTAATTATATTACCGCGCCCGGACAAAATAAAGTAAAATTAATTATATGTTCACCTTATTATTAATAATTGTAAGAATAACCTTACAGAATTTACTAAAGATAATTTAAATTAAATAAAATGTACTCAATTGATACTTACAACTATATACAGCATTGACAATAAGTAAATGTAAAATGAAATAATTAAAATGACATGTGATTAGTTATGAAGACTGATACAGGGGTCTCTTTTTTAAAAAAGGAGTTTATTTATAATGATACAAACTGCACTAAAATAACAAGTAATGGATCTAATGACTGCAGACTGGGAGTGACGCCATCTTGCTCCTGACGGGTTCTTATAGGCTCTAGGGCGCGGACGCCGTGTGAAAAGGGATGTGTGTAGTTTACCAGGCTACAACGGCTCCCTCCTGAAGATCTTTGCTGTCCTCAGCAAAGAGTTGTTGACAGATGCGGTGAAGTCCCTTGGTGACGGTTTTCATATGGTAAACAACAGGTGGGGATAATGAAAGGATAACAGAAAGATAACTAATAATAGACCTGATAGAAAAAATAAAAATAAAAATAATACAATATGCGTCTCTTGAGGAAGTTTATCTAATGTTAACAATGGTTGAAAATTTATATTAGCAGAGTGAATTTCTTCGAAAGTAAAATTAGTGAAATGTTTAGGTATCATAGAATTTTGAGGGGATACAAATACATAGCTTTCTAGATAAGAGGTTTTGGATAGTTTAACAATGTTTCGTTTTCGTGTAAATGCAATAGTTGAGTTAATTTAGGATGAATAGAGACATTATAGTGAATATTGGTAATAACTAACTGGTTAGTATCATATACTAAATACATATTAATAATTGGAATATATTTTACAATAGAGGTGGCATTTCTTAAAACTAAGCTTTTACAATCAAGTAAATCCTTATCATCTTATATTTGATTAATACATTTATTTACAATTTTTGTGACATTTTTACAATAATAATTATTGTTTAATAATAAACACTGTTCAGTAAAGGTCTCATCATACCTCAGTATCAGGGATGGATGTTCATGTATAGTTAATATTTCATTATTTTTCTGTATAGGAAAGGAAAGGAGAAAAAGTGTTTCATACAATACAGATTTTAAAGGAAATTGTATAAAATAAGATAGGAAATTATCATGTAAAGAACAATGTACAGATGCCAGTTGCCATAATATATTAGTGTTGTTAGAGATTAGGAGTACCTTTGATTGTTTAATTATATATTCTATCTCCTTGTACGTTAATATACTTGAATGTAATATATTTAATTTGCAGAATTCAAATATTTATAAATATTTAATTAAATTCTATATCTGATGTTTCATTGGATAAGGTTTTGAAATAATTACCAATTTATAAATTATTGGAATGAATAATATTGATGTCCTTATTGAATTCCTTCATTAGTCGTTTATTGATAGATAATTGATTTTCCACATTGTGCTCTAAATGATATTCGTTTGTCTGTACTTTTTGTAGTATTTCGTCATATTTAGCTTTGTCGTTAGCGTCCATGTTCCCTGTAACCCAAGATATAGCCGTCCCGAGGCCATTGAAAAGTCCTCTTTTTTATTCTATAATTATTTGGATGTAGGTGATCTAATTTTGCTTGAGTATATCTCAGATGAGTCCTGATTAGATTAATTTAAGAGATGTCATTATGTTTAGTGCTAAGGATTTTTAGAGCTGTCTTTATATTGTTTAATTCAATTTGTAATAATTTGATATTAATGTTATGCATGTACGTATATGTCTTGTTAATTACATATGAGTCTTGGATCTTGATGGGTAGAATTCCGGCTGATTTGCTAATGTCCGTTAGTTTGTATGGGGTCACTGGGAAGATTAGTAGTAGGAGAAGAAGCATTTTCCTGAAACAAAATTTTATTTTGGAATTTCTTTCCTTGGACGTTTAATTCGATTTGGGTGGACCTTAAAAGATTTTCCGCTGTATTTGCCACTGGCAAGTTTTCTTTTACGATCGTACTTGACGGGAAAGAATTTTGGTCTGTCCTTTTTGTTAAACGTAGTTTTTAGATATGGTTCATCGGGAATTTCAATTTCTTTTTCTCTAGAGAGGTTTAATTTTTGTGTACGTTTTTCTATCTATTGTATCTTTAATTATTTTATGTAAAGTTTTTAATCTTTCTAGGTATTCGTCTGTTTTTTCTTCCGTGACTAATGTCTCCGTCATTTCATCTAAGTAGGCCTTTTTACTTATGCCGTAAGTCATTTCCATAGGGGTAAATTTCAGGTTTGAATTGAGAGTGTTGTTGGAAGCGATTAGTGTTAATTTCATGTGTTCGTTAGTCTTTAAATGTTTCTGTTCGAGTTGTATTATGTTTAAGAGTTCTATTAGTGTTAAATGTGCGCGTTTTAATAAGCCTTGAGAGTCTGGATGTTCGATATTGTATAGTCTTAGGAAGTTCTTCAATCCGTTATTAACGAATTCTCTTCCATTATCCATTTGGATTGTTCTTAGTATCGGAAATAACGAAAAATAGTCGTAGAGACAATATCTTTATTGTATGTGGTATACATAAGCTATATCTACATATTACTTAGGAGTATAAATATGTATGTTTGGAATGATTAAACTTTATTTAATTTCCCGTCAAGAAGGCAGAAGAAAAAATTTGCTTTGTTTAAAGTGAAAATGTTTACTAACAGTAAAGAGGGCTTAATTTAATAACTATGTTGTACTTATTAAAAACATCTGTAAGTTAAGAGGGAGAGGCAAAATTTCTTGGAAGTAGCTAAATTCAATCTAAAGTTGTTCTTAAAATTGTTACTTTTCCAAAAACACAAAAGTGTTGTGCATTCAGGATTTGAATGCAGGAATTTTGTGTGTTCAAACTGCAGAATGTGCAATTTTATGCATTCAAACTGCAGAATGTGCAATTTATGCAGTAACCCCCAAAACGTGCCATTTTGTGCAATATTAAACTAAGGTAAATTTGGCCTAAACGTCCTAATTCCTATAAATAATTTGTCTCTGGCTGATTACGAACTTGCAACAAAAAGATGCAATTGCACGAGAATCCGGGCTATAGCCATAAGTCTTTTGGAAAAACAATCTATTATTGTTAGGAATTTATCTCTGCCAAAATGGAATATGTCTATTTGTAATTTTTCAAAAGGTTTTTCGGGTGTTGGTGTAATTTTATATTCGGCATGTATTGGTTTTCTTTCGTATTTTACTTTTAAACAGATTGGGCACTTGTTTATGTAGTCATTTATATCCCTTAAAATTGAGGGTCAATAATATCTTTTACGAATGTGTTGATAGCTTTCGTTTATTCCGCGGTGGTACGTTTTCCCTACGTGATAATTTGATATCACTTCTGTTTGTTCTTCTGGAGTGGGTATATCCAACTTTAATTTCTTATATCTTTTCATTTTGATTGTTGGAAAGTTAATGGTTATTACTTTCTTAAAGTTGTTATAAATTTACTCATATTCGGTATTTAATATTCCTTCCTGATTACAATAAATTCCGTAGGTTGTTTTAGTTCTTAGATAATTAATACATAAGGTTTTTATTTTCTGAATGTCCGAAGAATTTGGAATGTAATAGGTAAAGCGATTTTTATTGAATAATTTTTTTACTATTGGGGCTTTAGTTCCGCGTTCTAGAATGATTTGATTTTGTTCAATATTTAGTATTTTGTCGTCATCTGCGATAGTTTCTTGCTCATTTGAGCTTTCCTGAGAATGAATAGTGACCACGGAGTCATTATCGCTATCTTCGTTTTGAGAAGGATATTCTCGTAATAGATCTTCAAGTACTTGGTCAGGGTCAATCTCCGCGGGATCATTACTCTCCGTTATCGCATGCACCGGCTGCATTCTAGATAGTGTGTCCGCCGCTACTGCGCTTGTTTTTTCCTTTGACGTATTTAATTTCGAAATCGAAATCTGCAAGTAAACATTTCCTACGTAATAATTTAGAATTTGGTTCTTTAATATTATGTAGCCACTGTAATGGTTTATGATCAGTTTGAATTAGAAATTTATTTCCAAATTGATAAGGTGGAAAGTGTTTACAGGCCAAAACGTTGGCGAGTAGTTCTTTTTCTATGGTCGATAAATTTTCTTCCTGCTTATTTAATGTTCGCGATGCATATGCTATGGGTAAATCTTTGTTATCAAAATTCTGTGAAAGAACGGCTCCTAATGCGTAATTAGAGGCATAAATTGGTTCGTTAAGTAGTAATGTCTTTAATGTCTCGAATGCATCTACATATTCTTTGTTTTTATTATCTATTTTAGCATCTTTTCTTAGGGCATTAGTTTTAATAATTTTTCGATAGTAACCGGTTAGACCCAGAAACTGTTTTATTTCTTTGTGCGTTTTTGGAATGGGAAGTTTTTAATGACTTTTATTTTTGCAGGGTCAGGTCTTATTCCGTTTTTCCGAGATAATATGGCCTAAATACAAAAGTTCCTTTTTGAAGAATTCCATTTTATCTATTTGAATTTTTAAATTGTGCTCTTTTAATTTATTGAAAACTGCCTTTAAATGTTTTAGGTGTTCCTCTAAATTATCCGAAAAAATTATTATATCATCCATATAAATAAGAACGTTGGGCATTTTTGAAAATATTATATTCATCCCTCTCTGAAATGTTGGGGGTGCGTTTTTTTAACCCAAAGGGCATACGTAAGAATTCGTAATGCCCATTTTCTGTGGAAAATGCAGCTTTTGGTATTGATTCTAGTTCCATTTCTATTTGATGAAAGCCGGAGGCTAGATCAATCGTTGAAAAATACATAGCACGTCCTATTTTACCAAAAAAGTCCTCAATTTTAGGAAGTGGGTATTTGTCCTCTATCGTTTTTTCTTTCAGCTTTCTATAATCAATTGCAAGTCTTACTTTCCATTTTCCCGAAGCGTCCAATTTTTTAGGGACCACCCATATAGGCGAATTATAGGGAGAATTTGATGGTTGAATTATTTTATTTTTTAATAACTTATCTATTTCTGTTTCTACATCTTTTCTAAAAGCTAAAGGGTACCTGTAACATTTTGTATATACTGGTATGTCATCCTTAGTGTTAATTTTATGTTTTAAAATGTTAGTAGAACTTAATTTATCCTTTCCTTTTTATTATCTCAGGATATTGTTTTATTAAATTAATAATTTATCTTTTTCTTCTTTGTTCATGTGGTCAGTTCTAATTAATTTATGAATATCCTTTTTTATTGAACTGGTTTACGTGGAACAATTGGTTACAATTCCACCTGGTCCAATAATTTCATCTATCTCGTCTATTTCCATGGGCTCGGGACAAATGGTCATAAGCTCATGAGATTAGACAATAGATTTACATTTATTATTTTTTATATCTGCAATCCCTTCTTCAATTCTATATTTATCATTATCAATTTCTTTTATTAAACCAAAATTAATATTCTCTTTTAATTTGACTGGTAATTCTATTACATTGTATCCCGGTTTTAATATTATTTCTTTTGTATCAATTAATCTTAATAACTTTTGTGTTCCATTACTATATGTCAATAATTCATCATTATAATCACCTATTTATTGCCTTAATATCATGCAACGTTTCATCTCCTAATAATATATCATATTTTTTTGAAAAATTAAAAATATATAATTTTATCAAATACATTTTTTAGCGATCCGGTGTCTACTAACCATTTTCTATTTTTATAGTCTATAAAGTGCGGTAGGGATTTATTTAAAATATTTAATTCGAATGTCCTGGGTGTTTACTTGGGGTGACGGGCTTAACCCTAAAAAATGTTCAGATAGTTTATTGAAATTTTCGTGTAGATTACTTAATTCTTGTTGCATCTTGTCCATACAGCTTTCCTTTTGTGTTTGTTCTGTTTTTTCTTTAATGTGAGTGATTTCGTATGGGGAAATCCAACGTTTTGACGAGGTTGGTTTATTTGATCTTTGGGTTCTCATGGATGCGGTAGGAAGGTATTGTCTGTTATTGTTATTATTATTATTATTAAATTGATTATGCTGTTGAAAAAATGGTTTTTGGTGATACTGAAAATTTTGAAAATTAGATTTCTGCTGGTAATTAAAATTTTGAGGTTGATGATTAAATGTTGGTTTATTTTAGAATTCAAGGTAGGCCGTGAATTCTGGCCAAAACACCTCCTTTCACAACCGTTGGCTTAGAAACAGTACAGCCTACCTAAGTACTGAACCCGAGACCCTTCATGGGTTGTAAGTGGTACAGGTTTTTTTTTTTTTTTTTTTTTTTTTTTGGAAAGGATTGTTTTGCTTAAAAGGGTTATGGTTTTGAAGAGGATTATATGGTTTTACTTGGTTTGTTTTGGGGTCGTAATTTGGAACTTGATAGGGGTGTATATATATATATATATATATATATATTTGGATTTATCTTATAAATCGCAGCTAGTGAGGTATTATATCTTAATAGTTCTAGAACTATACTACAATCGTTAATTAATTTGTTCCTTGCGTCATCTAAATTTTGTATTTGGAATAATTGTAAATGTGCCCCGAGTAGTGGATGGTACGTACCCCGTGTACGAAAGTTCTTACTAGTGTTGCGTCAAGTTGGTGCATCATATTGATTAATATATCCCCATTAATTCCGTCCAAGTTGTATCTAGTTATAATTACAGTCCGCTTTTCATTTAGACGGTTAAGGAATTCAATAGGGTGTTCCTTCGGGTGTGATTTTAATAGGGCCAATTCTGCTATTAAATCTGGCGCAGTCCTGTGGTCTGCAAAATTTTTCTTTAATGTACTCAATAAAGTTATTATGTGATTACAATTATTATTGAGAGCTACAGCCTCTGCTAGCCCGTCTAAATGTCTCATAGCAGATTTGAACAACAACCAATGGTTTGTGTCCCTTTCTCTAACGTTTTCGTAACAATATAGGGCATACATTTCTTCACACGTTTTGACAAAATGGTACAATTTGAAGGAAGTACCTTCATATTTGGGAATGAGTTTGCAATATTCCGGAGTTAATATTTTTGAAACTTCGTTAGGCATCTTAATTATTATATTATTTACAATATTATAATTAGCAAAATTAAATATTTTCCCTGATACTTGATTAAGATATGTGAGTACTCACTCTGATGCTGTAGGCTTCTGGTCGCTGGACCTGGCAGTCTTCTGCTTCTTTTCTTCTGTACTGCGAATGAGGAGTTAAAACTCCAGTTCCTTGCGGGACAAATGGTCACGCAAAATGCTTGTTTAGTTTGGGACAATAGGTCACAAACTTCAACTGGAACCTTCGCAGTCCCTGTTCAGGCGCCAGTTATGAAGACTGATACAGGGGTCGCTTTTTTAAAAAAAGTTTATTTATAATGATACAAACTGCACTAAAATAACAAGTAAATAATGCATCTAATGACTACAGACTGGAAGTGACGTCATCTTGCTCCTGACAGGGGTTCTTATAGGCTCCAGGGCGCTGACGCTGTGTGAAAAGGGATGTGCATAGTTTACCAGGCTACAACAATTGACTTGTGAAGGACAACCCATAAGTAACAGTTCAATCTTCATATATTCATATTTATTTTCGGTTACTTTCTCCAACAAAATAAAAAACTTTATTACATTGTAGGACAAATATAGATTATTTTTTCTAAATCTTTCTCAGTGTTATGGCCGCTATTAACATTACGCTGTCGTATGCTCAGTGCTTGTGACATTATTAACAACAGTATTAGTGAAAATCCTGTTGCCAGACTCTGTAAACAGTGATAGTACATGTAATAGATTACTTAGACTATCAGATTGGTGAGGTGAGTTCGTTTATTAATAATTAAAGACAATTAATAATAAAGACAGTTCTCAGGTGAATAGCTCTGCTGTCAGCCGATGGGCGCGCTACCTGTAATCCCCTATCCCCCAAGGTCTAGGTTTGCTCTGTTGATTGTTATTGTTATTGTTGACTGTTATTGTCATTACTTTTATTTTTCCTAAAGGACATAAGTATTTTTTTTTAGTATTATTATTTTTTTTAATCATTATTTATAATAATAATTTTAATTATTATTTATAATTATTTTTTTAAATTATTATTACATTCAGTAATGTCTTTTTTGTTGTTTTTTTTCTTCTGTTTATAGTACTGTAAATAGCCTAGTTCATAAGTGTTTATTATGTTTATTTTTTAATTTAATTTGCTTTCTTTTTTTTTTTTTAACTTTTAGATTAAAAGTTGTATTTTAGACTTTTTTATTTTAAAATGAATCTAGATAATTCATCCGGAGCTGAATCAGAGGATGAGACTACAATGTCTGAAATAAGTGAGACTGACTCACAATATTTAAAGCTCCGACAAATACAAAAACATCAGCGAAATGCTAATCCAGGTTCCGCTGGAACCTCACCAAATAAAAAAAAACAACAAAAACATAAAAAAACAACCTCACCACCTATAACTCGCTGTAAATCAACTGCAGCCAATAAAACAGAAGCAATAGTCAACATACCTACCTACAATAGATTTTCTGCACTGGACAATAACACCTCAGAGCCACAACACACCCAACCATTTCAGGACCCTGTTCCACCACCAATATTTTTATCAAATATTAACGATTTCATGTCATTTGGTCAAGAAATTGCCAACCTGATCGGACAAACCAATTTTAAATGTTTTTCAAGGGTGTAAGATATAAAAATAAACACCACAACAAAAGAGTATTATAAAAAACTAATTAATCATTTATCAGCCAAAAATTACGAATTTCACTGCTATCAACTAAGGGAAGAAAAGGCATACCGCGTCGTATTGAGAGGCCTCCATAGCAGCACCTCGACCCCGGCAATAAAAAGGGATATAGAAGAAATATCCAAATGTTCTCCATCCCACAGAGAAGTATCCACTTCCGTTATTTTTTGTTGGTTTGGAGCCATCCAAAAATAACATTGAAGTATTTGAAATAACCAGGCTGGTCTATTCAGTCGTCCGATTTGAATAACCTAGCCAGAGACCAACAATCGTGCAATGCACTAAATGCCAAAATCTTGGACACACAAAGGCATATTGTTATCACTCGCCAAGGTGCGTAAAATATGCAGGTCCACATGCCACAGAAACGTGTCTGAAGACTCGTGATACTCCCGCAAAATGTGTCTTATGCAATTATGATCATCCTGAAAATTACAAAGGCTGCTTAGTATACAAAAACACACAACGGCAAAGATTACTTTATGCAGCCTTTACAAATCAACATCAAAAGACAGTTAGTCAAGAAAGTCAAAAACAGGACTCTACGAAAATTCAGTTTGAAGAGACCCAAAATCCTATCCTAGTAAATCAACCCTCAACTTCAGCAGTCACTGATGGGCCACACAGGGCATCGTACTCAAACATCACCACACGTCCGCAACAGCAACAACCTCGAAATCAGATGCCTCAAATATCCCAACCTCAGCCTCTGATTTCCAAATCCCAACCTTCCCGTCAGCCTCCAAGTCAGTACCATTCCCATCACCAGCTACCCCTATGGGTAAAACTACCACCCGAGATCAAACATCCAGTCCCTACCCAAACTTCCTTTCCAGACTACTCTTCAACCTCAAAAGACCATACAACTCCTAACACCCCTAGGTGGGCTCCCTCCCCAGGCAACACTCCCGGGCACACAAATCCTTCACATTCTATTCCCAACCAAATCAACCATAATCCAGCTGATATAAACACCATCCTCTCATCATTCTTAACCGAACTGAAAGAAACAATAAGACCACTCATTTCCCTTCTCACCAGAGTCCTTTCTGAAGTCCCATTCAACATCCCAAAATGAGCAATAAGCCCCTAGCTGTCATTTTGTGGAATGCAAATGGCCTTCATAACCATCGAGACGAACTTGACATATTTTTACATGACAATCACATAGATATAGCTCTACTGACAGAAACATACTTTACAAAATGATCGTATTTTCATATAAGTGACTACATCACTTACAGATCAGACCACCCAGACAACACAGCCCATGCTGGTTCTTGCATTCTTATTCATAAATCAATACCTCATTCTCTTGTCCCATCTACTCTGACACCATTCAATCCACTTCAGTATCCGTCTCCACTTGTCCTTTCAATGTAACGTTTTCAGCTGTATACTGTCCTCCTGGAAATTCCCTCTCTTATAACCATCTTGATTCCTTATTCCGATCCCTCGGTCCACGCTTTATTGCTGGAGGAGACTACAATGCCAAACATCAGCGATGGGGTTGTAGAACATCCAATTCCTGTGGCAGCATTTTATCCTGTGTTTCATCCTCCAACTGTTATTCTGTCCTTTCTCCCTTAAATCCGACTTATTGGCCTACATCTATCAAAAAAAGTCCAGACATCCTCGATATATTCATTTCTTCCCAAATTTCCACCTCTCATACCTCTGTCAAATCCCTGGATGACCTTTCATCAGACCATAGCCCTGTTCTACTTCTCTTGCATTCAAATCCCGTCCCTAAACCCTCAACTCCTTGACTAATCACAGGACGAGTAGACTGAGACAAATTTCGTTATGATTTAGAAAATAAGCTAGACTTAAAAATTCCACTAAAAACAAAACATGATATCGACACTGCCATAGATATACTCACCATTTCAATATCAAGCAGTATTAATGAAAAGACATCACACAGGAAAAAAAATAATTCTCTTCAGACTAACTTACCACAACATATTTGCGTCTTGTTAAGAGAAAAACGTGGAGCAAGAGCGAAGTGGCACAGGACTATGTATCCATCAGATAAAAATAATTACTGCGAACTTACAAACAAACTTAAGACAGTAATTAAGAAATACAAACTTCAAAAATTACAAGACAACACAGAAAAACTTAATACCACCGACAAATATTTGTGGAATACCACTAAAAAACTACTGAACTACAGAAACTATAATCATCTTCTACTTACCGAAGCCAAAACCTGGTCAAAATCTAATGAAGAAAAATCACTCATTTTTTGGCCAGCACCTTTTCCAAACTTTTAACCCACATCCTGATATCCTTAATCCTACTCATTTAGAATATATTGATGATATCCTTAATCCTACTCATTTAGAATATATTGATGATATCCTTAATCCTACTCATTTAGAATATATTGAAGCAGAACTTAATATCCCACTTCCAATGTCCTCTCCCCCTAAAGCATTCCATCCCTCAGAAATATCAAACATCATTCATAGATTATCTTCAAGCAAAGCCCCTGGACATGACCTAATTACATCCCATATTCTAAAACTCCTTCCTCGAAAAGCCATCCTATTCCTAACATATAATGAAATGAAATGAAATGAATGAAATGAAAATGAAATGAAATGAAAATTTTATTCTGGGGCCATTGCCCCTTAAGAATAATTATAATGAACAATTATTGGCGGCCTAGCTGCCGTATGTATAATTTAGAAATATAATAAAGACAAGGAAATACAATTTAAATTAAATTAAGGAATTGAAAAAAAACTTAAATTACAACATAAAGTAATAAGATTAATAATACTCCACAGTCCAGCAATGTCATTGTGTGGTGGACGTTGTCTCCTCTGCATTGGAGCGCGGAATGTACTGTACGGGAGCCTTCCTCGATGTGGAACAAGCTTTTGACCGAGTCTGGCACCCAGGACTACTTTACAAACTTCGTAGATTCCTTCCTTCAACATACTTTCTAATTATCCGTTCTTATCTTAGCAATAGAACCTTCAAAGTTAATCATAACTTTTCCTATTCTTCTCTCTTCACCCAATCTGCTGGTGTTCCTCAAGGTAATATCCTAGGTCCTATCCTCTACACAGTGTATACAGTTGACATCCCAACTCATCCTACCTACCACTGTCCTCACTACTTACGCTGATGACATATGTGTGTTATCAGTAAACAATGATCCCTTTATTGCCTCTCAAACACTCCACTCCCATATCCTAAACCTTCAAAAATTGAGAATCAAAATAAATCCAAACAAATCCCACCAAATAACTTTTACCCTTTGTCGTAAACCTACGACCTCCTGTCCTGCAGTATCCTTTCATGATATTCCACTAATCCCTGTTGAACAGATACGCTACCTAGGACTCCACTTGGACAAACGACTAACTTGGAATCCATATACAAGACTAAAACGACAAGAAACTTGGGACAAGAAAGCTTCCAATTAATTACAAAAGACTCATATACATGACTGTGATTAGACCTCTTTGGACGTAAGGAGTTGAGCTTTGGGGCTCCACTAAACCATCCAATTCATCTCGTATTCAATCCTTACTATCCAAAATCCTTCGTAAAATCCTCAATGCTCCTTACTTTGTCACCAATAAACTTATCCATAAAGATCTTAATGTTCCATATGTTGTTGATTTAGCCCACACCAGATACCTATCCTTTCATAGTACCAGGTATGCAAGTTTAAAATGTCGTTTATTTCTTAAAATATATACACAGTAATTTAAAAAAAAGTATAATATATTTTATTCAAAGTACTGACCCTCGCTTTCTACACATTTTGTCCATCTCTCGGGCAATATATGGATACCATTCCAAAAGAATGCTTCATCTTTATTTGAAATCCATTCATCGAGCCATTTTCGTACGTTTTCGAAATTGTTGAAGTGTTGCTCCGCCAATGAGTGTCCCATCGATGAGAAGAGGTGATAATCAGAAGGCGCCAGGTCAGGTGAATACGGCGGGTGGGGTAGGAGTTCCCAACCAAGCGAAGAAATCGTTTCCTTAGTCAATCTGGCTGAATGTGCAGGAGCGTTATCATGCTGAAGAATGACTTTGGCGTGCCTGTGAGCCCATTCTGGGCGTTTTTCGATCAATGCGTGACTCAAATTGATCATTTGTTGTCGGTAGCGCTCGGTATTGACTGTTTCGCCGGGTTTGAGAAGCTCGTAGTAGACTACTCCCTTCTGATCCCACCACACACACAGCATTGTCTTCTTCCCAAAACGATCCGGTCTTGCACTCGATGTGGATGGTTGTCCTGGCGTTACCCATGATTTTTTTCGTTTGGGATTCTGAAAATAAATCCATTTTTCATCGCCAGTTACAACTCGATGCAAAAAAACCCTTTCTTTCGTGGCGTAAAAGCAGCATTTCGCACACAGTTTTTCGTTTTTTTTTTTTTTTCCATCTGTCGTTCGTCCAATTCATGTGGAACCCATTTTCCAACCTTTTGAATCTTTCCCATAGGTCTCAGGCGATCGGAAATGGCTTGCCTAGTGACATTCAACTGTTCTGCCATCATTTGTTGGGTTTGGGTATTGTCTTCGTCTAATAAAGATTGCAATTCGAAGTCCTCAAACTTTTTTGGTCGATTTTTTCGTTTTTGATCAGTAACATCAAAATCACCACGTTTGAAACTTTGAAACCAACGTTCACATGTCCTGACGGTTGGAGCAACATCGCCATAAGTCTCAACAAGAATTCGATGACATTCAGATGCCTTTTTCTTTTGATTAAATAAGAAAATCATGACATGCCGCAAATGCTCTTTATTTGGCTTAAAATTAGACATTTTTAACACCAAAGAAAGGTATGATACGTCCACGTAAACGACTTAAAAACAACTGACTTTTGTAAACAAATGAATAACAAACAAAATAGCGTTTAGAGATAAGCAAATCCTTCAATAGGCTAAGAGCGCATTCTATTGGAATTAAAACGACATTTTACATTTTTACATACAACTACATTTTTACAGGCATTGATGACCCTAGGGTTTTATGCCTATAAACCCCAACAAACAAACAACAAACGACATTTTAAACTTGCATACCTGGTAAGCTCCATAACCACTCAAATCCGTTAGTTTCTCAACTTGCTTCCCACTCCATTCCTGATAATCCTCCGAGGCGTCTCAAATGGAGATGGCCTAGAGACCTTCTAGTGTAGAAGTTTTAATAAAGTGCTACTGATGAGTAGTTCTTTCCAAGTTTTAACATGTTATTATAATCGTCGTCAATAAATTTACTTGATGTATATATTCTGTATAGTTGTAAATTTAAATAAATGTATATGTAAAAAAAAAAAATCTTTCTGAACTTGTAAATTAATATGTATTTCAATTTATCAGGACAACCTGGATTGATAGGGGACCCTGGAAGACCTGGCATGGTGGGCTTACCGGGAGAAAAGGGTGACAAGGGTCAGCATGGCATTGAAGGATTGAAAGGTTTTGCTGGTAAAAGGGGAGAACCAGGTGAGATTTTATTCAGGAAATATTATTAAATTATTGATCTTTTAACTATTTTCTCAATTTGTATATATATTATATATATATATATATACACATACCCCCTTCCCCCTTCCATGATGGATATATTTCATATTTATATATATATTGAATTTATTTGACTACTTCTTTTTTTTTTTTTTTTTTTTTTGAACTAAGATATTTTTAATGGATTTTTAAATAAAATAAAACTATTCACACAATATGAAATGATTATGAACTATACAAAACAAAATTTCAATAAGAAAACAAACTATATTAGTTAATTGAGAACAACTGCCTCCAAACGGGAGCTGACTGTGGACCACTTTTCTTGTTGGCGTCTAACAGCTGACTAGCTAATAATTCTTCCTGCCGCTCCTTCGAGCCATATAGCGCTAATGAGGCTGGCATGAGCGGCATGGTGGATATTATTCTGACTCATCCTTCTTGGAATTTTAGAAGGCTAAAATTTCTTCCTATAATACATCAGCCACCAAATTATCTGAACATGGCATATCCCTTAACCATTACTTAGATTTTGATAAGTTCTCCATTTTATCCATTGTTCCTAATCATAAAAAAAGATTAATAGTTGTTAATAAATTTATCCTGGATTATTACAACATAAAATAAAGTGTTGAATACAATGTAGTTTGTCTGCTATAAATATATTTTTTGTTGTGTGAAATCAAATATATTTAATTACCTTTTAGGACCACCTGGGCCACCTGGTAATGATGGTAGACCAGGTCAGAAGGGTGAAAAAGGGCTTCCCGGGGTTGAAGGGTTTTCAGGTCCTCCTGGAAATCCTGGGCCTCCAGGACCAAAAGGATCCCCTGGACTTCAGGGTGATCAGGGCTTTCCTGGTGCTCAAGGTCCTCCTGGAGCTCCTGGCTTATGGGGACCACAAGGTGCAAAGGGGAGCATTGGGCCACAGGTGAGCTATCTGTTTGGTACTAATCTGTTTATTTACATTACATTGCAAACTAATTCTTAGTAGATGACCATCCCTCCTCATAGTCTCTGTTTGAATGTGTTAGAAATAGTCATTTTAATATGCTTTATATTTGAAGAAATAGTTTATATTTTTTATGAGCTAATTATACAAAAAGCTATTATTGAATTTATAACTAGCATTATCAATGGTATTAATCGGAATTGTTTTTATTTAAGTTAAATTAAAACCTTTAGAGAAAATCCAATTAATATCAGAACAATTAAAATGTTATTTCAACAGGGCCCTCCTGGAGAACCAGGTGAAGCTGCAGAGAAGGGTGAGCAGGGACCACCAGGACCGAAAGGTGAGCCTGGGCCAATGGGTCCTACTGGTCGAGATGGAAGGAATGGTGAGAAGGGAGAGTCAGGTCGGCCAGGCAACGGGATCCCTGGTCTAAAGGGAGATAAGGGAGTTCCTGGACGCCCAGGAATTCCAGGAAAAGATGGGTTTGATGGCGATAAGGGCGATAAAGGTGAACAAGGCTATCCAGGACCAGAAGGACGCCAGGTTAACTATTCTATTTTTGATTTTATTGTTTTGTTAACAACTTCATTTTATAATATTTATGCAAGTGGCCAAGTTATTTAAATTTTGTAGGCTCAATTAATTTTTTTTCTTTTTTTTTTTTAATCTAGTAAAAAAGCATTTTGGCCTCTAATGCCCATTGTACACTATATATTCTTACTAATGCTGTCCCATTGCATTAGAAAACTTCAGAATGCCCTTTGGGCTCTCAGTGTTTTGAATTTTAAAAATTCAAGTTTGAAACCTCTATTTTTAAGTGCAGAATCTTTTTTGAGACTAGCTCAGTTGGTGTTGCTCAGATCAACTTCTCAAAAATTTAATGGAGAATATGTTTTGTTCTGTAACATTTGTCACTAGGACCTACCGTTTAGAAGCTATATTGGTTTAAATTAAAAAAATCATGTCTGAAACCTCTATTTTTAAGTGTAAGAACTTTTTTTCCAGTTTTGGTTTCTCAGAAAAATAGTTAGATTGTTGAAAAACGTTTTGTGAATAACGTGGTGTATAAATGTCGAAAATAATTCGATATTGCTATTAAAATTTGATTTTAAATATTGACATAAACCCCTTCTTTTTTTTTTATGTTTTAATTTCATTTATAAAATTTAAAAAAAAAAATTGAATTTATTTGTGTATATATATATATATATATATATATATATATATATATATATATATATATATATATATGTATATATATATATATACAGGATGTCCCGAATTTAAATAGCAAAACTTCAGAAACTTATAATAGGGGACCGAAAAACTAAGACAAAAAGTCCTTTAGAGATTTTAGAGATTTTAGAGATTTGCTTTGTTTTAGAGAAAATCCCAAAAAAAGAAACAAAACAAAAATGTTACAGGCATATATATATATATATAAAGAGCTTTATTTTACGGAATTTAACAATTTACAACTTTGAAACATATTTTTATAATACCTGTTTTGGTAATAAAACAATTCACACAGCAATTTCGATTCAGTAATAAAGCAAAACTAAAAATAGTACATATGTAGTGCCTCTAAATTCTAAATATCCTAGTTTTTAAATTAAATTAGTATTAAATTATTATAGTTATTATTGATATCTGAATCTCAATGAATTAAATTAACCTAAAAAATATCCACTTTTAACATTCATTCAATACAATTTTTAAAATTATTATTATAAATGTAGGGGAGAAAAATCTTGCCTCAGATGAAGTGGACCTAAATACATAATAGTAAGAAATTCCTATTCACTAATAACCACCTTCCTCTTTTTCTTCACCAGCCCACAAACTGTTGTCTAGAATCAAAGAAAATCCATCTAAATGCATATATTTATGTGAATTTATGCAGCATGAATGATACTTTTTAATCATGAGGGACTCTAAATACTTTTTCAGGGTTTGCCTGGTGCCAGAGGGCTGCCAGGACAACCTGGCATGGATGGTAAGCCAGGATTAAATGGTGATATCGGTTTGCCAGGAGAAAAAGGCGAAATAGGAGATAAGGGTGATAAAGGTGAACCTGGTTTTCCTGGACTTGATGGCCTCAAAGGAATTGAAGGAATGAAAGGTAAAGTTTAGACATAATATCACTACTTTAATTTTTTTTATTTTATTTGGAGCTTAACTTCTTATGTACTCCAGCTAGGGCAGGAAGGATGGGTTATCCTACAGGTTACCAACCTATTCTAGCTAGAGTGGGAAGGTCAAGATTTATTATACACAAAATAAATTTTAACTGCCAAGTGGTTTAAACTTTTAGTTTAAAATATTTTAGTGAAAAGATTTTGATGTAGAATCATAGATGTTTAGTATATTGAGTGATTAATTTTACCCTCTTTCTTTGATTCTTAATTATTTATTAGGTAATATTTTATGTCCATAGTATAAATTAAATGTTATGATCATTTTTAAGTACAATTATGTAAATGTTTCTTAATCTTTTTAATTAAGTATTATAATTTATAGTTAATTTATCATTAATAGGCTATTTTACAATTATTTTTCGTTTCTATAAAATCAGTAGAGAAAAAAAAAATCATTTATATGCTCTATTCAATAGTATACTTCAAAATTAGAGGTAAATGACAGTCTTACTGAGATTAGGAAAAGCTATCCTATATGAACACACTATTTAAGACCTTGGTATTGAAGGCCTGTCCTCACATACAGATCTGAGGTATGAACAACAATTAGGTCTCATGATACAAGTCACCAATGGATAGTCCTTTTTTGTTTTTTGGTCTAGTTTCACTGTAAAAATAAATAAGAATACAACTTCTTAAGGCAAAAAATGTTTTACTATACCTCTTTTATGATTTTGTATTTCCTCCTCTTTACCTATCTATCTAATGATTTTTTACTGACCAATTATCATCAAACCTCCCATTTACTTTCACTTAGTATACACTTTATGTTAAAATACAGCTGCTAGTTAAATTAAAAGAACTATTTGATCAGTTAAATTCTATTGCCCACTAAAACCCAAGAATTTTATTTCACATTTAACCTTCAAAAGAAGGGTAAGGCTGCTGTATATATAGGATTTATAAAATTTAACTCTTCCTTCTTCCTTCACTATATGATGTTTTGGTTAACCCGGGAGAACTTGCTGGGTGGGATTTTTTCTCACACTGGCAGTAAAACCCTTTTAATCGGCAAACTAAAATAGTTAGAAATATCTCTGTTTGTCTTGCTGGAGAGGGAATACTTCTTCAAAGGGCACTGCCATGCGTAGTAAACTAGTTGTTCCCTGACCTTCACTACAGTGTTTGTTCCTTCAAAAGTTGTGCTTGGTGAGACTTTTTCTCACCCTGCGAGTGCTCGCGTTACAGTTTTTGTTCAAACGATAGTCGTGAAGTTTTAGAGTGTAAATTGTCTTCTCCCTCAAGACCATTAGTTCAATTGGTATTAGCTCTTCATCAGATAAGAGGTAAGTTGTATTTTCTTATTTTGAAAGTTGTCGGATATTTTTTTTTAGTTTCTAACTAATTTGAACTATAATTTTTGCAATTGAAGGCCAATGTTTTGGAAAATAGTTTGACCGCTTTATCATTTTTTTTCTCTTTTCATAGAAACCGTAACCCAAAATCCTGAGAGCTAGCATGATGAAATAAATTCCATTGATTGTAATGACTTATATAAAAAATGTTTTTGTTTTTTTTAATTTTAGTTCCTAATATTTGATCATCTTACTTTTTTTTTGTTTGTTGTTTGTTTTTATTCTTAAATTCTTTTATTGATTTGAAATTTTTGAATAATCTTTTTATGTTTAACTGTATTGTAATAATTTAATTGAATATAATACTTTTTTTTTTTTTTTAATTATTTTACGTTTTGCTTATTTGTTTTCCCTTAAAAACATTATATTAATTTTATTTGGTGTTTAGAAATTAGTATTCTGTTCAAAAAAGTCAAAAGTTGGAGTGTGAGCGAGTTCTCCCGGGTTAACTTAATGTAAGGTATTTGAAAACTGGGTATGATGTGTCGGTTGGAAGGGCATAATAAATTAGTAAAAAAATAATGTGAGATCATTATTTTAGTGTACCAGTCAGAGAGGAGATTTTTATTGCTGTCACCTGCAAGGATTAAGTTAATATAAGAGGTATAAAGGAATGTTAAGTGAAAATGACTTAAAGGGGATTGTAGGCAGTGACATATAGGAGAGAAAATGTGTCATAGGAGTGTATAAACAGGTATTTTAGGAGAGTTAGAAGGTCTGAAAAATGTTTCAGGCTTTCGTGAATGCACCTCCACCATTTCAGTTCATCAATCATGATGACTGAGGAGACAACTGGGATTAGTCACTGAATAATAGGAAATATTTGGGTTGAGCCAGCTCTTTGAAACTGCAGTATTGTGATAACAGCAATACACATATTGGTGAATTGAAGAATCCATCAAAATTGATAGGAATGGATTGGCAGTTAACATCACAGAATCCTATATATTATTTCTCCAATCCATTTGTTAAAATTTTATTTATTTATTAATTTTTTGTGTTTGTGGCTGTTGCTTTCTCCATATCATCTCCTTTTATTCTATCTTAAAATAAATAGGAAAATTTTGTAAAATAAATGTTCTAATTAAAAAAAAAAAATGTTATAAAACACATATTTTCATTACCTATACCATATGTCAATGGTGTTTCTCATATAATGTACAGTATGGGGGGGTCATTCTACCATTTTGTTGGAATTTCAACATTGTGATTCCATTAGAAAAAATTTATGTAAAAAAAAAGGTTTTCTTCAAAACATCTTTATAAAAGTCTACTAATGGCACTGGCAAAAAATCCCTTCATAGAATGTAGCCTATATGCACATTTATGATCATGATAGAAATCATGAAAGTGAGAGAAACTGAGAGGGAGAAATCATGAAAGTGAGAGAAACTGAGAGGGTGTAAGAGAAATAGATAACATTCACTATACAAATAATAAAATGCTTATAATACCAAAGAACTGTTATTGATACCTGTATGATATCAACTAGTCAATTAAAAGGTATTAGTTAACATTAATTAAACATTTAAACATAAAACTTGAAAGAAAAAAAAAATCAAAATGGTGAGACATTATATTATACATTTAAACTTTGAAATCGAACATTAGATTAATATAATGAATATTATATTAAATTAATATAAACATTGAAAATATAAATAAAAAGACTTTTTTTATGTTATTTCACTTAAATGTTTTCCTATTGTAATCTATTTCCCTCACTTTAGGTGTGAGGGAAATAGAATTTTGGGTTTGATTTAAGTTTAACAACACCACACGCATTTAAAAAAAAAAATGGAACTTTGAACTACAAGGGAAACATATACATCAATGCAAAGAAAACAAGAATCAAACTTACCTTCTTTGAAAAATCTCTATGATGGAAATAGAATGACGATTGACACAATTTGAACACTTGATTCAACTCAAACTTGGGACAACTTACAAAAGAAATTTATTGTAAGTTAGGTTACCTTCAGTTTGGCTGGAAGCTTCAGCAATGCTATCAGCCTGAAATATAATGGAATGAATCTTGGTTTGCTTTAGCGGGCTTTTTAAAAAAATGTGAGGGAAATAGGTTGACCCTATGGGACACAGGCATTAGAAGTCATTCTTCTTATTGTAAGCAATTAGCCTTAGTTTCAATTATAAAATTAAATTGCATTCCTGAGGTACTAGAAAAAAAAAGTGAGTTAATCATTGCAGAAATGGAGAACTTATTCGCCTTTCAAATTACCAACTTATTTTCTTCAATAAAGGACTATTTATATTAATTTATTCAATTAATTTTCAACAGCATTTACTCCTCTCTAAACAATTTCATTAAGTTACATGTTTCGGGACCCACGTCCCATCTTCAGAGGAACAATATTTACATCACAATCTATTTACTTTCATTTAAACATTATAACTGTATGAATTAACTTAACTAAATAATCCAATTAACAATAATATAATTTACCTATTTATTCTTCTGGTGTTAACCACCAAGTCTATTTTACAGTCACATTTAAATTCTCAACCCATTAGGGTTCAAGGGTCTTTTCTTCATTCTGTTTATTGTGTATTTTTATTTTTATTTCAAGTTGGCCAATCTTTTATTTTTAATTTGTCTATTACATTTGCGTATATTGTGCCTATTTTTTCAGTATCAGTTTTATAGTTTATTGATTTTTCTATTGTGTGTTTTTGTTTTGTGTTGTAATATTTCTACCTTATCAAAATCAAAATGGTTTAAATTTTGTGTATGTTCTAATAGTGCTGTTTTATTATTATTTGATTTACAGATCTTTTTACAATCATATTTATGTTGGTTTATTCTTTTATAGAAATTTTGTTTTGTTTCACCTATGTAATGTTTATTGCAATCTAAACAGTTAATTTTATATACAGGGTGAGTATCTCTTAGTGTAAAAAAATTGGGTAAAACTAAATAAAAAATGTAACAAAATGCTGCAGACCTCCCCTTTCTATTCCAATCCGTTGCAGCAATACGATAAATCAAAGACTTTTTAGAGGAAACCACGTTTTTTTTTTTTAAAAAACTGTAATATCTGCATTTCGTTTATATATTTTTCAATGTTTGACCACATTTTCGCATTTAGCATTAAATTTTCTTTCATAACTGAGTACCTGTAACCTTGAATTTTACAAACTTGGTATCTAAAGAACAGCTTGATCTTCACCTTATTTGGTGAAGTCACAATTTCTTATATTACTTCAACGCTCACTGTTTTTCGAAAAACTATCGACAAAACTGTAAATCTCACAAAAACTTAAAAATTTAATAAGCTTTCGAATGATATGTTAAACGTAATAAGTCTGTTTCGATTTCATGGAGAAATTTACTTTTGAAACCAAAAAAAAAAATGGTGTTCTCATATGGCATACAAATCAGTTACTTGTGTAAATAAAACATTATGACAATCCCTTATTGGAAATGTGCATTTTAAACATAATAAACTGTTCATTGGATTAAAAAGCAAAGAAAAAAATTATTATACAATAAAGGAAAACTGTCAATAAAGTGACACCTGAGCAGAGGATCTTATGTTATTACATTCATTTATTTATTATTATTATTTATCATTTATTTTATTAGATTTTCAATGCAATGTTTAAAATCCAATGATAATGAACATTGATCTCAATTTTGCCGTTAGCTCCTGATTGCAGATGATATTAAAGTATTCCACATTTGCGGTGAATTTATGGGTAGATGAGTCTGTTTTTACAGGGGAAGGCATTTCTACCGTTCCATGTGGGGTATCTTTGGTTTATTCATCTTTTTATTCCTTTCGAATAGTGTTGAAAAATCATAATTTGCGCAACATATTCAATGACGAGATTACTAAAATTTGTTACAAAATATCCTGACACAACTTCATCATGATATTCCACCTGAAGTTCGGCAAAATATGATTTTCCAACACCATGGTGCTCCTCCACATTTTTCGAAAGCAATACAAATATAAACCAACGATATACATGGATAGGTAGAAATTCCTTACCCTGTAAAAACAGATTCATATGCCCGTAAAATTCACCTCAAAAAGTAGTATTCTTCAACACAATCTGCATTCAGAAGCTAACGGCAAAATTGAGGTCTATGTTCATTATCATTGGATTTTAAACATTACATTAAAAATCTAATAAAATAATTACTAAATAACAATAATAATAAAATGTAACAACATAAGGTCCTCTGATCTGGTGTCGCTTTATTGACAGTTTTTCTTTATTTTCTATTAAACAATATTTTTTTTTCATTGCTTTTTATTCTAATGAAGAGTTTATTATGTTTAGAATGCACATTTCCATTAAGGGATTGTCATAATGTTTTATTTACACAAAAAAAACTGATTTGTATGCCATATGAGAACACCATTTTTTTTTTTTTGGTTTCAAAAGTAAATTTCTCCATGAAATCGAAACAGACTTATTACGTTTAACATATCATTCGAAAGCTTATTAAATTTTTAAGTTTTTGTGAGATTTACAGTTTTGTCGATAGTTTTTCGAAAAACAGTGAGCGTTGAAGTAATATAAGAAATTGTGACTTCACCAAATAAGGTGAAGATCAAGCTGTTCTTTAGATACCAAGTTTGTAAAATTCAAGGTTACAGGTACTCAGTTATGAAAGAAAATTTAATGCTAAATGCGAAAATGTGGTCAAACATTGAAAAATCTATAAACGAAATGCAGATATTACAGTTTTTATGGAAAAAAACGTGGTTTCCTCTAAAAAGTCTTTGATTTATCGTATTGCTGCAACGGATTGGAATAGAAAGGGGAGGTCTGCAGCATTTTGTTACATTTTTTATTTAGTTTTACCCAATTTTTTTACACTAAGAGATACTCACCCTGTATATAAAATTAACTGTTTAGATTGCAATAAACATTACATAGGTGAAACAAAACAAAATTTCTATAAAAGAATAAACCAACATAAATATGATTGTAAAAAGATCTGTAAATCAAATAATAATAAAACAGCACTATTAGAACATACACAAAATTTAAACCATTTTGATTTTGATAAAGTAGAAATATTACAACACAAAACAAATTCCTTAGATCCCAAGTTTGTAAAATTCACGATTAAAGGTACTCCGCTATTATAGAAAATTTAATGCTTAATCCGAAAATGTGATCAAAATTTGAAAAATATTTAAACAAAATGGAGATATTACAGCTTTTATTTAAAAAAATGTAGTTTCCTGGAGGTGGAATAGAAAGGTGAGATCTGCGGCATTTTGCTACATCTTTGATCTAGTTTCACCCATTTTTTTTTTTACATTAAGAGGTACTCATCCTGTATAACATCTCTTTTATCTTTGTGTTCTATTTCATTATGTGTGATTATATTCTTTATTCTATTTGTTTTATATAAAGCTATATTTATTTCAAAATTTTTGTTTTCAATTTTTTGATTATTTTTTTAGTTAATTCTGGAATATATTTTACTTTTTTATAATTTTTAATATATTTTATATTATTTATATGTTCCATTATTTCCATATTTTCTTCAATTTGATCAACTTTTTCAATTTTATTTATATTTTGTTTGTTATTTCCATAAAATTCTGTTATTTTCTTTTGTTGTTTTTTTTACTTTGTTTTTTTTTTTATCATTATTTTCTGTGTTTGTTTTTTGTGTATTACTTTTTTTCTATTTTATCAATTATTATTTGTTCATTATTTTCATTATTGGTTTTAATAATTTTTATGTTATTCCCACTTATATGCTATACCATATTTTATTTATTACCTTAGTTGGCATCATATTATCTTTTGAGTCATTTATAAAATATATTCCAGAATTAACTAAAAAAATAATCGAAAAATTGAAAAACGAAAATTTTGAAATAAATATAGCTTTATATAAAACAAATAGAATAAAGAATATAATCACACATAACGAAATAGAACACAAAGATAAAATAGATGTTATATATAAAATTAACTGTTTAGATTGCAATAAACATTACATAGGTGAAACATAACAAAATTTCTATAAAATAATAAACCAATTGTTAATTTATTCTAATTAAAGAATAAACAAAATTTAATTGTTATATTAAAAATATATGATTGGCCAACTTGAAATAAAAATAAAAATACACAATAAACAGAATGAAGAATAGACCCTTGAACCCTAAGTGGGTTGAGAATTTAAATGTGACTGTAAAATAGACTTGGTGGTTAAGACCAGAAGAATAAATAGGTAAATTATATTATTGTTAATTGGATTATTTAGTTAAGTTAATTCATATAGTTATATTGTTTAAATGAAAGTAAATCGATTGTGATATAAATATTGTTCCAGTCTGAAGGTGGGACGTGGGTCCCGAAACATGTAACTTTATGATATTGTTAAAGAGGAGTTGATGCTGTTAAAAATTAATTAAATAAATTAACAACTTATGTTATGGGACACATGGGGAAAATTGAATTTGACGTTTTGAATTCAAATTTGACCATGAAAACAAATCAATAATCATGGGAAAACTTTACGTTTAATAGATACCTTGCGCCTACTTGTTACAGTTGGGTTGCAAGAAATTTCATGTAGAAACCACAATCTTTCGGGACACAAATTCGTATGTAATGGGAGAATGACACATATAATAAATTGATTTTGAAGAAAAATACTATTTATCAGATAAATTAAAAATATGGGGTTAATTAATAGTGCAAGATTGGTGGTAACTATCATAGACAGGTGCTGTCATCATTTCTCTTGAACTTCTTCACTCCAATAAAACTGAGACATATACACTGTGCATTTATTCACACCTTCTGATTCAATTCTGCCTTTCCAAAATATAAGAAAACCATTAGCAATGAAAATAACCTTCTCTATGACTAATAATAAAGCACACGGAAGAATTCTATTTACCCGAACATGGAGATAATTATGTGTTGTTTTTTTCACAAGTTTGAAAGGTGGCTTTAAATATTTTTTATGGTAATATTTCCTAGGTACCTTTCTATTCCAATTCTAAAAGTTCAAGAAACAAAAAAAATGTATTAAGGTTCTCCATTATTAAAAAAAAAAAATTGAAGTAAATTTTTGATAACATTTTATATCCTCTAATATATAATTAATGATTAATAAAAAAGAAATTGCAATTGATTTTTATATAATAAGAATATAAAATAACTAATCTAAGAAAGATAATAGAAGTGCAACGATTTTTGAGTCAACCACTTACTAATTTTTTCTATGAAAAATTTCAATGCCCAAGGCAATGGTATCATTTTTGAATGTATTAATCATTGTCCAGGACATTGGTCCATGCAGAGTATGTCAGCATAGCCACAAATAAAAGCATTGATTATTTTGTAGGCCCTGTCGGTTATCCAGGACAACCAGGTCCAAGAGGACCCAAGGGAGACAGAGGTCTACCTGGAATAACAGTGTCAGTAAAAGGAGAGATGGGACCTTCTGGACCACCTGGACCTATTGGAGAAAAAGGAGACCGTGGACCTAGTGGACCTCCAGGGCCTCAAGGTCACCCTGGTAGAGTAGGTGATAAAGGCCAGCCAGGATATAACGGTTTACCTGGGGCTCCTGGTTCAAAGGGTATTATTTTATTTATTTTATTAATTAATTAATGGCTCTTAATAATTGCTTCATATTAACTTACCTTCTAGCTATGATTTTATCGAATTCCATTAATAGCCAAGTGTTAAATTAATATGAGTTGATAAGAAATACAAGTTTTTCAACTGTCTAAATAAACTATCAAGTTTAACTTCTGTGTAATAACTTGTATCTTTGTCTCCTTCTTTATGAGGCAACTGCAATTGGCTCCAGGGGAAAAGCAAAGATTTTTTGATTATTGATGAAGCACTCTACCCTATAGTGAAAAATGGAAAATCAGCTAAAGAAGTATTGGTTAAATTAGAGAACATATATGAAGACAAAGGCCTAACCAGAAGATTGTCCCTAATCAGAAAACTCTTTAGGATTCAACCATGTGAATTTAGGAGTATGGAGGAATATTTGAATGAGATTTTAGCCCTTTCTCAAAAATTGGATTCTATTGGAGCAGGTTTAGAAGATGAATTCATTGCAGTCATTAAGCTGAGTGGGTTGATAGATGAATATGAACCTATGCTGATGGCGATAAAAACCACAGGCATAAAAACCACCGGTGATTATTTTAGAAATGCACTAATCCAGAAATCATCGAAAATTGTTTAAGAAAATGAAACAGCCTTGGACTCCAAAATATTTCGGCAGAATCAACATTCCAAGGTTCACCAACACTCTCACCACGGTAACCGTTCTCAAATTTCATGTTTCAATTGTAAAAAAAAACATACATACATAGCAGCAGATTATAAGGAAGGTTCATTTTGTCACAATTGTAAGAAAAAGGGCCATAAGTTAAGTGAGTGTAAGATTAAGGGTTTAACTTCTAAGGGTGACAACAGGTCTGATAAGTCTATTTTACTTACAGCTTTATCTTTAGCTTTATTTATGATTGGATTATAGATTCTGGAGCTACTTCACATACAACAAAAACGAAAGATTGGCAGATCATAAATTTTTTTCCCAGTAGATCCTTGTCAGTGGAGATGAAGCCCTTACCAAGTATAGATGGCTTTCAGTAAAGTTGGAATAGATAACTAATTTTGTGGAATTGTACTGATAGATATAAATACAGATGGTTGTATAATTTGAAATACTAGAATTAAATTAGTATTTAGTAATTTTATTTCAACATACATCCATTATTTATTTTACAATGGCTTATTTTTGTAAAAAAAATTTTTAAAAACTTGTTTAATCAGGAGATTTGGGTTTTCCTGGTTCACCTGGATACCCTGGAGCTACAGGCCTTAAAGGAGAGAAAGGACTGCCAGGACTTCCTGGAAAGAAATGCCGTGATGGTAGCCCTGGTCAATCAGGTCCAAAAGGTAACTTTGAACGCTATTTAATTAATTCTATATAATCAAAATTTTTAAAGGTTTCAATTAGTTATAGTGAAAATAAGAAGCTTGTATATATAAACTTTCCATCAGTTGCTGAGGTCGGCTTCTGTTCCTGTGTTAAGCTCATATATCTCTTTGGGTCTGGCATCCTCTATAATTAGGTGGGAGTGCATACATTCTTTTTTTATGGGTTTTGCCGTAACTGAGTCATCTAATCATTGCTTAAATTGGCTGTAAAAGATTTAGTGGCATGGCTCATTGGTTGTATTTGCTGCTCCTTTATGAGCTTGCTAAAATTTTCACAGTTAAAAAATTTAACCAATTATTCTTTAGAGTCTTTAGAAAAATGTTTCCTGGCACAGAAAAAGCATAAATGAGTGCAAGCTGTTATGTAAAAATATTGATTCTTTCCCAATTATGCTATTTAAAATATTTTTAGAATATTATTTATTCTAGGTGAGCAAGGTTTCCCAGGGCTTCCAGGATTCAAAGGGTCAATGGGACCTCCAGGACCAGTTGGGTTACCTGGACAAAAAGGAGACCCAGGGGTTCCAGGACTACCGGGTATTGAGGGACATCCAGGAAATCCAGGTATTCCCGGCAATGATGGACCACAAGGACCTCGTGGAGATAAAGGAGATCCAGGAATATCTTCCATCCCCGAACCAGGATTACCTGGGGAAAAGGGAGATCCAGGTAGTTTTTTTTTTTTTATGATAAACTATAGTTAAGGATTATATTATACTAGCATCCACCGCTCTCATAAGTAAAGAACTTAGATTAATTTAACTAATAATTCAATTTCATTTTTATATCGATAAAAATCTTGTATTGAAGTATGCAATTGAGCATTATTTCTTCAATGATCTTTTCATGCTTACCAGTAATTTTTTACCTGGTTAAAACTGCACTCATTCGATATTAGAAGATTACATAAAAGCATAAATAGACATCCAATTTTAAATTTTAATGTATGAATATGTAATCCTGATGGATAGACTATTAAAAAACTCTTGCAGACTGATTATGACTGCATTATCAATGCTTACTACTTAAGGCCCATGAATCATATTTGTACTCACAATATTGAAAATCAAAGGATCGACATTTTGATTTGACAATAATTTTTAATTTGGCAGAAATAATGTTATCGATAAAATCTGGTTCGATTTTAATTTCTCATCACAAAGTATATGACAGTTTGGCAAACCTCATTTCTAGCACTCAAGACTATACTTTTAAATTATTCTTATAGTAGTTAATTGCATTAAGTTAATTAAGTAGTTGCAATAGTTTTACCATTGTAAACTCTGTAGCAGAATGGCGCTAGCCACATATCTGTCGATTATTAAATTGCACTGGGATTCACGTGTCGCTCCACATATTTATAGCTTTTTAAAAAACAATTTCATTGAAAATAAGTAAATGTTATCATAAATTTCTTGTTGTATATAACACCGTACCTTTATAATCTCTCTCGAATGGTGCTCGCCACCTATTGGTCGATAATCAAACCACTGCGCATCACATATTTATCTCTTTTTTATGGCATTATAATTGAAAATATTTAAATTTTACTAATACTAAACCTTCCTTGAACTATGTAGGTGGTGTAGTTAAAATTTGGTACAGATTGGTTCTTAAGTTTTTTCGGTTAGTGCTCACAAACGAATAATGGCTTGTCCTATTTTATAATAGTATAGATTTAATGAACAACAGTAAAATGCTGTTTTTTTTTTGTTTTTTTAGTTATACTCAAACTTACCAGGTATGCAAGTTTAAAATGTCGTTTATTTCTTAAAATATATACACAGTAATTTAAAAAAAAGTATAATATATTTTATTCAAAGTACTGACCCTCGCTTTCTACACATTTTGTCCATCTCTCGGGCAATATATGGATACCATTCCAAAAGAATGCTTCATCTTTATTTGAAATCCATTCATCGAGCCATTTTCGTACGTTTTCGAAATTGTTGAAGTGTTGCTCCGCCAATGAGTGTCCCATCGATGAGAAGAGGTGATAATCAGAAGGCGCCAGGTCAGGTGAATACGGCGGGTGGGGTAGGAGTTCCCAACCAAGCGAAGAAATCGTTTCCTTAGTCAATCTGGCTGAATGTGCAGGAGCGTTATCATGCTGAAGAATGACTTTGGCGTGCCTGTGAGCCCATTCTGGGCGTTTTTTCGATCAATGCGTGACTCAAATTGATCATTTGTTGTCGTAGCGCTCGGTATTGACTGTTTCGCCGGGTTTGAGAAGCTCGTAGTAGACTACTCCCTTCTGATCCCACCACACACACAGCATTGTCTTCTTCCCAAAACGATCCGGTCTTGCACTCGATGTGGATGGTTGTCCTGGCGTTACCCATGATTTTTTTTTTTTTTCGTTTGGGATTCTGAAAATAAATCCATTTTTCATCGCCAGTTACAACTCGATGCAAAAAACCCTTTCTTTCGTGGCGTAAAAGCAGCATTTCGCACACAGTTTTTCGTTTTTCCATCTGTCGTTCGTCCAATTCATGTGGAACCCATTTTCCAACCTTTTGAATCTTTCCCATAGGTCTCAGGCGATCGGAAATGGCTTGCCTAGTGACATTCAACTGTTCTGCCATCATTTGTTGGGTTTGGGTATTGTCTTCGTCTAATAAAGATTGCAATTCGAAGTCCTCAAACTTTTTTGGTCGATTTTTTTCGTTTTTGATCAGTAACATCAAAATCACCACGTTTGAAACTTTGAAACCAACGTTCACATGTCCTGACGGTTGGAGCAACATCGCCATAAGTCTCAACAAGAATTCGATGACATTCAGATGCCTTTTTCTTTTGATTAAATAAGAAAATCATGACATGCCGCAAATGCTCTTTATTTGGCTTAAAATTAGACATTTTTAACACCAAAGAAAGGTATGATACGTCCACGTAAACGACTTAAAAACAACTGACTTTTGTAAACAAATGACTAACAACAAAATAGCGTTTAGAGATAAGCAAATCCTTCAATAGGCTAAGAGCGCATTCTATTGGAATTAAAACGACATTTTAAACTTGCATACCTGGTAGGATTAATATATATTTCTAACTTCCAGTCATGAAATTTTTATGCATACACAGTGGTGTTCATAAGTAACCGCCCTCCCTGAAATTTCATCTTAACTTCCGTTTCATATGTTTTTAATTTAAATTTTTGTTTAATTTATTTCAATTTAGGATTTTGTAAAGAATTAAAAAGTTTTCTGCATAAGAAATGCACAAATTTAAAGGAAATTAACAAAAACAAATAATATATGCCATTGATAGGAAACAAATTTTTTAGCTTTTAATAGATTCAGGAGATTATCCCACAGTTTTTCAGTCAATTTATAGTAATATATAGTTGCCATACCTTTGGCAGTAATATCAGCTAAACGCCATCGGGATATCTAATTTATTAAGGCCAGAATTCTGTCTTGACGAATAGACTGTCAGTGTTCAGTGACTTTTTGATAAATTTCATTATGATTTTGGGATTTTCCAGTTTTCAAACGCCGTTTCACCTTCTGCCATAAATGTTCTATCGATTGAAGGTTCAAACTTTAACCAAGCTACTTCAAAATGTTTCCTTTATTTGACTGGAGCAACCAGATGATACATTCAACAACATTAAATGTGATACATGAACTCCTTATAATTTACAAAGTACAGACAGTATCTTGCTCATTAAAAAGATATTTTATAAGTAAGATTTTTGAGCCAAAAAGTAGACAATTTAATAAAAATTGTATACAGTAAAATAAATGAAAAAATCTTCAAACTCTTGTTATAAATGAAAGAAAAAAAATTATAAAATGTTTTCAGCAGTATTTTGTTTGCAGCGTTTATATTAGTACTGAACTGTATTACTAAATTACTGACTGAATTAAATACCATACCTGACTACGAATTTGGATTTCGCTCACATCATTCAACTACACAACATTTACATTGAGTCAGAAAACTTTATGTTTCTGGGGCGTTTTCCAGGCTTTTGATTGAGTATGGCACCAGGGCTTACTAGTAAAATTGAAACCGTTACTACCACACACATAATACCTTATCTTACAATCTTTTCTTTCAGACTGCTCTTTCTCTGTTCGGCAGGGCTGATATATCTCCTCCATCAAACCTATTTTAGCAGGAGTCCCTCAAGGCTCAATTCTAGCACCTTTTCTTTAATTTCAATTAAATTAAATTTATCGACATTTTCATGAAAAACTACGTGGACACTCTAACAAACAGATACATAATATGGCAACAAAACAAATTCCTGACATAACTCAACGGAGGCTGAAAAGGAGATGAATGAGGGATTTCCGAGTCTAATCCCTAGTAATTTAGTATTACGCCTGGAAATTGTACCAATGAGAGCTGACTACTTCATGCCTGATCATATCGGTTGTTTTAATGTAACTTCACATTCACTGTTTGTCCATTGTGTACAGTTGTGAATAAAATTATTATGTTAAAATATATATATATATATATATATATATATATATATATATATATATATATATATATATATATATTGTAATGTTCTTTTTAATTATAACTTTAATAAGTAAATTTTTTATTAATATGAATGTAATTAATTTTCTAATTAGTTGTTAATTAATTGTTAAAATAAATTTTTAATTTTAAAGTTATCTTTCTTTGTTTAATTTAAATTTGAGGGAATATCAAGGGTTGAGCTTTTCAAAGATCGTGATTCTGACTCAAGAATATATTTTATGAACAAAACAAATAAACACATTTTATACCAGATTACATATATCATTTGACATATTATTAATTAATATACCTTCCATCTTCAAAACAATTATATATCTTCATAATTCAAATTGTTCATCAACTTCCTTCTAACTTCTTCCCTTTTGTTCCATCTTCCTTCTAACATTTCTTCATTAGTCTATTGAAACACTCATCACATCACTATGATGTTAAAATAAATTATTAATTCTTCACACATATGACTAACGACTCACTAAAATAACAGAGAGATGTTGACATCTTGAGGCTACGGACAAGAAGAAGGTCTCAACACAGGAACTGCATGCCCAAAAACCGTTATGGACAAGTCTAGACCTTCACGGCCTTCGTCTTTACTACGTCTTAACGACTTATCACTTAAAATATAAATAGAACATAATTTTTACATTTAAAAACTCATTTAGAAATTGTATTTAATATTTTACATACCTTATTTCAAATCTATAAACAAAAATTGCGTAATAATTAGATCAGCGGCGAACTCTCGCTGGCGCCAAATTCAAACTTAAATCCTTTTATATACAATTTATCTCGACTCCGAAATATCACTACAATATATATATATATATATATATATATATATATACAAATTTATTTTTATTCCTCTTGATCATTCCATTCTTGACCTTTCTTAGGCTTATCACCTCTGTACACTGTCCAAAAACGCAATGGTTCTATTCCAAAAAAAAGCTTGGATCGGGGGTATTATTTGTGGTCGTGTGGGTAATAAACTCTTAATTGTATTTTCTATTTATCAATTTGCTTTAACAACATTGTATGGTCTTCGTTTACTGAGCAGTATGATGTTATTTCAAAAACTCTGGATTTACATCCGTTCTGAAGTGTTTGATTGTGGGTGTCTGATGTGAAGTAAGCACTCTTGTCAACTTATGCTTTTTAAAACGAACTTCCAATTTAAATGAAGCAAAAACCAAGTAGCATTATAACTTAAAACACTTTTTTGGTGTACCCATTTCTCTCAAAAAAAGGCTTTCAGTGGACTTATTGCAACCTGTTTCAGTTTGCTCGTTTAGTTGGGTAAAATGTTAATATACTTCGTGAAATTATTCAATGATTAATAATAAATATCTATACTTTTTATTATTTACTTTATAAACGGACCCAGGGATGGTATCTGATTGAAATGATTCGCAGTTTCATTTTAGGAAATTACTGGTGTGGTTATGGGTACATAGATTTATCGATTGTCTTATTTATTTGGCAATTATGGCCGCTTTGTAATATTTTGCCTATTAGCTTTTCTTTAAATTTACCATGCTAAAATCTTTCTCTGTATAATTTTCAAAACATTTTGTCATACCTGCATGACAGACCCTTGAGGTGGGACCATTATTTATCAAATTCATCATGTCGTCGTTAGTTTAGCTGGCATAAAAAAATTAATTTATTTTAATGTTTTATGGATCAAACCATTAATTTAGCTTATAGGTGCGTTTATATTGTCAAACGTTCTCATGATCTCTAGGTCATTGTGCTGATTTATACCTATTTCTTTGACAAATACTTCTTATTGAATATGAATACTCTAAAATCATACCTAATCTTTCTGGACATTCCAATTGGGTTTTCTGCTTATAAAATCAGCGAGTGTAGTTATTTTTTCCATTAATATGAACTATATCAATATTTAATGGTCCGAGGTCAGTTATCCATATAATGAGACGATGGTTGGTGGATTTTTACAACTATGCAGAAATGCTCTATGGCACTATTATCTGTTCTTACTATTATTTTATAACCGGCAATCAAATTATAAAAATTTGGGTACTGCATGACTATAATGCCTAGAAGTTCTTTTTCTGTTGAGTAGTAATTCAATTTTCAGATATTTTTAAATGTTTTACTGCAAAAAATGATTAAAAAAGGATATATCTTTCTTTGTTGCATCTTTGTCAAGGCTGATATAAACTGCCACCTGAAGCAAAAAAATACAGAACTATCTGAAATCAATATAAAAAAGTGCTCCAAAATTTGGATAGTTTCACACAGGATCCATCACTCATTTTTTCTTTATTTTGCTAAAAGCGTTTTGTTGCTCATTTCTCTCATGTAAATTTTAGATTGATTTGATGTTAATTGAGATCAATGGCTACTAATATCATCCATAGCACTATTTACAGAATTTCATCTGATACCAAAACTTCACATAACCCAAAAAACTCATGGTATTCTTTCATGTTCGTTGGGTTCTTGGAATTCTGCGTTTATTATCCGGTTCTTGCAATCTATCATTGTCCCACGGTGCTCTTTTGAGCGCTCTCTACTCTCATTGCCTCTACCCTTCCGATGTCAAATAGATATCCTCGAAATGGAACACTTTTTTGAAAAAATTTTGATTTTTTTAGAATTGATAGTCACACCCTTTGTTTGAAATACGTTAAAATAATTCACTTTAGCCACAATTAAAATATTAATCATTATGTCTCTGCATGCATGAGGAGACATCATCAACCTATATTTTCACATTGTTCATTAAGGTTGGCAGGAATAATTGTCTTCAATGCTTTGACGACGTGCACATGCTAGACTTACCAGGACAATACAAAGGGAATTCTTTTAAATGAAAGGTTTCATTTTAAAAAATTGACATCACTGTAAATTCTCTACGGTTTTTATCCATATTTACCTGCCAAAAGCTACTTTTTTGCAGATCTCCTGTGGGCTATATAATTTAGAATGTTGAACATTGGTATAAAATTGAAGCTATGGTAGGTGGTGAGTCATATAATGGTTTTAGTCTTTTGGTTTAAAAATCTGCCATCTAAACAAAATTGCTAACTGTACCATCTCTTTTTTTTTTCTACAAGTATAAGAATAGGAATTATCACGTAACAAGAAATTTGAAATAGTTTCACTGTATCGCCATCATGAAAAAAAATCCTACTTTGTCTATTTCCTCTTTTGCGCTACATTATTAATTTTGATTTTATTTACTTGAAATTGTTTATAAGGTGTTTGGTAATTTACTTCTAATTTGTGCGCGTCGTACATTCTATGCACCCAGGACGATCTTCAAATATTTGCTCATATTTTCGCTAGTAAAACTTTTAAAGTTTGTTTGTTTTGTTTGGTTAATTTAAAATATTACGTTGTTCGCTGCACAGGATACCATTCAATATCTTACTTTTGCTTTAATAATCAATGTTTTTATCCCCATAATAACTTAAATTCTTTAAATTAGTTCCATCTGTTTCTTCAGAAAGAAAATTTAAAATTTTCTTCCAGGGTTGCATTTTCAAACTTACTAATTCGCCTCTCTATTTCCATTTTTTGTAAACTATAAGATTACTCATCAAAATTAAATACATTGTTTTATATTTTTTGAAAAAAAAATCAACTCCTATAATGATATCAAATGGGTATGTCAGGGCACTATTAAGAAGTTGATATCAAATCAGTATTAGCAATCTTTAAGCAATGTTAAAAAAATTTGTTTATTTTATACAAGCAGTCTTTTTCCCGATACTGAAATAATATCTTGGTCTTAATTATAGGTAGATATTTTTAAATTCTTTCTGAGATTTTGATTTATTATTTTTGAAAAAAATTTTTATTCATGACAGAATTGTCTGCTCCTGAATCGATTGTAGAACGTTGTTGATTCTCTGCCCTAAATTAATATTAATTATTGGGCATCTATTAGTTTTAATACTTTTCACAGTCTAGTTCATCTATCAAACACATTGTCTTCAAACAAATTATTCAGCATATAATTTTCATCATCAATATCATATAGTCAATCTGGTTGATTTTTTGTTGACTTGTGAAGTATTTTCTCTCAGTCATATTTTCTTCGATCCTTCTGTTCATCAAGATCAGTGTACTATCTCTTGTATATCATTTTATTACATTGTAAGCGTAGTAGTGTTGTTCCTTGGTAGTCGGTATGTATTCTACTTCCTGCGGATTATATTCATCTTGGTAATATGAAGATCCGTTAATTTGAGTATTCCATCTTTTATTTACTATTATTAGATATCTCGGTTTCTATGAGCAACCACATTATTTTGGGTATCATCAATTTTATATGATTATTTGAAAATATTCTAATTTTTTTCTTTATATATATATATATATATATATATATATCCACATATGGATGATATTTAATTTCTTATAATAATTATAATAAATATAAATAATTTATAATCTACTAAATGTTTTTAAAGGATTTGATGGGCCACCTGGAGAAAAAGGTGATAAGGGAAACCAAGGTGTTCCTGGTTATCCAGGTGAGAAAGGTGATATCGGACTAATGGGTCCAAAAGGTTACGATGGTCTGCCTGGAGCAAAAGGTGTAAAAGGCGATCCTGGACCAAGAGGGGATCCAGGGCTTCCTGGAAAAATAGCTGAAAAAGGAGACAAGGGTGACCGAGGGTTTAAAGGTAAATTTAAACATTAATTTCAGAAGAGATATTTTCTTTCTACAAATAATCTATATTCTAATCATTGTAAATTAATAAAGTGACAGGCAGATTGTTGATTTGTGATTATCCATAGTAAATTTATTTGAATACATTGGTTTTTACTTCACTCCAATCACATCTATTCACCCCATCAATTGAATATTAAAAGTGTTCTATCAAGCTTGCATAATTGACTAATCTGAATGCTAGCTAGGAAACTTTTGATTCTTGTCATTAATACACAGGTAAATTCAAACAATGATTCACCTAATATTCATTGATGGCCAGAGATCTTTTTACCATTTTAATAAGTTATTCCAAATTTTATAAAATAGCTAGATTTTTACTTGGCAATCATTTTTAGTCATGGTCCATCTCTTTTCTGCTCTTTCCTTTCATCTTTCATCACCATATAAAGAAAGATTTGTGATCTCCCCCCCCACCGAAAAAAACAAAAAAAAAAAACAAAAAAAAAAAACTATTTTCCTCATTGCCTTATGGTTAATATTCAAACAAACACACGCATACATCTTCTTTACTTAATCTTCAGCAATTAATGAGAGTATGATCTCATTAATATACTGATTATTAACAGCTTAAGAATTTTTCTTCAAATTAACATTCTGTTTCTCATCTTTATTCTCCTTTCAGTTCTCAAAGGACATTGGCCTCTTCAACCACTCCTCTCTCACCAAAGCAACCCGTCTCCATTTTCTTACACCCAGGCTTCTGATGTCCTCCTCTGTGCCTTCCAATCACTTATTTCTTGGTCTTCTCCTCTTTATTAGCATCCAATAAAAATATTGTTTAATCTACATTATTCAAAATTATTTCTATATCGAAAGTAGATAGAAAATTAACTAATGATTAAAATTATAGTTGACTTATAAAAATTGTACTGTGGTATTCTGCTCAAATTAATAAGTTTTGAGATTTTGGGTGTAATAAAATCTATGAAATTACATGTTTTCTTATATTTTGAGAAAAGAAGGAAAAAAAAATCAAAATTATTATACCTAATAGTATCAACACTGGATCTTGAAAATTATAATGTTTGGTAAACAAGCTCAGGGCTGCTTCATAAAATTAATTATAATTCAATATTGAACTTTGGATTACAGACCCTGTTTTTAAATCATAGTGTTGAGTTTAAACATTTTTTCCTATGTTATACTTACTAGGATTATTAAATACTACTAAGGCCTTAACTTGTATCATAACTTATAGGGTTGAACTGTTTATGAAATTCCACTCCATAACATTATGAAACAACCCCTGAATTAAACCTATCCAGTGACATATTGTACATAATCCTCATCAGTCCTTTACTTGTAAATTACCATTCATCAATTTTGTGAATAAACAGAGAAGTATGACTCATTCTAGATGCTTTACAAGATATGGGAACTCTTCAGAAAAATAATTGGAGACTATTTCAAGGACAGAGTCCTGGTACGTACAACTGTCAATGGGCAAAAGAATTATGGGATAACTGATGGAGTGCCCCTGGGATTTGTGCTAGGACCCTTACTGTGGACAATTATGAACAATGGAGTTTTCAGGCTAAACATTCCAGATGACATCAAAACAGTAGGACATGCTTAAGATATTGCAGTGGTGGTAGTGGCAAAATATCTAGAGGAGGTGAGCCTAAGAGCAAACCGGAGTATTGCTCTAATTAGGAACAGGCCGTTATCAGTGGGCCTTCAACTAGCTGATGGTAAGGCTGAGGTTCTCCTAGTTAGGAAAAAAAATAGAAGAAATCACTGTAACAGTCAGTAGAGAGGCGATCCTCTCCAAATCTTCCTTGATTTTACTTAAGAATAAAAATCGACAAATGCCTAATGTTCAAAGATCACACAATACAGGAGTCAGAAAAAGCAGCCAGAGTGAACACTGCACTTTCTAAACTGATGCCTAACACTCCCTGCAAACCCGCAGACTATTGCTGTTAAAACGTTGTAACGTCCATTGTCCATGTTCATTGCTCTAATCTGCAGTGATATGGAGAGATGCTTTAGATACACCTACATATGGAAGACCTACGATCTCTGTATATCATTAGTATCATTTGTGAGTCCTTTTCATAGTCACCTATGAGACAGCATGTATGGTAGCCAGGATACCACCTATTGAGCGGATCACTGAGGAAAAGAGATCATATTGTAGAAGTGAATGGAATCCCAGAGCTAATGAGAGGAGGGAGACCATTATAGCTTAGCAGCAGTGTTGGGAACTGTCTCACCTATTCAACCATGCGTAGACAGGAAGCATGGAGAAGTTGACTACTAACTCAGCTGCTCACTGGACATGGAACCCTTCTGAGCCTATCAGTACAGGTTCAAGTTGGATGATATACCCATCCAGCCCAGCTTGCTCTGATGGATGAGAGTACAGAGTACATATTTTTCATATGCCCTTGCTTCCAGCCAGCAAGAGTTTCAACAGGTTTGAGGAGTTCTTCTGACAGTTGATGGTCAGGTGCAGCTGATGTTGGCTTCTGAGGAATACTGGATGGCAGGCCAGAAATTAGCAGCTGAGACCATTAAGCGGCTCAGTGAAGAAGAGAAAGATAGGCACAGCAGGATATTGCCTACTTCCATGAGACGGCACACAGCCATTCCTCTCCATGATGTAATGCCTAGCGGCTGTTCCACAGGCAGGAAAAAAAACAGATGTGGGGAGGTGGTTTTAGTGGATAAAAATCCCACGCATGACTAGGTTAGGGCCTAACCATTTCTTTTGAAGATTTCCCCCTGTCCTCATTAAAAAAGAAACACATGTTTAATATATGTACCAGATAGATATACTTATTAACTTTGCTGCAACTTCTTGATTTATATCCTCCCACATCTCTGCTAAAGAAGCCAAAGATATGCAGTTCATGCCTATCAAGTAGAGCTTGTAGAAATACCTTATGCAGCCATAAAATGAATGAATTTTCGGAATATGAATGAAAAACTGGGAACCTTTAAAAATTAGGATTTTCTACCTCCCCCTTTCCTATTCCCAGGCCCAAAAACGACAGGACTTTTAGTGAGTTAACTTCCTAACTAACCTGAACATGTTTCCGAAGAAAAACCTTGGATTACAGAAAACGCACTCTACACCCCATTTTCAGCCTTCATTGACTGGAGTTTATAAATGTATCAGAGGATTTGTTCATAATAAAGATATTATGAAAGCTTTAGAATGTTTTTGTGCCAGATCTTTTAACAAAAGTCAACAACATAGTAATTTGATAGATGCTAGAATAAAAAGGGTTGATATCAATGTAAAAATTTAGTAGACTTCTTCAAAGAACACATGATTTTACTCATACAGGTGTAGTTTTTGTCCATTGCTAGCTGAATCACTGCAGGTAAAGTTGTTACAATACTTTTGAAGAAGTTTTGCAGGTAATGAAGAAAACAGTGGGACAACATTTACAGGAAATCATAGAGAAAAATTAAAATAAATCCTCTATTGGCCAAAAATAAAGTGAAAATTAATGACAACATTATTGCTTTTGATCCATTGAATTATTCATTTATCAAAGTTTTTGTATTTTTTTAAAAACTGATGAAAGAATTTAAAATTATTTGAATTCTGAACTAGCACCCTATTTGCTTGCTCTATTTAAAAATGGGAACTGTGAAAAACAAAAAACATCTTTTTACAAATTATTACTGGAAATTTCTATTAAAAGTGTAGAAAATGTCCATTTTGTTAAGCATTGAGATATATTATTATATTGTTGCAAACAGTATTGAATGAAAATTATCACTCTTTGGGATGGCAGTTGACAAATTCCTAAACTCTTGTTTTTAGAATTCAAAATGAATTTCTAATATTTGAAACTAATCTTCTAATTAACTGAATATCATAGAAGTGGCAAATCGTTCATCAATTCCTAATTTTATTGATTGTTTTTTATACTATTATTTGTACCTCTGCTGAACAATTTTGAAGGTTTTGTCTCAAAGATCTTTTCGAAACAGTATTATTATTATTAATTTTTTTTTTTTTTTTTTCATATCTAGAGATTCTAATTGAGCCAAAATGTAACCGATGATTTAGAATTTAAATCTTTGTTATAAAAAAAAAAAATTTAATGTTAAATAAAATTTGGGATAATTATTTTAAAGAAAAATTAGATAAAAATTTATTATCATTTTGGAGTAGAACAACACAATCATTAAATTAAAGAAATGAATCAAAAGAACAAGTAAATAAGATTAAAATAAACAAGTAGCTAAGGATCATTGGCTCTCAAAATGTTGATATTTGTGAAATTAGATTTTAAATAATCTAATTGAAATGAATAATTTTTCCTTGGAAATCTTTTTCCCTATTTCTTTTAGGCCTAAATTACAAAATTTAGGCCGATGTCTTATTGAAATGTAATGTAATATGGACAATGTCTTATTCAATCTTCATTGTAATTCAATTATCACATCTATTTTATTTTTTATTTTAAATTTATGTTAAGGAGCTATGAAATTTCATATATGCACTTTCAATAATCCCTTTATTAGGCTAGAATTCTATTTGGTGTATTCTTATTCGTCTGATTAAGTAGTGAGTGATATTTTCCTAAAAATTGTATGTACCTATAATTTCTTTTTTGTTTATTGGACACTATCTTTCTTCACACAATCACTGATAATGATTTTGCCACTGTTTTTCTTTCAATGTTAATGACCAAATATCATACTGCTTCGATTACTAATATAGAAAAAGTAAACTTGTTAATTATTTGAGTATATAGATACTTTTGTGTCTCATGTTTATGCCTTTAAGCTTTCTTTGATTACATTATTATACATGCATATTTTGATGAAATATTATAAGTTTATCAGTTATTTTTCTAATATGCGGTTACAGGTGAGCCTGGCCCACCTGGTCTGAATGGACGTCCTGGAACACCTGGCTATCCTGGTCCAAAGGGTAACAAAGGCCAACCTGGACCACCTGGGATGTCTGGATCACCAGGTCTCAAAGGATGGCCTGGGCAGAGAGGAACTGATGGAACTCCTGGTCTACCTGGTCTTTTGGTAATCATTATTAGTTTTTAATGTTTGGTATATTTAATGATTATTATTATTATTTATTTATTTGAGGTACATTTTTTTATCAGTCAATGTTCTAAAAAAATTTTCCATAGAATTGTTCATGAAGGACAGGAAAATAGTGGGATCCAAGGTTGTGATACAAAATTTGACTATTCAAGTTTCTTCCCATTTCTGACCCCTAGTTCATACTTATAGAATACTTATATTCTATCTTAGATTCTTTGACCTGATTAATTATTTTAATCGAATTTACAAGTGTTGAATACTAAACAAATAAATTAATTGTAAATATAAATTTAACTTAAAACTTGATTTAGGGGCCTCAAGGACCACCTGGGAATCCAGGACCTCCTGGTAAACCTTGCTATCCTGAGCCTGATTACATGACTGGAATATTACTAGTGAAACATAGTCAGACATCTGCACCCCCCACTTGTGAGCCAGGCCATCACAAACTGTGGGATGGTTACAGTTTGCTCTTCATTGAGGGAAATGAAAAAGCACATAATCAGGACTTAGGTAACTTGATTTTATTTTAAGGCTTAGAAAGCACTACACAATGAAATAATTAAATGACTTGTTGATGTGAATAGAAGAAGTTTTAACCTAAAAATACTGAAAACATTTTCTGATCTAAGTTAGGGTAGCTACATAAAGTAACAATATACAACTGAATTCCTAAATTGAAAACTATTTATGTATAACCAAACTGAAGATTCTATAAAAAAAGAATTTTCAAGGAAAATATAGAATACTCAGCTAAGGAGGCAAAGTGGAAGCACCTTTTGAAGCTATTGGTTCCTATAGTAAACTAAGAAAGAATAGAAAGACTGGTGGGGGGGGGGGGGGAGAATATTTAGCTAAAATAGTCAATTCCCCTAGGTTTTTCCTTTGACGAGTCAGTTTCAAACATTTATCTGGTCATTCAAACAAAACTTTGGATTACTTCGGAACAATTCTGTACCATTTGGGAAAAACTAGATAAGTTCATTTTCACCCACAATAAGATAAATATTTTGAGCAACCCATATTGGAGTCCTACTCATCATGAATAAGTAGGAAAGTTGTAATGTTAATGGTATAAAAGGATACCATTGCTATTATAACTTGCCTACTTATACTTAATGAGTAAGACTCCAGTATGGGTTACCCAAAGTATGTATCTTATTTTGGACAAAAATGAACTTATCTAGTTTTTCCCAAATGGTACAGAATTTTATGATTCCTGGTGATATTTTAATATTTAATTTTAAAATATTTTTTACATGGTGTATTAGTTTCACTCCCAACTTTTTGTTGAATTTATGGTTATTTTTATCTTAATGTTATGTGGAGTTAGAATTCAATGTCTTATTATTGAATGCCCTTTATATATTCCTTTAATCATTGATTCAGTGATCGTCTAGTTTTTCCTTTGTTTTTAACTTGAGTCATTGCAGTTTAGTTTGTATACTCCGCTTTTTAGGATAGAGACTATTGTCTTTAGGTGAAGGGAGATGGGATGATTTCTTGATTCATTTCCGATTCTGTTGGATATCAGGTCATAGTATGAGATTAAAATGTATTTTTGGGGGTGGGTTTGTCCTCTGGGAGTATTAGGTATATGTTTTTAATATTTCTTTTTGCGGATACGGTGTTTTCTGGAATTTTGACATTTTTAATGTTGTTAATTACCGTAAAATAGGGTCACATTAGTATGGTGGGATGGAATTGGTAAACAATTGTTTCTGTGTTGATTTCCTTCTGTCAGGTTGTTGTGTCGACTTTTATCAAATGAGAGCGTTGAATGAGTCGTTTCTTGGGCTCTCTTTTGATAAAAGTCGACACAACAACCTGACAGAAGGAAATCACCACAGAAACAATTTTGTACCAATTTCACCCCACCATACTAATGTGACCCCATTTTACGGTAATTAACAACATTAAAAATGTCAAAATTCCAGAAAACACCGTATCTGCAAAAAGAAATATTAAAAACATATACCTAATACTCCCAGAGGACAAACCCACCCCCAAAAATACATTTTAATCTCATACTATGACCTGATATCCAACAGAATCGTTAATGAATTAAGAAATCATCCTATTTCCCTTCACCTAAAGACAATAGTCTCTATCCTAAAAAGTGGAGTATACAAACTAAACTGCAATGACTCAAGTTAAAAACAAAGTTAAAATCTATTGTTCTTTATCATGTGCTGTGGGGAAAAGGAAATTTTAGTTGGGAAAAAGTTGTTCAAATAGTGTGCAAGTTTATAGATAGGGCTATTTATATAGGTAACTTACTGGATTTCCATTTTATGTATTTTGGGTAGGCTGTAGAATCAGAGAAGCAAAGGGTTCTATAAATTCAATTGGGCTATAAATTTATTCGTTGTTGTGTATAATACTATATATTGGGTATTAAAATACATGAACTTTTTTGATGTTAAATTTATTAGCAGAATATTTGATATTAGGCGAGCCTTCTACATAGCCATTTTTTCTATGTAATTGTAAATTTCATTTGTATACTCTAGAATAATTATATTTCTATAGAATATTATAGATTTATAATATAATTATATTTCTAGAATTACTGCTGATTATTTTCACATAGTTTTGTTGACAGTGAGCAGGCTATTTTATGTTCTGACGATCTTTTTTTTCTTGAATATGTGTATTTTTTATATTTAGGATTTTAGTACAATTGCCCTTGTGGATTTTGAAAGCTCAACTAACAGATTCATTTAAGTTTAATAATTTTTTTTCTAGTTTCTTAGTTACTAATATATATGTTGTAAATATTACTTAAAATGTTGTTTATATAATGCCAGTGTAAGAAAATCTGTGCAGGGAGATTAGAATTTATACTGTGTATCACTTAATAACAAAAGAAGTGAGTAAAAAGCCTGATGAATGAAAGGAATTTATACTGCTTTTATTTATAAAAAAACTGAGGACTGTTGATATACAAATAGAGGAATTTCACTCCTTTCAATGTATTATAAAACATTAATGTCAATCCTAACTTGCATTAGAGATTATGTGGAAAACTAATCTAGTTTTTGTTTGTTCAACTACTGACCAAATATAGAGAAAAGATTATAATGGAATGTATAGTCCTCCAGCTATATAGTGTTTTTAAAGCATATGATTCATATGATTGCCAGAAGATGTATAACATAATACAGAAAAAAACGGTTATTAAAACATTTAATTGGGTCTGAATCACATTTATTGAAAAACATTTGAAGTTCAATCCATTTCTAAACAAGGAGGATTTTTTCCCTGAATTATATTTAATTAAGCTCATGAATATATATCACCAAAGCTAGGCAAATTTTCTATTGCGACTTAATGAACCTAATGAAATTAAAAAATAATTAAGTCCAGCTATTAAAGACATTGTTAGAACAAAATCTAAAAAAGATGGAAAGGAAATATTAACATGTGACTATTTGTTAACCTTTCCTACTCCCAAACCTCAAGAAACCTTACAAATAGGTTATGCAACTGTACTACTACAGCCATATATAAACCACCTAGTTGCCTCGGTTTTTTCCCATTATACGACACAATGCAAAAGAGTTTGTGTGTACAGTGTGGTCAAGCCAGACATGAAGAAAATATAAGATGTTCTTTACCAGCTAAAAATTATACAACTTTATCAATAGAAAAATATATTATTTACACAAGTTTTTAAATGTTAATGCATCAATTAAATAAAACTGATCAATGGCCCTTCAAAAGTATTTGCATTTTCTTAATTTTCATATATTATATATTTTTTTCAATATTTTGTGTGCAATCCATTTGTGATCACCGCTTGAAGACGCCTTGGGATAGAATAAACAAGATTTTTTTAAAACTCTGGCTCGATTTTTTCCCCTCTTCAAGTAAAACTTTTATCAGGAATTTTTTTCGATGTAACAACGTATTTTCGAATCCTTTGCTCTTCAATGTACCATAAGTTTTCTAAGACATTAAGGTCAGAACTTTGGGAAGAAGCCTTCAGAGCACATTATACAACATCCACTCCTTGGTCTTATCTGCATTATGCTCATTATATAGGATAATTATCCTGTTAAAATATGCAAGAATGTTCAATCCGCAATTTTTGAGTGCTGCTCTTTAGATTATAGCACAAAATGTTTACGTATCCATCTGCATTTAAAATGCCTTCAATCGTAAAAATTTTACCGACTCCATGAAATGCACCCCCAAACCATAAGATGACCTCTATATTTCACAGTTGGTCGAACATTTAGTCTCGGTAATTCCTTTTTTGGCTTTTGCCAAATATCCTTCCTCCCATCACTCCCAAATATATTATATTTGTTCTCGTTGCTAAAAAGAACATTTTGCCAAAACTCTAATGGTTTGTTAATGTGCTATTTTGCAAACTCAGGTCTCTTTCTCTGTTTTATCTCATTGATAAATGGTTTCTTCCTTGGTATCCTACTGTGCATATGTCCTTGATAAAGAGCCCTTCTTACAGAAGACTCACTAACTTGCTTATTTGAAGTATAAGCCAACATATAATTATTCTAGAATGTCGCTTCATTATATCCAGGCATTTACTAAAATATGGGGAAACCTCCCAAGTCCCCAGAACTTTTTAGCCTCATAAATAAGTCGAATCAAAAATTTTCCTCCATATAAAATCTTTCCTCAAAGAGTTAAAAATATAATACCCACCTACTTCATCTTTAAAAAAGTAGATGAAGATTTTAGAAAAGTCTCCCCTTTTTTTTATACGTAAAATCTTAACAAATTTAGTGGAAAAAGTTAAAAATACTAAACATTGAGAGACGTTCTCTTTTACTACAAATCTTGAACGGATATTAAGAACAATCTATTAACCCTTTGCACTCATTAGCCAGTTATAATCCGACAAAATAAAAATGCAATTCCTCTCAGATTATAAGTTCCACTTGTCTGGCACAGGACGCATAAGCCGGGTACAGACCGGCATTATTTTTTTCAAGATTCTCTCTTGAAGATAATATCGTTTTATTGGTTTTTTAAAAATGTTTTGTGTTTGTATTATATTATTGTACTTGAACTAAAAAAAAATATTTAAACATATATATATATATATATATATATATATATATATATATATATATATATATATATATATATATATATATATATATATATGTAATGATTTTCTTCAATCATAAATGTTTAAATAAAATTATTATCAATAATTAATTTACTTTATATTCATTATGGGGTTCTGTCAATATTCTTTTGAATTATGACTGGAAATATTTAAACAAGGATTTGGGCATTTTAATTTATATTTATTATAAATTACTATGTAAAAAAAATATTTAATTTTACCTTTGTTTAATCTAAGTTCTAAAATCCATTAAGGAGAGAACTTCTAAACACTTTCACTTATCTTGGTTCCATAATCTTCTGACTCCTGACACCTAGCTGCTCTAAGGTCCATAAACAACTCTCATTCTGTCTTCTTCTTTCTCTGTCCTAAAACCAACTGCCCCTTTTTTCCTACCTGCCTCAAGGGCTGGTACTACCTCTCCAGGTATTTAATCCCTGCTCCTACCTGGTTTGGACCCTTACTTCCAATATTTGCTCTTTCTGGACTTAAATTGCAAATATCATTACATTTTATATATATATATATATATATATATATATATATATATATATATATATATATATATATATATATATATATTGTAATGATATTTCGGAGTCGAGATAAATTGTAATTTAAAAGAATTCAAGTTTGAATTTGGCGCCTGCGAGAGTTCGCCGCCGATCTAATTGTTACGTGGTTTTTGCTTATCAATTTAAATTGGGATATGTTAAAAATGATTAGGATTTTTAAAATGTTTTTTAGTGTATAATTTGAATTTTATATAGTTATTGTAAGTTAAGACGTAATAAATATGAAGGCCGTGATGAAGCAGATTTGGCCGTTAATGGTTTTTTGAAAGGACGCTTGGGATGGCGTCTTTTTAGCTCACTATGCTCATGGATCCCGATGAATCAACACCGCTCTCTTTTTAGCTAAGATATGCTTATGAAGCCGAGAAGTCAACACCGTGCTCTCTTCGTATAGATTCCGAGGCGACAACACATCTCGCTCTCATCTCTCGGATTTGAAACATCCACATCTATCTGATATTTAACAAGTCACATGTGTGAAGAAACAACAAATTATACTAGCAGTCTGGATGATAGGAGTGTTTGAATAAACTGGCGAAGGAAGATAAAGAAGGAAGTTTCGTGCTAGAAGGACAAATTGGGGAACATATGGGTTGTGAGAACCTACAGTCACATTGAGAAGAAAGAAGGTATTTTAATTATAAATATGTTAAGTAAAAAATGTAATCTATATGTAAAAATGTTTTTATTTCTAATTGTAAAATCGTTATCTTTGTTTTTATTTCTTTTATTTGAAAAAAGTATAACCTTCTTGAGTCAAAAAGGTTTTTATTATAATTTTTAATGTGTCGTTTTTGTATCTTTTATACAATTTAGAAAAGCTGAACCAATTTAAAAGTAACTGATGAGAGTGTTATTAAAAGGTGATGTTGATTCCCAATCAAATTTGACTTTTATTTAACAAATTAAAAACACAAATTAAAATGTTAACTTCAAAAAAGTTGATAAATATGCTAAAATGAAAACACTTAAAGAATAAAAAACAACATAAATTGATGGATGGTTTACCTTTATGAATCAACAAAAAACCACTTAATTGAAACTTGAATCGAATAAATTATTTGACAATATAAGTGGTGAAACATAACGGCCAAATCTGCTTCATCACGGCCTTCATATTTATTACGTCTTAACTTACAATAACTATATAAAATTCAAATTATACACTAAAAAACATTTTAAAAATCCTAATCATTTTTAACATATCCCAATTTAAATTGATAAGCAAAAACCACGTAACAATTAGATCGGCGGCGAACTCTCGCAGGCGCCAAATTCAAACTTGAATTCTTTTAAATTACAATTTATCTCGACTCTGAAATATCATTAATATAAATATATATATACTATAAGATATATATATATATATATATATATATAATGTAATGATATTTGCAATTTAAGTCCAGAAAGAGCAAATATTGGAAGTAAGGGTCCAAACCAGGTAGGAGCAGGGATTAAATACCTGGAGAGGTAGTACAGCCCTTGAGGCAGGTAGGAAAAAAGGGGCAGTTGGTTTTAGGACAGAAAAGAAGAAGACAGAATGAGAGTTGTTTATGGACCTTAGAGCAGCTAGGTGTCAGGAGTCAGAAGATTATGGAACCAAGATAAGTGAAAGTGTTTTTTAGAAGTTCTCTCCTTAATGGATTTTAGAACTTAGATTAAACAAAGGTAAAATTTAAATATTTTTTTTACATAGTAATTTATAATAAATATAATTAAAATGCCCAAATCCTTGTTTAAATATTTCCAGTCATAATTCAAAAGAATATTGACAGAACCCCATAATGAATATAAAGTAAATTAATTATTGATAATAATTTATTTAAACATTTATGATTGAAGAAAATCATTACAATATATAATATATATATTCTATATCTTATATATATATATATATATATATATATATATATATATGTCTTTAAAAAAATATTCAGTATCATGCTTCAGAAAAGTCTAAAAAACTATCTGAGTGCGGGGGGAGGAAAATAATCCCAGCCACCTATGTGAAAGCCGCAAAAAGAATTGCCAGCTCATACCCGGCATATGTGTTCTGTGCCAGGCATTGGGTTCCCGGCTTCGGAGTGCAAAGGGTTAAGTTATTAATCTATAAGAGTTTGTGGACAATATCCAGTTGAGATAATGCCCAATAATACATTAAACTGTAATGAGGGGGTTATCCAACATTATGACATTCAATATATGTAGCACATAACTAAACACCGGGCTAAGTGCCAAAATGTTAGTTTTGTGAAAACTAAAAAAATCATCTTCTTCTTGTAAATTCATCTTTTGGCATTCTTTAGAACTACTTCTGAGTAGTTGTGGAGTTGGACCACTTTATAGAATATTGGGCTTGGCAAGTAACACGCTTTTAAGAACTAAAAAAAAAAAAAAAAAAAAAAAAAAAAAAATTAAATTTATAGAAATAGCCAGAAATCAAAATATAACTATTGAGAAAAAAGATGTCATACCAGCCAATATTTTGTATTTTTTACAGATTTTTCTCAAATAACGGAGAACAATAATATCAATCCAGCTGACTAAAGAAAATAATCTAACTGAAATTCAGTTTATAAATTGAGTACATATCTCTGGTCACTGGCCGTAATTAGTAAAGTTGACTTCCCAAATTAAATTTTTTGTTGATCATTGCTAAACTCTAGGGCTCTTACACAATTAATAAAACTTTGTAACTCTAGATCCCAGTAGGATCTTTTAGGAGATTATTCTTTATAGAGTCACCACTGTTTACCAATGGTGTAAGAGCCCAAGAGTTAAACAATGATCAACAAACACAATTTGATGAGTTTAATAACTTAAGTAGTTATGGCCAGTGACTAGAGATTTACATATAAAGAGACTTATATATTTTCCCCATGAAACTTTTAAATTTTATAAAGTAAAAACCAGAGGTAAGTTGATAATTTTTGAGGTTATTTATTTAGTGGTTTTTTTCCACAAAATCCTGGAGGTCCCAACCTTAGGATTTTCATTACACAACATTCTAAAATTTTAAGGCTTTGGGTTCATTAAGCCTTATTGTTATTAAATATATTATACTTTCAATAAATAAATTATGGGGGTCATTGTTACCAAATATTTTCTTTAAATAAAATTCACTTTACAGGTTTTGCAGGATCATGCATCAGGGTTTTTTCAACAATGCCTTTTTTGTTCTGTGATGTGAACCAAGTCTGTAACTATGCAAGTAGAAATGATAGATCATATTGGTTAAGTACAAATGAACCTATTCCAATGATGCCAGTCGAAGAAAGGGATATTGAGAAGTACATTTCCAGGTTGGTATGGAAACTATACAATTTTTAAAATAATTTGAAAAAAAAAAATTTTTTTTTCTTTTTACTTAGTATAGAAAGGTAGGGAGGATACTGATAAAATTAACACTGAAAATATCACAGTTATAAGTAGGGCTGTGAAATATATGCATTTGCATATTTCTCCTAACTAAAACATCTAATATTATCAAAATATATATGTTTTGAGGCATTTGGAATAAATTTGAGCTATTTTTAATTTGCATATTTTGCCATAAATGCATATTTTGAACTAGACTTGCATATTTATCTACATATCCGGCATATCAGTATTTGACAGTTGAATTTTTTTATGTTTCCGAGCAGAACAAGAATAAAATATAGATAAAAACCGAAAAATAGCCATGGGAGGAGTTCTTATAGCTATTTTTCGGTTTTTGTCTATTTTTTTTTTCTGCTCTTAGAATTTTTTAATCCGATTATGATAGATAATTTCAACTGATTTTATTTTTTTATCGATAAAAATCTTGTATAGTAGCTTGTCATTGAGAATTGTTTCCTCAATGATAATAACCTGCATTATCAGTGCAACTAAAGATCTATACTTCAATCAAATAGATAGAATATTATGACAAGGGCTGTGAAATATATGTATTTGCATGTTTCTTGTCAACCAAAACATCTAATATTATTAAAATATATGTGTTTTGAGGCATTAGGATTAAATTTGAGTTATTTTTACTTTTCATATTTTGCCATAAATACATAATTATGTATTACATGAAGTGTAATTGCCTATTTATCTACATATCCGTCATATATATATATATATATATACTAAATTAAGTGGTATTGATTCATCGGGATACAGGAGCAGAGTCAACGATGTTATCGTATCGGCGTCCAAAGTACATCTGAGCTAAAAAGACGCCATCCCAAGCGTCCTTTCAAAAAACCGTTAACGGCCTAATCCGCTTCATCATGGCCTTCATATTTTATTACGTCTTAACTTACGATAAACTATATAAAATTCAAATTATACAATAAAAAACATTTTTAAAAATCCTTAAAACAAGTTTTTAAAAAACTTAAATTAGATCAACTTATTAATAATTAGTTATTCTACTACTTCTCTATTTGAAATATTTTTCATTTCCATTACAACCATGAATTCTTTAGATGGCTTATAAACACCACAACTTTAAATTAACAATAATAGTAAAATTGAAAAAACAAAAAAGAAAAAACCTTAAACTAAAATTCTACACAATAAAATTTTCTAATAATAGTCAACACTTTGACATTAATTTAATAATTTGACTGATAACTCAATAGAAATATTTGAAAACTTTTAAAGATTAAAAAACTTAATTAAAATTATAGGAAACATTCCTTAATCGTTTCTAATTACTTTATAATAAAATGGATATTTTCATAAATGATTGCCTAAATTGTTACCAAATTTCCAATCAACACTTTTGAATATTATAATTTCTTCTTGACCTTTCCCCGCAGGTAATTGCGTACATCAATGGGAGTCTGGTTATTTTCATTATTGAAATAGTACCTCTTCATGATTTCTTCTTCTAATAACTTGGATAATTTATTTTTTCTTATTTTCCAAAATATAACTTGGGTCTTCTCTATTAACATTTACATTATATACTTCTTTTTTAAACAAATCTTTTCTTTTGTTTTGCTATTATTATCCTTATTTATTACAATGATATGATTATACATACTTCTGTTAAGCTTCTTGTTCATGTTTGTTTTCAGCTTATTATAATCTTAAACAGTTACCTTTTTAAACCTTCTAACAATTTTAATTCTTCTTCCTGCTCTAAGTATTATTCTTCTTATTTCTAATATTTTTCTATATCTTGATTTTTTTTTTTATGATTCACATTTTTCTTCAATAATTTTTTAGTTTTTCTTCTTGTTCTTCTTCTTCATTTTCTCAACTGACACATCTGTTATGTTTTCTTCAAACTTTAGTTGATTCTTCATCTTCTAGGTTATTTACGTTTTTACTTATGTTTCCGATTTCGGTATCTATTTTTAAGTAACATCCCTCTGTAGACTTAATATGTTCTTCTACAATGTCATTAATATTGCTCTGACTACTCACACTATCACTTTCAATATTTTGTAACTGTGAATTTGTTTCACTACTTTCATTGTCAAATTTTATATTTAAATAATTTGAATCTATTTGTTTTTCAGATATATGAATGATTCTATTCTCAGACATATTTCCAAATTCCTTTCTCAGAGTCCCTACTTCCAGTAATAAACTTTGTTGGTTATCAATTACTTCATTCTGCAAAGCATTCACTTTCTCTTTTTGGGTGTTAAATTTTTCATTTATTTCTTCTGTTGGAATTCTGTTGGAATTTTCCTTCTGTACTTTTAATATTCTGTTCCATTTTGTTATTAATACTACTTTGACTATTAACACAATCACTTTCAATATTTGATAACTTCAAATTTGATTTCATCAAATTTAGTGTTTAATTAATTATTTAATTCATTTTTCAAATCGACAGTAGTCTGCTCTAATTTCATATTAAATTTAGTTGATTGTTTATCAAATTGTACATTAATTTCAGCAAATTGTTCCTTAAATTCAGCAGATTGTTTATCAATTTTAGCGGATTGTTTATCAATTTTAGCGGATTGTTCCTTTATATTCAGCAGATTGTTTATCATTTTAGCGGATTGTTCTTGAAATTGTTCCTTAAATTCATCATATTGTTTCTTATTTTCAGCAGATTGTTTATCAATTTTAGCGGATTGTTTATTTAATTGTTCCTTATTTTCAGCTGATTGTTTATCAATTTTAGCTAACATTCAAGAAGTAAAAAATTTGTGTTTACATCTAATGGGTTTTTTGTTGAAACGTTATCTGAATTAACATTTGTTGGTTTTTCAGTCAAATCATTGTTTAATTGCTCAGAATCACATCTATTTTCTAAATTTTCTATATTAACATCCAGAATATCACTTTGTTTATGCCTTTTAATAACACTCTCATCAGTTACTTTTAAATTGACTACAGTACCTTCCCATTTTTAACATTAGTTTACTTAAACTTAAATAATATGCTAAATTGTATAACCCCTAAGAATATTTATATCAATACAAAAATCATTAATTTTGTTGACACATTAAAAATTATAATAAAAACCTTGAGCCAAAATCCTAAGAAAAGTCCCTGTTCGGGCGCCATTTTGTTATGTTTATTTCTTTGTTGATAAAGGTTATTTTACTTTAATTTCTTTTATTTTGAAGTTAATTTAATTTGTAAATAAAATTTTTTAGGGAATAGCAAGGGTTCATCTTTTCTTAGATAACGATTTTGACTCAAGAATATATTTTCAAATAAAAAACATATAAAAACATTTTTACAATATATTACAATTTTTTAATTTACCTAGTTATAATTAAAAATACCTTCTTTCTTCTTTCTTCAGTTTATTCCAGCACTCCTATCATCCAAACTGCTAGTATAATCCGTTATTTCTTCATACTTGTGGCTTGTTAAATCTCAGAGAGATGTGATGTTTCAAATGTGAGAGATGAGAGCATAGATGTGTTGTTGCCTCAAAGCTCCAAATCAGAGAGAGTACGGTGTTGACTTCTTCTCGGCTTCATTTGCATATCTGACTAAATTTAAGTGGTATTGATTCATCGGGATACAGGAGCAGAGTCAACGATGTTATCGTATCGGCGTCCAAAGTACATCTGAGCTAAAAAGACGCCATCCCAAGCGTCCTTTCAAAAAACCGTTAACGGCCTAATCCGCTTCATCATGGCCTTCATATTTATTACGTCTTAACTTACGATAACTATATAAAATTCAAATTATACAATAAAAAAACATTTTTAAAAATCCTAATAATTTTCAACATATCTCAATTTAAATTTATACACAAAAACCACGTAACAATTAGATCGGCGCGAACTCTCGCTGGCGCCAAATTCAAACTTGAATTCTTTTAAATTACAAATTATCTCGACTCCGAAATATCATTACATTATATATATATATATATATATATATATATATATATATATATATATATATATATATATATATATATATATATAATAAAATAAATAAATTGAATTAAATTAAAAATTAAAAAAAAAGCAAATGACACTTGAAGCAGGTGCAGCTTCTCTTGGAATTGTTTAATCGGATTAAACAATCAGTTTATTGTTCTCGCTCCGTAAATACTTGGAATATTATGACTTCACTTCTCTTCTTTTCCACCTCCCTACCATCAATCGATAGTTCCATTACCCAGTCTCTCAAGCAGTGTCCACCAACACACATTAATATTCATGAACTGTTTAATTGTACCAAAAATGCCGAAAGTGACTAATGCGAAGTCGAAAGATCTTGTTAAGAAGTACGCAAACGAATTCGAAAATGAGACTTTTAAGGCTGACGGAGACATTTTGTATTGTGTTTGTTGCGAAAAAGTTGTATCATCTACTACTCGTTTTTTTAGTAACTCAACACATAAAGATAGCAAAACATAAAGAAAGCAAAGGTAAGAAGTCAAAATTTCTACAAACGTTCATAACTAAAACTGCTTCTGGAGCGGAAAAGTCAGGTTTCGATACCGATTTATGTCGTGCTTTAGTTCGAGCTGACATACCCTTTCATAAATTGAGCCACCCTGAATTCAAGGGTTTTTTGGAAAAATACACGGGGAAAACCGTTCCTCACGAAAGCACCCTCAGGAAATTTCACCTGGATGTTGTGTACACCGAAACCCTCAATAAAATCAGGGACTTTATAAAAAAATGAACCGATCTGGGTCTCGATGGATGAAACAACAGATGTCGAAGGCAGATATGTAGTAAACACAATCGTTGGAAAACTCTCTGCAGATTCACCATCGCAGCCTTTTTTGCTGAATTGTGAGGTTCTTGAAAAGTAATCATGCTACCATTGCTAGGTATTTTAATGAATGTATGAGCCTTCTTTGGCCGGGAAGTGTTCAACATGAAAGTGTTCTGTTGTTTCTGACTGATGGTGCGCCATATATGGTTAAAGCAGGATCGGCAATAAAAGTTTTTTATCCCAAACTTATCCATCTTACCTGCCTTGTTCACGCTTTACATCGAGTTGCAGAGATTGTTAGGTTTCAATTTCCAGATATTGATCAATTGATAGCTACCGTCAAAAGAATATTCTTGAAGGCTCCAAGCCGTGTTGAAATTTTCAAGATGAATTACCCTGAGCTTCCGCTGCCTCCTCAACCAATCATAACAAGGTGGGGGACGTGGCTAAGTGCAGCTGAGTACTACTGTACGAACTTTAATCAAATTCAAGATGTTTTGTCTAAGTTACCATCTGATTCCACTGCAGTAGAAAAAGCCAAATCTTTAATTGAGAACTCAAATTTAAAACAGAATTTGGCATACTTATATTCTAATGCCATATTTTTGGGAGAAGAAAAATTACATCATTAGAAAAAAAAAATTTGGCATTAGTAGACAGTATTGCTATAGTTAACAGCATATTAAACAAACTGGATGATGCACAAGGGGAGAATGGAGGGAAAATGAAGACAAAATTTAAGGAAGTTTTGGAGAAAAAAACCAGGTTGGAAAACATACAGCTTATAGCTGACTTTTTGTGTGGAAAAAGTATGGAATTAAGAGACGAACATGATTCTATTGCTAGACTTAGCCCGACAGAGGTTGCGGTATTCAAATATGCCCCGATAACGTCCGTAGACGTGGAGCGGTCGTTTAGCCGGTTTAAATCTATTTTGAGGCCCAACAGATGATCTTTTTTGTTTGAAAACCTAAAAAAAGTGATTGTCTGCAATTTCAATAGTGAATAAAAGACATTAATACGGAGGAAAACGTTCTTTATGGTCGTTTCTTTTTTTTTTTTTTTTATTTTATAATTTTCTATTTTAAAGTGAAAATATTGTTCAAAAGTTTCCTTGTATATATTTTTGTTGTAATTTTCTGGTCAGAGACTGCTTTATGACTTATTTTGTTTTTAATGTTCCCTGTTTAAAGTGTTTTATTTTTATTTTACAAATTTTTAAAAATTTTAATAAATTTTTTTGTTCTCTTTTTTAATATTTGCCTTGTAAAGTTCTTTCTCCTATTGTTTCCTTATTCAGCAGAGTTAAGTAATTGGTTAAACATGAGTTTATACATTTGTATAGGTATGTATTGCGATATTTTTATTTTTGTAAGTAATGTAAATAGTTGCATATTTAGGTATTTAATTGCATATTTTACCCAATATATTTGCATATATATGTGCATATTTTTGATTTTTTATTGCATATAATTCACAGCCCTAGTTATAACCATGCAGAAGCAGAATCTCATTTGGGCAGGTTAATAGTTTATTTCGAGCAACAAGAAGAGACAACAACGACCGCACAGCACGGAAACGGCATTAAAAGCTGATGCATCTCAATTTAATTCTTTCAGAAAAATTAAACTGCATATACTATATTATAGTTTATCGTGATGTGTATTTTGTGTGTTTTTTCTCTGCAATAAAAAAAAATATTCTATTGTTTTTACTTGTTCTTTATTTTTTCAACATTGTCTTTTTAACCTGGATTTTCGTTAAGTCGGATCGGCCCGGTCAAGGCTAGTCCGACTTAACGAGGTTGCACTGTAGACATTTTATTAATATCGGCTGGACTTGACAATATTATTTCGGGAGAAGTGAAACTAAAAACGCAAGATGCAGGCAAAAAAGACTATGAGAAAAGATGGCAGAGCTGAAAAAGCTATCCTAACAATTCAAAATAAAACTGTTATGAATCACATTCTAATGTGCAAGGCACCAAAAGAAATTTTTAAAAAAATGACCAAAATATATGAAAAAAAAATACTGCCAATGAAGTCAACGACCTGTTACAAAAGTCTTTTGGTTTTGCCATATCGAAAGATATGGCAACAAACATCAGAGATCACTGAACACACTTCAGCAAAATATTAATAAAGTAATAATTATTTCCAAAATATTGGCCATCCTGCCCCCAGAGTACAATTTTTCACCACCACATGAAGTTTTACCTCTAAAAATGGTCGAACATTAGACAGTCAAATGAATGGTTCAGCTGTATTATGAATGGTTCAGCTGTATTATATATTGCCCTATGGAAGAACAAATAGCCGATATATTTACAAAGCCCTTAGCTTTGTTAAATTTAAAAAGTTAAGAAAACAATTTAAGCTTACACGTCAATAAATTGTTTTCTCAAAACATTGTAATACTATGTGTTGTAACTCATAGTAATATTTAATTTTTTTGCAATTTAAAATTTATGGGGAATGTTGGAGGTAAATTTATAGTTAGTGTGACCTAAAACTTTTGATATATAACAATTCTTATGCCTTCCCCTTCCTTCTTCTAATTATTCTATATCATATGTCTAGTGTTGATCCTGTTAGCTCTGTATTAAAATATAAAAGTTAAAACTAAAAATCTTCTTATTTTTAAAACCCCAAACCCAACGATTGTCTTTAAGAATCTACAGATATTCAGGGGATTAATTTATTCACAAAGCTTAGAGACTGCAATATTGGCATAACTTAAATGAACTTTTAGTGTGCTAAGCATTACATACTTACATGTGTGGTGCAACATGTAAAATAAACCTGTACTACTACAAGCCATGAAGGGTCTTGAGTGTCAGTGCTTTAGTAAGAATATACCGTTACAGTTGTGAAAGGAGAAGATTCGGCCAAAATCATGCTTAACCATCAGGTTTTCTCACCAATTAAGGGTACCCACCTTTTAGAGATGGGAGTCTTCTGACCTTTCAAGTTCAGACATAATATAAATTTTCTACCTTCAGCTGGGCTTGAACTTGGACTCAGAAGCCTGGCTGTCCAGCCTTACCCATTGATTTACCACACTTCCCATCATGCAAAATAGGTACTCAAAAATATAAAAACATTGATAACAACAAATAAATGTTGTGTTTTATATTTCAAATATAATATTTATCGGCTACAAACATCTAACATAATTACTTATTTTTGATATTTGTAGAATGATATTTCTAAAGTAGGCCACTATATGGCTTCTCAAGTCATTGCTTAATGTATAGCAACAATTGTTAACAGTCATAATCATCTTGTTAATCCTAATACAACAGTAGAGCGACTATGAGCCCCAACAGGGATGCCTGGCAGTTATTGTAGGCAGAATCTATGACTTTTGTTGTTAGTTTACTTTCTAAACAAAAATCATAAGATATTGAGAATTCATGGTGATGAGTGTAATAAGTTTGGTGCATTGTGATTCAGAAACCAATAATTTTAGCTAACTTTTTTGTTTCCAGTAAATTATCAGTCATGCTATATCAATCTACCATCAAATCAATATTAATAATTTTTTGCTTTCAGATGTGTTGTTTGTGAAGCTCCATCAAATGTCATTGCAGTGCACAGTCAGTCACATGAAATTCCTGACTGTCCGGCTGGATGGAGTGGCCTATGGATTGGTTACAGTTTTGTGATGGTAAAGAGCATATGGCTGCTATTATTTTTCATCTGTACAATTAATAGCATTTTTATTTCTTCTATATATTATTTTAATTGCCATCATGTTTTTTTAAAAATTACTTTTATTGTTTGATAATAGATAGATTCAACTTTCAATGTTTATCATTCTTGATACAATAAAATCCACAACAGGTCCTCCCCCTTAAGAAAATAAACTGCTGTTTATTTAATACATTTTCCAGATTTTTTTTTTTTTTTTTTTTTCTTTGATTAAATAAGAAAATCATTGCCGCAAAAAATTAGACATTTTTAACACCAAAGAAAGAAACAAACAAAATAGGTTTATATGAGAGACAAAAGTTTATTATTGAATATTACCAAATCCAGTGGTAATAGGTGTGAATTAAAATTATCTAGATGTAGGATAGACTGAGCAAAAGTAGCTGGATAGCAAGAGTTGAGCAAAACGTTTGGGAAGCAGAAAAAAATGAGAGTGAAGCTTGATAGAAGATGCAGGAAAAGCTGTTGAAGAATAGGCAGTCTTACTCTTCAGAATTTACATAGGATATTAAATATCGATCTTTTCTAGTTGCCTGAATTCTTATTTTGGGATTTCCTTGTAAAAAATTACCAATATGTAATAATGAGGGCACCTAAAGACTGATTCTCGCCTTTTCTTAATTTATTGATTTTCTGAATTAATAATAATGAATAATCTTTGGAGTAGAAGGGTGGGTGAATAGTATGGAATTTCAAAATAATATGTGAATTAATAATTTAAAGATGGTATAGGAGAATTTTGAGTATTTCATTTGAATCAATGAAACAGATCATTCCATACAGGGTGAGAATTTCTTAGTGTAAAAAAAAAAAAATGGGTAAAACTAGATCAAAATTGTAGAAAAATGCCGCAGACCTCACCTTTTTATTCCAATCCGTTGCAGACATACGATAAATCAAAGACTTTTTTGAAGAAACCACATTTTCGTCCTTAAAAGCAGAGAAATTCACTTTTGAAACTGAAAAAACGTGGTGTTCTCATTGGCATACAAATCAGTTACTTGTGTAAATAAAACATTATGACAATCCCTTAATGGAAATGTGCATTTTAAACATAATAAACTCTTCATTGGAATAAAAAGCAAAGAAAAAAATTATGGTTTAATAGAAGATAATGGAAAACTGTCAATAAAGCTACACCAGATCAGATCTTATGTTATTACATTTAATTATTTATTATTATTATTTAGGATTTATTTTATTTTATTTTCAATGTGATGTTTAAAATCCAATAATAATGAACATAGACCTCAATTTTGCTGTTAGCTTATGAATGCAGATTGTGTTGAAGAATGCTACTTTTTGAGGTGAATTTTATGGGCAGATGAGTCTGTTTTTACAGGGGATTTCTACCGTTCCATGTCAAGTATCGTTAGTTTATTCATCTTTGTATTACTGTTGAATAGTGTTGAAAAATCATAGTTTGCCTTACAGATTGAATGATGAGATTACTAAGATTTGTTACAAAATATCCTACCACAACTTCATCACAATATTCCACCTGAAGTTCGGCAAAATATGATTTTCCAACACCATGGTGCTCCTCCACATTATTCGAAAGCAATACAAATATAAACCAATGATATACATATATAGGTAGAAATGTCTTCCCCTTTAAAAACAGACTCATCTACCTATAAAATTCACCTCAAAAAGTAGTAGTCTTCAACACAATCTACATTCAGAAGCTGACGGCAAAATTGAGGACTTTGTTCATAATCATTGGATTTTAAACATTACATTGAAAATCTAATAAAATAAACCTAAATAATAATAATAATAATAATAAATAAATAAATGTAATAACATAAGATCCTCTGATGTGGTGTCGCTTTATTGACAGTTTTCCTTTGTATACTCTTTTTCTTTGTTTTTTATTCCCATAAAGTTTATTATGTTTTAAATGCACATTTCCATTAAGGGATTGTCATAATGTTTTATTTACACAAGTAACTGATTTGTATGCCAAATGAGAACACCACGTTTTTTTTTTTCGGTTTCAAAAGTGAATTTCTCCATGAAATTGAAACAAAATCATTACGTTTAACATATCATTTGAAAGCTAATTAAATTTGCAAGTTTTTGTGAGATTTGCCGTTTTGTGGATAGTTTTTAGACATTGTGACTTCCCCAAATAAGGTGAAGACCAAGCTGTTCTTTAGATACCAAGTTTATAAAATTCAAGGTTAAAGGTACACAGCTATTGTAGAAAATTTAATGCTAAATCCTAAAATGTGGTCAAAATTTGAAAAATATTTAAACAAATTGGAGATATTACAGCTTTTATGGAAAAAAAAAAAAAAAACGTGGTTTCCTCAAAAAGTCTTTGATTTATCGTATGTCTGCAACGGATTGGAATAAAAAGGTGAGGTCTGCGGCATTTTGATACATTTTTGATCTAGTTTCACCCAATTTTTTTTTATACAGTAAGAGATACCCTGTATATCAGATGATTTTGAGAAGTAGCTCTAAAATGGGCAATGATTGAAATTGAATTTCATACACAAAGGTCTCACAGTAAATTTAACCAGCTTTCTGATGGGAAAAAAAAAGAATATTCTGATCGGACTTACATTTTAGGAGTTATTTTATCCCCAACCTTGTGTAACCTCGTAACTATTTTCAAACCGAATGGCAATACTCTACATTGAGGTGTTTCTTGAAATTTATCTAGAGTAATCTGAAATATAAAAAAATTATCTTTTTTTTTTATATTGTTTAACTGTGATATGTTAAGTAGCAAAGTATGCATAGATTGATTTGTTGAGATTATTATTGAAACACCATTAAAATATCGATTGGCTAGAATTCTAAAAAGTTTTTTGAAAAAGTCGGTAATTTCCAGAAAAATTCTTGAAAAAGTCGGGAATATGTCGGGAATTTCGATAGCTGAAATTGGTAGACACCATGATACATTTCATTCAACATTTTTATAATTTGATAAAAATTATAAACAAAATCTTAATAAATTAGAGAAAAAAAGGTAATATCTTATTGCTCAATGTATATAAAAACAGAAAATATAGATAAAACAAAAAACAAAAAAAAATGGATTTCATAAGAAATGTGCAAGTATAAATCTAGGCACAGTTTTTACAGCAGAGCTGAACACTGATTACAAAAAAATGTATAACAATTTATACACACCATGAATGTTTTCCAGTCCTTAGGCATTGGAAAAATATAATATCTCTTATTATTCTTCAGAACAGCCTCATTCAGATTTCCGTTTTCTTCATTACTCCTGTTTCCTAATATATTTTGAGTTTTGAATCTTAGGTCTCTGGGAATTCTAGGGTTGTCAACTCGTCTTGACATATGTCCTTCTAACAGGGATGTTCAGGGTCTTTATAAAATAAAACCTATTCATTGGAACCCTTTCTTTGCTGTCCATGAATAATATAAAAGCATTATTTGCACTTATATCCAAGAAGGCAAAAAATAAGGCTAACATCCATCATCGGGTTCGTCTATTACATGAATAATTGGAGCACTTTTTGTCTAGTGTGTCTACTCCTTTGAAGGAATTGTAATCTATTATCATATCAGGCTTTCCTGAAACCTCATCACATTTAATGTCATGATGGAAAGAGCTTTGAAGAATGACGGCACTGTTTTGTTTTTTTTAGGCACGTAGGAAACAATTGTAGCAGTATTTGTAAAACTGAAAATACTACTACCAGATTCTCTTCTTCTGCCTGCTAAAAATTCATTGGGAATTCTGGTTCATTGGCTCTAAGGGTACCACGAACAGTTAACCCTCTTTTTTCCATTTCCTCTAGAAGCTCCATCGCCATGAACCAATTGTTGCATGTGATATTTCTGTTGGTTTTTTTAAGGGCTTAGCATGGCGGCTAACAGATTGTTTTGGGATTCCATGTTGTTTTTTTTCTTCTTGTGATAAGCCAATGCCATCAGAATTTTTTCATCAGTACAAATATCCATTGTATGGATAGGAGTTTTGTGCATCAGTAAGGCATAAAACTTATAAACCATATTTTGCCGGTTTGTTAGGCATATTAACACGAAATTTACAACTATCTTGAAAAGGTACCAGCATTTCATCCACACATGCTATATAAACATTGTGATTTGGTAATGAACAGACCATACTTCATTTATACCTGCTGTAAGATCTTTTGATTTTCTTTCCTCACGGGTACACCGATCATCAAAATACCGTCAATAAAAAAAAACCTTATAATAAAAATTAATTTTATTTAGAGGTTTTTTTAATACAAATAATTTATTTTTAAATATATATATACAAAGGATGGGAAAGAACATCAAGTCAGAGGCCATAAAAGGAGAGGGGACTCAAACTCAATGTGTTAACTAAGACCCTTTTTCTTTCTGTTGGAAAAAAAATGGAGTTTTGTAAGGAAAAATTGTAAAATATTATTTTTAACAGTATTTTAGGATGGAAAATTAGTAATTTGTTTTTAATTTAAATACAGAAGTGATTAGTCCATTGGGAATGACATGAAGAAGCCAGAAGTAATGAGGATTAAGTGGAGTTTAAGGAATAAAGTATGAAAAGGGCAAAAAAATCGGAGACTCATCGAATGAAAAGAGATTTTATGAGAGGCATTCCAGCATCTCATCAATGGAGTAGAAAGAAAAGGCAAGTCCCAAGGACTGTGATTATTTCAAGCAAAGGATTTATGACTTAAGGAGTCAGAATTTTGCCAGGAAATTTACTTATGAAAGGGGATGAGTGTGGAAAGGTTGTTCTTTGATAATTGAAATAAGGTCATGGTTAGAGAAAAATAGTACTGGATTTAGAGAAAATTATTATAAATTTTTAGGGACCTCAATGATAATAATGTTCAGCAATTTATCCATAAGCTGGGATTGTTGGGTTGGTAGAAATAAAGACGTCTAGGAAATATGTCAAGTTTAATAGTAGTTCTTATGAGGAGAGTCGGAAAGGAGATCAATTTGGAGTCAGCTACAGAGAACATAGGAGAGGAGGGAAAATTCATATATTGTGTTGAAATAGGCTAAGGAGGGCAATAAACCATAATGTAAAGGTGTGAGGATGAGTGGAGAATTACAGGAAATTAATATTTTAATTGTAGAGTTTCAGGAGAAAATAATTTTAAAAGGAATTCAACCCTCATGCTATCATAAATGAATAAGCTAACTCCATATCAGTTTGCGTGATCATTGTGAATTTGTATAATTATTAAGATGGAATAATAAAATAAAATAAACCTGTACCACTAACAACCCATGAAGGGTCTTGGGCTCAGTAATTCAGTAAGGATGTACTGTTACTAGGTCAACGATTGTGAAAGGAGGAGATTTGCCCTAAATCATGCTCAACCACTAAGTCTTTCCCCAATTTGGGGTACCTACTTTGTAGAGGCTGGGTGTACCCCAGTAGGGTCTCCTGTCCTCGAAGTTGAGCCACAACCGGAATAACAGAAAATAAATTTTCTGCCTTCAGTCGGACTTGGGAGCTTGGTCATCAAGTGCCTTACCCACTGAACTACCGCGCCTCCTAGATTGAATAATATATTTTCTAAAGTCAATTTGCCAAATATACTATGAAAATTGACAATCAATGAGATAAACTCATGAATTGAATAATAATAAAAGATATGCTTCTCTAGAAAAAATGAAGTTAAGAAAGTATAAAAGAGTTGCATATCATTTACAGAAATAATGGAAAAACAAGTAGAAACTGGTATGAAAAAATCAATTAAATAGGTCTAATTTCTCATTTTAATTGATATAGAAGATAAGAAGAGTATCATCTCATTGACATCTGTTACATCTTCGAGTGATTAACAAATACTTTTCTTTGCTGGTAACCTTATTTTGCCATGCTAGTAGAAATGTCAGTTGCTAGGTATCATTAAATAAACTCACTAACACAGATCCTTTTGTTGCTGTTTTAGGCCAAGTAAGTCCCTTTTAGAAAAGTCCCGTTTCACTCTTTGAAACCAGTCTACTTCTTAACGCACCTTCTGGCAGCAGGTTTTTTCCTCTTAATCTTTTTTGTTCAATGAAGTCCAATTCCTCAACTGCAAACCAGATTGATGATTATTCTGACAATATATTCTAGAATTTTTTTTTTTTTTAATTTAAGTAATTTTGTAAATTTGGATTACTTTACTTATTAACTGCAGTTTGTTAATTTATTATGAATGGACACATTATCATTCCTATTTCATATAGGACTTGAGAGTGGTCTTTTTCTCATGTTTCATTTTTTTAGCTAAATACAAAGGTTTTTATCTCCTTTATTACTAGAAATAAAAATATTTTTATGAGAAGTTTGTTAATGTCACATTTTAATATAACTTAATCTTCTTTAGCATACAGCAGCTGGAGCTGAGGGAGGTGGTCAGTCACTAGCTAGCCCTGGATCCTGTCTTGAGGACTTCAGAGCAACACCTTTCATTGAATGCAATGGAGAAAAGGGGACCTGTCACTATTTTGCTAATAAACTGTCTTTCTGGCTGGCTACGATTGAGCCTCGTAACCAATGGCAACCACCACAGCGGGAGACTATAAAAAATGGAAATATTAGAGAACGCATCAGTCGTTGTCAAGTTTGTATCAGATCATAGCTTCTCCAGCTATAAGGTAAATATTGCAATATTCGTCTAAATTTTAGTAGCACTAATCCAGAAATAAGTTATTTGAATTGATTTAAACAATTCTTGATTTGTTATAAATTATGATGAGATATTCATTAGCTGTGGAAATAATGAAGAAGTAGGTAGGTAAGGGTGTGCAGTTATAGAATTGAACACAATTAAAATATAAATTTTAATGCATTGTGGCGACGTTTCGGCTTACATTGCAAGCCGATCATGATCTATCTAGCATCATGTAGCCCATCATCATTCATCTATTTAATTATTAATCCTTTTATTTTTTTATTCAATTGTTATTTATAGTTTATGCTAACTTTCATTTTTCCTCACAAGTTACATCTGCCCCCTTGTTCTTTTCCTTTTCACTAACTATGTAGGTTTATATTTATTATACTATTTATGTTTCGATCTTAATCATTCCTTTATTGCTACGTACTATCTAATTATACTTTATATATCTGTACCTAGGAGGTACAGAACACTATGTCACATTTCTGTAACTTTACAGGGGAGCAGTTTAAAGAAAAAAAGATCCTGAACTGTTTATTATACTTATGTGTACGAAATAAATCTTGACTTTCTATCCAGCCTAGAATAAGTTGGTAAACCCTTCTTCCTGCCCTAATTGGAGTACATAAAGACGTTATGCCGTCCCCCCAAAAAATAAATAAATAAAAACATTTTTATGTAACTTACAATTAATTTGTCTAGGACATAGAATTCTATACCCCTGAATAAGGGAAAAAGGTGAATAAGAATATATAATAATGTATTTTTGGTAAAAAAAAAAAAGGACATAGTGTTGTGTACCACCGAGGTACAGATATTTATTTATATAACTATATTGTCAACTTCCTACTGTTATTCTTTATTTATGTATTTACTCATCTAACTTTTCTACTTTTATTTTATTGTAATATCTTTTGTATCTTTATTATAAAAGAATGTTCAATTTTATTTTTTATTTAAATTGTCTTTATTTTGTTTTCTAAATTTAATATCCTTTGTTTTCATATTGTTATTCTTTTCTTATCTTTCTTAATTCTCTCTGCCTTATCTTTTTTTTTGTTTTTCTTCTATCCCTGCTGAAGGCTTACAATTTAAGCCCAAATGTCGGCACAATACATTAAAATTTATATTTTAATTCTGTTCAATTCTATGATTGCACATCCTAACTACCTACTTTCTCAGTCTATAATAGTTACATTGGGTTAAGGAAAAAATCATAGTTTTTTTTTTCATGTTTTTTAAAGCAATTTTTTTTTTTTTTTAATTTCAAGTGCTTTTGACTGGTCAAAATAGTTATAGAGCAAGAGCCCATGAACCCCAGACCTTCGTTATTTTATGGAAGATGAAAATTTGTCAAAGTATGCTCCCAATACAGGTGCGAACGATGGGCCATGAATAAAGTTTGGGTTATTGTATCCTTGACAGGTAAACGGTGCTAAAGGTGTGTAAAATACCAGCCTACTATCGTCAAATTATAAAGCATGATTTTTTTATATTTCCTTCAGAATATTGTTAAAAATGACGTCATTCATTGCCAGACACTTACCATTGTGGCAACCCCTTACCAGACACCCTTAATGCTCATCAATTTGTAATTGTACTTAGGTTATAGTATAAAAGCTGGTTTTTATATATATTACTTGGGCAATGATTAGATGATGTTTCCTCATCAGCCAGACACTTACCATCATGGCAACCCCTTGCCAGATACCCTTAATGCTCATTTAATTGAAATTGTACTTATGTTATAGTATAAAAGGTGATTTGTATATATATACTTGGGGCAATGATTAGATGATGTTTCCTCATCAGCCAGACCGTTTTGATAGTTCCAACCCCTTGCCAGACAAGCATGAAGGTTAGCTGTAAGAGCGAGCGCGAGGGAAGATACATATGGCTGGGTGCGAGTGAGATAGTGAGTGAGGTCTGCCACGATCCTTCACTACGCTATGGTATTATACTGCACATGTATTGTTTATTACTCAGTGAGTGCTTATATCAGCTCTAATAATCTTTTATGTTCTTTTCAATTATTAATAATTACTACATAATTATTAATTAACTATACAAAATATAATAATAATAATAACTTTATTCGTTAAGGAACAAGTTCTTGTTAAATACGCAAGTTAGTGCTCCCCACTCTTCTACGTCTAGTTATCATTGTTATTTCTTTAGTGTCTCTTAAGATAAGTAAGAGTCCATAACTATTTTGCTTTAAATATTTACGAAGTATTTTACTTTATCGATATGGTTTTAAACGAAGATATAATGAAAAAAGAAATTAATGTAAATTTAAAAGCGAATAACGCACTCATGGGAGATTCAATTAAAGTATTAGATGTAGTTAAGAAAATATGCGTGCAGTTAGAGAAGAAAATACTCGACTAGAAAAATAAATCGTATTTTTGAAACGACAGCTTTGTTGAAATAATTTCTTAATGCATAATATTTATTTATGCATAATATTCCTAAAAGTGAGAACAAAAATGCATAGTATAATATACACCTTTATACCTTGCATACACTGTGAACAATTGTTTCAGGCTTGGAATGGGCCCTATTTTAGTCTCACCAAATAATAATAAGCTAAAAAGGAAAATAAAGGTTTATTAAAAAGTACAGGTATTTATATAAGTGACGACAAAACACCGGAAGAGAGAAAGAAAGGGAAAAAATAATTCACTCATGCCTATTAAAATAATAATAATAATAATATTTTGTTTACGATGCAAACTTTACTTAAACAAGAACTTGTTCTTTGACGAATAAAGTTATTATTATTATTATTATTATTATTATTATTATTATTATATTTTTGTATAGTTAATTAATAATTATGTAGTAATTATTAATAATTGACAAGAACATAAAAGATTATTAGAGCTGATATAAGCACTCACTGAGTAATAAACAATACATGTGCAGTATAATACCATAGCGTAGTGAAGGATCGTGGCAGACCTCACTCACTATCTCACTCGCACCCAGCCATATGTATCTTGCCTCGCGCTCGCTCTTACAACTAACCTTCATGCTTGTCTGGCAAGGGGTTGGAACTATCAAAACGGTCTGGCTGATGAGGAAATATCATCTAATCATTGCCCAAGTAATATATATACAAATCACCTTTTATACTATACCATAAGTACAATTTCAATTAAATGAGCATTAAGGGTATCTGGCAAGGGGTTGCCATGATGGTAAGTGTCTGGCTGATGAGGAAACATCATCTAATCATTGCCCAAGTAATATATATAAAAACCAGCTTTTATACTATAACCTAAGTACAATTACAAATTGATGAGCATTAAGGGTGTCTGGTAAGGGGTTGCCACAATGGTAAGTGTCTGGCAATGAATGACATCATTTTTAACAATATTCGGAAGGAAATATAAAAAAATCACGCTTTATAATTTGACGATAGTAGGCTGGTATTTTACACACCTTTAGCACCGTTTACCTGCCAAGGCCACGATAACCCGAACTTCATTCATGGTTGTTCGTACTTGTATTGGGAGCATGTGCTGACAAATTTTCATCTTTTATAAAATAATGAGGGTTGGGGTTCACGGGCTTTTAGTCTATTACATTTTTAATTTTGAAATAAATAAACTTTTGGAATAATAAAAAGTAATTAAAACCTTCATAAAAATTTGTTCACTCCCAATTTTGCTAATTAAACTTTAATTAATATAATATAATTTTCATTAAAATAAAAAGTTTGTATTCTATATTAAAATTAATATTTTTACTATTCAAACACAAATTAAACAGGCAGTGGTATGGTTAAAGTGTTTCTTCCTTTTACACCAAAAAAATTTTTTTTTATATGTAGGAGTTGGCACATTCATCTTTTTTAAGTGTACTGCAGAACAAAAGAGATTATTTTTATTATTGATCGCTAAATAAAACAAATTAACTTTGTTTCGGAGCTTTAATTGTCGCCTTCATCACAACATAACAAAGATGCTTTGTTTGTTGCTGTCAGAATTACTGAATTAGGAAAATACTTCAAATAAAATCTGTAGAAAAATCTTAACAATTTCTTCATCTTCTTTTTGGGTAACAATACAATGTTGACAGAAGTAAAAATGTAAGATACATAACTAATTTTTTAATTATCTTTCATAAAAGTTCACATATAAAAAAATCAGATTTTCTGGAGCTGTCCTATTAGCGCTTTCAAGATTTTGATCAACGAAATCTTTGTTTGCTAAGTAACATATTGCATTCTTAAAATTGATCATTTACAAAACAAAAAATAGAAGAATAAGAAAAAAAAAAAAAAAAAATCAACTACGCAAATCAATTGGCATAGAAATAACTGAATTAAAAAAATAAAATAAACAAAAAATATTGACCTATAATGTACAACTGTCACCCACAATGTACGTGTTGAAAATATCTTTTTATACACCTATTTTGTCTCAAATGTTTTCTTAACTAGTTAAATTTTTAATTATTCAAAAAAAAGTTATTGATAAAGAAAATATTTTCCATAAAAAAAAAATTCAATAATTGAAACGATAAAGGTTTTAATAATAATAAAATATTTTACTAATACTGTTGAGATAAGCAACTTTAAAGTCACCTCTTAGGACTGAACAAAATTAATTTTTCCCCTATCCAATATTTAGGTTTCATACTGTTAAGTGTTGCTAAAATCATTTCTATCTGTTGGTGGTTCTTTAGCAATAATATTACTTTTCAGATACTGTAAAATACTTCAATATTATATTATAACACAACACACAAGGGAAAACATCTTCATAACTTTATTCCAAACTTATGGACCTACATTAATTAAATCAGACTGATGGACTGACTACTACATTACACAAGGAACCACAGGACATGCGGCAGTAAACAGTTACTTTTATAGATTCAAAATAAGAGAATTAAAAAATATACACCACCTCATATATGAATGCAGACTACTTTTGGACTACAGACAAAAACAGTACAGAAACTAGGACATTCGCCGGTGGATGGTCAATGTTTGATGAACAATATATCTAAAGACTTCAAAATTCCATACTAAAAATATTATAGCAAAAATTTCTTCATAAAAAAATTCATAAGATTCTTAATTGACTGAATTTTATGAAATTAAAGCTTTATGTTATTCATAGGACTACTTTTCTATACTAGGAATGAGGAAGAAAGTTGGAGAATAATTTTAATATCATTAATATATGGGCCATTTTCAAATAAAATGGCCATTTAGCTTTCCAAAAAATCCATGCAACCTTAAAAAAAAAAAGTTACTTATTCATGTTCGTTTAGCATTCTAGGATGTTACCACACTACTTGATAATAATTATATATTACTAGCATCCCCTGTTACCATGATATATGGGATCTGATAGTAAATTTAACCAGCTGATTTAATTCATCTCTTTTTTTTGAGATGAAAAAGAGAGGAATTTGGAATCGGACAAATATTTTTGGAGTTATTACGAGAAATGTGCTGAAAAAATATGGATTTCACAATAGTAGGCCCTGACTCTTCATGAGTTGTAGGGCCATTGAGGAAGGACAATAGTAGGGGGTTCTCAGCGTACTGGCGTGGATGTTTTACGGGACTTGGTCAAAACTTCATATATTGGGTCTGACAGTAAATTTAGCCAGCTCTCAGATAAAAAAAAAACATATTTTAGATCAGACAAATAGTTTTGGAGTTATAGACAAAAGAGTACCAAAAAAACGTGTTTTCGCAGAAAAGTGCAACACTGCAAGTTAGTCGCTTTCTCAGCGCTCTGCTCAAAAAAACGGTTGATCTTACAGAAAAATGCAACAGGAATTTTTTGTAGATAATTGGACGATGAACAATTTTTGTTATAACCTCAATTGACCTCTGAGCAATAGGTTGTGAGATGTTCGCGGAAAACTGATTTTCACAACCTCTTGACATCCATAACTTTTTTAGCCAGCAGGATATTAAATGTGATATTTGATTTTTCACATATTCATTAATATTCCTTTATAAAGATGTATACAAAAATTCAGCTCACTAGGAATGTTTCCACAGATTGGGGCTAAAAACTTCTAAACTGTTAATCCGGGTGTCCCTCAGAAGTCATAAGACAATGAACGTACCATGATAAATACATATCACAGGAGGCAATTGTATATTATTTTAAAAATTACTAACTAATGAACAACTAGAATTATTAGAATACCCTAAATATTAATTGTGCTTTGACTAACAGGATATAAAAAATAATAATTTAAAGAACAATCACCCAAATACTCTCATTTAGATACTTTGTAACTAGTCTAGAATTTTTTTTTCTTGTCAGAAAGGACATATGTTTGACAAAAATAACAACATACCAACAATATAACTTACCTACTTAGGCATATCTTTATAAGGGGGTTAATTATAACAAATTATTATAAAATTTGTTTTAAGCTGAAAAATCCAATAATTAATAATAGTTATGATTTATATTGTTTCAGTATTGATTAATACACAGTTTTGAAATTGTGTCCATGGGCAATCTGCCTATTCATCTTCACTGCCATTAGATATGCAGCATGGAAATGATGTTGCTTATTGCTTAGTGATTTTCCTTAATTAAGTGAATTATAGTAATATATTTACTTGTTAAATATTTTTTTTACTAATGAGAATGTTATAGTTAAAATGTTGATATAGTAGAATGATGTGTAAATATGTATCAGTATATTAATTTTATTTTATGATAATTGTATATGTGCTGTTTGTTCTTTGACAAGGAAATTATGTGCCATAAATTATAATCATTGTATGATTTTGAAATATATATATATATATTTGTACAATTTTGTATTTTTTATAAATCTAGGTTATTCAGTCTTGCTTATCTTGCTAAATTAATTTGTATATTTATTACAAATTATTAAAATAGATATAAGTGTTAATAAGATGAACTTGTGAGCTAACTTGTTATTTAATAAGCAATAAGCTCAGTATCATGCTCTGTTTATATAATTTAATAAATTTGGTTTATTAATTAACTCTGTCTTATATAAATTTTTTAGAACCTTTTATTTAAAACACTACTCTCCTTTTTGAATATTAACCCAAATGATCCATGTTACTAAAGATTGGCTTTTGTGATGCTAATGGACTTGTATTTTTAGAGAGATTAGTTACTAAATTTATCTGAAGTTTAATCAGTTGCCTTCCATGAAAGGACCTTCAATAAATCATCACTTCTATCTTCTCCATTTTTTCTTGAATCCTAAGCACTGTTTTTAGGAGGTGCAGTGAATAAGGAAAATCATGGATTTGAAGTTACAATATAAATTAAAAAGGTACCCAATTTATTAATAGTAAAAACATGTGACATGTTTCGGGAAACAAGGTCCCATCATCAGACTGAAACAGTATTCACAAATTACTATAATCTCACTACATTTTCAAACATCAAAACAATACAATTCTAATTTTGATCAACTACAATATATATCATTATAAATTTACCTTTAAAACAATCTCTTGGTGTTAACACACTGTGTCAGTTTCATTTAACTTGTCAATAGAATAACTCTTCTACTTTATGGGTACAAGGGTCAATCCTAATCTTAACTATTGTTATTAGTACTAAGTTGGCCAATCTTATATTATTAATTTGTTAATTATACCAGCATATATAGACCCTATTTTATCTGTGTCCGTTTTATAGTTTATTGCATTATTGATTGTTTTATTAATGTATATGGCTTCTTATATTTTTCTATTATGTGTTTTGGTTTCATGTTGCAAGATTTTAACGTTATCAAAATTGAATTTGTTGTTTAGTTTTTGTGCGTGTTCTAATAGAGCTGTTTTATTACTGTTTGATTTGCTTATTTTTTTTTAGTGTCATATTTATGCTGATTAATTCTTTTATATAAACTCTGCTTAGTTTCTCCAATATAAAGTTTATTACAATCTAAGCAGTCAATCTTATATATGACATCTTTCTTATTTATATGTTCAATTTCGTTCTGTGTTATTATATTTTTTATTTTATTTGTGTTATATAATGCAATGTCTATTTTAAAATTTTCATTTTTTAATTTCTTGATTACTTTTTGAATTAATTCTGGTATATATTTTAATCTTTTATATTTCTTAATATATATTGTATTGTTTATATTTTTTGTTATTTTTTCATTATTTTTATCACTTTGATCTATTTTTTCTATTTTATTTATATTATTTCTTGTATTACCATAATATTCAGTTATTTTCTTTTGTTCTATTACTCTAGTGTTTTTATTATTATCTATGTTTGTTTTTAGTATATTATTATTCTTTATTTCACTTCTTAATATTTGTTTATTATTATTTCCATTGGTTTCATTATTTTTTACATTATTTCTATTAATATTCTTATGCCACATTTTATTAATTATTTTAGTGGGCACCATATTATCTTTTAAATCTATAAAAATCTCTCTTTTTATTTCGTTAGTATAAATTTTATCTGTTAATATTAAAGCAGTTTTTATATAGTTCTCTATAGTATTTAGTTTTTTGTGGAGGGGGTGGTGGCTGTAAAAGTTTAATAATCTATTACTTGATACTTCTTTTTTTGTCCATCTTGTGTTTATTCTATCATTGTTTTTAATTATTAACATATTTAAATATTTAATTTTATTATCACTCATGTTCTCTCTAAAATGCTTTTCTGTTAATTTACCAGCAAATTCTCTAATTCGTCATTTCCGTTATTTCATCACCCTCCCTCCCCCACTCATGACAAATTATCGAGTTTCTACTGTATTAGCTAATAGTTATATAGTTAAATTCCATTTGTTATCCATGAACGCCGAAGTTACTTTAATTTCATTTATACATTTTTGGTATTTGCTTCAAATGTTTAACAAAAACTGAGGCAAACAGTTTTTTTAATTTCTAAAATTGTCGATTTTTAATAACGTATATCTCGAAAACCGTTGGAATTTCTATGAATACGTATATAATTAATTTTGTAGGAAATTTAATGAGCTTTAATTTTGATCTGCTATATATGTTTCTAGAGTCCACCGTTTTCGAGATATAATCGAAAAACAAAATTGGGACCTTCTCCCCCCCCCCACCTTTAGCTCACCCCCCAGGGGCGGGGACTTTTAGTATGTTTACCTTCTAACTTACTCCTAACAAAGTTGTGAAGTCAAAAATTATCGCATATTTCCTGCACTCTATGGTACACCCCTCATTTCGGCACTCTTTATCTGGGGTCGCACTTGTCTGAAAAAAACACGTTTATTGATACTCATTCCGAAACTAATTGTTCGATCCAAAATTTCTATTTTTTATCTGAAAGCTCCTTAAATTTACTATAAGAATCTATATATTAAATTTTGATTATGTCACGTTATATTTAATGGGACTTGATTAAAATTTCATATGTGTCAATGAGTACTGTGAAAACTTGGTTTCAAAAATTTCAATAATAGGTTTAAATAAGGAACAGGTGTATATCTGTGATGGAAGTGGCTTATACTGAAAAGCTCTTCCTACTAAAACATTAGCATCTGGCTCAGCATCTTCTGCTCCTGGGTATAAAATGAGAAAAGAGCGATTAACAATCATGGTCCGTTCAAATGCAAGTGGTAGTCACAAACTTCCATTAACAGTCATAGGAATCGGTAAAACCCAGGGCTTTAAAACATTTTAGTCAGAACTTATTTCCCATTAATTATTTTGCCCAAAAAAATTCCTTATTTCTTATACGGAATGTTTTTTTTTATATCCTTGAAATTTGTTATTGATTGGTTTCAAAATGTATTTGTTGTTTAAGCAAAAAAGTACTTGAAATAAAGAAAATTGCCTGAAAAAGTTCATCCTCTGAATGAACTGGATGTGGATGAAAATATAAAATGTGTTTTCCTTCCAGCAATACTACATCCCTTATACAGCTGATGGATTAGGGAGTCATCGAAAATTTGAAATGCCACTACGAGAAGATATGTCTGCAGAATTTTATTTCTTTTTATTCAGGAACAAATTTAAAATTAAGCTTGAAGCTGGAATATGCTGTGGCCATCAAGGGCAGGCAATGTCACTGAGAATGGTTATGAAAACCAAAATTTGCTTGAAGATGTATCCAAAATGTGTATTAATTCTGACCAAGTAGATAAGCAAGAGGCAAGCAAGCAGCTGGTTAAACATGGATAGTACAGATGTGGGATGTGAAATTTTTATAGTTTAAGATGCTTTTCTGTTAATTTACCAGCAAAATTCTCTAATTCGTCATTTCCGTTATTTCATCACCCTCTCTCCCCCACTCATGACGAATTATCGAGTTTCTACTGTATTAGCTAATAGTTATATAGTTAAATTCCATTTGTTATCCATGACGCCGAATTTACTTTAATTTCATATGTACATTTTTGGTATTCGCTTCAAATGTTTAACAAAAAGTGAGGTAAACATTTTTTTTATTTCTAAAATTGTCGATTTTTAATAACGTATATCTCGAAAACCGTTGGAATTTCTATGAATACGTATATAATTAATTTTGTAGGAAATTTAATGAGCTTTAATTTTGATCTGCTACATATGTTTCTAGAGTCCACCGTTTTCCAGATATAATCGAAAAACAAAATTGGGACCTTCTCCCCCCCCCCCCACCTTTAGCTCACCCCCCAGGGGCGGGGACTTTTAGTATGTTTACCTTCTAACTACTCCTAACAAAGTTGTGAAGTCAAAAATTATCGCATATTTCCTGCACTCTACACCCCTCATTTCGGCACTCTTTATCTGGGGTCGCACTTGTCTGAAAAAACACGTTTATTGATACTCATTCCGAAACTAATTGTTCGATCCAAAATTTCTATTTTTTATCTGAAAGCTCCTTAAATTTACTATAAGAATCTATATATTAAATTTTGATTATGTCACGTTATATTTAATGGGACTTGATTAAAATTTCATATGTGTCAATGAGTACTGTGAAAACTTGGTTTCAAAAATTTCAATAATAGGTTTAAATAAGGAACAGGTGTATATCTGTGATGGAAGTGGCTTATACCAGGTATGCAAGTTTAAAATGTCGTTTATTTCTTAAAATATATACACAGTAATTTAAAAAAAAGTATAATATATTTTATTCAAAGTACTGACCCTCGCTTTCTACACATTTTGTCCATCTCTCGGGCAATATATGGATACTATTCCAAAAGAATGCTTCATCTTTATTTGAAATCCATTCATCGAGCCATTTTCGTACGTTTTCGAAATTGTTGAAGTGTTGCTCCGCCAATGAGTGTCCCATCGATGAGAAGAGGTGATAATCAGAAGGCGCCAGGTCAGGTGAATACGGCGGGTGGGGTAGGAGTTCCCAACCAAGCGAAGAAATCGTTTCCTTAGTCAATCTGGCAGAATGTGCAGGAGCGTTATCATGCTGAAGAATGACTTTGGCGTGCCTGTGAGCCCATTCTGGGCGTTTTTCGATCAATGCGTGACTCAAATTGATCATTTGTTGTCGGTAGCGCTCGGTATTGACTGTTTCGCCGGGTTTGAGAAGCTCGTAGTAGACTACTCCCTTCTGATCCCACCACACATACAGCATTGTCTTCTTCCTAAAACGATCCGGTCTTGCACTCGATGTGGATGGTTGTCCTGGCGTTACCCATGATTTTTTTCGTTTGGGATTCTGAAAATAAATCCATTTTTCATCGCCAGTTACAACTCGATGCAAAAAACCCTTTCTTTCGTGGCGTAAAAGCAGCATTTCGCACACAGTTTTTTTTTTTTTTCCATCTGTCGTTCGTCCAATTCATGTGGAACCCATTTTCCAACCTTTTGAATCTTTCCCATAGCTCTCAGGCGATCGGAAATGGCTTGCCTAGTGACATTCAACTGTTCTGCCATCATTTGTTGGGTTTGGGTATTGTCTTCGTCTAATAAAGATTGCAATTCGAAGTCCTCAAACTTTTTTGGTCGATTTTCTCGTTTTTGATCAGTAACATCAAAATCACCACGTTTGAAACTTTGAAACCAACGTTCACATGTCCTCACGGTTGGAGCAACATCGCCATAAGTCTCAACAAGAATTCGATGACATTCAGATGCCTTTTTCTTTTGATTAAATAAGAAAATCATGACATGCCGCAAATGCTCTTTATTTGGCTTAAAATTAGACATTTTTAACACCAAAGAAAGGTATGATACGTCCACGTAAACGACTTAAAACAACTGACTTTTGTAAACAAATGACTAACAAACAAAATAGCGTTTAGAGATAAGCAAATCCTTCAATAGGCTAAGAGCGCATTCTATTGGAATTAAAACGACATTTTAAACTTGCATACCTGGTACTGAAAAGCTCTTCCTACTAAAACATTAGCATCTGGCTCAGCATCTTCTGCTCCTGGGTATAAAATGAGAAAAGAGCGATTAACAATCATGGTCCGTTCAAATGCAAGTGGTAGTCACAAACTTCCATTAACAGTCATAGGAAAATCGGTAAAACCCCCAGGGCTTTAAAACATTTTAGTCAGAACTTATTTCCCATTAATTATTTTGCCCAAAAAAATTCCTTATTTCTTATACGGAATGTTTTTTTTTTATATCCTTGAAATTTGTTATTGATTGGTTTCAAAATGTATTTGTTGTTTAAGCAAAAAAGTACTTGAAATAAAGAAAATTGCCTGAAAAAGTTCATCCTCTGAATGAACTGGATGTGGATGAAAATATAAAATGTGTTTTCCTTCCAGCAATACTACATCCCTTATACAGCTGATGGATTAGGGAGTCATCGAAAATTTGAAATGCCACTACGAGAAGATATGTCTGCAGAATTTTATTTCTTTTTATTCAGGAACAAATTTAAAATTAAGCTTGAAGCTGGAATATGCTGTGGCCATCAAGGGCAGGCAATGTCACTGAGAATGGTTATGAAAACCAAAATTTGCTTGAAGATGTATCCAAAATGTGTATTAATTCTGACCAAGTAGATAAGCAAGAGGCAAGCAAGCAGCTGGTTAAACATGGATAGTACAGATGTGGGATGTGAAATTTTTATAGTTTAAGATGCTTTTCTGTTAATTTACCAGCAAAATTCTCTAATTCGTCATTTCCGTTATTTCATCACCCTCCCTCCCCCACTCATGACGAATTATCGAGTTTCTAGTGTATTAGCTAATAGTTATATAGTTAAATTCCATTTGTTATCCATGAACGCCGAATTTACTTTAATTTCATATGTACATTTTTGGTATTCGCTTCAAATGTTTAACAAAAAGTGAGGTAAACATTTTTTTTATTTCTAAAATTGTCGATTTTTAATAACGTATATCTCGAAAACCGTTGGAATTTCTATGAATACGTATATAATTAATTTTGTAGGAAATTTAATGAGCTTTAATTTTGATCTGCTATATATGTTTCTAGAGTCCACCGTTTTCGAGATATAATCGAAAAACAAAATTGGGACCTTCTCCCCCCCCCCCCCCCCCTTTAGCTCACCCCCCAGGGGCGGGGACTTTTAGTATGTTTACCTTCTAATTACTCCTAACAAAGCTGTGAAGTAAAAAATTATCGCATATTTACTGCACTCTATGGTACACCCCTCATTTCGGTACTCTTTATCTGGGGTCGCACTTGTCTGAAAAAACACTTTTATTGATACTCATTCAGAAAAACAAACACCCCACTAATTGTTCAATCCAAAAATTCCTATTTTTTATCTGAAAGCTCCTCAAATTTACTATAAGAATCTACATATGAAATTTTAATCAAGTCCCATTAAATATAACGTGACATAAAAAGGTGGGGGGAGAAGGTCCCAATTTTGTTTTTTCCATTATATCTCGAAAAGGGTGGACTCTAGAAAAATATGTAGCAGATCAAAATTAAAGGTCATTAAATTTCCTATAAAATTGATTATATACGTATTCATAGAAATTCCAACGGTTTTCGAAATATACGTTATTAAAAATCGACAATTTTAGAAATAAAAAAAATGTTTACCTCACTTTTTGTTAAACATTTGAAGCAAATACCAAAAACGTACATATGAAATTAAAGTAAATTTAATGCTCTACAATTTTGATTCTGACGTTTTTTTCTGAGATACGATTGTGGAACGTAATAGAAGCAAAAGTTTAACAAAAAGCGAGGTGACATTTGTTTTTTTTTTTTTTTTCGAAAATCACCTATTTTCTATAACGTATATCTGGTAAACGGTTTGAATTACGACAAATTTATATATAATAAATTTTATTAGCTTTTATGTTTATTTAAAACATATTTTTCTAGAGTCAACAGTTTTCGAGATATTATCGAAAAAACAAAAAAATGGAATTTCCCCCCCCCCCCCCCTCCCACCGTTAGCTCACCCCCCAGGTGCGGGGACTTTTAGTATTTTTGCATTCCAACTATTCCTTACGAAGCTATGGAGTCAAAAACTATCGCATATTCCATGCACTTTACAATATGTTTATTGACTGGACTAATCATCCAATTGTATGTTTGCAGCGGGAGTAATTCAAATCCTATTAGTTACATCTCCGTCTGTGACTTCCATTTTAGCCATGAATTTTTCAATTTTATTTTCATTTTTAAAAATATAATTTACAGTAGTCCGGGGTATTTTATAAATTTCCAAGAGTTTACTCGCACCTTCGCCTTTTCTAAGTCGTTGCAGTATTTCATATTTCATTGGTAAATCCAGAACTTTGGAAGTCATCTCGTAAATGCGAACGGAGTTTTAGCAACTTAAAATTTAGACGAGAAAAACGGCGAAGAACCGAACTAGCCAATGCCTGGATATGAACTGGCAGTCAGAAAGGTGAAACCAGAGAAAGAAGCTTTTTCTCAGATGAGGTTCTACTTTGTAGAATATTAATTTATTTGGGGAATTGACAACTGCACTCATACTTCCTTTCATCTCTTACTAAAATCTATGGAGGGATCGACTCCGGGCTTGTTCTGTTTTCTCTATCAAATGATTTACAAAATGTATAAATATAAGCGTATTTTTTAATGACAAACCAAATGAGGTGGTTTTAAGATTAAATAAGTAGCAAGAGGGAAAAATGAATTAAATATGTATTTAATTTTATTATTTATAGTCGCCAACCCGACGAATTATCCAGTGACGAAATAACGAGTTTCCACTGTATAAAGATGGGGATCATTTTGGCCAAGACAAAGGCAGCTTCATCATAAAGTGTTCGGAAAGCTTTGGTAATAACAACAGCACATCAGCTTGCTACACTTACACACTCGCACGTCTAAATAAATATTTTTATTCTACACAACTTACAGATCCTCAACTAACAGATACTAAAGAGATACTGAAATATGTCCCATGAAAAACAAACTGATAGGGTGTATAAAAAAAAATGACCGTTTTTAAAACAAATATTTGTAGAATAGAATAGAATAGAAAATAAACTTTATTCTGGGACGATGTTCCCTAAGAATAATATAATGTACATAAATAAATACAATGAGTCTAGCTTTCATAAGATGAAATAAAATAAATTAACAATCTGGTTAACTATTTACAATTTTACAAATGAAGAACAAAAATAAAAATAAATATTACAAAAATCCAATAATTGTAGGTGACAAAATAAAAACAAATATTTGTATTATTATTTCTTTGATGTAAAATACGATAATACTCAAAGTATAGTCCATTGTTATCTACCGTCATTACCCATCTGCTAGCCAATTGCTCGATGCCACGCTGATACCATTCCTTGGGATGGCTGTCAAAGAACTCTTGGACAGCATTTTCAACTTCCGCAAAATTTTCAAATTCTTTCCCTTGAAGAAAATGGGCTATGGATCGAAACAAGTAGTAATCCGAAGGTACGAGTTCTGGACCTCTCCACTGGATGGTGGATGAAGCAGGGTTCAAACCCATGAAGTTCTGTAAACTTTTCTTTGGTTTGACGGGAAGCGTGTGGACGAGCATTATCTAGTTGGAATAAAACTCCTTTTCGGTTGATCAGAGCAGGATAACGCTCTGACAACTTTGCGTACAATCTTTCCAGTTGTTTGCAGTAGAGTTCAGAATTCATAGAGCATCCATCAGGAACAAATTCATGATGAATAACACCTTCAAAATTCCAAAAAACGCAAAGCATGGATTTTTTTTTTTTTTTTTCAAATTGCCCTCTTGCAGCAACCGGCAAAGCAGTTTGACCGCGATCTAGCCATTGCTTATGGGTGTTCGGATTTCGCCAGTAAACCCACTTTTCATCACAGGTAACAATCCTCCGATAAAATCTCATATCAGAAGGGGTTTCCAATAAATTTTCACAAATTTCTAGCCTCGTAGCTGATTGTTGAGGAGTAGGTTCGTGCGAGACCAGTCTACAGGTCTTTTTCACCTTCCCCATGGAGAGAAGATGGCAACTAAAAGTATCTTTCGACACACCACACTCCCTGGCACAAGTTCGCGAGTACTTGCGGACGGATATGACTCAACAGCTTCCTTCAGAACCTCATAAATATCTATTAATGGCTGCCCGGAGCCCTTCTTCCTTTCCAACGTCGTATCTCCACTTATAAATTTTTTTTTTAGCGTTTGTCGCGACAAACGTGAAGGTGAAAAAGACCGTCACGACGCAAGCTAACGTAATTTGTTGGACATTGGTTGAAAACAAAAATTTATATTTATGGTTTGAATCATTTATAAAATATTTGCTATGGTCATTGTTGATAAACAACAGTACGTTAAACATAATATTATTACGCATTAACAGTACAAAAGATCGATAAAGTAGGTTTGTTTGAAAGGTTCTCGCAAATTTCCCGTTTTGTTAAATTGTATTAGAAATTGTGTACACGCCCGATGTAATTTTTTTGCTTTTCACAGCTTTAAGCATGATATCGCAATTGCCAATAAAAAATTTTTCTGTGAAAATAATAATTACAAAAAAAAAAAAATAATAAATATATTTAAATTTTTAAATTTCAACAAAAAAAATTGATTTTAGAAAAATGTTTAAACTTGTTTAAGTCGAAACCAATTTTAATTCAAAATATCAATACTGAAAAGTAACAAGATCGAAATGGTCTGCGACCACTAGCGACCTTGGAGAATATTTGGAATTAAAGATTTTGTTATGTTATATCTGTTTATATCTTTTTAGTGTTTTCATTTCAGCAGTAACCCTATTGGGTTATTTTACCTACATATTTGTCAGCTAGTATACTAATGGGGATCATTTTGGCAAAAAAAAAAAAAAAGCGGCTTCGTCAGAAAGTGTTCGAAAACTGTTGATACTTTTGAGTGCCATTAGCCTCTGGACCCTTTCCAGCTTTACCTTGTACTTAATCTGAATTCCTGGATGCCATATTTCCATGCCTTAAGTAAGGATAGGCAAAATTGCGCCTTTATACTGAACCTTTAGGGCCTCCGTTCTCAACCCCCATGTCGCACAGTGGGACGAGCCTATGTTGAATTGGTTTAAAACATTAATTAATTTGTTGAACATTGGTTGAAAACAAAAATTTATATTTGTGGCTTGAATCACTTATAAAATGTTTGCTGTGGTCATTATCGATAAACAACAGTACGTTAAACATAATTTTATTACGCACAAACAGGACATCAACATCAATATATTATGTTTGTTTTTGAAAGGTTCTCGCAAATTTCCTGTTTTGTTAAATTGCATTAGAAATTGTTTACACATCCAATGTCAATTCTTTGCTGTTCAAAGTTTTTAACATGATAAAACAATTGGCAATAAAACGTTTTCCTGTAAAAATAATAATTACAAAAAATAAATGTATTTAAATTTGATAATTTCAACAAAAATTGATTTTAGAAAAATGTTTATACTTGTTTTGGTCGAAACCCATTTTTATATAAAATATCGATTAAAAAAAGTAACTCAAAATCGAAATGGTCTGCGACCACTAGCGACCATGGAGAATATTTGGATTTACGTTGATAATTCAAGTTGTACAAAAAAGTGGTCCAAATTGCTACAACAAATGGACTTCACAAATGTTATCCACCAATAAAATGTTTATAATTGATATCGGAATAGGTCTGAATGCTGACACTGACACGACGAATTTGAACGAATGGATCCAACGATAAAATTTCGATAACCACATTATAGGAGCCTGCGGGCTATAATTGGTTACTTCTGTTAAATAACTAAATAGTTCCGTTTTCGGTTGGGGACAATATTTAAAATAATTACTACCGATCAGGTTTCTGACAAACCATAAATTGTTTAATCTTGTAGAAAATCCCACCGACGAAAAAGGCATAAACCACGTATAACTCACATAACGGTAAACTGATTGATTTGCAGATTTTTAAATTCGATAGAGCACATCATAAATCATAGAAAATAATATCCCTTGAATCTAAACACGAAAAAATAAAAATCAGATTTTTTTAGAGACACTATTGGTTAACAGAGCAAAGTCCTGAAATGATGGAGAAAAACTGACTTAAGATTCGAATTCTACACCTTTGAAAACATACCCATTTGAAATTTGAAGTCGATGCAATAATTTTTAGAGGCTCAAAATGCGATGTTCAGAAAAAACATAGTTTCGTCCCCAATGTGCGTCGGTGTGGTGTCCACTACTCTTTCACCCCCTCTATGAAGGTATCGTTTTAACATTAAGTGTTGTGAGAAAACGCCATTTTTCCAACTCCGAAACTATTTGTTTGATTCAAATTTCTCTTTTTTCATCTGATAGCTGGCTAAATTTACTCTAAGAATTCATATATTAAATTTTGATCAAGTCTCGTAAACACACATGCTAGCACACTGAGTACCCCGTATAGATGTAAAAACCTAGTTTTTTAGTATTTCAGGGCTAATAGTAAATTTAACCAGCTTTCAGGTGGATAAATTAAATTTTGAATCGGAGAAGTAGTTCTGGAGTTATAGTGATAAATGTGTCGAAAAAAAAACAGGTTTCACAACTAAATAAAAAGTAGTTACATAATTTGTTTGTGATATTGTTAGCAGTCAAATAAAAAAAAGAACACCCCGATAACATCATTAGTTTTCGAACTGTCGGCGTATAACCTGAGTTCTGTTCTTGTAATGCTGCTGAAGGGCGGGGAAAAAAGGAAGAGGGGTGGGGGTCGGGACTTTGTGGTTTTTTAGTGTATACTTTATGTACTAACACCCAGCAAAAAATTCAGTTTTCCCCCAATTAGTTGCGAGAAAGCTTATTTCTTACTTCATTGACTGGGCTAAAGGTACTAAGTAGAAATAATGAATGCCCAGGCGATTGGGGGCAGGTATGATTTGGCCCTGTAAAATTTAGCGTCAGATTTATGTAGGTAGTGCAATAAATTTTAAGCGTTTGATTAGACGTTGGCGTCTGATGATGTATTAAATTGATTTCATCATTGTTTTAGCTATAGGAAAAATAATTTCTTCATGACTGGGAAAAACTATATTATATTGTCATTTATGGGTTGTTGTAATAACACACACACACATTTAGAATGATTGAACACGAGTACATTTTATTGGGTTAAAACATTACACAAGTACAACAGATGTCAACATAACCTTACTTTTTCCCACAGCTGATCACATTGGCGGGAAAACTAGATAGCAATATACAACAGTCGTCTGCCACTTTTAATAAAAAAAAAAATCAATGGTAATGACAGATAATATATGGTATTGTTGTTATATAAGATATACAAAAAATCTATAAGATATAAAACATTGAGTCGTCCTCCACTTGAGACGAAAACAAGGAAAACAATATTAGTGGAAAAAAGAGAGAACAAAAAAAAAAAATATATATATATATATACAAAAATGATCAATAACCATAAGCACATAAAGGATCCAAACATAGCAAAATAATAACTAAAAGTCATTATAGCAACACTATTAAAATATCTTCAGGTCAATTCTAGCCGCTGCAGTCATATTCCTCGAGGTATTTCGGTTTACGTCTTTGTCTTTGAAGGCGAGTCTGAATTTGAGGGGTCTCACTGTTGTGCTCCGGTGAAGGCTGCTGCATCGCTTCATTTCTATCGGAAGGCAGGTCGGTTGGAGGAGTAGTCCAGAGGGAGTAGTAGGCGGTAGTAGGACTGGTTGCTGGCATGTGTCTAGGACCGGCGGCCCTTCAAACAATCGCTGAGGCAACCCGAACGTAACATGTCGATTCCTGCTGCTATTTTTCTCTGGTCCAACTCCGTTTCCCTGGGTTTGGGTTAACTTCTGGGGTTCAGGCACATTTATTGAACCTAACTGATTAATATGTCGCTTCAAAGTTCGTCCAGAGTCGAGCTTGATTAAATAATGGCGGGTGCCGAAACATTGTACGACTGTCCCAAAACACCACGTTTCTCTGTTGTTTTGGAAAAAAAAAAACGAGCCTGAACTCTATCCCCCTTTTTAAAAGAGCGGATGAGAACATGAGGGTTTGTCGACTTCTGCTCTTTGGTCGGAAAGACAAGGTCGAGCTTAATCTTCAGTTTCCTGTTCAAATATAACTCTGCTGGTGAAAATCCACATGAAACGGGGGTAGCTCGGTACCTGAAAAGTATTCTTTTAACCTTTTCATATACAGTTCCGGGTTCGTTTGCTGTGGCTTTCAACCTTCTTTTCAGTGTTTGCACACTTCGTTCTGCAAGTCCGTTGGTTGCTGGGTGTCCAGGAGCAATGAGGCGTTGTGATATCCCTCGATCTTTACAGTATTGTTTGAAAGCATCACACTTGAAGATAGAAGCGTTGTCTGACACCATCTGGTTAGGGAATCCATGGGTGGAGAATATATCGTCCAACAATGTTATGGTCGCCTGAGTTGTAGGAGCGTCTCGAACTACAAGAACTTCCAGCCATTTGGACTTGGCGTCAATGCACAGAAAAAAGTAGAAGCCGTTCATTGGGCCAGCATAATATATATGAAGGCGTTCCCAATTGCCATTTGGGTCATCCCATCCCATGGGTGTACAATGACTTTAGGTGGGTTGTTCTTAATGGTGCACATTCCAAGCATCTTCGGACCAAATGTTCTATTTCCTTGTCTAACCCTTCCCAATACACGTACCTTCTTGCTAGTTGTTTCATCTTCGTAATTCCAACGTGAGTGGCATGGAGTTCTTCTAATATGGCAGCTCTAAGTAGCGTTGGAATAACTACTCGATCCAGCCTAAATAGCATCCCATGAGAAATAGAATAAGGGGAGTCTTGGCATGACAGTTGTAGGTTCTTGATAATTTTCTGGAGTTCTGGGTCCACAGCAGTAGCTTCAGCGATGGTCTCGGCCGTTATTGATGAGCTATAAACATGAAAAACTCAGTCGAAGTGAATAAGGTTGACCTCTTCATTAATCAAAATGTCCGCAGTCTTACTCGAATTTGGAAGAGGTGCTCTTGATAAGCAGTCCACATTCTAATTTTCATTGTTCTCCTTGCATCGAACTGTATAGTGAAAGCCTGGCAGGAATGACGCATATCGCAGCAGCCTGGCCGAGGTCATCTGTGGCAAACTTCGGTTCTGACCAAAAATCCGTGAAAGTGAAAACCAAGAAAAAATGTCTCCCATAGATATAGTTGTAGAATCGGGAGACTCCAAACACAATAGCCAGTGCTTCTCGGTCAAGTTGACTGTTGTTCATTTCAGAAGGTGTGAGAGCGCGAGAGGCATAGGCTACAGGTTTCTCGTTCCCATGCACAGAATGGCTCAAAATTGCTGCGACTCTCCCACCGGGCTAGCATCTGTGGTTAGAATAACAGGCAATGCTGGATCAAAAGGGATTAAAATTCTGTCGCTGCACATTTCAGCTTTAAGTTTAACGAAAGCATCTTCGCACTGGCAGGTCCACTTTAAATGGTGCCCTTTAGTTTGCAAATTCCGTAAGGGAAATGAAATTGTAGAATAATCTGGGATGAATCTTGCGTAGTAGGTCATCATACCTAGAAATCTGCGAACTTCATCGACATTCTGAGGGCGTGGAAGTGCGGAGACAGCCTGAATCTTTTGAGGATTTTTTTTTTATAACGTTTCTCGAAACAACATGACCAAGGTAGTCAGTCTCGGTGATGAAGAACGAACACTTGTTTTTATTAAAGTGTAAGTCATACTCTGAAAGCCTTCTAAGGCAGAGCCAAAGGTTCTGTCTACATTCTTCCAAGGAAGATCTATGTACTAAAATAACGTCATAGTAAATGGCACATTTGGGTAGACCAGCCAGAATTTGTGAAATTGTTCGATTAAACTCTGATGGCGCCGTTTTAATTCCAAAACTCAACCGGTTCATTTTGTAAGTACCTCTATGGGTGGAAATAGTCTGAATAATACTGCTTTGTTCATCGACAGGGACATGCAAATAGGCCTTGAATAAATCGAGTTTGCAAAAGTAAGTGGAATCACGAAGGCTGTTTAACACATCTTCAACACGTTGAATCGGAAAATTAGCAGAAACTAGATGCTCATTTACTCCACATTTGTAATCGACACATAGTCGGACTCCTCCATCTGGTTTTGGTATTACCACAAGGGGAGATCCCCAATCACTTGTAGCCACTGGTGTGATAATACCTGACTCTTCAAGCGAGTCAAGCTCCCGTTCTACCCGGTCACGAAGAGCATATGGTTACTGTACGTTCTCTAGTGTAGATTGGTTTAGCGTTTTCTCTCAAAGTTAAGGAAATTTTGCAATTTGGAACGCACCCAACTTTTTCCTCAAATACCTGAGGGAACTCATTTAGAACATCGACATCATTTAAAGAGTAGGTATTTGTAGCATCATGGGAATCATGTTCAAGCAACATCTCAGCATCGATCTGTTTAAGTTCTAGGTCCAGCTTCCTGATCTAGTCACGGCCTGAAAGTGCGTCATGGCCAGGTGGAATAACGTACAAGTCAGCAAGTATGTGTTTGTTTTTATAGGTAACTGCTACATTTACCTTACCCTTACAAGGGACGATGTCATTTGAAAAAGTTCTGAATTTAATATGCGCAGGTAAAAGTTCTTTTTTTAGGTTAAGCTGCTGTAATTTGTCTTCCGGCAGAATGGAGAATTTCGCACCAGAATCCACCTCCATTTTGAAAGGTTTACTGTTCAGCGACACAGTTATGATGTACTTCTCTGAGCGGGTATTGAGTTCGTACAAATCAACTACGCCAGAGGAGACGTGCGTAATAGCATTGCATCCGTAAGATTGAGTTGAATGATCAGAGTCGCTTACATCAGCTTCATGTCCAACTTGCTTGGAACCAGCGGATGTTTTAGATAAGGTTTTGATACACACCTTAGAAACATGGCCTTTTGCGGAACATGAAGTGCATCTTAGTTTTCCTCGGTTGATATGGCAGTCATTTAATTTATGAGAATTTCTACCGCACCGAAAACATAAATTCTCAATTCCCAAAGAGCGATAAAAATCCCGGGAACGCAACGGAGGGGGACGGCGAGAACTTGGAGTGAAGTCACGTGGCTGTTGAAGATGTGATTCAGTTCTTTCTGTGTTTGACCGACGCGAAACTTTGTTAATATCACTGGAATTGGGTGAACATTCTGGCGGGAGAGTCAAGGAGGAGGTCGTGCCACTCATTTCCTTGCTTTGAATTCGTGAAGCTTCCAACGCCAATGCTTTTTTAAATATTTCATCAAATGTAGTAATGTTAGCCTGTAATAAGAGTTCGCGAATCCAGTCATCGCGGATTCCCCGTACAAACTGAGCACGCAAGAAAACTTCAGATATCGGGACTTTTTTCTTACAGGAAGATTCAGGGCATTCGACGTGAAACTCGCAATCTGACAAGTGACATCGTAAGGTGGCAGCATATTCAGAAATAGTCTGAGGGCCCTGTTGGTAACAAGATAGAAAATAATGTTGGGAAACAACAACATTTTTTTCGGGCATTAGCATTTTTGAAAATTCCTGAGAAAGAGATTTGTAGTCGAGAGTTCAATGGTTTCTCGGGTCCTAGGAATGCGGCCAAGTTATTATACTGGATCGGGCCTATTGAACTAAGAAGTAGCTGTGCTTTTATTTTGTGTCATCTGTAACATTTTTCAGAGAGATATAGTTTTCGAAACGTTCAAGATATGATGAAAATTTCTCCACTGCTGAGTCGAAACGATCAAATGTTGCGACATTGCCAGAGCCCCCTACCGCTAGCAATTGTTCAACAAGAGCTTTTTGGTTTGATGCTAGTGTCTGGGAGAAGTTTCCAGGAAACTTTTAAATTGATCATCATTCATTGTAAAATATGTATGTAAATTGAATTAGAAATTGAATGAAGTTACCTGGACTACAGTAGCTGTGAAGATGTAGCGTCGTTGACGGAGATTGAAACGATGATAATTATGTATTCGATTTCAATTCTTGAGCAGACTGCAATAAATTAAACCGTGTTTTAATCCTTGTCGCCAATATTATATTGTCATTTATGGGTTGTTGTAATAACACACACACATTTAGAATGATTGAACACGAGCACATTTTATTGGGTTAAAACATTACACAAGTACAACAGATGTCAACATAACCTTACTTTTTCCCACAGCTGATCACATTGGCGGGAAAACTAGATAGCAATATACAACACTATAAATCATGGATATGTATACTAACATATCATATAACCTACCGCTTTAACCAGTTTACATTTTAGAATTAAAAGAATCAAATAATTATGAATAACTAAATTAAATAGTAATTAATGAAATAAAGCACCAACACTTTAAATTGCTTCTTTTTTCCCCATTAAACCAATATAGCGCCGAAACGGAATGTCCTTGAGACAAATATTATAAAAGAAATAATATTTTTCATTAACTTTCTGATTAGGTAATAATTGCCAAATTTTCAGTTCAAGAAACACCAACAGAACTAGTGTGTCAAAAAGGCCAAACACTTATAAGCTTATGTCAAACCATGACTTTTGCCATTCATACCAATACAGCTCCTAAATTGTATGTTCTATTTCTACTGCTAGCGACCAGTGCACCGATGCACTGTGGAACGAACGAATACGTATTCTAAGTGGAAAAAAGTCATATCAACGAATCATCAATTTCGGTTCACTGTTAACAAGGACGATGTTCAATTAAAGGATTCCATCAATATTATTAGCTTAATCGCTCTGCAGCTCCAGAGAAAAATAAATGAAGACCCAATAGTGCCTAGATCCAATGTGACTAAAATAATTATTTTTTGGAAATCCAACGATATAATCCAATATTATAGATGAACCATATTGCACATAAGTAGAGGTTTTCATCTGTAATAGTTAACTATATTTACAATATGTTACTGTTTTTAATAAGCAAATTTAACGCTTAATTTTAACTTCATTAATATATTTTTGAAATACCACCGTCTTCAAACTTTTTTGATTACAGACAATAGTATCTATATTAACTTTTCCAGCAAAAATCAGCTGCTAATAACTGCCATTTTAGCAATTATATCGATTTTTCTTCCAGATTCAACTACATTGTTAACCTCTACAGTATAACGAAAAATGAATTTTATGAGGAAATAAATCATTGCAAAAAATTACACATCACCGAATCCCGTTCACTCTTGAAAAGAACAATATCTAGTTAGAGGATTTCATAAATATCATTGCCTTAATCCCTTAGAATCTCTAATCAAAAGAAAATGCATCTATATACTAACAATTGCGTTACTGTTTACAGTGCCAATGCTGGTATTGTTTGAGCTATAGGGACAGAAATAGTTTTTTATTTATTAAACTTGGACGATGTCACTATTTGCTAATACTGGATTTTATTTATCAATTTTATTGTTTTAAATAAATTAATTTAAAGTGTAATTTTAATTTCATTACAATATTTTTAACATGACACCGGTACCAAAATGAAAAATACATTGTCGTGTTTTACGGCCAATATTACGGGAAAATGACAAAAGTGCCGAAGAAATGAGGAGTTATTTTTGAAGAAAGTTCAAGAATGGTTAATGGTTCTCAAAATCCGATATTATATTTTCATTTGAACATTATCATCAAGATTCACCAGCATCATTGCACATCTTGGCACCTCCAGGTCGACCTTCAAAAAGTTTTGAAGAATGTGGTGACAAAGGGGAAAAAAAAAGAAGATCCAAGATTTGCAAGAAACCAGAAGCTACTCAGAAATCACATTTGCAGCTAAGGTTGCCGTGCGATCATGTGGAAAGCGAGACACTGCCCATATTTAAAAAAAAACAAAAAAACTAACTACTGGCCAAACCGCCAGACAATTAAAAAAGTTAAGATTAGATTCTGCAAAAAAGAGACCACTAGCACATGATGAGTCTTCAGCATTTTAAATTGACTGCAAATTAACTAAATGCAAATATAATTTGACCCAAAAACGTGCAATGAGTTTAAGTTACAAAGTATATCCCTCGTATCATGCCCTATAAGAAAGAAGAATTGAATCTAAGAAAACCGAATTGAAAAAAAAGAAAAGAAGAAATTCAATTATATTTTAAAAGATAAATTGGGTTAATTGTGGACAGGCCAAAACCTGGTTTTGGGACCTCGAATGACGGGAAATACGGCAAGATGTTTTTTTTTAAATTACCGACAAGGAAATTCTGCAGATGTTTCATTATATTCTTAGTGCGATTAATTCTGGATTTGAGTTAGATTTAGACAAATTCGAATCATATCAGGAAGTGACAATAGATTTGTACCTTAACCTCTATCCTTGGTTTTATATACCTGTAACAGTGCATAAGTTACTATTCCATGGCTCAGAGATTGTTAATAGAACTTAATTAATAGAACATTCTCACTCTGATTCTTTTAATAAACATAAATAATCGTTTTACCACAAAACTACAAATTTTTGTGAACACATTCCAATGGAAAAAAAAAAAAAAAAAAAAAAAAACTGCATACCGAAGTATCTAGCTATCATCCCAGATTAATCCAAATATTTATAAAAGTAATGAAATTTTAAATTTGATAATTTGTTGACAACGATAAATCGAGATTATTTGTCCGGGTTATTGATTCATGGCTTATTTTATTATATTGTAATGAATAGAAGTTCATAGGAGATTGTTTTAAAAAATTAATTTTTTTTGTTTTTACAAAGATACCATTATTTTTTTCAAAATATTGGAAATTCGTTGTCCTAAAATGTTTTAAAACATTTTTCTCAGACACTGACTAAAAAAAATAAATAGAAATTGGGAACAAAACATTTTTTTTTCCCAGTTAGATGTGCTATTCGGCCCACTGTGCGATGGGTAAAGTTATTATTTATCTAGCCAAAATTCAATTTCACAAAATGCAGCGGAGGTGAGAAAACCCTATCCAATAGTCCATAACTAGAATTGCCAACTATTCTAGTTGGTAATTCTAGTTATGGACATAAATCGTCTCCCTGGTTAATCGAATTGGAGGAAATTATGAATTGAACTAGGTTTATTTTACTTCGCATAAAAAGTAACTTAATTAGTGTGTAGTACAGAGCATACCTGTGCTACCGAAGTCTATCATAAACTGCTACTGAAATTTCTTAATAATGATTACTATGATTTAGTTGAAGATATTCCACTACAACTGAGAAGGAGCATTTTTGTTACACCAACTATTTATTTTAGGTTTTTATAACATCAACTATTTGGGGGTCACCTGTGGTGTAGTGGTTAGCATAGCAACCTACTAAACCCAAGACCGCGGGTTCGCAGCCCGGCAGATGACAGGATTTTTTAAAGGGAGTAAAAAATCCTTAGCTATGCCGTCCTTCGGCAAAATGGGGGTCCCGAGCCTGTGCGATGTCAGGGACTCGTTAAAAATCCCTATCCTAATTATACCTGGATAGGCAAAATTTAGGACTCCTACCGTAGCATCGTCCGATTAGCCATAGCAGCATAAAAAGTGACGTTAAACGAAATAAACAAACAAACATCAACTATTTACATCATTTTCCTTATTAAGAATAAGCAACCATTATGTAAAAATAATATTTCATATTTGTTCATAATATGTATATTTTTTTAATGTGTAGTAACTTAGCATAAGTAATTTGAATTTGATCACAATCCACACTTTGCAGGAGATATTTGAATTTCAATTTGAAAATCCTCATACAATTTGTGAACATCATTTTCAGCATGAGTTTCAGTGCTATATCTTGTTGGGTATAATAGTCAATATTTTAATATGTCCGCACTTCTTACCACCTCATCTCAATGCGGAAATATTTTTAAAATTTCTTAATAATGATTACTATGATTTAGTTGAAGATATTCCACTACAACTGAGAAGGAGCATGTGGTTTCTATTAGATGGTTATCCTGCAAATTAAGGAAGAGTTTCAGGACAATGGCCAAATGTTAATTTTTCATGTTTGGAGTGTCATTAAACAAAAAGTTTGTGCAAGGCCAGTCAATGACATTATTTCTTTAGGAAGAAGGTTAATTGAATCTTATGAAACAGTAACACTTATCCAGCACCATGCTGCCACTGTTGCTGTTGAAGAAGATGCCAGGCCTTTCTTAATGCTCAAGGAAATCATTTTGAACATTTAATATGAATGTTAATATTTACATTTAAAGCATACAGCAGTTGGAACAAATAAAATAAGTTCCTCCTAAACATTTATTTATTGTTCGCCCTGCCTTCATCAGGCTTCCTTAATATTGTCAAAAATAATATATATATATCATATAATATATATAATATATATATATATATATATATTGTTGGGGAAGGGGGCTTTTCACTTTTGGAAAAAAAAAACAGTTACCAACCCCAATGAATGCTGGTAAAAAATTATCTTAGTAAAATGCCCAAACATTAATTTTAAAGATTGGGAAATCTGAATGATTTAATGGCATAAAAAAAACAAAGAAAATTGAAACTATAAATGAACATCAAAAAATAAAAATATTATATTTCTTAAATGAGTGAGCTGTTAAAATTACTTCATTATAACTGGGGTAAATTCATAACAAACATCTCTCTACATAGCGTCTATTTCAGCATAGCGTCACTCTCTCAACAAGATGGCGAGGGCAGTGCTACCACACTGTGCACTGCCTGCCTATATTAAACAAACATAGTAATTATTATTTCTGACACCCCCCCCTCAATTTCAAGTCCCTTTAATACAAAAGATAAACAATAAAATAAAATATACTTGAAATTGCAAACAATAAAAGTAAAAATAGCTACAAAAACAATAATTACACAATAAAACAAATAGAAAAACAGAATATTGCTCTCATTATTTTAAATTAAGTTCATCACAAAATTTTTCGAACTTGATTTTTCCCAATGGCTTGGTGAGGATATCGGCAATGTTTTCCTCAGATGCAACATATTTAGGAGCAATAACATTGTTCTTGATTAGATCCCAGATATAATGAACCTTGATATCGATGTGCTTGCAGCGCTTTGTATTTTCATGATTTTCAATCATCGATAAGGCACTTTTATTGTCCATGAAAAGACTTGCATTACATGAGGAACCATGAAATTCAGTAGCTAGGGACTTAATATACACAAGCTCAGTGGTAGCCATGGTCGCAGCATAGTATTCGGCCTCAGCGGTGGAGAGAGCTACAGTTGGTTGCTTCTTCGATCCCCATGAAACCAAGTTTCCACCAAAGAATACCGCCATACCACTGACACTCTTACGGTCATTCTTATCAGCTGCCCAATCAGCATCAAAACAAATGCATTAAATCAGAGCTCTTCTGGAGAAGTGAATGTAAGACTCAATTCTGCAGTTCCTTTTAAATATTTCAATATTCGCTTTGCAGCCTGCCAGGTACTTCGTGTTGGCTTGTCTAAGTATCTGCCTAGGTAAGCAGTAGAAAAACTAATGTCCGGTCTTGATATCACTGATAGATATGTTAAACACCCAATTAGTTCTCTATATGGTACATTATTTATTATCGGTTTAGCTATCTCCACATTAAAGTTAACTTCCATTGGAGTTGCTACTATTTTGCAATCATCCATATTGAATTTTCTTAGAACCTTTTTAATAAAACGTTTTTGACTGAGCTTAATCATATTCGCTGTTCTTTCAACTTCAGTCCCTAAGAAATGATTAAGGTCTCCTAAATTTTTGATATTGTACTCAGTTTCCATTTTATTAATTATATCTGCAACAACATTATCATTTCCCATAACAAGGAGGTCATCCACCCATACCAGAATATAGATATCTTTTCCAATATATAAACAAGCATCATTGCCAGATCTTATTAAGCCATTTTTTACACAAAAGTTATTAAAACAGTCATTCCATACCTTAGGAGCTTCTCGAAGACCATATAAGGCACGATTTAACTTTAGAAATTTTCCATGAACTTTAGGGACACCTTCTGGAAAACTAATATATATGCTTTGTTCCAGTTTGCCATTTAAAAAAGCTGATGTAACATCGAGTTGCGTAATTTTAAAATTCATAATCAATGCATTATTTAAAAACATTCTGATAGTGGGTACTTTGGCCACTGGAGAATAGTAATTTGCTATACTCTGTTCCTGGAAACCTTTTGCTACTAAACGCGCCTTTTTGGTACCATCTTCTTTGGTTTTAAAAACCGACTTAGTGTCTATAGCACTGCTTCCTTTTGGAAGGTCTGATATCTGCCATGTACCAAATTTAGTAAGAGCTTGAAGCTCATTATCAATAGCTTCTTGCCAACCTTGAGCAGTAGCTTCCGAGAAATTAACTGGATCTTTTTTATCTGATAATACACTGAATGCTGCATTTAAAACATAATCTTGTAGATAATTTGGGGGTTTGATTTGTCTTTTAGAAGTCAGTTCTGGAGAATTAACAGGAGACGTTTCTTCATCTTGATCTTCGATAGACTCTTCTTCAACCGGATGGGATTCATATTTTGTGGTTTTATCAGGGGCATTGACAACTTCTGAGAATTTTATGTCCGATTCATCAAATGACACATCCCTAGAAACAATGACTTGGTTGATGGCAGGATTCCACAAACGATACCCATTTTCTGCATAGCCCACCATGCGAGCCTCTTCTGCCCTTGGGTCTAATTTATTAGGTTTAGGAAGCCTGCAATACCAGGATTTACAACCAAAGATCCTCAATTTGTGGAGATCAAATTATCCAAGAAAAATATCAGCAGGAATTTTGCCATTTAGGGCTTTAGTAGGGCAGTGATTCATTTGGTAAACAGCACATCTGACTGCCTCTCCCCATAATTTTTTGGGCAAATTACTATCTAAAAACATGCACCTGGCTTTATTTAATATGGAAAGATTATATCTCTCTGAAAACCCATTTTGTTGTGGAGAATATCCTGCAGTAAATTCTCTCCTGATTCCATTTTTGGTACAAAATTCACTGAAGCTATTAGAGGAGAATTCTCTGCCCTGATCCATTCTAAGCCTTGAAACTGTTTTCCCTTCAGCATTTAGTCTTAAAATATATTCCTTAAGATGTTTTTCTGTTTCCGATTTATGTGTCATTAAGTAAACAACACCAAAATGGGAATGGTCATCTACTATGGACAGATAATATCGCTCACCATTTATAGCGGTGTGATTAGAGGGCCCCTAAACATCACAATGTAGCAGCTCACCAACACGACGTGATCTCGGAGTTTTTGTTTCTTTAAATGGTTGACGCCTTGCCTTCCCTTTTTCACAGGTGTCACACATTTCTTTGCTGAAAGGTAAACCCATGAGTTGCAGGTCCCGCCGGTTAATGTGACCTAGCCTCAGGTGCCACATATCATTATTAGAATCTGCTTTGTTGCTGGAATAGCAAGTAGATCCTTTACATTTTTTAAAATTACAAAAGAAGAGATTTCCCCTCTGTATGCATGGTATTTGTGTGTCTTGAACAGAAATTTTAGCTTGGTTTTGCATGAAAATAACTTTGCAACCAGACTAATATTTTGGGAACAGAAAGGAGATTGTGAGAAAGTTCTTTTACTAAAAGTCCATCAATATTGATATATCTATCAGCTTCCTCACAATAAACCCTCAAAATGCCTTTTTCCTGAGCCTGAATGAACTGTCCATTGGCTATTTTAATGTTTACAGGAGAAATGGATACTACTTTGGACATAGAACTCCTCAGAGATTCACAGAAAAGTGTATCTGTAGCTCCACTATCTATAATAAAAGTGACAGTCTTCTTTACCTTCAATTGCTTGTGTTGTCATGGCAACAAAACTTATATCCTGCTCAGCAATATTTGTCTTTTTACCTCGCTCTTTCACAAAATTACCTCTTCCTGCTCCTCTGTAGCCCTTTCCTCTAAAAGATGTTAATTTTGGGCAGTTGTTCCTAAAATGCTCAGTTGAGCCACATTCATAACAAGCACCTTTAGTTTTTGATGAGTTAAAAGAAGTTTTTTCTTCATAACTCTCACTAGTAGCCACTTCAGCTTGCTTCATCTACATCTCAGCATCCAGTAACCTGCTTCTGACAAACTCTAAAGTTATATCAGAATTAATTGTTTCCAAAACTGTGACCACATTATCAAATCTATTTGGTAGCGTCAAGAGAAGGTTACAAATCTTGTCATCAGCATCCATTTTTGACCCCATTGATTCTAATTCTCTAACTATTGAATCAAATTTCATGAAGTGGGTCTGCAGATCAGAGGAACCACATTTTAAAGTTAATAACTTCTTCCTAATGGCTAACTTTGTCATGACACTCTTTCGTTCAAAAATGTTTTCAAGTGATAACATCATCTGATGAGATGTTTGGGCATCTTTGACATATTCAATAAATGTAAAAATGATATCAATATGGCATTGACCTCATTGTAACCTTTCAGTGTAACACAACAGCTATGGCGGAATATACATGTATCAACTATTAACTCAGTGTTTTTTATCCAAGTAACCCCTAAATATTTCTACAGGTTATGGGCCCAGTTAATCTCAAAAAGTACTTTGAATGAGTTAAGAGTATTTTACCGGTCGTTTGTTCCTGGATAGTGACGTGTTTTATTTAAAAAAAAAAATAAAATAAAAATAAAATTAACGTGAGATAGTCATGGCTACGGGACACACGTTAGCATACCCTCAATTGATGGACAATAATTTTCACAACTGGAAATTCCAAGTGTTAATGTTACTGGACGAAAAAGGTGTAAAATCAGTTCTGGATAAAGGTGTTGAAATCACTAGTAGTAACAACAAGGAATTGGACAAGAAGGCCAAAAACATTATTATCAATTGTATCACCGATCGTCATATCGATTACGTGAGAAGTTGTGAAACGGCAAACGACATGATGTCTGCTCTAAGCAAAATTTTTTGAAAGGAAAAGTGCTATATCAAATCTACTGGTACGTAAAAAACTTTTATCGTTAAAGTGTATGACTTCTCTACAAGAACATTTTAATAAATTCGACAATCTCGTGAGGGACCTCGAGTCAATGGGCTCCAAACTCGAACAAGACGATCTCGTTTGTCACCTACTATTGACAATCCCGAATGAATACGATAAAGTGGTTACTGTATTGGAGGCGATGGATACCGAATTGACTCTTGATTTTGTTAAATCTCGATTATTGGATGCTGAACTAAAAATTAATCACATGAAAAACGGTAATGATGAAGCTGATACATCATTTAAAGCATTTAGTCAAATTAAGAAATGCTATGAGTGTGGTGATAGCAGACATCTGTCATATAATTGTCCTAAAAAGTCGAATAATAATTTTAGGAAGAATGATAAGAATTTTCCACCGCAGAGATATTCTTCAAAACCATTGAGAAATTTCAATCAAAATCATTGGAATGAAAACCGAGGAAGTCAGATGACCAGCAATATTTGTCAACAAGATGAAGACATATCCTTTATTGCCTCAAGTGATCTAGAAACATCTGGGAGTCTTCGAGACGTATCGTTTGTGGCATTTTCGGCAGATGTTGAATCACCAAGAGATGGCTACATGAATTTTGTCCTCGACTCTGGAGCTACGAGTCATATGGTTACCACGGAAACAGCTGAGTTTGTCACGAATATTGTGAGTATTCCTCCTATAAATATTAGAGTTACTAACGGTGAAACATTATTGGCAAATAAAAGTGGCATTTTAAGGGTTCGACCCGATAACTGTGATAACATTGTTTTCAGTATTCATGTAATTATAGTAAAAAATTTAACATGTAATCTACTTTCAGTCAAAAGATTGCTTGATTCGAATTTCAAAATTATTTTTAAAGACAAAAAGGCTTTTGTTTTAAGAAATGATAATATCCTATTTATGTGTGAGTTAATAAGAAACCTATTTATAGTAAAATTTAGATATGTCAGTAATGAAGTAAATAATATATGTGATGTAAGCAGTGAAATTTCAAATATTTGGCACTTAAGATTAGGCCACTTGAACTGGGGAGGTTTACGTTTGATGGGTTTGCCTTATAATCAAGATCCGTGTGATTCGTGCCTAAAAGGAAAGGCTACTAGAGATCCTTTTAAAGATGTCATTTAACCCAGGTCAAGTCGCGTAGGTAATTTGTTACATTGTGATGTATGGGGTCCTACAAATCACACTAGTATTAACGGGGAACGATACTACCTTGCAGTGGTAGATGATTTTTCACATTTTACGACGTTGTATTTGCTTAAACAAAAATCTGAAGCTACCCAACGGGTTATAGACCACATTAAACAGTTAAGAGCGTCTGATATTTATGTTTCACGGCTGCGTGTCGATAATGGTACCGAATTTACTTGTAATAATTTAAGAAATTTCTGGATGGAAGATGGAGTTTAATACTACATATTCACCCCAAAGTTGTGGAGTCTCTGAGAGACTCAATAGAACTTTATTAAATAAAGCACGAGCTATGTTTGTTGATACTAATCTGCCCAAATATCTATGGGGGGAGGCAGTGAGATGCGCTGCTTATCAACTTAATCGTTCCCCAACTAGAGCGCTTGATGGTAAAATTCCAGCAGATATATATCTTGGTAAGACAGATTTAGGGAAACTAAGAGTTTTTGGTTGTAAGGCTTGGTATTATAAGTTACCTAAAGGGAATAAATTAGAGCAACGAGCTAATGAAGCTAGAATGGTAGGCTACGCTTCGAATGGGTATCGTTTATGGGATCCTCAATTAAATAAGATCATTATTTCACGTGACGTTAAATTTGATGAAAACAATTATTTAATAAATAGGAATTTGAGGTCCCAGAATAAAATTATTTTTCTATTCTATCTTAATATATATATAAATAATGTGTCGCTGTCTTGGGGCAGGCTGACATCTAAACTACTGAACCGATTTTAATCAAATTTGCACAACATGTGCAGATTGATCCAACAAAAAAGATAGGATAGCTTATATCTTAATTTATAGTCGCAATATTATTTGTATATTTTCTGAAAGTAACAATTATCTGTTAGCTCCATACGATACTACCATAGGGTGGAATAAGGTTATACTATTATATAAAAGGACAAGCCATTTTTCGTTTGTGATCACTATCGGCCAAAAACTACAGAACCAATCTCTACCAAATTTTGAGTACATCATCTTTATAGGATGGTTTAGCAATAGTAAAATCTAATGATTTTCAACTAATTCTTTATTGAAAAATGAATAATAAGTAGATAACAGTGAAGTTCAAAAATTGTGGCAATTGCAATCTACATGAAAGGTTAAAGTGTACAGTGTTACATAGGGGTGAACATTGATAATAAAATTTACTTATTTTCAATTAAATTGTTATAAAAACAGGTAAATGGAGTGAAAATACCAAATTTTAACATCATGTTCATAGTTCTAGGTTTAGCAACAATCAAAATTTAAATGTACAATGTTGAGTGTTAGAAACGGGTTTTGCCACACTATGACATACTTTTATGGTTAGAAATTAAAATCCAACCAGATCAAATCAATAAAATTATTTCTGTCGAATGAAAATTATTACAAATCAAAATGCCGATCCTCAGCTGTTTAATATTGTGTGTAAAAATATGAATTTTGAACCTTTAGTTTTAACCACTAGATAATGCAGTTTCTTAATAGTCTTTGCCCATCTGAATTACCAACTCATATATTAAAATTGAAAATTGGATGTCTAATTATGCTTTATGTTATCTTCAAACACCTAATCAATCTAAATTTAACCCAGTTAATAATGGCTGCTATGCGTGAAAATATCATCCAAAATAAAATTTTCAATTCTTCACTTTAATACAAGATTTTTATCGATAAACATAAAAAAAAAAAAAAAAAAAAATTATTAGTTAAAATTATCTAAGATCTTCACTTATGAGAGCGGGCGAAGCCTCGACGGGGGATGATGAAGTTATATATAAAAAGACAAGCCATTTTCGTTCGTTATCACTAACCGCGAAAACTATAGAACTATTCTGTACCAAATAAAACTATATCATCTTCATAGTTCAAGGAAGGTTTAGCAATAATAAAATTTATATATTTTCTATTAAATAACTGTTTAAAAGCGATAAATATGTGGAGTGCAGTAAAGCGTGCGCCATTTAAGAGAGGTTACAATGATCCGGTGTTAAATATAGCTAGAAATTGATAATAAAGTTACTTAATTCAATTTAATTGTTATCCAAAAAGCTATAAATATGTGGCAAGCGACAATAGCGTTTTAGTAAAACTAATGAACCTATCTGAACCAAATTATAACTACATCATCTTCATAGTTCTTGAAAGATTTAAAATTAGAAAGTTTACCATAATAATAACTTATACTATTATATAAAAGGACAAGCCATTTTACATTTGTGATCACTAACCACGAATACTACTGAACCAATCTGTGCTAAATATTAACTACATCATCTTCATAGTTCCAAGAAGGTTTAGCAATATTAAAATCTACTGATTTTTCATTTATTTTTTATTATAAAAAGAAAATATGTGGACAACAGTGAAGTTTGAAAATTGACCGATAGGTGGAGAGGTTCTACGCGAGAGGTCACAAAAGAGCTTGAAATCGATGATAAAATTTACTTATTAAACTATAAAGAAAATTATTAAAAAAGATTTAAATATGGTGTGCGATATGTGGATCCCAGTGAAGCTTGAAAATCGAACGATTGTGTATAGCGCCATTCCACAATAGAGTTAACAATGGTAAACTGAACCTATCTGTACCGACATCTAAATAAATAATTTTTATAATTCTAGGAAGGTTTTGCAATGGTAAAATTTACAATAACTAAAATTTAAATGTACAATGTTGAGAGCCAGGACTGAGGTTTGCCACACTATCATATACTTTTATAGTTCGAAATCAACATCCAACCAGATGAAATCAATAAAGTTATTTCTGCCGAATACAAATTATTACTAAATCAAAATGTCGATCCTTTACTTTTTTATATCGTGTGTAAAAATATGATCCACGGGCCTTTTGTCGTAAGCACTGATAATGCAGTTTATTTTCCGCAAAAGTTTCTTAGTCTTTATCCAACTTGATTACCAATTCATACATTAAAATTAAAAATTTTATGTCTAATGATGCTTTTACGCAATCTCCAACCGCCTAATCAGTGCGATTATAACTAGATTAATACATAATTACTGCTATGCGTGAAAAAATCATTGAAGAAATAATGCTGAAATACATGCTAAAATACAAGAATCTTATCGATAAACAAATAAAACTTAATTAATTTTTAGTTGAAATTAGCTTTACTTATGGAGGGCGGGCGAAGCCGCGACAGGGATGCTAGTTGGTTTATATGATTTAGTTAAAGATCTATATATAAATGACTCCATCCCCATACTATATTGCGATAATCAGAGCGCTATTCACATGATCAATAATTATGAGAATTCGAAACGTTGTAGGCATATAGACATAAAGGCGAATTTTATAAAAGATTTAGTTTCTAAAAATTTAATAAAGCTAGAATATATCGAATCGGATCAGAATAAGGCGGACATCTTTACTAAACCTCTGTCCACTCAAAAATTTCAAATTAGTTGTGAAATGTTAGCTGTTTTATCTATTGATGAGAATTGATGAAGTTTCACTGCATTGACTAAATATGTTGTTTGAATTACTGAAATATGTTTTAAAATAATATAAGATTTTGTTTGATTTACTGAAACATGTTTGTAAGCAATTTAAAATACTTTTGTAAAGATACTTTAAATTGAGGGGGGGGTGTAAAAAATTATATCAATATGGCATTGACCTCATTGTAACCTTTTCAGTGTAACACAACAGCTATGGCGGAATATACATGTATCAACTATTAACTCAGTGTTTTTTATCCAAGTAATCCCTAAATATTTCTACAATAAACCTATCACTTAACCCTTTAACGGGCAAGCCGGGGATTTTGGAATAAAAGTGTTTTTTGTGTTCTTTTACCTTCAAAGATTCCGGAATAACATCGATTTAAAAAAAAAAAAATGTTACTCACATTTTTTGGCTAAATTTAGGCAAGTGTCATGGAGGATACATTGCCCGTAATCCGTGAATTTATGCATGTATCCTGAAGGATACATTGCCCGTAATCCGTGAATTTATGCATGTATCCTGGAGGATACATTGCCCGTATACCGTGAAGTCATGTATGTATCCTGGAGGATACATTGCCCATATATGTTAGGGAGGAGTCATGAAAACAGTTATATTTTGGGGAAAATGAAAAACTGCATTTAGAAGATAATTGAAAAAAGATTTATAAATAAAAGTACATTCCTTGAATAAAATAAAAAAGAGATCCTTTTAACATCGAGTTATATAAGCAACTTATTATTTTCAGTAATAGACTAAATCTTAGGTACATCTTAATTCCTATATACTCTTTTTTGATAACATTTCACTGGACTGTAGATTTAAAAAACATTATTTAGTTCATAAGTCTTCAAAAATGCGGCTGTTATGTCAGGGGAGTCGTCACAGTTGGGGAATCTCTCCTGTTGGCATTATTGTCGGGTCAATATTTTATCGACGTTACTGTTTCTCATGAAATTTAAGGAAACAGTTTCTGTCAGCTATAAGGCACAATCGAAGTTCGCATTTGGTACAATGCCACGTAGTTTGCCCATTTATACACAAACGGCATCTTCCTTTTGAAGTTACATCCGGAAAGTGACCAACATTATCGAACCGAATGCTGGGGGGTACAGTAACTGATGGTGTGTGTTTTGTATCCTTTGATCCTGTTGCTTTTTTTGAATTGCCATTTTTATCCTTGGAAAACTTTTTTCCTGTTTTTTCCTTTCGGTTGTGTTAATTTCTTATGATCTGAGGAGGGGCGTCCTCGGGGTGCAGCTCTTTGATAAAGCTGTAGTTGAGTAGCGAGAAGAATCCTGAAATCTTTTAAGGACATGGGCTTCATCATTTTGTTATCGTAATTTTCTTCTCCATCGCTCATTCCAAAATCTCTTTCATGGACATTTCGGAAGTCTCTGCGGTATAAAAGCCATGCATTGTTGATACACATATCAAGAATGTGGCTGAATACACACATGTACCATTTTCGACTCTTCTTTCTTGTCCGGTAAAATGCCACCAGTTCCCCTGAAAGATCTACACCTCCCATGAATTCGTTGTAAATCTGAATTATTTCAGGGGCCTTTACTAAAATAAATTTCCTTTCCTGTTTTGACCAGCGCTGAATTTCATTCACTTTTCCAGCCCCACAGAATGAGCTCACTAAGTGTACAGATTTATTATCAATCCATTTAACTGCAACCAACTTTTTCTTGTTGTCAACGAGGACATCGTAGGTTCCTCTTCCGGCCTTCGCCATTGATTTATCGTCCTTAAATTCAAGCCCAGGAAATCTGTTGGTCCGAATAGTTCCTAAGCTCAGGATGCCACATTCTTCCCGAAGGTACGTCATCAAGCGGGGATTGGAGTAGAAATTGTCAAAAAATATAAATTTTAGCGCAGGTTGGTGGATAGCTTTTGCCAAAGCAATGACTGCCAATGATGAAACACCAAATTCTTTTTCTTTTACCGTAAAATTTACACAGCGAAACGTAGAATTGCCTCCATACAGATAAAAATCATAAAGCATACCCGATGATCCCGATATTACAAAAAGTTTTAAACCCCAGCGAACTGGCTTATCCTTCATGAATTGCCTCTTAGATCCAGCTCTTGTCCCTTTGTATGGAACCATCATTTCATCCACACTAAATTTTATTTCTTGGGGAATTGACTTGAAGTTCTTTCGGACCATTTCTACTAGAGGGCGAACTTTAAAGTAAGGGTCGTCCGAGGGAAGTTCTCCGTTGTCATTGAAGTGTAGGATTTGTTTTATTTGTTTATATTTTTTAACTGGCATTATATTTGCCACTTTATCGAATCTGAGATTTTGTGTCCAAGGGTCTTCGACAGAGGGAAAAGAAACGATGCCGGTTAAAATTTCAATGGCGAGGTAATCATATAAATCATATTTGTCAATTATAATAGTGTTTTTCATCCGGTTATCATTTCTTTCTTGTGTTCCATACAAGTTGGATTGGAACACAATATGATTTATGATTTCTGGAGAAAACATTTTTAAAAAATAATCAAGAGGTTCAAAAATTTGAGTATTTGCATTAGGGTGGACAGGAGGAGGTTGAGAGACCTCATACAGGTAAGGGATTCCTCGGTGCCATTCATATTCCACCTTTACGGATCTCTTCTGGTTCTTTTTTGTAGTGCTCTTCTTCGCACTTTTCTTTGCCCCTATAGCACTGCGTTTTCTTTGTCTTCTCTTTGTCCTTTTCTTTGCCCCTTTCTTCCTTGGCAAAGTCTGACTAGTATGTTTCTTACTGGTTATGGACGTTGGATTTTGTATTATAGGAATTTGTAGCGATGAATTTTGGAGCATCGGATTATCTTCATTTAAAAGTCTAGGTTCCTCATCAGTTTCCTCGAATGGAAAAGAGATAACATCTTCATTTTGTGAAAGGTCTGTTACCGTTTTATCTATTGGTGAAGTGTCAAATAATGTGAGACCGCATAAATCATATTTTGATGTCCCCTGAGATGAAATGGCACTAAGCTTAGGTGGAGGATGGTCTGTCACTATCGAATCATTGTCATTTGGACAAAGTTCTTCATGATCGTATGTTGAACTATGAAATGTTAAATTAAAATCTTCTTTTAAGTAACTGAAAAATTCGTCTATTCTCCCAGCGAGTTGATCGTCAGTTTCCTCTTCATCCTCTTCTTCGTGATCAGAAGGGATATTGCACTTGGGCACCAAAGACAGAATCTTTCCAGCTCGTGAACGGAAAATCTGGAGAAAAAAGTTATCCCAGTACAATATAATGTAAATGAAATAAACATGCAGGCAGTAAAATTTTATTCTATAGCCTTTCCTATCGAAAATCCGCTTAAAAAATTTAATCTTTAACTTTTCTGAGTAGCATCAAAAGGTATGAGAGCTAAATAAGTAAGCGTATCCTCCAGGATACATTGCCCGGATAGCGAGGAACTGTCTCGTAAAATTATCAAACACTAAAGTGAGTGAAACGGGCAATGTATCCTGGAAGATACAAATGTTTTGAGCTCGTAATTTCGAAACAAAATAATTTTTTAACCAATTTTAAGGCATTTCTAGTAAGTTTAGATATAATAGTAGTCGGTGAAAAATTCTGAAGCTTTAAAACAACCTAAAACATTGAAAATTGTGAGTTCTTACCGGCATCTTTAGAGTTGGCAGGCCAGAGGACCGATATATCTGCAGTTATCAAACATTGAACTATGAAAACCTTTTAAATGCCATAGCTATGCTAATCCCACTTATGTATCATGAAATACAATGTTGAATAAAGGATATCAAACAAACGGTAATGCATAGGAGCTTACGTCATTTATTTACCAACGCTTTAAAAATGTGTATCCTCCAGGATACATTGCCCGTTAAAGGGTTAAACACTTCACAATTGCGGAACGTGCAACAACATCTTGTTTCTTCATTTCTTCATCCATTTCAGATATTTTTCTGTTGACACTGATAACGTCTAGTGCGCGTTTTTCTTCTAATATCAATTTAACACGGTACTTCCAATTAGAGAAGTTCGCACCATCCAACTGGGGAAAACCATCTTTGTACACTGATGCGGAATTAGCCATTTCGTATGGAGAAATAATAAAAAAAGTTTCACGCACTGACTGGGCCCATAACCTGTTAAATATACTCTATTATAACTGGGGTAAATTCATAACAAACATCTCTCTACATAGCGTCTATTTCAACATAGCGTCACTCTCTCAACAAGATGGCGAGGGCAGTGCTACCACACTGTGCACTGCCTGCCTATATTAAACAAACATAGTAATTATTATTTCTGACATGAGCATATAAATACATATATACATAACAAATATTGTGGTGAGAGATTTAAGTGTAAAACCAGAAATAAACAAATAAAAAAAAAGGTTTCTCCTAATAATAATAAAACGACCCCATATAGTGATTACAGAAATAAATATAAAACAAAAATTGAAATGTCCTTTTTTTTTTTTTATTGGTTCCGGTTACGTGAGTGTTACCATACCATACTTGAGGGTCCCTGGTGAAATCTTCAATCCATACGGTGAGTTGCTTCATCATTCCGTGGGCAGGGGTGGATAATAAAAAAGCAGTCAGCCGGTGAGTCTCGAAGATGAATATTGGTGATATTAGTGTGTAACTGCTTCTTCCAGGGAGGTTTGGCCCAGACTGACCGTTGAGTTTCTTATCTCCCGAGGCATACGTAAATACGTAACTTGAACCAAAACATGTTATTTAAACTACATATTGTTTATTATAAATTAAATGAAGTATCTTCGATATAGGAGATGAGAATAATTAAAAAAAATAAGATAGTAAATTATCGGGCTTTAACATATATATGTATATATATTATTATTAGGCACGATCTGGACCTAAGATAGATCACGTGAAGTTCTTGTGGTTCTTTTCTCCTTACGACGCGTTCAAATGATCTCCATTTTCTTCCCATGTTCTCTCCTCCTGTCCTCTGACCAAGTTCTCCCAGTCCTCATGACTCCGTCTTGCGGCCGTACTTCCCACGCATTCACCTTTCTCCCGTAATTATTTCTGTCTAGAGCTTCTTTTGGGTTTGTTTTTGCACTTTTTAGGTCTTTCTTCACTTGTGTTCTCCATGCCATTGCTTTAAGGTTTATTGTTGCCTTCAGGATCTGATGGGTCAGTCTGTGTTCGGGTAGTCTGCGTATGTGTCCATAGAATTTCAGTCTGCGTTTCCTTATATATATATAATGTAGTGATATTTCGGAGTCGAGATAAATTGTATGTAAAATGATTTAAGTTTGAATTTGGCGCCAGCGAGAGTTCGCCGCTGATCTAATTGTTATGTAATTTTTGCTTATCAATTTGAATTAAGGTACGTAAAATAATAAATAAAATTTCTAAATGTTTTGTAATGTATGAATTAGGTTCTATATTTATTTTAAGTGATAAGTCGTTAAAACGTAGTAAAGACGAAGGCCGTGAAGGTATAGACTTGTTCGTAACTGTTTTTGGGCGCTTGGACGCGCAGTTCCTGTGTTGAGACCTTCTTCTTGTCGGAGCCTCAAGGTGTCAACATCTCTCTCTGTTATTTCAGTGAGTTGTTAGTCACATGTGTGAAGAGTTAATAAATTACTTTAACATTAGAGTTATGTGATGAGTGTGTCAATAGATTAATGAAGAAATGTTAGAAGGAAATTGGAACAAAAGGGAGAAGTTGATGAACAATTTGAATTATGAAGATCTATAATTGTTTCGAAGATGGAAGGTATATTAATTACTACCATAATATGTCAAATGTTATATATAATCTGGTGTAAAATGTATTTAATTGTTTTGTTTATAAAATATATTCTTGAGTCAGAATCACCATCTTTGAAAAGCTCAACCCTTGATATTCCCTCAAATTTTAATTAAACAAAGAAAGATAACTTTAAAATTTATTTGGACAATTAATTAGAAAATTAAAAAATTAATTTAAATAAAATAACATTACAATTTATATTTTACTAATATATATATAAATAACATTATATTATATATATATATATATATATATATATATATATATATATATATATATAATATATATATATACATATATATATATATATATATATATATATATATATATGTGTGTGTGTGTGTGTGTGTGTGTGTGGATAAATTTCTTGACTGTTGCTATTAAATGTTTAGTAAGGTTCTTGAGGTTCAGCCAATAAATATTGGGTTGTTTCACATGAAATGTCCGTTTTCAAGGTAAAGGGATTTTAGTAAAAATACAATATGAAAACAATATAATTTTATTCGAAGTATTTACCTTCTTTTTCTACACATTTTTCCCAACGTGACAACTTTTTTTATCCCGGATTTGAAAAACTCTGAGCTTTGAAGTGAAACAAAATCTGAAAACGCACTTTTGATTTCAGCATCATTTGCAAAAATTTTTCTTCTGCAGAAGTTGTCTAAATTCCTGAAAAGGTGATAATCTGTTGGAGACAAGTCGGGAGAATTTGGTGGGTGCGGAAGAACTTCGTACCCCAGCTCTTTCAATTTATGCATGGTAAGTTTTGAAACGTGGGGTCTAGCGTTGTCGTGTAGGAGTATAGGGCCCTTCCGATTTACCAATCCAGGTTGTTTTTTCAATAATTTTTCGTGCATTTGGCCAATTTCATTGCAGTAGGTTGTAGAGGTAATGGTCTCACCTCTAGGCAAAAAGGAATAATGTATGATTCCAGCCATGGACCACCATACTGTAACCATCAATTTTTTCGGGTGCAAATTTGGTTTTGGCATTTGTCCTGGGCTTTCGTCGATGTCTAACCACTGCCCTGACCGACGCTGATTGTCATAAGTAATCCATTTTTCGTCGCAAGTTATTATTCTTTCAAGGAAAGGGTCGGTTTTTTGCCTAGCAAGCAACGAAAAGCAGGTCTCAAGACGTTTCAATTGCTGTCGCTCAGTGAGATCGTGAGGTACCCATGTATCGAGCTTTTTTACTTTCCCTAAGCACTTTAAGTGTCTGGAAACGGCAGGTGCACTTGCACTAAGTTGTGCTGAAAGTTCTCTAACTGTTTGGTAGGGGTTTCCTTCTACAGTATGTTTGAGGACATCGTTTTCAATTACAGTTGGCAGTTGGCCTCTAACTTTCATAGAGTGCGGGCGTGTTTAAAGTGTTCTCGTGACTGTTAATTTTATTATCGTTTTTTTGTTTTATCTCATGTTAGTTAAAATAATTTTATACACAACTTAATGAAATCGGAAGATGAGGTAGGTGTTACTTCATTAATTTCCCAAAATTGCCAACTTTCTTCTAAACCAAATAGCCACGATGTTATAGAAGACTCAAATTCGAAGAAAAGAAATCTCGAAGGCTCTCCACTAAACCAATCACCAGTAAAAAAAATGGGTAAATATTATCAAGAAATTTCACTATAAAAAATTAGCAATAGATTCCAAATATTATCTGAAACCGACCTTACAACCAATAAACCTTGTTCTTCTAAACAAACAACCGCTCAAGAGAGTATTATTACTGAAAATAAACAGGTTACACCTAAAATCCCCCCGATATTTTTACATAATGCCAATAATCACCAACTCCTAATAAATGACCTAAATTCATTATGTATGAATCCATTTTCTACAAAATTAGCCGGTAAAGACACCAAAATAATGCTCTCTTCCATTGATGACTATAGAAGAATTACTCGATATTACGATGAAGAAAAAATCGAATACACACTTTTTCTTTAGAAAAAATAAAACCCTCAATGTCGTTATTAGAAAGGTGCCATACTCTATTACGGATGAAGAACTAAAATCCGAACTAATCTCTAAAGATTTCGATGTGTTATACGTATCGAGAATATTAAATAAAGAAAAAAAAACCCACCCCTCTTTGTTCAGTTTCAATAATAAATAATACAAAAGCAAAAGATATTTTTAAACTCGAAAATTTATTTTCCGCTCTAATTTCAGTGGAACCAAAAAATAAAAACAATGATATCCCCATGTGTACCAACTGTCAAAGATTCGGCCACACGAAGAATTATTGTCGACTAGAACCAAGGTGTGTTAAATGTAAAGAAAATCATCATTTTTCAAAATGCCCACTAAAATTCACTGAAAAAAAACCATATTGTGTCAACTGTAATGAAGCACATGCAGCTAGCTATAGAGGTTGCCCTTATTATCAATCAATTAAAAACAAAACAAACTCACCTGCCGTTCCAAGCAATATCGAAAACAAAAATGAAGAAACTCCATCAAATCGTAAACCTTTTCGTAAAGTCACACCAAATTTTCCGTATTCTTCTGCCTTATCACCTGAACAACAACCACAAGAAAAAACTAATACCGACGACAACAGTGAAAACATATTGACCGCTATTACAAAAATAATAATCAACGCTATAAAACCATATTTATCACAAATAATGAAACATTTAAGTTCGTTAGTAACCTCCTTCTTTACAACTGGGCCTTAGTGTAAACAACAGCCCATCAACTGTTACTAATTCCTTCCCAACCTGTTATAATAAATATGTTTATTTTTATTTTTATCATTATTTCTACAGTCCTAATGATATTATATTATTTGATTATGGCCTCTGAAATAAAAAAATTAAATATGTTAAACTGGAATGCTTATGGCATTTTTTCACAAAAAAAAAAAAAACGAATTTAAAATATTTCTTGAATCAAACTCCATCGATATAGCCTGTATATCTGAAACACATTTATCAAGTAATATTAAATTTAATATACCAGGCTATGTAATTTTGAGAAAAGACAGGAACAGTTCGACAGCCTCTGGTGGAGTAGCTCTTATCATCAAAAATAATATCAGTTTCTCCGAAAATATTATTCTCGACATATCAAATATCGAATTTATATCCATTCGTATAAACTCTATTCCCAGCACTGTTATCACAGCAGTATATAAGCCCCCAAATAAAAAACTCAAAGAAGAAGAAATTCTAAAATTATTACCTCTCAATGAACATACTTTAGTATTAGGTGACATGAACTGTAAACATATATAATCGCAAATCTAACTCAAATGGTATTAAATTACTAGACATTTGTTCTAGACATAATATTAAAATCCTCCTGAACCTACATTTTTTAGAAGAGGGTGTACGCCAGACATCTTAGACATTATGCTATCAACAAATATCAGCCTACCTATAACAACCAAAACAATAGCCGCTCTAAATTCGGACCACATCCCAATATTAATTCAGTTCTCAACCGAAACTCCTGAAATTATCACTCGTAGTTCTATGATTAAAGGATTTATTAACTGGGATATTTACAAACAATTGATGGAGCAAAATATTTGTTTAAAAAAAGAAGATTCACCACAAACATGAAATTGATGAAGCCATAAAACAATTTACAGAAAATATATCTAAATGCATAAATGACTCCACAGTAAAACCATTCCACAAAAAAAGAAATAGTTTTTTTAAGCAATGTTCCAAATTCCATCCTATTAAAAATAAAAGAAAAAAATTATGCTAGAAGACAGTGGATGCGAACTAAAAATCCGAAATTCAAAAAAAATATGGAACAACTTAAGACGTACTATCAAAACAGAATTAGATAATTTCACATTAGCACAATATAAAAATTATGTCACAAACCTGGATCAAAATGACCAATCCCTATGGAAGGCTACGAAACGGCTATTAAACAAGCAAAAAAATTCCAAGCCTATCAGAAAATGGTGATTTTATCACTAGTGGTTTGGAGAAAGCTGAAGCCTTCGCAGACTATTTTGAAAAAACATTTTCTATCCCAACAAGAGAAACAAGTCCGTCAAGAACAAACTCAACATTTTATGAAATCGATGAATTTGTAGCATTACCACAAGCAACAGTACAACTTCCATTGAAATTTACAACTCCGAAAGAGATTTTTGAGCATGTTACAAAACTTAAAACAAAGAAAAGTCCGGGTCATGATTTAATTCCAGTTATTGCCATTAAAAAATTACCGAGAAAAGCCATAATTTTCATAACTTCAGTTTTCAATAGTTGCTTGCGAACAGGTTATTTTCCTGATATTTGGAAGAAGGCTGAACTGGTAGTTATCCACAAAACAGGAAAAAACGCTAAACAAATCAGTAGTTACAGACCTATAAGCCTCTTACCAATATTAGGAAAACTTCTAGAATCAATTATAAAAGGGCGCCTAACTTCATTTTTTCAGGAAATAAACATTATTCCAGATTTTCAATTTGGATTTCAGGTCAGTCATTCCACAGCACACCAACTTTCAAGACTAACAGAATTTATAGTAAACGGCTTCGAAATGAAAAAACACACACTTGTCACATTTTTAGACTTTCAACAAGCATTTGACAAGGTATGGCATCAGGTTCTCTTATACAAACTAAAGTCAGTAGATACTCCAAAATATTTATATGATATTCTATATTCCTTCCTCAACCAACGTACTTTCACCGTCCGAATAAACAACACCATCTCAACCACCAGACCTATCAGTGCTGGTACTCCACAAGGATCAGTTATATCTCCCATCCTCTTCAACTTTTATCTCCACGATATCATACAATCGTCCGAAACCTCCATAGCCATGTTTGCTGATGACACGGCAGTTTTTTCTCAACATGAAAATATAACAATAGCCAGAAATACGCTCCAAACTCACCTCAACGAACTAGAAAAGTATCTTAAGAAATGGATGATTAACCTAAATATACAAAAATGCATAGCCAAAATTTTTACCCTTAGACGACCAACAGACCCACCGGAACTGGTTCTAAATGGTAACAGACTTCAGTGGAATCCATCTAATGAGGCAGTGAAATACCTTGGTGTTCATTTCGATCGTCGCCTTACCTGGAATCACCACACATCAATATTAAACTTACAAAGACCTACGCAAGGCTGGCAATGCTGTACCCGATAATAAACCGAAAATCGACTCTTAAACCAAGTACAACTATTTTAGTCTACACAACTATACTCAGGCCATTAATGATGTACGGTTGTGAAGTGTGGGGTGCTGCATCCTCTACCAAACGGAAAAAATTACAATGTTTCCAAAACAAGGTCCTGAGAATTGCTGTAGATAGTTATGAACCCACCTAGTCCTCAGATACCTCTTAGTCAGCATTCTCAGAGATCTAGTATATATATTCCTCAGATCTAGGAGAGAGCAGGCAGTTCAATCAGTTCAGTCATAGCCTTTGTACATAGTTGTTTTCAGTTTAAGATCTATTTGTAAGTTTGCTTTAAATAAAGTTTTTAAAAAGTGAATTAGTGGTTCCAGTTATTTATTTGGCGCCCGAACAGGGACTGGTGCACTTCAAGCTAGAAGAGAAGAAGGTTGGCAAAGATATTCAAGAAAATCTGACGAAATAGACCCATTGGTCAACAGGATTTGGGATACTCGCCTACCACTCTGAAGAACTGGTCAAGAAGGTCCGATGAAATATTGAACAGGATCTGGAGCAGCTCACTTGAAGGTGTATTTCAATACTTCAGCGCCAGTCAAGAAAAATATTAAATACTGGACTTCACCATAAAACACTTCTTTATTTTAAGGTAAACATTTCATTGTAAACATTTTTAAACATTTATTATTGTTAACATTTTATTATTATTAACATTTAAAACATTTAATTTTTATGCAAAAAGATTATTGTAAGGGTAAATTAAAAAAAGATATTAAATAAAAATAGATTTGAGTTAGAAAAAATTGAAGAGGAAATTAACAAAATGACTACTAAACTAATGACAAAAGAATGTTACGATCACCTACCACATTATGACGGTGACCCATCACAACTCGTATTTTTTATCAAAGCAATTGAGCTTATTTATAATGCCAATTGCAACGAAAACATACTTAATAGGGAGGAAAATGAACAATTGCTATTACAAAAAGCATTGTTTCGATTAGAAGGTACGGCAAGACATCTATGCATGTACGAAAATTTTATGACCGTGAACGATCTCAAAACTAGATTGATAAATCAGTTTAGAGACAGTAGGACAACAACGCACCTACAATACGAAGCATCACAAATTTCCATTAATCGGAATGAACACCCAATTGACTATATAAACCGGGTAATCCCCTATGAAATACTAATAAAAAATAGAATATTAGTTGATATATCTATCGAAAATAAACCACAGGAAACCGCCACACAAATGAGAATATTAGTCGATCACGTGATCAGGAATTTACATCCTAGATTAAAAGACACCCTGAATCACATTACTATTCGAGAACTCTCAGACATGAAAAATATTCTGTACAACGAATGCAGAATAATCATGGAAGACTTATACCCCCAAGGTCATGGTAGAAACTACCAGCCCCACCATTATAAACAAAACAAACCCCAAAATAAGCCCGAAAAATATCAAAACCCATCAAATAATAATTATAATCATCCTAATTACAATAAAGTCCCCCAATATCATCAACCACAGAACGATTACCACCAAGGATCTGTTCAGCAGAGATATAATAGAAACTATAACCCTCAAAATTACTACAAAGACCAACAGCCATATAGAGGTCATAGTAACCAAATAAGAAACCCATATAACCCTTCAAATTTTAATTTTAATAATCAACAACAACAACAACAACCTTATAATCATCCCCAACAACAAACTTATAACCAACCCCACCATCAAAATCCAAATTCTCAAAACACTGTTTCTATGAGAACAGTGAAAAGTAAACCTTATCCACTAGGCCACCGAGCTCGTATCCGAACCAGGGAAATCTTTTCTCTTCACTGATCCATACCCCCGGGCACTCGCAGTTGCGATCTACAAATCGGGGATGAATGTTCATTGAACATTACTGTTAACTAGATCTTGTTGACATACGTCATATATATTATAATTATGAAATAATTAATTGTTGTTGATTAATATATTTTTTATTTTGAAGAGAAAAGATTTGCCCGGTCGGGATTCGAACCCGACTTCCCCGACTTCCCCCGATTCGATTTCCCTGGTTCGGATACGAGCTCGGTGGCCTAGTGGATAAGGCACCACGCTAGAAAAGTGGAGACTCGGGTTCGAATCCCGACCGGGCAAATCTTTTCTCTTCAAAATAAAAAATATATTAATCAACAACAATTAATTATTTCATAATTATAATATATATGACGTATGTCAACAAGATCTAGTTAACAGTAATGTTCAATGAACATTCATCCCCGATTTGTACATCGCAACTGCGAGTGCCCGGGGGTTTGGATCAGTGAAGAGAAAAGATTTCCCTGGTTCGGATACGAGCTCGGTGGCCTAGTGGATAAGGCACCACGCTAGAAAAGTGGAGACTCGGGTTCGAATCCCGACCGGGCAAATCTTTTCTCTTCAAAATAAAAAATATATTAATCAACAACAATTAATTATTTCATAATTATAATATATATGACGTATGTCAACAAGATCTAGTTAACAGTAATGTTCAATGAACATTCATCCCCGATTTGTACATCGCAACTGCGAGTGCCCGGGGGTATGGATCAGTGAAGAGAAAAGATTTCCCTGGTTCGGATACGAGCTCGGTGGCCTAGTGGATAAGGCACCACGCTAGAAAAGTGGAGACTCGGGTTCGAATCCCGACCGGGCAAATCTTTTCTCTTCAAAATAAAAAATATATTAATCAACAACAATTAATTATTTCATAACAATTGATTTAACTTCAGGATTCCACCAGATTGAGATGTCGAGCGAGTCCATTGAGAAAACTGCATTCTCGACAGACACAGGTCATTATGAGTTTCTAAGAATGCCCTTCGGGCTGAGCAATGCACCTCCTACATTCCAGCGTGCAATGAACTCAATGCTATCTAACACTGACAACACGCTCGATGACATAATTATTTATTCTAAAACTCCCGAAGATCACCTGAAACATATTGAAACCATATTAAGAAAACTAAAAGAACATTCACTATCTATTCAACTTGATAAGACAGAATTTATGAAAACTGAATTACCATTTTTAGGGCACATATTAACAAAAGATGGAATTAAAACCGACCCAAAAAAAATTAATGCGATAGAAAAATTTCCTTTGCCAAAAACCATTAAAGAAATTAAACAATTCCTGGGAATGTCAGGGTATTACAGAAAATTTATAAAAAATTATGCTCAGATAGCAAAACCTTTAACTAATCAGCTACGAGACGAGAGTAATATTGACCCTACCAAATACAAAAACGCTTTTGAACAACTTAAATTACATTTAATAAATGCCCCGATACTTCAATACCCAGATTTTAACTCCCCCATGTTACTAACGACAGATGCTAGTAATACAGCACTGGGAGCAGTACTTTCCCAAATTTCAGAAGGGAGGGATCACCCTATAGCGTTCGCCTCTCATACTCTTTCCGCAACTGAACAAAGATATTCCACAATAGAAAAGGAACTCCTTGCCATTGTGTACGCTTGCAAACATTTCAAACCATATTTATACGGTCAAAAATTTACAATAATCACAGATCATAAACCATTACAGTGGTTGTTTACGATGAAAAATAATAATACAAGAATTATGAAATGGATATTTTTATTGAGTGAATTTCAGTTTGACATAAAACATACTGACGGAAAAACCAATTTTGTAGCTGACGCTCTAAGTAGAATTAATATAGAAAATGAATATGAATTAAATGTAATTGATGAAATGGATATAGATCCAGATGAAGAACTAGACAAAATTTTACAAGAAACAAGTAATGTAGAATTGCCACCAATACCTCCAGAAGACTATGATGAAATTTTGCAAGAATTACCTCCCCCTCAAAATGAACAATTAAGTTTAGCTCCAACCCAACATTCTCAAGATTCAAGCAATGAACAGATTCTTATAGTACCAGAAGATAGAGCAATAAATGTTGAAAAATTCCAAATTTTAATTCAAAGGGGCTCAGCCAAACCCATTATTACTAAACCCTTCGGTAAGACAAGAATTTATTTAGAAACTCCATACCCTTGGAAAAATAACCTAGAAGAAACACTTCTTGAACTAATAAAACCAAAAACCGTGTATGGTGTCTATTGTGAACCAAATGTTGAGTCTGTAAGGACTGAATTTGAAGCAATATACAACAAATTGACCGAAATAATAATTAATAAATTCCCCACCGTAAAAATAAAAAGATACAAAAGAAAACTAATCGACGTATTAGAAAGAGATGAGCAAGAAGAACTGTTAGAAACGTACCATACAGGAAAATCATACCATAGAGGTATAATAGAAACATTTGAGAAACTCAAAAGAAATTATTATTGGCCCAATATGAAAGATGACATATCTGAATTTATAAACAAATGTTCTATTTGCAGGCAAGTGAAATATGAGCGAAAGCCTATTAAAACTAAATATCAAATAACCCCAACAATGGAAAGACCTTTTGAGGAAATAATGATAGACATATTAAAGTTTGATTCTCATAATATAGTAACCATTATAGATACCTTTTCAAAAAAACTTTTCGCAAGATTATGTAAACATGTAAATGCAATTAATATATTTCAGGTACTAACCGAATATTTGGCCCTATTTCCAGATCCCATTAGAATAAAAATGGACAACGGAAAAGAATTTAATAACAACTTAATCAGAAATTTCCTTGAATCATTAGGAATAGAAGCTTACTATACAACGCCTAACCACCCTAACTCCCTAGGACTCTTAAATAGAGCCCAATCAACTTTGATTGAAATCTTAAGAGCTTTAAAAGAAGAAAATCCAAGAAATGATTTAAAAATAAAATTAAATTTAGCAACACTAACTTTTAATAATTCAATCAATCAAACGCTTAAACTTACTCCAAACGAGATTACCTACGGAATCATAAAAGACCCTGAAAAGAATGAAGGAATAATTAAGGAACAGCTTGTAAGTGAATATCACAAAAACATGAATATTGTTCATAATAAATTAAAAACAGCCATAAATAAAGAAAAAGAGGAAAGAACCGACAAATTAAACAAGAATCGGGAGGATCCAGTGATAGAACAAGATAAACCTTATGTCAAAAGAAGAATAAAGGATAAATCTGAAAATGTTTATAAACCTGTCATACCATTTATAGATAGAAATAAAACCATAAAAGTTCATACTGACAATATTGCTAGAAAAAGAAAATCTAAAAGAAATCGCAAGAAAAAATTATTTGAAACTGTTTCAAATGGAGAAATGGTATCTAGTGACCTCAGCGATATTGATAGTAACTTCAGCATATAAAGTAACCAATGTTCAGCATTCGTCAGGACTTATAACATTTAAAGTTCCGGAATCGAAAGTAATATCAGAATATAAAACTATTATACATTTTTTAGACTTATCGAAATTAGTTGATGAATTAAGTAGACTTAGGTTTGCCCTAAAACCCAAAAATAATACAGTTGCACAAGAAATGGCTTTTAAACAATTAAATTTCCTCACGGATAAAATTAACAATATAATACCCAGAGGTAACAGAACCAGGCGTGGAATAATAAATGGCTTAGGCAGCGCTATCAGCTGGCTTACTGGGAACATGGATGCGGAAGACAAAGCCCACTACGATAAAATAATTGAAACTTTAGAACATAACAATTATCAAATGGAGCATAACATTGCCAGTGAAATAAAAATTAGTAAACAATTAACAGAAACTTTTGAAAAAGATGTTAAGTTATTAAATAAAAATAATGCTAAATTAAGTGAAGTCACCAATACAATGGACAGACTACAGACAACAATATATTATAACGAACTATATAATGTTCTTACTTATTTAACTATTCAAGTAATTGACATAGAAAATTCTTTGGAAATGTGCAGAATGGGAATCCCTCATTCTAACATAATTAAACAGACAGATATTGATGATAAGACCCTAATTTCAAATGATTTAGAAACTACCTGGCTAACTAGCAAAATCTCTTGTACAATCAGACAAAATATAATTCATTATATAATATCAATACCAAAACTATCTCAAGTCTATAATACGATATATCTTTTATCAGTCCCGATTAAGGACAACAATCAAGTTATAACTACCCTAGTTAAGCATAATCTTATATTGTATAATATTCACGAAATGTTCACTGCTAATTGTACTTTTATTAAAACTAATTACTATTGTACTAACCTTAGGATAATTAATGACACTTGTATCTTTAGCGCTTTAAGGAATAATCTTTCACAATGTATTTCTACTAATATTATAAATCCTTCTCCTATTATTAAATATATTGACATTATTGATGTTTATTTAACTTTTGATATATCTTATGTAATCATATCCAGCAATGGAACTTTTCCTGTTAATTTACCAACTACTTCTATTATTAAGTTAGATAATAAGGAAATTATTGTAAACCAAACTAGAAAATTTTATATAAATAGTAAAGTTCTGATACTTTATCTATTAATCATAAGCTCACTAATTTTAAAATATTAAATATTACATTTGACAAAATAGATGTACCTGTAATATCACATGAAGAGTTTGAAACCTTAGAAACCAGTTATCACCCAATATTGTATTCTACCCCATTATTGCTTGTATATATTACCATCTCCTATTTTATTGTAATTCATTTACTTCAACTATATTATAAGGTATTGAAAATTTGTAAAAACAGAGGATTTCCAAGCCCACCTGTAAATCTCCCTCTTGTCCAAAATGACCCAATTTTCTCTCAGAGTTCGAATTTTCAGAAGGGAGGAGTTATGAACCCACCTAGTCCTCAGATACCTCTTAGTCAGCATTCTCAGAGATCTAGTATATATATTCCTCAGATCTAGGAGAGAGCAGGCAGTTCAATCAGTTCAGTCATAGCCTTTGTACATAGTTGTTTTCAGTTTAAGATCTATTTGTAAGTTTGCTTTAAATAAAGTTTTTAAAAAGTGAATTAGTGGTTCCAGTTATTTATTTGATGCTCCCTGGTTTGTAAGAAATAGTCAACTACACCGCGAATTAGACATAGAATCAATAGACGATTTCATCAAAAAATGCTACACCAGGTTTCATTGCAAGTTACCAGCGGTTAAAGGTGCAGTAGCTTTCAACATAGGAGCTCAAACAACATCCCGCAGATTGAAACCAAGACTCATGCAAGACGTCCTAATGTAAACACCATGACTATTTTATCCCATATTTACTTTTTCGTTTTAAAACCAATTACTGTTCTTATTACTACAATTTGATTGTATTACTTCATTTATTTATTTTTTTTTTTATTACTATTTTTTTTTTGTGTATACACTTGTCTGTTATTTTTTATTATTAATTTTTGTTAATTACTTCATTTGTATATTACTATGATAACTTTTTCCTTTATTTAATTTTATTATTTTTTTATTTTTTATTCTTTTTATATATTTCTTTTTCTTTTAATTATTTTTTTTTTTTTATTTTTTTTTTTTTTTTTTTTTTTTTTTTTTTTTTTACTTTTCCCCTATTTGATTATCATTATTATTTTATTTATTTACTTTTTATTGTTACGTATTTTAATTTTTTTTTTGTTATTATATACTTCCTCTACAGTTACAATTATTCTAAACTTATTATAAAACTTAATTGTTATGGGTGTCTCTTGCACGAGACTATACCCTCCCTTCTACTATTGTTAACACATTATTAATATTGTTAAACCATCCATGTAAGGCTTACCAGGCCGATCTGGAAATAAAAAAAAAAAAAAAAAAAAAAAATATCAGTTGGAGGTCTTCCTCGGGTCTGGTTTTCCAAGTTGGTATCCCCATTCGAAAACTTAGCAAACCAACGGCGAATGGTTCGTTCATTTACACTCCCTTCCCCAAACGCCTTACACATGTTTCTAGCAGCCTCAGCTGCCGAACGACCTAGTTTAAACTCATAAAAAAATATTACACGAAAATCGCGTGTTTCCATGTTCATATTTGAAGGTATACTAAACAGTGTGTAATTGATTGGGAAGCTAATGTTTATAAAAGAAAAGTAGAGGATTAGTAACTGCTTGATTATGATATGTGAACTTTGGAAGTAAACAACAGAGACTCGCAAAATCCTCTATGTATTTCAAATATTATAAAATCGGACATTTCATGTGAAACAACTATTTTCGTGACTATATTGTTCTCATAATCATGCCCTACAGTGAAAAAACAGGTTACAATAAAATTATATAAGTTATACAAGTTATTTCGAAACAGAGTTAGCTACAATACAAGTATATAACAGCATGTGTTAGAATAATACAAATATATTTAATTACAGTATGTAGAGGAGTATGAAACTACTTACAATGTTACTGGTGGAAATGGATAGAAACAGATATTATGGATAGAAAAATCACCAAAATAGTTGTTTTTATTTATTGACTGAACCTTACTAAACATATATATATATATATAAGTTAAGGTATGAGATATCAATAGGAAAACAATGTTTCATTTCTCTAACTTAACCCCATTCCCATATGAAAATATAAACACATGTTTTATAATGATTTAAGAATAAAAAGATAGTTAGTTGTTGTTCAGCATTTGCTTGTGTTACCTCATTGTCTTAATTTAATTAGTTTTTACATTATCTTCACTGGAGCAAACATAACTGGTGCCGAAACCCGGGATCTGTAAGAAATTTCAAGGGTAAGAACCTATTTTTTTTTTTTTTCTTGCTAGTAATTTTTTTTTTACGGCATTTAAACTCAGAAGATGGAATCAGGAATCTTGAGACCACCAATTTTGAACTTGACGGAGGACATCGACGCGTTGCCACCAGAGACCTTGGCTGCAGCACACGCAAATCTAGCAGCCTTACAAGCAAATGCTTTAGAGAGACTGAAAATCAAAACGGCGACGTCACAGGACCTTAGAAGGGCTATTGCTGACTTAGACAGGTACGATGGAGAGGTTGGTGAATTAAATCACTTTATCAAGGGCGGCGATAGGTTGATGGCCAGGATCGAAGCAAAGTTGGCGGAGGATTTACTCGATCCTAATGACGCATGCGCACTAAAAGCGACCTTGGTGTGCCGAGTAAAGAGGGGAATTTTGAATTTTATCCAGGCGGATGAGGATACACCATGGGCAGTTGTGAAGGACCGACTGAAGAAAGCGTATGGAGGTGGCCGGTGGACCCCGGAAGAGGATATTTTCCGGATGTTCCGGGAAACAAAGAAATCTTATCAGTCGAATGGGCAATACGCTGGAATACTACTTGTCCATTATAATAAAATTACGGAGAAAATGAGGGAGACAGAAAATGCAGCGCAAGTGGAGGCCAAGATGGCGTTCTTGTCGACTATCCTCAAGGTGCAACTGGCAAGAGACGCCGGCAGTGCATGGCCGACTGCAAGAGAACCTATACTAGCCTTTCCCGACTTTATAAACAATTTACCATTACTACTGAGTGCCAGCGAATAATTCTTTGGGCCGGTGCTGTCTCAGGAAGGGTAGAAAGGGGATCAACCGTGGCATAAATGCATCATGCGCCTTACGGAAACGGAAGCTCTGTACAGCTGTTAAAAGGGAGCTACTGGCATCGTTGTAGGGCGTTGAACATTTCCCGACCATATGTATTTGGGCTAGCTTTAAGATACAATTTTTACTGACCACCGTCCTTTGATGTGTATCGGAACGGCCAGGAGTCCGTCAGCGCGAGTCACCCAGTTTGAAGATTTTAAGTCATACAATATGGAAATTACTGTATAAACCTTGAAAGGATACCGTAGTGCGGATTGTTATCGGAGCCTTGCAAAGCGAACGCTTAGAACGAGACAGAAGGCGATAATTCGGGAGGAATAGAGCAATTGTTACGGGAAGTGGAACGGCCGGAGAGACCAGAGAACGGAAGTTACTAGACACAGCAAATGAACTAGAAATCAACGGGAGAACCCCAGTTCATTAACGAGAGGGCAGTAATATGGAGAATGGATGAATCATTACGATAAACCTATCCAAATTATCTGGAAACCAGACCACCGGTAATGACAGTCGAATATACTAATACCCATAAATACCGATAACTACCATTCTTTTTCACCACCGGGAGTACAGAGAAGCAGGTCGTAAAGCGTTGAATAAGCGTCCGAGTTCGGGAAAAGTGTCCTATTTGTATTGGGAAACGCGACGGTAATGGGATAAGATACAGCGGCCTGTGCGGAAGGAAAAGATTGGGGTGGACCGAGGGTTTGTAACGATGTCGATTGATGGTAGAGACGGTGCCCGGAGGAGAACAACAGCGTTAGGTCACGTTAAGCATACCACCACCAAGGAAAACTAACCACCGAGGAGTAAACGAGCCCTACAAGCTGCTTAACGAAATACTTTTGGGTTCGTGATTGAGAAATACGGTCCGAGCGAGGCGGTGCTACGAGCGTTAAGGTTGTTGCCACACAACAAAATAATGAGGCAACCCACCAACGGGAAAGCAATAAGGAACGCGAAACCCCATGTATAGATATATATAATAAATGGTGCATATATATATTCCGCAAACGTCGCCATGGCATATCCTATAAATAAACGATCGGCAGAGGCATATATATATATATATATATATATATATATATATAGATATAATATATATATATAAATAATGTGGCGATTTGATATCCCTGATGGTTAAATAATAGAAGGTTTGGTTATCCTGTATGTAAACTTCATATCATTCAATAGTATATATATACACACACATACATGAATATGAATACAATAAAACAGAAATCATATAAATCATAATGCGTAGGAAATCCTATGTTAGGCTGCTCCAAGGTTGTTACCTTCTTCTTCATTGCCATCGCTGTTTAGCTGCCTTTCAGAAATAGGTCCTCTTCTATTTAGGTTGAAATGGGAGGAGCCAATTTCAGTTTTCCTTTCCACCCATATACAAAGGATTTGTTGTATGGGTAGTTTTCTTCAGTTATCAGCTCAGAGAAATCATTCTCTGAGAGAACATAGAGCCCAGTTTCCCTCAATAGTTTGGCCCTTATTGCTTTATATGCGGTGCACAACTCATAATGATATGCTCAGCTGTCTCAGTTTCTCCTAAACAAAGCATTTGCGGACATAGCTCCGTAAGAAATGTTTTCCTTGTTTTGAGGTCCTTAGTTCAAATTTTCAGTTTGGCTACTTAAACCTGAAACACTCTGTATTTATGTATATTATTACGTTCTTATTGCTAGCTAGGGGTTTATGGAATACTATGTTAACTGATACAGTCCCTAGTTACACAATAGCCCACATCTATTCATGTCTGACTTATTTAGTCTATTGGATTTTGATCATACTCTAATAATTTCGTGTATAAAGTATTTTTTTATTTTTATTTTACACAAATTCACCAGCAAGGACCACGCGAATATCAATTATTCTTCTTCACACTTTCCGCCTTCCTTCTACTCCAAGTACTCTTTCAACCTCTTGGATTGCTCCTTCCGCTCTTCCTTAGTCCATTTTGTCCCTCTTCCCCACAAGAACCCCAACTTCATTTTTCTTTTTTCCAAAAAAATCTAAGCAGTCTTTATCTTTGATTTTTAGCCTGCCTAGTTCCTGTTTCACATATCCCCCCATATTTTTATAGCTGCAAACTTTGTCAAATATTTTTTTATTTAGTCTCGTATTGTTCATTCTGACCATGTGTCTGTAAAACATCAGTCTCCTGATCCTGATGACTGTTTCCAGATCCTCCAAATAACTATATATTCCTTCAGTGGATTTTTGCTTACTACTACTCCTCTCAATCTTCAGGACTTTCTCCAGGCTCAAAAGGCAGAGTGTTTCCATACCATACAGTATCACTGGTCGTACTTCCGTACTGTAGTGCCTTATTTTGGCATTAGATGACAGATTTTTCTTGTTGAAGATGTTTCTAGTGGCGAAGTTTAATTTTTTAGCTATTCTTTCTTCTATGGATGCGCTGTCCGTTCCATTGCTACATAATGTCTCGCCTGGATATTTACCCTTTTGGTTACCTTTAGTTTCTACTATTTGCTTGCTGTAGTTAGCATCCGTCATAATATCTGTTCCTTCGTACGAGATCTGTAGTCCCGTTTTAAAAAGTATTTTTATTAGTATAAATTAAATAATAATAATAATAATGAACTGACCACAATTTTCCCTTATTTTTTTCACCTTTCAACATTTTTTTTTACCTATTAGTAAAGGAATTTTCACAAATTAACAATATTTCCTAACCCTAGGCAAAAATGATAATACATCAAAAAAGTTCTGCTGTTAATAAATATAAATTATAACTAATTAATTTGACTGAATGACATAAGGATCTTGTGCTGAAAGATAAGACAGTAACTGGTTACCAAAAAGTAAATGTTAAAAGGTAGTTATAAATACCTATTTGATAGTAATACCAATGAATTTTCATAATTTCTTTTTTTTAAGTTTTATTATACAGGGTGTCCCGAATTTAAATGGCAAAACTTCAGGAACTTATAGGGGACTGAAAAACTAAGACAAAAAGTCCTTTAGAGTTTTGCTTAGTTTTAGAGAAAATCGCAAAAAAAGAAACAAAACAAGTTCCATTTTTATACTTATTTATTTACATTTATATTTATGTCATGTTCTTTTTAATCTAAATATTGCTCAAAATGTTGTCCTCTTGCACCAATGCAAGCATTACATCTAGCAATCACTTGATAAATTGCAGCTAAACATTGTTCTGATGATATTTGGTGCACTGCATCTATGATTCGGTCTCTTAATTGCTCTCTTGAGTTGATTGACACCAAATAAATTTTCTGCTTCAAGGTTCCCCATACAAAGAAATCCATGGGTGTCATATCAGGTGATCTGGGTGGCCAAGGTACTACTCCTCCACGTCCAATCCATCATTGTGGATAATTTATATCCAGCCAAGTTCGAGCAACTCTGCTATAATGAGCTGGACATCCATCGAGTTGGAACCACATTTCAATCCACTGCTGTAAGGGAATGTCATCTAAATAATTAGAAAAGTCATTTTCCAAAAAATGAGTAAATGTGATACCATTCAATCTTCCAGGTAAAAAATATGGTCCCATCAGTAATCCGTTCCAAATTCCAAGCCAAACGTTAATAGCAAATTCATGCGATATTGCTAATGCAGCAGATGCTGTTCGGATGCTAGTCTCAGGATTGTTATCGAAGTGGCATTGGACACAATTTCTTCTATGATTATCTGCTCTTATTGCTGCCTGGAATTGGTCGCCTTCATTAAGTATTAAGAATGACCCAGTCTCTCATAGTCTATTAAAAGTTAACAAAAGGACTCGTCGATTAGGCACTCTTCTATTTGGAAATCAGCGCAGATACTCCCACACCGCTTCTAAAGCATTGCCGTTACAGAAACACAAAAATCATATCAGCATATTCAACATCAGAATATGTATGCGGCATTGTGGCTGATGCTATTCACACAAAAATATCTGAGTAACTGACTGAAGACTGATTTAGGAATTATAATCCTGGAAGGAAGCCAAAATGTAAACAAATAAAAGAATGTAAAGGATAACATTAAGTGTTTACATATCTCACTGCCTAGCCAGACGAACTTTGAAAGGTGATAATCACTACCTGTAACATTTTTGTTTTGTTTCTTTTTTTTTGCGATTTTCTCTAAAACTAAGCAAAAACAAGCAAATCTCTAAAGGACTTTTTGTCTTAGTTTTTGGTCCCCCTATAAGTTCCTGAAGTTTTGCCGTTTGAATTCGGGATACTCTGTATATATTTATTTAAAAAAATAAAACAGACCAGTAACTGGTTTAATCAGTTAAATATCCCCTCCAATTAAATGAAAAATGTATATTTTTTTTTAATAAGCATAATTCTAATGTTTGAATGAGTCTTCTTTTATTCTGGGTCTTTCGATTCCTTACTGGATTTAGTAAGACTGATAATTCTAACCTAACCTTTGATATACCTTTTCAAAAATATAAACAGCACAATGTTAAGTAATAAACCTGGTATGAGGAGCATGATGAGGGTGAGAAAGGATGATAATCTGGAGCCGTTGGATAAACAGAATTACCCTTACTTCAAGAACTTAGGGTAACAGTGGAAAGAAGCTGGGCAGTCCAGCACTTTAATCAGGCTAAAGGTTCTGGTACTGGTAGTAGAAAATGTATAAGGTTAGTAAACATTGAGCATAGCCCTGGGATAACCAGAGGTCTGGATCACATTTTAACAATATTTAGTTCACCTGTCAACAGCTAAAAAGTATAAATAAATATTTGGCTGAGCTATTTTCAACCGCTTCAGCCAACTGACTTAAACTCATGTTACAGCATAAAGCTAATAAATTAGTTAAGTAAAATCTTAATATTTACTAGCATCCAAACACTAAATTTTATATCAATCAGAGACTGGATTATTTCTTCATTGAGAATCTAAAGAAAATTTAGAGAGACCTAGATGTTTATTAAATAAGCTTTCCAAACTTCAATTTAAACATAGAAATTAAAAATTCATATAATTTATATCAGTGTTAAATTGGCCCCATAATTTTACATTATTTGATTAAATAATTTAAATAAATAGTTTGGGTAATAACTTTAGAAAAAGAAGATGTAAACAGCAATAAAAAAATTACACTAATTAGATGTATAAAGAATTTATTTATCATATAGTTTTCTCCTAATCTAGAAGATTAAGAAAAATATTAAACAGCTGAGATATCTTCATTTACATTAAAGAATGAATCATTGATTCATCAGAGATGTAAGAAATAAAAGAATTTATAAGATAAAGAAAAAACAAAACATAATTAAGAATACTCAGGAAAAAATAAATAAAAAGATGAAAATGCTTAAATATTTATAAGAATACTTTTACATAATATCAGACCAGGTTCAGAAGGTAAATAATAAGAAATAACTTAGAGCTTCCGTTGGAAGCAGTGCGTAACAGCACACAGCATCAAATGCTTTTCTCTGTTCTATAATCATAATAGCTTAGCTAACAGCTAACTTAGTCTTCATTATTTGTTTATAGTTAGCCTTCCTTCTCCAAATATTAATAGGCAGATCCTATCAACGATATATGAAAAGAAGAAATCAGCACATAATATTCCAACCAAAATCAACTTGAACTGTGAAAATAAAATAATTATAAATATTAGTATTTTTAACTAAATAATAATAAGATAAATAATAAAATAAAACAAAATAATTACTAACCTCTGGGTCAAAGTCAACAATTTCAAATGTATGTGCTACATCTGGGAGGGCACCTAGAGCGAGAGCAAACACAACAAATGTGGATCCAATGATGCTGAACAAGAGTGGCCGGTTTTCTGACAAACTTTCCATGAATGGGTGTCCCTATATTATAACATATTCAATGTGAAACAATGATAGCATTGTAAAGAAAACAATACTAAAATATTTAATAGTATATTTAAGACTCATGTCCCTGAAGTATGCTAATTACCTAGTAATTTCTAAAATAATGAAAACTTCATTGTAATGTAACCAACAAAAATAATTGGTTAAATTTCTTTTGTTTTTAATTTGAATCAGTAATAGAATATACTGTATATATCTGTATAATAATATACAGTGGAACCTCGATATATCAAATCTCAAGGGGAATGAGAAAACTTCGAATGATTGAGGATTTCGATATATCGAAGTTTGATTTATTAAGGTGATTTCTGACTGACTTCGATATATAGAGGTTAGAGGTTTATAATAAAATACTCAATGTAACTATAGAAAATATGTACATATTTTGTTGAAATAATAATAATGAAAGAATAATAATTAAATTTGTGAAAAATTTAAGAGGACTTTTGGAAAAGTAGTTTCTCTACCTGAAAATGACACTTTGTCTAATTCATCATCCAAAATAGCAATAGGTTGGATTGCTCGATCACTCATCACAGTTTTCTTTCGTAAGAATCACCGCAAGGTGGTAATAGCACACAGAGCATCACGAAGTGTCGGGTCTAGATCAGGTGCTTCGATCTCGCTGTCCACATTGTCCTCGTCAGCATCTTCTTCCATGTCTTTGGAAATGGATGCGATGATGTCTTTGTCGCTTAACTCCCTGCATATAACCAGATCATCGTCAAAATTAACAAACTCCTCAAATGTGAATTCTTTAATGTTGAGCTTCTCTGTAATTTTACTCCATCATTCAGGAGTTTCATCTCCATTAGGTGGTGTATCAATAGCAATCTCCTTTTAAACTCTTCCTTCACCCTCTTGATATTGTCGTTTAAACCCTCAATTGTTTTTTCTGCCACATTTGCCCACCCCTTTGAAGCCATCCTCATGGCATCAAGTACGTCAATTTTCGTATGGTTTTTATTGTCGATATCATGGAGAAACTAACGCACCACTTCTTTCCTGTAAAGAACTTTAAAGTTTTAATTACACCTTGATCCAGAGGCTGTATTTTTAGATGTGGTATGCGGAGTTAGGAACTCAATTTTTATGTGTTTTTTTTGTTTTTTTTGCATCTCCTTATCTAGGTCCGTTAACCATTTTCCAAAAATGTCAGATTTCATCCAAGATCTTTTGTTTGATGTCTAGTCCATTGGTAGACTTTTAACCAATGGACTAGACATAGACTAGACAACCAAATAATCAAGAGCCTTTTCAAAAAAGAGCCTGTTTGGTTGGCTGCAAGAAGTCCTGTAATCCCTCTTTGATAGTTTTTCCATCATGACATAAGCCCACTTTGAATGTTAAGGTTTTGTTCGGTAAACACTGGTAATAAGGTGCAGTCTCGTCAGCATTAAATACATTCTCAGAATTGTACCCTTTTGTTAGTTCAAAAAGTTTTTCACTCCTCCATTGTGTACACACATTATCATCTACACTTACACATTCTCCGATAATTTTTTAAAAAACAATTTCATTCTTTTTCTTGAAGTTCTGAAGCCAGCCATTACTAGCACGGAAATTTGGTTTACCAAGTTCTTTTAAAAAGATGAAAGGCTAGACAATTAGGCCTGATTGGGATGGCCAAGAATGTTCTCTCACCGAGATTAGAGGAGCGTTATACGGAAAATTAATGATAACCCCAAAATACCATCCAGAAAGATAGACATAGAAATAAATTCCAAATTGGGAGCATCTGCAGGACCTGATACAAGTAAAAGAGGCCTAAGGAGAAATTGATATCCAGCCAGAATAAAGAGAAAAAAACATTTATAACCAAGAAAAATGAAACTGAAAGAATAAAATAGTTTTTTATTAAAGAACATTTAAAAAAGCCTCGAGACTACAGGAATCCTGTTCATCTACAAAGTAAATTTAATGGGCAAGGATCCTACTGTTGAGAATGATTGGTTTGAATGCGAATGAATCAGAAGGTCTTGACAAAAACTACGTGTTCAAAGCTTAACTCACAAAAAAAAATACACTATATTTTTCTAATGATAACATTAAACTGAGAAGGTTACAAAATAAATATCACTAAATATGAACAACATTGGTTGCCATCACAACACAAAAGTAGTCTGTTTAATGCAAAAAATAATTAGTAAAACTAATATTTGCTATGCTCAATAGTTACCGCTACATTACAAATATAAGTTTTTTTCTATTTACTCTGGCCGAAAATCTAGATTTTCTTAGTTTTCTTCTAATCTTATCAGGCTGGTAATTTTGATATCAAGAATATTCTCAGCCATCTTGATTGATCCATATTGTCTAGCCTTTCGTTGTTTTCAAAGCGTTTGACTATGTATTGGACTATTGAACAAGGGCATCTGGCTGGAAGAATATTCCTGTTATCTGAGAAAAATAACATGTAACCACTGTCTGAGAAGACAGAAGATAACTAGTCAATTCCTCTACATCAAAGCCTAAGTATATAAGGAATGAAAAATGATAGTTTGATGCTATACGAAATCTTTTGCTGAAGTTAGTTTACTCTTTTTTATATTTATAGAGTAAATACATAACTACTATTATATTTTTAGTTTTTCAATGAATAGGTGTGTTTCTTACATGAATGAGAAAGAGAACGAAACTGTCAAAAAAATTATCTTTCAAAGTGAGTAGAAGGAATCAAAGTGAATTTAGTAGGTGAACGGAAACTTCTGCTCCTCACTGTAAGTCCTTAAATTGAAATTATAAAATCAACTTGTAAGCCAAATTAAAATCTAAGAAACAGAATATGACTTATTTTCAATATATATGACAGAGACAGTAAAATACTGTGTATATTGAGGATGACCAATAATTAGCTATAAAAAAAAAAAAAATAAATAAAAAAAAAAGATTTTTTTTAAACCTAAATTTTTATTTGAAGTTTAAACTATGTATTGTTTTTAAATGTTTCAAATGTACAGTAACGTGAAAAAGTAAACATACTTGTTAAGTTTTTTACTTATTAATGAAATTTGAGATACATAAAAGAAGAAAATATTAATACTTATTTATGAAACAAAATTCTGACAGGAATGTGTGCGGAAATGATTATGAAACAAAATTTAAACTTTATGAATAAATCTCACTTTTGCACCAGTTTTAATCAATGACCTCTGAGCTTTGTTTACATCCTATATTATTACAGATTTAAAGTCAAGAAGTTTATTATTATCATTTTTCCCCACCTTCCCCCTTTTAATTTTTTTCCATTATTTATATTTCTAGTCTTGTTGTATTTGTGTTTCCAATCCATGACGACTTATCGAGCAAAATGAAAATAAATTCTTAAAACATTGATCAAATTGTTTCTCTTCTGCATTCTGGCTCCTCAACTTGAAAAGACCCTCATATTCTTGTGGTGTAAGTAGATTAGATTAGATTACAAGAACGAAAAAAAAACAATGTCCTCATAGCTCTCAAAGAACATTCAAAAGAAATATTTCAAGGTTAACATTGAAATTTAAAAAAAAAATTGTTTAAAACTCATTAAAGCTTATTTGAAATTTGCCAATGACCACAAGAATTGGACCGTTTACAAATGGAAAAAGTGATATGGTCAGCCAAATGAAAATAAACAGGTTAAATTCTGAAGAAAGATCTTGGTGTTGGAAAAGAAAAAACGTGCGCATCAAACCCAAGCATGTGAAAGAAATGGTGAAACATGATGGTGAATTGTGAAAAATTGATGGATCATTATTGCTATGGGGCTGCTTCAGTTTTTATGGAACTAGTCCCATGCATAGAATTATATCGACTAAGGAACAAGATGTTTATAAAAACATTTTAGTAAAAAATTTACTGTATTGAGTTTAGAATAGTGGACTGTATTTTGAAATTGGGGACTGGTTCATGAGGGAGAACCGTGATGGGACGAAAATGATTAAAGTTTGGCTTACCTTGGCGGCGAGAACTGTGCGCATGTAGAGGAGAACTTACCGGCTGACTGCAAGGTAAAGTGAGAGATAATTGTGAACAGGATAGGAAAAGGAAATGAAAGAAATTGCAGAGCCGAAGTTCCTGCATCTGCTCAGATCGGCGGTAGAGAAAAGAGTGAGGATTCGTGAATCCTGCCACCAGGAGCGCCCCCATCGAAGGAACAGCAAAAACCGGGAAATTTAAAAGGTCAAAAGACCGCGAATATTCAACATAATCCCCCCCTTGAAGCGTATAAGCTTCAATAAGCAAAACATTTTTTTTTTTTTTTTTTTTTTTTTTTTTTTTTTTTTTTTTTTTTTTTTTTTTTTTTTTTTTTTTAATTTGTTAGTATTCATGCAATTAGAAGAAAACGCTGGATAACAAAGATTAGTAAAACTCAAACAAGGGTTAATTGGCAAAAATAAACGAACTAACGAAATCAAGGGGTCAGACCTCGCACACACCGCAGGCATCCCTGACATCTAAAGGAAGAGGAAAAAGTCGCAAAACCGGACGAGTGTATTCTCCACGAGAAGTCCTGACCCTGGCAATTCGCACAACATTATCAGACCCCCGGAAAAACTTTGACAACGCGCCCGATAGGCCACTGAAGCGGAGGCAAATTTAAATCCTTTATAAACACCATGTCGCCAACCCCCAAATTGGGCGAATGAACAAACCACTTTTGCCTCAGTTGCAAGGTGTGCAAGTACTCCCTACTCCACCTCTTCCAAATACCATTAAACATGTGTTGAATACATAACCATCGACACTTGAGAGATGGTTGCTCATATAATTGTGCATCATCAGGGGGAACACACAAGGAGCGCCCAATCAAGAAATGAGCAGGTGTGATTACATTGACATCGGAAGGATCATTGGAAAGCGGAGTAAGAGGACGTGAATTCAGCATAGATTCCACTCGGATCAACAATGTATTGAATTCTTCAAAGGTAGGAACATGATTCTGTAAAGAAATGGTTAAATGCCGTTTAATACTTTTAACAGCTGCCTCCCAAAGGCCACCACTTGAAGGATGCAAAGGGCTATTGAAATGAAAGGTAACTTTGTGCTCCTCACCAAAATGCGGAAGTTGCATAGAATCGGCCTTCAAAAGCTCTCGAAAAGTGCGGTTCAAAGAATTGGCAGCCCCGACCAGATTAGTTCCACAATCGCAATGAAGATGAGATACGATACCGCGGCGAGCAATAAATCTTGACAAGGCGGCTAAAAAGGCAGCCGTGGTCATTTCAGTGACAGCTTCTACGTGCATAGCCTTTGTAGCAAAGCACACAAACACCACAAAGTAACACTTTGCTCTTTTAGCTTGGCGTAAAGTAGAAGAGCAAATTATAAAGGGGCCAGCAAAATCGCATCCAGAGCGTGAAAAAGGCGGAGAGGGGATAACTCGGCCTTCAGGGAGGTCACCCATAAAAGGAGGCTTATTGCGAGGCTCAACTCTAAAGCACGTAACACATTTGGAGAGGGTAGAACGCAAGGATTGACGAAAGGAAATTATCCAAAAGGAGGAAGCAATAAGTGATTGCAACAGATGGGCACGAGCGTGAAAATATTTCAGGTGATAATAATTAATAATTAATGTTACAATGTGATGCCTCTTGGGCAATAAAATGGAATTCCTGGCACTAAGGGACAAAGTTGAGTTAGCCAAACGACCACCCACCCGAATCAATCCTTCATTATCAATAAAAGGGCTGAGCACAGCATACTGCTTGGGAATATTTTTTCCAGAATAAAGCAAATCAAAAATATTGGGAAAGGATTCCTTTTGAACAATTTTGCAAATTTGGTTACGAGCAAATGTAATTTCAGAAATATTCAAGGTTCGAGACAAATCTCTTTCCGATACAGGCTTTCTTAAGTTATGAGTAAAAACGCAATATCCATGCCACCACTCTGGACAGAAGGACCCAGGATGAAAATTTGGTGTAAAAAGGTGTAGGAACAGAGGTAACGGCCAAGCTTTCAAGTTCCACGGCCTTTAACTCTTGGCTAAAATCTGACTTCGAACACTTAGGGTCAGAACACTTAACAGGCCAAACTATACGGGGACCAGAAAGCCACTCGGGCCCATTAAACCAAAGTTTATGACTCAATAGCTCTAAAGGTAGAGCACTGCGGGAAGCCACATCGGCAGGATTAGACGAGGAGCGAACATAAAACCAGGAATTCATAAGGGTAAGATCCTGAATATGAGCCACACGATTTGCCACAAAAGTTTTAAATATATGAGGAGAGCTACGAAGCCAGGCCAATACGACTGTAGCGTCTGAAAAGCAAAGTCTTTCTGAAATGATGATTTCTCTGGAGAGTAAATTAAAGACATAATCAAAATTTTGAGCAAGCAAATATGCTGCGCAAAGCTCTAGTTTAGGCAAAGTCAAAACTTTCATGGGAGCAACACGAGGGCACCTCCAACCTTCACCCAAAGCTAACTGCTGGAGGGTTCGAATGGCCTGAAAGGCTGAAGGGCCGACACCAAAAGTAACTGTGGTGAGCTGGTATAAACGAAGAGACTCTAAAGGGTTTTCACGCCAATAAACCAAATGAAAATTGCGATGAGGTGGATACAAACTTATCTGACGATACATTTGGCGAATATCGCAAGAGAAAACATAAGGAAAAATCCGAAAACTCACAAGCAAATCAGGAATAGAATTCTGCAACTTAGGTCCAGGAAGCAGGACATCATTCAGTGACAAACCATTTGAGGTGGGCTGACTGGCATTAAAAACCACCCGAATACTCTCAGTATCTCCGTGGCGCTTGAAGACTCCATGATGTGGCAATACATAATGTGGACCTTTTAAGACATCTGGATTATCAACAGGCACCAAATGGCCCGCACGTAAATACTCATCGATGCATTCCCGGTACTTCATGAAATAATCAGGATTCTTGGAAAAAACGTTTCTCCAGCGAAACAAAACATTTGCGAGCAGTACTGGCTGAATCCCCTAGGGGCAATGCAGTAGGGCGAAAAGGTAAGTGCACCATATAACGACCTTCGGAATCTCTCGTCGTGGTTTCAGAATAAATTTGCTCACAGAGAAGATCATCTTTTCTAGGAGGGAGAAGAGGCGGTTGATCAATTTCAGAAAATTTTTTGATGAGATTGGAGACCTGTTTGTTATCAGAAACATGGCAAGTGATAAGACCTGTCACCTCCCCAGGAGTGGAAGCAAGTGCAGGAGCTGAACCCATAAGAACATACCCTAAACAAGTCTTATAAAGAAATGGCATACCCTCCCCGAGAGACGCAACTCTGGTTTCCAAAATAAAAGCAGATACGTCGGCGCCAAGCAACACATCTACCCTGGACGGGACATCAAATTCAATATCGGCTAAGGGATACTGGGCTACGGACTCCTTAACTGAAGGTGCAATAGGAGAACTAGGTAAATCATTTGTAATTTTATGGAGAACCATAAATAAATGCTCATCCTTAATAGTATTTCCATCAGTATCACCAACGCCTAGCCTGGCATATCCAAGAGGTTTCACAGGAACAACAGAAACACCATTTAATTGGTCACAAGGTTGAGGGGTAAAAACATTAAGAAGCTTAGCACATCTCTCAGTAATAAAACTAGCCTGACTCGCTGGGTCCAGCAGGCCACGCACAATAATGTAATTATGAGGTGAAGAAAAAATCCTAACCTTAACTGTAGCGAGTAAAACAGTTGAAGTGAACTGTTCACAAGCAAGTGAGACATTTGGTGTGGAAGACAAATTTTTAGACTTATGAGAAAGAGAAACAGGACTCGTAGGCATGGCAAGCGAGGCATTAAGCGAATGTACTTCAACAGAATCGGAAGCATGAAGAGTGGAATGCCCATCAGGCTTAAAACTTGGAGATGCTTTATGGGCATTAGATGAAGAATTAGAATTGGGTTCATCAAAATGTAAAAGAGAATGGTGACGTTTATGGCACTTGGCACAAGTGTTTACAGAATTACACTGATGGTTAAAATGTTTGGACAAGCAATTAAAACAAAGCTTAAGTGATTTTACCTTCTCATGGCGCTGCTTAACATTTAGGCTTGAGAAAAGAGGGCAAGCATATTTTTTGTGATCACCTTTGCAAAATATACACACAAGCTTAGTGTCCGCCAAAGCAGTATGAAAGGAAGACATATTCCTTTTTGGGACCAAACTAACAGTAGCAGGTTTAGAGAGCTCTGAATTTTTATAAACATTTAATTGGTCTTTTATGAAACTGATTAATTTATCCAGTTTGGGAAAGGTTCCACCCAAATTCTGCTCAAATCTCAAGCGAAGAGTTTTATCTAATTTCCGAAGAAGTAATCTAACCAGCAACTCAGCATTCCCCGACTCTATATCTACTTGATAGCACTTTAAAGTTTGAACACTAGTAAGATAAGTATCAAGAAAACCCTGGAGGGAAGCTACATTGGCAGCAATGGAAGAAATATCCAATATCTTGTCCAAGCACTGATTAATTGAAGCCCTTTTATTTTGATATTTAGAAATTAAAAGATTTAAGGCAGCATCATACCCTTCGGAAGTAATAGGATATGCTCTAATCAACCTTAGAGGTTCTCCTTCAAGCAGAGATATCAAAAAATGAAACTTAGAAACCACAGATAAGCTTATATTCTGATGAATTAAAGTTTGAAATTTGGAATTGAATAAATCAAAATCACCCTTGCCGTTAAAATTGTCAATTTGAATTTTTGGAAGAGAATGCAATAAAGAATTACCTGCTGCACTATTGAGCTGGGAATCCTGACTGATATTACCACAGTTGTCATTTAAAGGAGTCAAATGAGAGATAATCAAGCTTAATTCCAAGCACTGAGAAGTGAAGTCCATGAGTTCAGACTGGAGTTCCCCAATAACACTTTTGTCCTCAGCACTATCCAAGGCAGATTGAAAAAAGGATTTTGCTTCAGCCTCAAGCAAATTAAGTCGTTCTTTAATGACTGATAAGGCGGTAGCCGATATACCAGGTTTGGCTTTATCCCCTAGCAAGTTAAGGAAATCCTTAAGAGAGCAAATATGACTTTGAACGTGAATATCCATAACTTATGAAATCACAAAATGCCAAAAGATAACAGTTCCAGGAGAAAAACGACGAGAAAAGCGAAAAATTTCCAGCGAGCAAGTACAGGTTATACCTCCAAGGAGATACGAAAAAAAAAGAGAAAATGCAATATGAGCAAATAATATTAAACGAGTTAATATAGGCGAAGAAATTAATAAAAGCGAAAAATTTAAGCAAAAGAACACAAGAAATGCGCAATAGGCAAAGTGCAAAGTGTGCTGGAGCAGGAAAGAACCGGCAAGTGTGTGCAAGTTCCGACCCGCTAACCCGAGAAACGCAATTTATTGTTAAGCAAACCAAAAATAATTGGCAAACAACGAAAATAAGAGCAAATAAAAGCTTTAAGCACCAACAAATGACCCCTTCCTCCACCCACGAAATGAGAAATGCAAGAAAAAACCAAGTATGAAGCAGCGAGCGATAAGAGAAAACGATACTTTTAGCAATCTTTTCGACCAAAAACGATAATTTAATTTAGATTCGGCCGGAGGACCATGTATTGAGTTTAGAATAGTGGACTGTATTTTGAAATTGGGGACTGGTTCATGAGGGAGAACCGTGATGGGACGAAAATGATTAAAGTTTGGCTTACCTTGGCGGCGAGAACTGTGCGCATGTAGAGGAGAACTTACCGGCTGACTGCAAGGTAAAGTGAGAGATAATTGTGAACAGGATAGGAAAAGGAAATGAAAGAAATTGCAGAGCCGAAGTTCCTGCATCTGCTCAGATCGGCGGTAGAGAAAAGAGTGAGGATTCGTGAATCCTGCCACCAGGAGCGCCCCCATCGAAGGAACAGCAAAAACCGGGAAATTTAAAAGGTCAAAAGACCGCGAATATTCAACATTTACCAAAAATTATAAACAAAATTCCAATACTTAAGAAGAAATATTTCAACAAGAAAGGAACCCGAAGCACATGGCAAAATCTGTACAAAGATGCATCAAAACGTAAAGATTTTAAACCATGGAATGGCCAGCACAAATCCCTTATTTGAACCCAATCAAAAACTTATGGGAATATTTGATTAGAAAATTACACGACGAGTATAATACACCAAGTTCTTGGGACAATTTAAAAGAAAGAGTGGTAGATGAATGGGAAACTATCACTGCATATTACTGTGAACAACTGGTCAAAAGCCTGCCCAGAATGAGGGAGCTGGTGATCTAAGCTAAAGGACTATAGACCAAGTATTAACAATGTTAGATTATTATTAAAAGTTATGGTTCAAAACAGAGTTTTCAAACCCAAAATGTTAAAAAATGAGTTTTCAAGTATTTTCCAGACACATTTTTGTTTATTAAATAAGTATTAATTTTTTTATCCTTTTACGTATCTCAAATTTTATTAATAAGCAAAAACTTTAACAATTATATCCACTCCTGCTTGTCACAATATATATACGTTTTTATATATTTAAAATATATATAGTGTTTAATAAGTTTAAAATATGTATTTATATATATATATATATATATATATATATATATATATATATATATATATATATATATACATACATATATATATACAAAGCTAAAACAAAACTCACTCTGTAGTTAATAGCAAATGTAGATACTTGTAGACATATAGAAATAATATACACAGTGCTGTTCAACAGGTTAGGTTCAAATACCTCTTCATCTTCCCCATCCACCGTAACTGAGGAATTACTTTTTAAGTCTCTGTAAAAATAATAGAGCATTACTGCATCAACAGTCATAAATAAGTCAAGGATGTCTTATATAACCATGTTTAAATGAAACCATTCTGATTAAAAATCTCCAGTCTCTTAAACATCTATAAGTAAATTGCTAATAAATTAGACATATTGTCAATTCAATCATAAGTACTGAAAAAACTATACAAAAATATGAATGTGTTCTTTAGTTCAGGTGATGCCTGAATTAAGAACACATTGAGGACTTAAGTTAATGAAATTATAACTAAGTTAATAATTATTAGTGACTAGTTTTGATAATTTTCTTTTTACATTTTTTATAGAAAATATTGATAAATAGTCTTACTTTATAGGAGATCGAAGATTTGCCTGCCGGACCAGGTACACAAGGCAAATAAAATGTACAACAAACTGTAGCAGAACTGTCAATATTGTGTAAATATTGAAAATGTTAGGGAGAGGTCTTTGTTTAGAAAGTATCTTTAATGGCTGAAAAAAAAAAGAAAAAAAAAAGTAAAATCAGAAAACCATTGATAAATCATAATGAATAAATACTGGTGGGTCACTAAGTCAGTACAAAAAAAAAAACAAACAAACAAAAAAACAAACATAATTCCAGGTTATTTTTCATAAAATTCCAGGCGAATTTTAATATAAAACTTGTGCACTGTTTTTCTCATGCATAATTCTCGTTGATTTAAGAGTACAGTAGGATTCTCATTATATGGGGCTCTATTAACCAGGGTTCCAATTAACTAGAATTCTGACAGGCCAATTTTTTATATTTTATTTTTACACTATACAATTTATTTTAAATGTTAATGTTTCTAAATTAAAAAAATAATAATAGAAGACTATTTCTAACGATTACATGATTGTTAATTATGTATAGTTCATAAGATTTGATTCTACTGCTGCTTTTACACACGATATGCCACTTGACATTGACACAATAATAGCAACCTACTAAACACACTCGTTCCATACAGGTTTCACTGACTTCAAAATAACTTACTGAAACTTAAATACTGGTTTGAACAACAAAAAATCAAGCTAAACAATGAAAAATCACAACACATTACATTCACACTAAGAAGCAATATATGTTCTTTAAGCAAAATAATTCTGACAAATAAATAACTCAGCAGATTAACTTGGTAAAATAACTATGGATTATGTTTTGATAGAAAAATGAAACGTTAAACAGCTTTGGCTAGCTTCATAACTGTCTGTTTAAGGCTCTTCCTCCTCTCTGTTACTAAGAGGACTCTAATTGAAATTTATGACTTAAATATTATATATTTACAGGACAGCCAGAATTCTTAACATGGAAAAACGAGGATCTGCTTACATAAATTATTTCCTGTCTACAAATTCATAGGGAAGAATGGTTCTTTAAGATAGGTTTTGCATTTTCCTATCTAAAAATTTATAAATCATTATTTAAAAATTGATGGTATCTACAATTTTAGTTCAATGAGAATGTGGGTTACAAGGTACGCTTTACATTGGATTAGCTATATCTAAATCATTTAAGTTCCAACTTTTTTTTTTTCTTAACATTCTATAAATTCCACTTTATAGGCAGACATACTGCACATTGTTCTGGTCTAGAATGAAATAGGCATATCACAAAAAACAAGTTTTAGTCAGACTTAAAGAAAGCTATAATCTATGTATTTGGAACATTAGTGAATTTTGCCTGTTGCCAAAGTTATAGCTGGATAATTAAATTAATCAGTTATTTTAGCCTAATATATGAGAAAGGTTTGCCCCAATGACAATAGTCCAAATAATACAACACTACTGTATTTTCGAGATGAACATATTTCATTCTGGATGTGTGATATGTTTTCAAAAGCACCAATGATTTATAATACAAATTAATAAATAATTTTATTAATTGTTTAGTTTAATTATAAATTAAACTTAACATATATGTAAATATGGCATAAATATGCATTAAAACATTTCATACATGAACAAATTGAAAAATATAGGATAATTGTTAAACCCTAAAGGACAGTCACCAGCTTAATGATATTAAAATCTATTCTTAAAGGAAGTGTATAAAAACTCTTGGACAAATTTAGCGCATGACTTTTTAAAAAATGTTTTTTATTTAATTCTTCGTTTATCATAGATGCAATACATAAACATACTGTTCTACTTTTTTTTTTTTTTTTTTTTTTTTTTGTAAATTGGTCAACATTAGAGAGAAAATGAGAATGAAAGCAAGAAAAATGTTACAATCAGTTTTAATGAGAGAATAATAAACAAACTAATTATGCTTACAGAAAGAATGTTTTGTAATAAAAATATACAATTTTAATGTCTGGTAACATCTTCTATTGCTAGTCTAACATCTTCTAGATGTCTCGGAGGAATGTTCTCCCACTCTCCCAATAGTGTGTTTATGTTGCTAAAAACTGTCAGTGTATGATTCTGAGCTCTAATATGCCTCTTTAGCATATCCCAAACATGCCTAATCAGATTAAGATCCAGAATTCATCATTTAATTTTTGATCAGTTAAAGAATATTTAATTTTATAATATTTAAAATTGTCTACTAACATGTTTTTAAAGCCACTAACGATAATGCTTTAATTTTAGTGGGGGGGGGGGGGGGGGGGGGGTCTCTAATTTGTAGTTTAAGAACAACTCAGCCAATTTTAGTGCAATTTGATATTATGTTTCTTTCATACTAACCTTTCTTTAAAGGCGCTAACAATAATGATTTAATTTTGGAAGGGGCTCTCTAAATTTGTAGTTTTAGAACTACTCAGCTGATTTTTAATGAAATTTGATAATTATGTTTCTTTCATACTAACTTTTCTTAAAGGCGTTAACAGTTATGTTTTAAGATGGCGGGGGGAGGCTTCTAAATTTGTAGTTAAAGAACTACACGGCCTGTTTTAATTAAATTTGATAATTATGTTTATTTCATACTAACATCTTAAAGGCTTTTCATACTAGCATCTTAAAGGCGCTAACAATAATGTTTAAATTTTAGTGGAGGGGGCTCCAAGTTTGTAGTTTAAGAATAACTCAGCCAATTTTAATAAAATTTGATAATTATGTTTCTTTCATACAACTAACTTCATATTTTAAATATGATTAAAAACTGAACAGAGTTGAAATTTAAAGTACACTCTAGCCCAGGGGTTCCTAAACTTTTTTGTACCACGCCCCCTTTAGTTGAAATGAAAGCTTCTCGCACCTCCCCCCCCCCCATAACAATAAATTGTAGGTGTCTAGGAACAAATCAAAAACAAATAAGTGTTACATTGAAAACAAAACATTTATTTATACAGCCATAAGATACAGTTTTATAAAATACAAAAATTATTAATAAAAGAAAAATAGATTAGGTTGGTTAGTGAGATGGATGGACTTGCATTTTCTTTACTAGTATGCCTATTCGCGGTTAAGTGCACAACGCAAGTCACTAGCAACATCAAGTTTATTCCGATACTTTGTTTTAATTGCCACAAGTGTTGAAAATGCTTTGTCCCACAAATAGGTGCTTGAAAAAGGCAAATATAGACGAAGAGCTTTCCGTGATACACTAGGATACACTTTGAAATATTTTAACCAAAATGAAGGTTTGTCATTATATCATTATTTGGCAGAGGAATCATGTTTTATTTCCAAAGCATCTTGAAGTGCTGAAGTGATTCAGGCAGGGAGTCTATGTTGACATGGAATTTGTCAGTTGATATTCTGTAAATACTATCTTCACAAGTGTTTGGGAAGTATTTCTGGACTCTTCAATTAGGCTCTCCAAATGGTTTGATATTTGGATTTTCAAACTTGATCCTTCATAAATGTCCTTGAAGCGTGTTTCTTCTGAGATTGACTCTACTTTAGGGAAATTTGAATAATTGCAGGGGTTTGCTGATATTTTATGCCTCCAAAGTTGCAATTTCTCAATAAACATCTTGATCGCATCACGACGAGTAACTAAATTTGAGTCTCCACCCTGCAGTTTTAGGTTATGGCTGTTCAACGACACAAAGATGTCTGACAAATAATCCAATATTACTTGGGTACAAGGTTTTTTGAAGGCTACGCTTAGTTCATTTTGCTTTTAATGTTCCAAGAAGGTGATTATTTCATCTCGAAGCTCAAATAATCTTGCCAACATGTTTCCTTTTGAGAGCCATCGTGCTTCTGTATGAAACAGTAGTGTTTTGTGATCACTTCCTAAATCTTCACAAGGAGTTTTAAACAGTTGAGTAATCAACGCATTGTTTTTTATGTAATTCACTACTTTAATACATAACTTTAAGACAGCATTGACTTCTCACTTGTCGATGTATAAAACAATGTATCCCAGTCACATCAGCATTTTTCTCTCTTACAAATTGCACAAAGCCTGAGTGAGATCCAAGCATTGAAGGCGCGCCATCCGTACATACACCAATCAGTTTTTGCCATGAGAGTTCATGTTTGTCAAAAAAGTCTGACACTGCTTTCATAAAATCAATAGCTTTTGTCGTGGGCTCCAACTATGTTGAAAAGAGTAGCTCGTCTTTCATTCTTTCGTTTTCAATATACCGGACATAAACAATTAACTGAGAACATTGAGCTATGTCTTTTAAAATTTAGAATTTTAGAAAGACTACCAAAATTTAATTTAATGTTCAACTTATCTCGCGCCCCCCCCTCTGACATGTCCTCACGCCCCCCAGTTTGGGAACCAATGCTCTAGCCAGTAAAAGTTAACTTTTTGCAAGGAAACGGTCTACTTCTTGCAAAAAGTTAACTTTTACAAGCTCAAGGTGTCAAGAGTATACTTTTATACTTTACCTAACTAACTGCCCTTTCTGTAAAGACATCAATTTTGTGTGCCTTCCGTATCGTATGATAATTTTACCCATCAAATTTAAAAGTTTATAGGTTCAAAATATCACAACAATATAAAATGTAATGTTCTTTAATTTAATTAGTAAAAGTAAAATTTTAATTAATATAAAGTTAATTAAATTTCTAATTATTAGTTAATTAATAGTCAAAATAAATTTTTAATTTTAAAGATATCTTTCTTTGTTTAATTTAAATTTGAGGGAATATCAAGGGTTGAGCTTTTCAAAGATCGTGATTCTGACTCAAGAATATACGAACTTTCGTTGGCACCAAATTCAAACTTAAATCATTTTACATACAATTTACCTCAACTCCGAAATATCACTAAAATATATATCTAGTGAGTAAAAAGATAAAAAAAAAAAGAAAAAGGAATGAAATAATACACGTACAGCAGCTAGATAACAACTGATTTATTCCTCATTTAAATCCTCTATACATACATTTCTATTGTTTACAAAGTTAGCATTAAGGATTAACATGTATATTGGTACCTTCTATCCTTAACTCCCCCCTGCCAGTTTACGAACAGTCCTCATAAACTCTTTAAGAACTAAAAACATATTTACAAATTTAAAAAAAATTTTCTCAAGAACAGAAAGCACTCAAACTAAAATTAACACTTAACAACCAAAATTTAACACTTTGATACAGTATCAAAAGATTATTTTACATTTTATACAATGTGGGATGTAGCTTCTCATCACTCCTGAGCCTTTCCCAAGGTAGTGGGAGAGAGGATACCCTGTCCATGTCTTGTCTATGTTGTAGAATCTCTGGGAATTTTTAACTGTTCCAAGAGTACCGTCCATCATCTCCTCGGGTCACGTACGTTCTGTATGGTAACCACATTATGTTCCTGAATAGTGACCACCTTGTAAGGCCCCTCGTAACGCTGTATTTCTTTTCCTCTATTCGAAACGATTTTCCGGTACACTATTGTTCCAATCTTTATCTTTCCCATCCCATCTGTCACCTCCAGATTTTCCCGATCCACCCTCTAACTCTTATCCGCTGCGATTTTTGTACCCACCTTCTTGTGAATTTTTCCCACAGCGATCCGATTTACCTCTATGCTGTTCCCTATGTCCGGGTCCACTCCCGTGATACGTTCGTCCCGCCACCTCTCCTGCGGACCAAAGAGTATCTCGAATGGTGTGAATCCTGTCGCAGCATGCACCGAATGGTTGCATGCCACTATTGCTCTCGGTATAGCTTCATTGGGTTCCAGACCTTTTTACAGGTGAAAAATACGCAGGTGGTCGCTAAGCGTGCTGTGCAGCCTCTCCACTTTCCTTGGCTTTTGGGGTGTCCTGGTGTATTTTTATGCCATTCCACGTCCATCCATTTTAGCTCTTCCCGCAGAATCCCGTTATCATATTCCTGCCCTCCGTCTGACTAGATTCTGTCGGGTAACCCATAGAACAAAAACCACGTTTACGATTACTGCCTTTACGATTGCTTCCGCTGACCATTCCTGGATCCAGTAAGCCATCGCTAACTTACTAAAGATGTCAATCATCGTCACCCATTTTTCACCTCTCCAGGTGAACCGTGTCCATTTGTAGCTCACTTAGTGGTACCGATGGCATCCTAGTCTCTTCCCGCAATACCGTAGGTAGGCGCCTATCATATTTCGTGGTCTGGCAAACCTCACATTTGGCTAATATCACCTCTATCGTTTTCTTCATGCTTTTCCAGTAATATAATCGTCGGAGTGCCTGGAGCGTTTCATTTATGCCTCTATGATTGGTCTTTCCCTGGTGGTACGCCAGTGTGACCTCTTTTTGCTTCTCTGGTCCCCTGACAGTTTCCCCAATTCTAGTGAAATTCCGATCGACCACAATCTTTTCTTCATGCCACATCCACCGGATTTTGTCCCATACCGTATTATTCCCAGCGTATAAATGGTAGCTCTTCCCTGGTTTCGAGGAATCATTAAGCGCCTTTATGATTTGTTCCTCCCTAACCTCTGGTTGAGACCAAATGGTGGTGATGGAACACTCGGCATAAGACGAATACTCGATCTTCATTAACCCTTGAATCCTTGTTTTCTAAATCATTTGTTGTCTTTTGTCGTTGATAATAGTATCGTCCTCTTCCATGTCCATTCCTTGTTTCCATGTTCCACTCCTTGTTCCATCGGGGACCTTGGGGGGGAGGAGTTAAGTATGCCTAAATGGTATTAGGAATATAAATAAATAACTGTATGATAACCCCTATTCCTACCCTATATAAACCTGCCCCCACCTAGCCTGGGTAGACATTCTGTACGCGTCCGTTGAGACGTAAAGTCATACTATGCCCGTAGTCATGCAATAGGTTATAACTGGTGTACTTGTAATTGAGTTCAATGTATGTCATTCAAAATAAAACTTTTTAAAAACTTCAACCCGCGATACCTTTATTTAGCTATACATAAAAGTCAAGGTCCGAAGCAGGGCTGTATTTGGCTTAATCCTATACTCAGTCAAAACAAACAATGTAACTGAATATAAAGGCTGCCTCAGAGCAATAAAGATCAGTTGTATTTTCAACAGTCATAGTGCGTCATTCTTTTACACTTTTATTCTTTTTTTTTTTTAAGTTTTATTTCACACTATTCTTATCTGGTGCCGAAACCCAGGACAACGGGGAGCGAAGACCAAAGGTAGGAAATTTTTTTCTTTTTCTCTTCCTTTCGGTCCGGGGTTAGAGTTAATGGAAGAAGGCCAAGTTCTGAGGCCAGCCATTCTGCATTTCAGTAACAGTTTGCCACCACTGCCAAGGGAGACAATGGCTGAGGCACACGCAAATATGCTGGCTTGGCTGAAGGTAAGGGCAGCCATAGCTCAAGATTTACGGAAGGCCATCTCAGAATTGGAGAGGTTTACTGGAGAAATAGGGGAACTTCACCATTTCTTAAAAGGAGGTGACAGAATTCAGATGAAAGTGGCAGAGGACCTAGTGGATTCTAGAGATGCGGAATCCTTGAAAGCAGACTTGGTATATAGAGTGAAAAGTAGCATCTTGAACATCATCCAGGCTGATGAAGAGACACCGTTTATAGGTTCAAAATATCATAACAATAAATATATTGTAGTGATATTTCGGAGTCGAGATAAATTGTATGTAAAAAGATTTAAGTTTGAATTTGGCGCCGGCGAGAGTTCGCTGCCGATCTAATTGTTACGTAATTTTTGTTTATCAATTTGAATTAAGGTATGTTAAATAAGGATTAGGATTTCTAAATGTTTTTGTAATGTATGAATTAAATTCTATATTTATTTTAAGTGATAAGTCGTTAAGTCATAGTAGAGATGAAGGCTGTGAAGGTTTAGACTTGTCCTTAACGGTTTTTTGGGCTTGGATGCGTAGTTCCTGGATTGGGACGCTCTCTTCACGCTGGAGCCTCGAGGTGTCGGCATCTCTCTGTTATTTTAGTGAGTCGTTAGTCACATGTGTGAAGAATTAATAAATTACTTTAACATTCTTAATGTGATGAGTGTTTCAATAGACTGATGAAGGAAGGTTAGATGGAAGTTTGAAACAAGAAGGATAAGTTGAGGAACAATTTGAATTATGAAGATCTACAATCGTTTCAAAGATGGAAGGTATCCTTATTACTAATATGTCAAATGTTATATATAATCTGGTGTAAAATGTGTTTAATTGTTTTGTTTATAAAATATATTCTTGAGTCAGAATCATTATCTTTGAAAAGCTCAACCCTTGATTTTCCCTCAAAATTTATTTAAACAAAAAAAAAGATAACTTTATATTAATTAAAATTAGAACTTAATCAATTAAAAGAACATTACAATATATATAAAAGTCTTCCTAAAAATCTGAAAATAAGGGTTTACCAAACCATTCTTAAACCAGTCATATTGTATGGGTGTGAAACCTGGACACTCACTGCGAAGAATGAAGGCATTATAAATAGATGGGAGAGAAAAATTTTGAGGAGGATATATGGCCCTACTAGGGATGGAGATATATGGAGAATAAAAAGCAACCAGGACCTAAGAGAACTGTACAAAGCTCCAGATTTGGTTGCTACAATAAAGCAAATTAAGATGGCTGGGCCATGTGCAAAGAATGAGCTCCAACAGAATGCCAAAAATCATGCTGAATGGGCATCCCGAAGGAGGGAAGAGAGAAAGAGGAAGGTCTAGATTGCGCTGGAGATAAAACGTTGAGGCAGACCTAAAGACCCTTGGTATGAGGTATTGGAGGGGAGCAGCTGGTGACAGGATCAAATGGAGGGGAATCGTGGAACTACAAATTTAGAGGCCCCCTACAAAAATTAAAACATCATTTTTAGCGCCTTTAAAAAAAGGTTAGTTAGTATCAAATAAACATAATTAACAAATTTCATTAAAATCAGCTGAATAGTTCTTGAACCACAAATTTAGAGGCCTCCCTCCATTAATTTAAAACATAACTGTTAGCGCCCTTAAAAAAATTTAGTTAGTATGAAATAAACATAATTATTAAATTTCATTAAAATTTGCTGAGTAGTTCTTAAACCACAAATTTAAAACATTATTGCTAGCACCTTTAAAAAAAGGTTGGTTAGTATGAAATAAACATAATTATCAAATTTCATTTAAATCGGCTAAGTAGTTCTTAAACTACAAATTTAGAGGCCCCCCCAATTTAAAACATAACTGTTAGTGCCTTTAAAAAAAAAATATGTAAGAAACATAATTATCGTATTTCAGTAAAATCGGTTATGCAGTTCTTAAAATACAAATTTAGAAACCCCCTCCCATTAATTTAAAACATAACTGTTAGCGCCTTCAGAAAAAGGTTAGTTAGTATGAAATAAACATAATTATCAAATTTCATTAAAATCGGCTAATTCATTCTTATAGTACAAATTTAGAGGCCCCCCCAACCAATTTTTCGGGAAAACATGGGGTCATTTGATCTGTTCATATCAAGGAACTCTTCTTCCTCAATCTACAACCACAATACCAGTTTTCTTCTCAATACTCCTCCTTCTATTCTATTCTATATTCTTCCTATACTCCTCTGAAGCCAGAAAATGAACTGATGAACTTCCAGCCACAGCTTTTGGAAGCTACATGCGGAAACACCCTCTCTTGCTTCTGGACGCAGCAGCTGCAGCTGGATGCAAATTCTCTGGAGAGCTAAGATTTAATGAAGAATCGGTGGTAAAGCTGAATCAAAACTTGGATAAATCAGTCACCTCTAGCTTGCTCAAACTAGAACAAAAGCTCAATGTTGTAAATCAATATGTGTTCCAGGGACTAACATATCCTCTCCAGACTGCACCCCTTACAAAACTCAGCCCTGCATTAATGGATGGAATTGATAAAATGATCTCCAAGAGCATTAAGGCCATTATCGGCTTCCTTCGAACACCTATACTGCGACGCTCTATTGCAGATTAGGACAGATCCGTTGCCAATTGGCAATTGCAATTGCTCCTCTTACAACACTGGTTCATTGCTCAGTGACTGTCTAACATTCTGGAAGATTCCAATCCACATGCCATTATGAAGATGAAAAAGCTGAATGTGTAGAGAGACTGGGTGTGGGTCAGAGCAACTGAAGCATGAGAGCTCTATGACTGTCGCTAAGAGAAAACTCATTCGAAGATTGGGCTAATTGCAGGTGGCATTGGTGTTCATCCTTTCAGGGAAACCCCAAAAACCAAAAGATATATTTGCGAAAAATAAATACGTTCAGGGTCTATCTAAAATAAACGGTTCATGCCTTACAAATCAATATTAACAGAACAGATAAGAGCGGCAGAGAGTCTGAAACACCAGCCCATGTGCTGGGGAAATGTCCCAACAACCCATTCCTGATCACACACCGTCATGACAGGTTTACTGTGTCAATGCCAAAGGATTCACAAGATATGCAGACATTGTCGCATTTCCAAAGAACACGGACAGCACTCATCCTGGATCCTACTGTAAGGTAAGAAAATTTTTCATTTCATTCTTCATTATGATCTAAAAACCTAACTAAAAAAAAAAAAAAAAAATAAAAAAATAAAAAAAATAAAAAAATGGAAAAAAGAACAACTTTAACACAAAAGAACATGACAAGACACAATCGGAAGTGTAACAAATACTGAGCTATTTGTTTAATCTTTCAATTAGGAAGATCACCTTAAAGGATTACGACTAATCCTGATTACATTACTAATACCAGTCCTAGTTAGAGCAATTCCATTTAACTCTAAAAACATTGTAAAGATGTAGAAAAAATAAGGTGATGCACTAATTTTGTCAAGGAGTTTGTATTGTTTTAAAAATGATTCATTATGTATTTTTCTGAAGCATACCTTAGACCTTGATATAAAAAGGAAACATGCAGCCAGTAAGAGACCTTGGACAGTGGCCTGCATGTCACTGAATTTTATCCCATCTATATACAACACAGACTGGCTGTAGGCAAGGATAAGAGCATTGAGAGCTAGAATCTTGAACATTTGTAATGTTGTCACAAGAGTGCAACGTCCCTGCTTAATCACATGGCATACTGGAAAAAAAAAGTATAAAACTAAATTAAAAAAAACAACAAAAATATTTTCCAGAATAATTTTTAATAAATCATGATTTATTATAGTCAAACAAATTAGAATAATTGGTCGAATAAGAGAAGAAAAATAATCTAGTATATAATACTCTAAAAAAAAAAATTATATTTGGTTTCCAATTTCCAAGAAGTGTAGAGCTTTGAAATATTCCAAAAATTATTATCTTATTTATTGTAAATTTTTAAGACTGTCTAAAGGAGGAGATAAAACTCTGTAATAGATTCATAAAATCTAAAAACAATGTGTATTAAATTTATCTAGTAGACACTAGATAAATTTAATGTATATTGTTCTAATTAACCCTACAACAAAAGTGATTTGCACTGAAAACGTGTAATTAGTAAATATTTATAATGTTTAAATTTAGTTAATATACCTAATGACATTTAAAGGCCTAAAATATTGCTTTCTTTAAAAAAAAAAAATGTTTTGTAGTTGGACAAATTGCCATAGGACCTTGCCAGTAGTAACTGATCAGTTTTTTAAAGTAAAATTTGCTTTTATTGTATTTCAATAGTAAAGAAAAAAGTTTAATATTTTAAATAGAATAGGAAATGCCATTCATAATTTTTAATGAGATTTAGGAAAAAGATTTTTTCATAGGCTTTTTGAAAAATACGTAGCTTTTTGAAAAATACAAAATAATAATTATATATATATAAGACAAATTCTCTGGAAATTATAAGCTTCATCTGTGATCCCAGTGAATAAGCAGAAAGGTCAAATTTTGAGCAAAATGAGTTAAGTGACTAAAAAGAAACGTGGAGGTGTTTTCTTTATGGTCAATAAGTGTTTAATTAAGATTTTCATTTTAAATAAAGCTATGTTTTAAAATGAACATCGTATTAACCCTGAAAGTAAAATGATCATTAACCACTTAATAATAATTACGAAAAGGCTAACCTGGAAAAACATTATATTACTTTTTAACAAAAACTTTTATTAAAACATAGTTAAATACATTTTATGTATTAAAATGAAGAAAAAAAAAAAAAAAAAAAAAAAAAAAAAAAAAATAATTATTTAAACACATTCATATTTTCTTTTGGTGTTCTGAACATGTGAACTTTCTACACTTGACTTGGTTTTTCCAGTCTTTATTTCATTGACAGAAACTACATCTTCAGGCTGAAGATTCCCTATTAGTTTTTGGTTTCGCTGGTTTTTGGAAATTATAAATTAGATAATAAAATATAAATTAGATACTTGTAAGGTAGAAATTTAAAATTAAAAACTAATTTCCGAGTTCATATAAAAAATAATCTTACACTAATGTATCAGAACCAGTGCTGCCAATGCCCCAAATCCAAAATACCTGCCACCAAGCATAAAAATTCCCGTTTTTACCAAGGAATACCCACCAATGCTTGAAGTAATACCCATTTTCGGGTATTATCTTTATTAATCATCTCAATTTCTTAACCTTTTTAAATTAACCCTCGAGTGGTCGAGCGGATGACAATAGTCCTCCACTGCTCTTAACATCGCTACTGTGTACCGTAAAACGGCCTTATGACAATACTTATGACAATACTGATTGGGTCTAAGGAATTTTCACGCTAATCTTAGTCACCTCTCATGTTTTATAACAGTTAGTTGATTGTAGTGTTTCAACAGGTGTGATTCCTTTGTGGGATGAAGTCCTGCTTTTAACAACTAAATATTTCTCAAATCGATTAGGTTTAGCATTAATTTTATTCTATAATTATTGTTATTTAAATATATGATATTCATTTAGCTCAAAATATTTGCCAAAAATTCATTGTATTTGAAAATAAAATAGAATCCCCTTTTGGATATGAATTAGGAATGACTTTGCACCAGTATATTTTGTCGCAAAGTGACCTCTCTATGGGAAGAAGTCTTAGGCAGCAATGCTCCTTCTAAACAAATCAATAAACAAGGATATTTTGAAGTTAAGGAGTTAAAAGTTGCTGGTTAAAATTCAAATTATTTGGGATAACGTTTTGCTTCTTGTTAATATGGTGTTTGCCATCTGTGTAAGTACATGTGTAAGTATATTGATGAATGCTGTCAGAATTTTGCCTTGTTATAGCTTTAAATTGTTTCAAGTCACAGTGTTCATTTTATATTTTAACAATTTTTGTCTAACTATTGGCGATTGAATTTTTTCGAAAGTGTTTTTCTAAGAATCTGTGTGTGATTTATTTTAAAGGTATCGTTTTGTTCCTTGCTTGCCAAAATTATAGTTGTTTATGTTATTTAGGCGTGTTTTCAGTCGTTATTTTGTTTCTATATAATATTTTATTGGTATGTTCTTGTATTTTCTATTGTTCCACAATAATCCTTTAAAAATTGTGCCATTTTCTTTCTCATTTCAATGAAAACATTTTAATTTACAATCGTTTCCTTTAACGAAATTCTTACAAACAGAGAAAAAATCACTAGGCTAATCTCCAAACACTATCAAGAAATGACTTGCATCTCATAACTACTATCAAGCTTTGACTTTGTTCTAGAATATGTTTCTAATGCTTTTTTAATTGAAAAAATATGGTGGTGCAAAGTCACAGGTATCCGGTTGACTTTGCACCCAAGTTTAAAAACAATAAAATTAATTAGAAACTTTGTAAATTTTGCAATTCTAAGATTATGCAATGAATCAACAACATTTTTAACCTAATTATTCAAAGCAAATATTTTAATACATGCATTTTAAACATTATTGATAGGTAGTTAAAGAATGCAGCTCAACAAAAATGGTGCAAAGTCACGCTTTTAACAGTATTTGTTTGAATATGACAAGCCTTGAGTCTGCAAAGGGAGGCTAGGGGAATAGTCTCAGTAGCTCTGTTAGTTGCTATTTGCTATTCCTGACCTGTAATTCCCATTTGTTTTAGAGGTATGATTTTAATGTTGGCTAACAACTGTCCTCCACCTGACCTTTCAATTACTTATTTTTAGTTTTTTAGTTGTTTTTTTTTGTCTACATTAGCTAAATTAATACCATGAGAGTTTGTTATAATTACATTGAATGCCCCTACTGATATTTTTGAAGTACTGTACTATTTAACTGAATTGTTTCGTTAGTCATCCAAGCGACCTTCCCCATAATTATTATTTTCAACTTGGTATGTGTTGATAATGATCAATGTACTTTCTTGATATTTCATCATTTTGAGTAAATAATTTATTTCTCTTATCCTTTGTAAAGTATTTTTGAAAATAAAGGGATTAATAAAAAATATGCCTATTGCCAAAACACCAGAAAACTTTGGTGATGACTATTGCCGCGCGACCTTTCTTGTAACTGTGCCACACACGACCACTCAAGGGTTAATCAACGTTTCAATATTTACCTACATCATTTTTTTTATACTGACGTTTTGCAGGGTGACTAAAAGAAAAAGAAAGTGTATAGGTACAAAATTTAATATTAGGAATTAATAATAAAACAATTAAATAGGTACAAATTTTTATATTTTAATAACATCTAATTTATTTAATTCAGATATTTATTTATTATTTATCACAAACTGGCACACATAAAGACTAATAAGAGGCAGACTATATATATTAAATAAATTATTTGTATTAAAAAAACCTCTAAATAAAATTATTTTTTATTATAAGGTTTTTTTTTATTGACAGTATGTATTAGGTTTGATAATCAGTGTACCCGTGAGGAAAGAAAAGCAAAAGATCCTACAGCAGGTATACAAAATGCATGTATGGATGAAATGCTGGTACCTTTTCGAGATAGGTGTAAATTTCGTGTTTATATGCCTAACATCGTTTATAAGTTTAATGCCTTACTGAGGCACGGAACTCCTATCTATACAATGGATATTTGTACGGAGGCAAAAATTCTGATGGTATTGGCTCATCACAAGAAGAAAAAAAACTTGAAATCCCAACACAATCTGTTATCTGCCTGGCTAAGCCCTTAAAAAAAAACCAACAGAAATATCACATGCGACAATTGGTTGAACCATGGAGCTTCAAGAGGAAATAGAAAAAAGAGGGTTAACTGTTCTAGGTATCCTTAGAGCCAATAATCCAGAAATTTCCAAAGAATTTTTTGCAGACAGAAAGGAATCTGTAGTAGTATTTTCGGTTTTACAAATACTGCTACAATTGTTTCCTACGTGCCTAAAAAAAAAACAGGGCCATCATTCTTTTAAGCTCTTTCCATCATGACATTAAATGTGATAAGGTTTCAGGAAAGCCTAATATGATAATAGATTACAATTTCTTCAAAGGAGTAGACACACTAAACAAAAAGTGCTCCAATTATTCATGTAATAGACGAACCCGACGATGGATGTTAGCCTTATGTTTTGCCTTGTTGGATATAAAAAGTGCTTTTATATTATTCACGGACAGCAAAGAAAGGGTTCCAATGAATAGGTTTTATTTTATAAAGACCCTTGGAACATCCCTGTTAGAAGGGCATATGTCAAGACGAGTGGACAACCCTAGAATTCCCAGAGACCTAAGATTCAAAACTCAAAATATATTAGGAAAAAGGAGTAATGAAGAAAACAGAAATCTGAATGAGGCTGTTCTGAAGAATAAGAGATGTTATATTTGTCCAAGGACTAAGGACTGGAAAACATCTATGGTGTGTATAAGTTGTTATAAATTTTTTTGCAATCAATGTTCAGCTCTGCTGTGTAAAAACTGTGCCTAGATTTATACTTGCACATTTTTTATGAAATCCATTTTTTTTTGTTTTATATATATTCTGTTTTTATATACATTGAGCAATAAGATATTACCTTTTTTTCTCTAATCTATTAAGGTTTTGTTTATAATTTTTATCAAATTATGAAAATGTTAAATAAAATGTATTTATCAATTTCAGTTGTTAAATATTTTTTTATAAAAAAGTTTTTGAATTAGTATTATAGAAAGATGGCTAAAATATGACATACTAAAATACCCGAAAATTACCCGTTTTTCGGAGATACCCGTTAAATTCCTGCCAATGCTTAACATTTCCCGATTTCGGGAAAAAATACCTGCATTGGTCGCACTGATCATTACACAATTTTGAAAGATTGACAATTGAGGAGGTGGATGAATAAATTATATTTAAAGGAAGTGAGAGAAGGAGGAGCATTGCCAATTGAAATGGGTATGGAATTCCGAAATAAGCCCAAATAATAAAGGATTTTTAGAGGAGGCCAAGGTCCATGCTGTGCTGTAGCGCCACGGATCATTATCATAAAGGATTTTCAAAGAAAGCAGTTCGATGAAAAGGGATATACAAATCGATGGGCTAAGATCTGGTATTCAAACGATGAATGGAAGAACAAAGGGCAAGGATGTTAATATATGAAGGTTTTTTGGCCTTTAAAGCTTGGAATAGAAAGGTACTAAGTATTGTAGTAGAAAACTTGAATAAAACCACCTTAATTCAGAATACCAGTAAGTGATATGTGAGTGCCTGGGGATCCCAAAAATGAATCTTATAATTCATTAATCTTTTTTATTAGTCTCATTTCAAGCTTTCCAGACAGTCTTTCAAACACTAAGTAACCGTAATCGAGGTGGGGAAGGATGAGGGAGGACACTAACATTTGGTGGGTATTGCATGGGAAAGAAAGATTCACGGAATTATAGGAGCTTTTTGAGGATGGAGATGGTTTTTTGGGTAATTTAGGAAGGAAATATGGTTACTCCAAGACAGAGGTCAGTTGGAAACTATTCCGAGGTTTTTGATAGAGGTTATGAATTGGATAGGAATGTTACTGAGACAAAGCAGTGGATAATAGGAAAGAGATGAAGGAAGGATTTCGATCCAATTAGCATTGCCTTAGTATTTTCTGGATTCAGTTGTAACTTATGTCATCTTACCTAAGATGTTATTGTATCTTATCAGCTATCAATGTCATTTTATATCTTATGAGATGCCATGAATATCTAATAATTTGATAAAAATTATAAGCAAAATCATAATAGATTAGAGAAAAATGAGTGGACAACCCTAGAATTCCCAGAGACCTAAGATTCAAAACTCAAAATATATTAGGAAAAAGGAGTAATGAAGAAAACAGAAATCTGAATGAGGCTGTTCTGAAGAATAAGAAGAGATGTTATATTTGTCCAAGGACTAAGGACTGGAAAACATCCATGGTGTGTATAAGTTGTTATAAATTTTTTTGCAATCAATGTTCAGCTCTGCTGTGTAAAAACTGTGCCTAGATTTATACTTGCACATTTTTTATGAAATCCATTTTTTTTGTTTTATATATATTCTGTTTTTATATACATTGAGCAATAAGATATTACCTTTTTTTCTCTATAAATAAATTAAAAAGGGAATTGGGAATAAAAATTTGGAAGAAAAAATTAATAGTACAAATAATAAACTAGTCGATTTGGAACAAAAATTAGTATAAGATTTGAGTGGAAATAGAAGGGAGGTACAGTTATTGAGGGAACAGCAAGTTAATGGAAACAGTGCAATATATGATGAAATAACAAGATTAAACGAAAAACTGGAAGTAATAGAAAATTTTAATTTGTCACCGAAAACATCAGTAATGGATAGACCTGTAGTGACATTAGGAGAGAACGAAATCAACTTTAGATATTTAAATTTTGAAAACTATTTTGTAAATGACCAGAACGAATTTATAAATCAAATAAAAAGTGAAACAAAAGGGTATAAATTTGAAAATTTTATGAGAAATATTGGACAAATATTAGTGTGAGGCTTATAGTTGTTACCTAATAAACAAAACCTAATAAATAAAATAATTAATTATGAAAGTTTTGAACAGTCTTTTAAAATTATATCTGGAAACTATTTAAATTTTATACATTTAAATCCATGACAATACCTTTCAGAATATGCTAATCGCGTTATTAGTGCAAAATTATTAACAGAAGAAGTCTTTTGAATGTTTATGAAGCAGTTTGGAATAACAATTTACAATTTGTGTCTAAATAGAGGAGTAAAAAGAATATCCGAGTTATTTTCAATGTTAAATTTAATACATGTTAAAAACATAATTTTCAAATTAAAAAATCAAAATATAGCAAGAGTACAATCAATATTACCAAATCAACAATTTATGACTTATCATCCAAGATACCAACAATATGATAAATAATAATTTTAATAATGAAAGATAATTTGGCAAAAACCAAGACAATTAAAATAATTTTAATTTTAGAAGGAATGAAAATAAATACATGAAAAATAGTTCATATAGGGGTTTTTGAGGTCACTGATCACGAATTTGATGTAAAAAATATATTTTGACAATTGACACCTGTCAAATGCAAAATTGTGTTTCTAATTATAAATGTATCAAATTCGTGATCAGCGACAATAAGACAATATTTAATTAAATATTGACTTATTCTGTAGGCCTAAATTGCATAATTTAAAATTTACGTTTCACTAAAATTGATTTGCCGCAGACTATAAGCAACCAAATTCAAGTTTATCGGCGCCAAATTGAAGAGGAAGAGTGTATCTTTTAATGCTATTTAGGCTGTTTTTTTTTTCATTGAGTCTGCACTGAAATACCATATACTTTTTACTGAAAAATCCCAATTTTTACGTTTTTGTTTGGATATTAAGCTATGTTTCATTCAATTTTACATTAAAATAAAATCTGTAAAATTTGGTGAAAATCTACACATCCCAAACAAAATTTTACTTGCGTTGGAACCGCTTAAAAATTAATTTGAACACTCGAAAAAAATTCAAATATCAAAAAAACACGTTTTTTCCCTTATGGGGTTTCAGGGGAGGGAGGGGTTCAGAAAAAATCTCAAAAATTTTATTTTTTGGCCCTCTACAAGGTTTTGGGGTCGATTGAATAAAATCCGTGGGGGCCGCCAGACCTATCTTATCCAGCTACCCCCTTTATGAATTTTGAACAGATATTTACACTAATGAGGTTGAATTGTTTGGAAATAAAATTGTTGATAAACTGAATAACATTGAAGAAGAAAAAATAAAAGAGGAAATTAATGAAAAAATAACAAATGATTTGGTGGATACATGTGCTAGGGTATCTGTTATAAACAAAACAATATTGGCTTGTGATGTGGATGAAAAAAGAATATTGAAAGAGGATAAAGTGATAGATTTTGAACAAATATTTACTAATGAGGTTGAATCGTTTATAAATTATAAATTGATAAATTTGGCCCTTCAGGCAACAAAATATGTTTAAATTAAGTATGTTATTTTAATTAAATTGTCATGATCTATAAAATTTAATTTTTGTAAATGAATAAGTTGTAAGTTGTTTTATTTATGTATTAGTTACCTTGAATTTAAAAATTTATTGTCACTTAGACAAGTATGCTTTTCCTTAATTATTTAAAACCGCGACAATCGGCGCCTAAAGTGGGGGGAATCGTGACAATATATATATATTTTGGCCCGCTCTATGAATATAAAAATATGAAAATCATGTTTTATTTTTTTCCTCACCTCTCAGTCAAGATAGTGAAATGATTCTTTCACGTTTTGTATGCATTTTGACATAAAAATACTTTTGTTATGCTCAAAACATGACCTTGCTTCAGGGTGCTCAAAAACTCCAAAAAAATGATAAAATTCCAATAAAATCCGCTGTAAATCAGTGGAAAATTTTGTTATTGGAAAACTGACTTTAAATCTCGATTCAACGCTCCAGAAAACCTTTATATGTAAAATTTTTTAACTCTTTCGAGGATGTTAACATTTTTGAAGTTGAGATTTTATCAACAACTTCTAACGGCCATAGCATTTGCTGTGTTCAACCGATAAAATAATAATGTCATCACTAGGGTCAGCGTGCATTCTGCTTTCTATTTATGTATATAACATTGGGTTTACTCTAGATTTTAGTATTTATTTGAAGAAATATGTAAATAGTGAATTAGGCCTAAATAAAAAATTAAAGGCTTTATACTCCTGAAATTTTGAAGAAATTTTAAAAAATATATGTGAGAAAAATATTTAAACTAAAAACTGATATCGTTTTCAGATTCCTCATCCCAAAAAACATGTATAATCCAAATTTGGTCGAAATAAAAAATAAAAATTTTTTACCCCCAAGATTTTAGAAGGCAAGAAGAAGAGGCTGTCAATTTGTTGAATAATGTAAATAATTTGTGATTTCGCCACCAATTGAAACCAAATTTTAAGGGCTTCTAGAAGCCATAATACTGCATAGTTTAACCCAAATGCGGAGGTAGCAGGATTTCTCTTTATTGAGATATCTTAAGTTATAGTTGACTTCAGAATTTTTTTTTCTAATTAGTTTTTGTCCACTAAAAGAGCACTCACTAGGTGTTGTTAGGTTGAAGGCTAAAGCCAAACTGCTTTTTAATCTATATTATTATATAAAAGGACAAGCCATTTTTCGTTTTGGATCATTAACCAAGAAAACTACTTAGCCTGTGTGTACAAAATTTTAAACACATCACCTTCAGAGTTCAAGGAAGGTTTAACTAACAATAATAAAATTTACATATTTTAAATATATTGTAGTTAAAAAAGCATGAAATATGTGGTGCGCAGTGAAGTTTGAAAATTGACCGATAAGGAGCGATCCCTAATTAAGGGAGGTAACAAAGACACGATGTTTAGAGCTAAAAATTGATAATAAAATTTGCTTAAATCAATTTAATTGTTATCAAAACAGCTATAAATATACGGTGTGATGTGTGGATCCCAGTGAAGTTTAAAACTCGAATGGTGTGTGGCTTGAGCCATCTGTAATAGTATTTACAATGTTAAAACCATTGAACTCCTGTGTACCAGATTTTAACTAAATCATTTTCATAGTTCTTGGAAGGTTTAGCAAAAATAAAATTTAATATTATAGTAATTCAATTATACAGTGTTGAGAGGCAGAAACGAGGTTTGCCTCAATGTCATATACTTTTATGGTTAGAAGTTAAAATCCAACCAGATGAAATCAATAAATAATTTCTACCGAGTTGCAAAAACAAAATGTCGATTCTTTGATATTTGATACCGTACCAAGTAAGCAGTCCAATTTAACTAACTAGGTTAAAAAATACAGCTATGAATGAAAATATCATTGAAAATTCTCAATTGCATACTTCAATACAAGACTTTTATTGATAAAAAAAAAAAAAAAAAAAATCTTCATCAGTTAAAATGATCTAGGTTCTTTACTTATGAGAGCATGCAAAGTTGCGACGGGGGTTGCTAGTGTTTTAATAAAAAAAGCAGTTACCCACAAATTGTACCCCAGACCTGAATCTTTCAATAACACATTAGAAATAAACAATAATGAACTAATAGTAATGAACAAATGTTTGGAACTGTTAGCCACAGAAACTCTCACCCTCCTTGCACGCCTAAGAATTCCATAGAAAAAATTCATGACCTGGGGTACCTGTGCCCTAGAATAGCTTTCCTAGGTTAAACACTTATTCACCATGAAGAAAACACTTCCTCATTGCTTTTAAATAACAACTCATTTCAGTCAAATTAAAATTACCCACTTATGATGACAGATATAAACGCTCAATAGTAAGTCCAAAACAATAACAACAAAATTCGCCATGAATTCATAAAAAAAAATATATCTAGCAATACCAAAACTTTATCAATTATTTATAGAAATAAAATAACTGAAAAGTAACTTTTTTTTTGTAATGATTAAATGGTTTGAATGAACAAATGGTTTTTGTAATGATTAGCGGGCAATAGCTACAATTTCTGACATCTTGTTACTTATATATTTTGCAATTTAACAAAGAAAACTTTACTGCACTGAATTGAAGATCTTTTGCTGGTGAATGGAGCTGCTATGCTGGCATCTCCCAGTTTTACAATTTGGGCCTGCTCACTTTCTTCAATCTCTCTCAACATTCGCTGTATTTTCTCTTGAGTTGAATTGACAGAATTCTAATAAATAGAGAGACATAGTAATTACATAACAAACAAAAGACTACTTATTAACAATTATAAAATAATTCTAGACTTACAGCTTTTTGATCATTACTTCCCCTCTGTGGCATACTTAATTTTTCTGTTAGATTTTTTACCTTTTCTTTTTCCTTTTCAATCTTCTTCTTGTCGAACTTTGGTTCTGGTGCATTGGCAAGAATAGCAACACCTTTAAACGAAGAAAAGTAATCATATTTACATTAAGTGTAGTGTTTTAAAATGTACACATACATATACCAATACTTAGTCCATAAGTAAAACCTCTAAATGGTCTCAGTTAGATTGGCCTTGTTAGCATTAATGATAATTACTGTTTGGTTGGAAAAAGGTGAATAACCTTAAAATTTCAGTACATGGTCATTTCAAGTTTGTATGAGTAATATCTGAACATAATTTGCAAAACTGCTCAGAAACAAACAGATTCTTTCAGCGATGGGAGATGCAGAGAAGAAATAGATGGACCAACAAGAATGACTCAACAATATGGACATAAGGAAGATGTAGAGGTAAGAAAAAGATATACTCATATTAGCAAACAATTTTTCTATTTTAGAAAGTTTAAGTATTGAAGAAGTAAACGACAGTCAAAACTGTTACCAGGGTAACTGGAAGTAAACATGCCATTTCCTATCTACCTGAAAGATAATAATAGATAGATAATGAAAGGGCAAAACAAATACATAGAAGACCTAATAAATGAAAATAAAACTTTAAAAACAAAAGTAGGCCAGTTTGAAGTTAGAATAAACAAAGCCGAGCAAGGTCTGTTAAACAGATCATTAGAAATTTGCAGCATACCAGTACGCTCGGGGGAAATCCCAGTAGCACTGGTCACATGTGTAGATGCTGGTCTCGGCATTAAGCTAAGTGTTGAAGAGCGCCGAAGGCCCAGAAAAAATGACCCACAACCTCCGCCCATGATAGCATGCTTCGTCAGGCAATCTCTGAGAGACGACCTAATAAAGAAAAGAAAAGCCAAAAGGGATTTCTCTATGCGCAATATTGGCTGGCAGGAGAATGACTCCAACCAGATATATTTATGATGACCCCAACCAATAAGCATCTGTATTGCCTCTCCGGTCAGCGGAGATCTGTTGGCAAACTGAAGTAAGTGTGGTTCGCGGGAGGACCAGTTCGCTGCCAGAGGGTTGATGGCCAACCTATCATCTACATAGACCAGCTTCTGGACCTGGATGTCTTCGGCTGACCTCTCTGTACTCATTTTCTTCCTGCGCCTCCTCAGTCTTTTATTTATGATTTTTGCTTTTGAATTCAATATATTTTTCGTTTTTCTATTTTGTATTATTTTGAAGTTAGCTTTCATTTTTTTATTCAATGATATAACTATTCTTTTATTTTTAATCTTTTAAATTTCACTATTTTTATTACCTTTATTTGTATATTTTTTATACATTTATTATTGTCTAATATCGTTATTCATTTACATATAACTATTTGTATTTTAACCTTACATTATTTTATATATATTTCTATCTTACATTATTAGTTCACCTACTATTATCAATATATTTTTCTTTCTCATGGCAAATACAACTCTATCTCATTTATAGCATCATCCTTCTGCTTACTGTCCTATTTTTCCCTAATTCCTTACCAATATGACTAATATCCTAACTGCCTGTCAAATAAACTCTTAATCTCAACCTGCCCACTATGATGAATTCATAGAGTTTTTTAACCTAAAATTTTTACATCCTAGCAGTTTCTGAAACCTGGCTTAAACTCAAAAACATTCCTTCTTCCTCGGTTTCCCTCTCTAACTACTCTATCATCCGTCATGACCGGATTGGCGGCAGGGTAGTGCTAAATGTTCATGATAGCCTAAAATCTCGTGTCCTTCATTTTTCACCCCCCCTCTTCAAATTTCCCTAACATTGAGTTTCTATTTGTTGAAATATTCATTAATTTCCATTCTCTCCTGTATATAGTGGCTTATCTTCCCCCACATGTTCCTTTTGACCAATCCTTTGAATCAAACCTCTACAATTATGTCCATGTTAGCCTAGCTTTCAAACACTTCCTTGGATCTTGGTCCTCCTCCATTCGACAAAGTGGCCAAACCATCTTAGCTGCCTCTTTTCCACTATTTCTCATACAACTGGAACTGCGAGGTCCTCTCGTATTCTCTCATTTCTGATCCGATCCCTCCTAGTTCGGCCAGCCACCCTCCTCAGGTACACTTACGAGGTGTGATCAAAAAGTTCCAGGACTTTTTATATACTATGGGAATGCAATGTCTCACAGCGATGCGGTTGGCAGCATTGTATTGCCTGACTCAACAGGAACACAGCTGTGTTTGCAGATCAATCATAACATCACTGAAAGTAACATTAGCACAGTTTGTTTGAGGTTAGTTTTATAGAGTTTGGCTATATAATGAAAATGAATGTGAAAGAAGAGCAACGTGTTTGTGTGAAACTGAACAAAACGTTTTCTAAAACCTTTTTGATGTTACAAGAGGCTTTTGGTGAAGAATGTCTAAGCCGATCATGCTGCCATCAGTGGTTCAAGAGGTTTAAAGATGGCCGAACATCCACAGACGACGATGCTCGTTCCGGACGCCCTTCAACGTCAATCAATGATGACAATGTTGCTAAAGTGAACGCTATCGTACGATCAGACCGTCGACTAACAATCCTTGAAATGGCAGAAGAGTGTAACATTTCATTTGGGTCATGTCAGGAAATTTGTTGGTGATTGGGTCCTTCACCATGACAATGCTCCTGTTCACTCTGCATTAGTTATCCGTAACTTTTGTGTAAAAAACGCAATGACTGTCATTCCTCAGCCCCCCTCCTCACCTGACCTGGCCCCAGCAGACTTTTTTCTTTTCCCAAAGCTCAAGAGACACCTGAAAGGACGAAGATTTCAAACAGCTGACGAAATTAAAGAAAAAACAACGGAGCTGCTAAACACCTTCACAAAAGAAGAGTTTTCTGGGGCCTTTTATCAGTGGAAACACCGGTGGGAAAAGTGTGTAGCTTCCCAAGGGGAGTACTTCGAAGGAACAAATTTGAATAACCTGTATGTTGTATGAATAAATGTATAAAAATTCAGTCCTGGAACTTTTTGATCACACCTCGTATTTCCTTCATGATTATGATAAGTAGTAGAGGGCTGAGGCTGTCACCCTTTCTTATTCCCTAATCCATGTCAAAGGTCCCGGATTCTCTTCTGTTTCCTCTTAAAATGCCTTTTGTATTGAGGTAGATGCATTTTACAGCATATCTTTATTGCACTGGAGACAATTTTAGCGGCTACAGAAGCCCATATCTCATATTAATTTTTCTTCTATTATAATTTTCCTGGATCAAAACATCAATATTTGGGGAATCAATTACATGCATTAAATTCATGGTGTAATGTACTTAAGTTGTCTTATTTGAATTTTGGGTGATTTTTGTATCTAATATAAATCTCCTTATAAATTTCTTTTTTGTCTCTCAGAAGTATAGGCAATCACGAGTTTTACAATTTATCAGTAATCTAAATTATTAAACACTTTTTAATTAAGATATATGTTTAATTTTTATCTACATTAATTTAAGAAAACAATATAAAATTATATACCACAATCAGCATGTTTGAGAGCACCAACATCATTAGTACCATCTCCACACATTAGTGTTGTGAAACCCAGAGCTTTGAGGCTTACAATTACGAATTCCTTTTGTTTTGGAGCTACACGTGCAAATACTGCAGTGTGTGGTAGAAGTTCCATGAGAAAGTGCTCGTTATTTTCTTGTAAGTACGTTAATGCCTAAAACAGACCACTGTTTAAAAATAATTTAAAACTAAGCATTACTGCATTACAAACATTCTTATTTTATAGCCATTATAGTCATTTAAATCAAATGCAATAATTATTAATAATAATAATTAAAGGCTAAGCAAACCCACAGGTTCGATGCTGACACCACCAACCGTTGGCCACAAACCATCTCTCCAACCCACTCCCCCAAAATCCAAATTTCCCAGGTCGGCCTTGATGCAATCCTCCCATCTACGTCTTGGTCTACCCCTCGGTCGTTTACCTGATGGCTCAAAAAAGGTCAACTTTTTCGGAATTCGATCATTAATAAACCCAATGACTTTTATGATCCTATTTATAAAATTGTTAAACATACACATTCAAAGTCCTGACATGGGTATTTTTTGGAAATTAATCATAATCAAATATAGAATCCACTACTAGAACCTGTGGCAAAAACATGCGTGGCAGCTTTGTGACTCTCAATGTGAGAATAAATCACTGAAGTTCATCATATACGGTTAATTAGAATACATAATGTGTATATAGACTTATAGGAGGCATTGAGCTTCATGAAATAAGGCCACTGCTAAATACCACATTTTACCAAAAAACATTAAAATTGGTTAGTATTGATGAATTAATTGCCACTTCTATTGGAATTATTTCATTAGAAAACTAGTTTCGAATGCTAAACATTTATCTTCATTTTTAAAACATACATTTTTCAAAACAGCACTATGTTACATGGATTATATACACTAAAGTTTTAAGTTTTAAATGTTTTTTAAAATATACAAAAACAAATCCATAAAAAACTATGAATAATATATACATAATACCCACCTAGGATAAATTTATCCCGAAGAAATATATTTTGATACCATATTGGGCCCAATATCCACCTAAGTCGGAAAGGAATTAAAAAAAATTAGGTTTAAATCCTGCATTTAAAAGGGATGTCATCTTATTTCCCTTTACATAAAGACAAGATAGAAAATCTTAAAAAAAGTGGTGTTTACAAACTAAAATTTAATGACTGTGAAGCTTAATACACAGGAAAAACTAGATGATTGGAAAATGAAAGAGTAAAATAACATGTACGAATATATAATAATGAGACCCAAAATTCCAATTTCGCTCTCCATCTAAATGAAAATAAACCTAAATTCAATAAAGACTCGGAAGTGAAAATAATACATCAAGTAGAAAATGGCATAAATTAAATATTTATGAATCATTAGAAAAAATAAAATAGTTTAAAACCGATCCATATTTTTGTTTAAATGACCAGATAAACATTTTCAATAGCGCCATTTTAAATTTGTTTCCAATAGGAACGGAAAAATCTAATAAGTCATAGGAGAAATCCTAAGGTAAAACCCTAAAAAATTAACCTACCTGGCCCTTCCCCCTTCCACGATGGATATATTTTAGATTTCTGTTAGATCTCCGCTGGAGAGTACCAATATTTGTCTTACATTTTTGAAAACTTTAGTATATATAATCCATTTAAAATAGTGCCAATGTTTTAAAATTTTTTGTATTTTTAAGAACTGAAGGTGAATGTTTAGAATTCAAAACTAGTTTTTTAATAAAATAATTCCAATAGAAGTGGCAATTAATTAACTTTATGGAATATGAAAAAAGTATATAAAATACAATTCGTAAAGAATTTAATAAACTTCAGTCTAGTACATAGTCATATTTGGAAAATAACGAACGTACCACCTTTGAAATACGGGTGAAAAATCATGAACCTTTAAAAAATTGGAACCATCAACCCCACCCTTTCCTGTTCCGAGGCCTGAAAACAACAGGACTTTTAGTATGTTAACATTTTAACTACCCTGAACATGTTTCCGAAGAAAAACCTTGGATTACAGACAACACACTGGATAATCCTTTATTTACTTGATCATTATGCAGTTTGAAAGACTACTGTTTTTGGAACTGTTTACCAAAATCATGGGGAATTTATAATCATTGGTAGTTGATTACCTATTTATTGCCTGACGAAAAAAAAAAAATTAGTATTAGCACGTATTTTTTAAGTCAGCATGATTATAAACCAGTATTAGCGATCCTAATAGCAACTAATTCAATAATTAGCAGAAAGTTATATTTTATCTTGTCTACTGGACTTAGTTATTAGGCTATTACTGAAATGAATACTAATTTTTAAATCATCGTGGAAAAAATTGTGATTTCCTAAAATACAATTTTTTCACTTAGTCAACTATTCACAAGTGCCAAAGATATTAAAAAAAAAAAAAACCTTTTTTAAAAATTATATTTTCGCCTGAATTAAAAATTTTATGGAGTAAAAATGTTCAAATATACACACAAATAAATCAATTCCTGTATTATAAAAAAGAACTAAATAAAATTGCTGATTATAAGCACAAGATCAACATACCTCTCCAGTAATACAAAAATCATAAAATTCGGTAATACTGATCCCCTTAGAGAGTGGAATCTCAGTTTTTTGTTCAATATCTTCCCAATGCCAACTTCCATTTTTCTCTTTTAAAATAAGGACTCCACCAGGCTTTGATATAAACTTCAGTTCCTTAGCAACATGGCAGGCAGTCAAAGGATTGTCACCAGTAATCATCATAACCTGTGAATATACACCAAGATAACTTGAATGAGTGTTGCTGAATTTGACATAAGCTTATGACATTTTCCATGCTCTATAAAAATATAAAAGGTACCCAAATAAATATAAATTTAAATATGGCAGTCATGGTAACACATGTTACTTTTTTTATTATAGAAAAGCCTCTGGTACATTTAGGGTAAAGGAACCAGTAGTAGACACTATAATGAGACTATTGCAGTCATTTTAGTAGTAGTTCAATAAATTCGCCTCGAGTTCTTTTTTTTCTCTACATATGCCCCATAGAACTCTTATTGGACATAAAATCTTCTTGAAATAACTCTATTATTGATTTTAAGGTTGTTTTCAGACAGTTTTTGAGAACATATTTTTTCACCAATAGTAGATACCTGTGTAACAGTAGTAGACACAGAAATGCACCAGTAGTTGACACTTCACTTACCAATATATTTAATTTATTTCTCATCAAATATGCCCCTGAATATGTTTTTATTACTAAGGATCTTGGATTTTAAATAGTAATAAATATGAAAAATTAAAAAAATAACATTATATTTCTTCAATAAAGGAGTATATAACGTTTAAATTCTTTTTTGATATACTTTATTTAAGCTAAACTCCTAATATTTCCATTTATTCTCACTACAATGTAGTTACATGTACATGGGATATGTTATCCCATCATCAGACTGAAATACAATGTTTTACATGAAATTCCTCTCACATTTCACTAAAACAATACAGATCAAAATGAATCAACTTAAATAATGAAATAATATAATTCCCTTATTTTTCTTTTGGTGTTTTCTCACCTAGTCTATCTAAAACTGTTAATATTTTAAAATGCCCTACCAATCCTTAAGGGTTCAAGGGTCCATTCCTTATTTCATTTTTGTTTATTTTTATTTCTATTTCCAAGTTGGCCAATCTATATTTTTAAATTGTCTATTATGCATACACAGCTCCTATTTTGGAAGTTCTGTTAAAATGTCCTTATTTCCTACCATCATCTTGTTGGACTCCGCAAATTTAAAAATTGTTCTTCATTTATTACGAACTCCCAAAAGTATGACACAACCTAAGCTATTTTTGTCAATCCCCAAAACTTGATAGGCCGCCTTTCCTTCTTGTAAGTTTCCTTGTTGCTATCTTTTGACAATATTGACGGTAAGTATCTGAAGATAATCTGAAGAAAATCAATGTGCCAGTAGTACAGTTCATTTTTGGGCTCATTCAAACAAAATGTAACATAAAAAATACGTTATTTAGTGAGTTGATTGTGTCCACTACCTTTACAAACAAAATTTGTAATAAAAAATTGTAAAAATAAAAGAATAATTGATGAAAATCAAACTAACTTCTCTAAGCTAGTGTAGTTAAGGGAAGAGCCTTTTATGACACTGCTAATTAAAAACTGACCTAATGTTTCCACTGATACACATAATTTGCTATTGCTTTATAGTGGCAGCACAGTAGCTACTTCTACTAAACTAGCGAACTGGGAAGCGAACTGGGAAGCAAGTGACATCATGCTCGGCGTCTTGCCGGCAACAGAGTGAGCCTTGCCCGTATGGGCGCTGCAAACGAAAATGGCACTTGCTGCTTTCCCAATCGATCCATTGATTTATTTATTGAAATTCTTCTGCTATTTATTAATTAATTTCTCGTGCTATTATGATCATCACATTTCGCCTCCTCTCCAGTGAAAAAAAATTTTAAATGAAATTTAATTTTTTTTTTTTTTTTATTTATATGTTCATAAATTACAAACAAAATTCAAAAAACAAATATAAACTGACAGTATATACCCATATTTGTGCCCTTTTACCACCCCTTTTCATAAAAAAACAATTAGGTATTTTTTACAATTATTTAACCAGTACTTTTATAAAATTCTAAAAAGGCACAATTCAATACAATAAGTAAATAAAAATAAGGCAATGACACCATTGCCATATATCTACATAATATTCATATTAAACAAATTCAAAAGTTATACATAAAAGATATAATAAAGATATATGGGCATTTTATAAATTTTCATTACTTTATAGTAATGTTCATTGTAACTTACATCACAAGATGTTCTATATTATATAAATAAAAAATTTAGTTCCATTTCTATTTTGTACCAAGTTTCACATTTGTCCATAATTAAACTAATCATCTATAATACCCTTACTGGGTCAGGGGCAGCACAGCAAGTGGAGACCGGCAAATTTTGGCCCTTAAGGTAATATTTGGAATTGATGTTTGGTAAATTTAATGTTAGGCCCTTCAGGTATTTAATGTAATGTTTGTAATTACGAGTTAGTCTTGAACCCTTCAGGAATAATAATGTTTGTAATTTTTATTTATGGAAAGAAATGTGTATCAATCAGGAAAACAGCCCCTGTGAACCCACCTGAGAACTGAAATTTTAAGAACTAAAGAGTTAATTTTATCAAATTGTAGTAATATCTAAAATATAATTTTATTTTGAATATATTGTTTTATTTTGACCAATAAATTATTAATATTTTTAACTTTTATTGTCGCTTATATTAACATGCTTATGGTAAATTATTTAAAACCGTGATTTAATATATATATATATATATATATATATATATATATATATATATATATATATATATATATATATATATATATATATATATATATGTACATATATATTTTTTTTTTTACAGTGAATGAACAATGAATATGAGTACATATATGTATATATATTATGAATGGTAAATTTAAGGGCGAGAATGTACTGGTACAACACATCCCTATGATTCGCCATATTACATGATATGCCATTTGAATTTAAACGAGTGCCATAAATTTCCAGTATGAGTCCCCTTTGCAATGACGCCCAAGGCACAGGGGCAATCACTACAAGTTTTTGGACAAAATTTGAAAATCCATGCTTCTTTCATGCAAAGTTATATGTGGCCTGCTAATGCATTGGAAAACCATCTGATTTATTTGTGTACGCAACAGATAGAAAAACGAAAAATATTGTTTATCCATCAGCACTTCAATAAAATGAATAAAAGTAAATAATTTAATTCTTTGAAAATTTGTTCAAATAATAAAAAAAAATATACAAAATAATTCAACCAATACTACAATAATTGTTGTACTGAGTCTTTTAAAATTTTGTTAAGCGAATAGCAATGCACGACGGGTATAGCTAGTACATAAATAAAGAATAACAGCAAGAAGTTGATAATGTGACAATATTGCTCAGGGATCCAGCATTGCTCCTCTAATTTTCAATTCCTACATCAATGATCTACCTAATTCAATTAAGCACTGTTCCTACCACCTCTACGCAGATAATTCCCAAATCTATATCTCCTTTCCCCCTTCAGAGCTACCTTCTACTTTCACCAAAATTCAGGAAGACCTGAATAGAATCAGTGCCTGGGTGACTTTAAATAAATTATAATTAAATGAAATTAAAACTCAGGCCATGATAATGGGATTTAACTCCCTCCTTAGTTCTTACATCTATTATCCTCCCTTAATCCTAAATGATTATCCTATCTCTTTCTTCTCCTCTGTTAAAAATCTCAATGATTATCCTATCTCTTTCTTCTCCTCTTTTAAAAATCTTGGTATAATTTTTAATCAAACCTTTTCTTGGAAATCTCAGATTGCCCAAATCTCCTGTCATTCTATAGGTCCACTTAAATTATCCCACAGATCCCATCATCTTCTTCCCCAGTCAACTCTTAAGCTTTTAGTATCCTCTCTCTTATTCCCTTACCTTGATTATGGTTGTTTGGTTTACGGTTACATCTCGAGGGTTCTCAAGGACAGATTAAAGCGAACCATAAACTGCTTTGCCAGATTTGTCTTCGATATCCCGAAGCGTTCCCACGTTTCCTTCCTCTATTCCGAATTAATAAATTATCCCACTTTCCGTAGACAATATTTCCTTGGAATATTCCTTTACCAAATTATCAATACGCTTTATCCTACCTACATTTACAATATGTTAAAGTTCAGATCTGCAGTCTATTCAATGCACACAAGATCCCGTCTTTCTGATCTATATACTCCATCCCACAGAACTACTGCCTTCCAACGCTGCTTCCTCTTTCCCACAACCATCCTCTGGAATTCCATTGCTCCTCATATTAGACAAGCGAAATTCCTGAAAACATTCAATTCTCTATTTCGAGTAACTCATGCTTATTCAAGGCGAAACTTGTTAACAATCCTCCTTCGCAATTTAATACAGAATATCAATCAAGCTTGACATAAATCAAACTCGTTTTGAACACTTTCAATAACTATTTAGATACCACTCAATATAATATTTCCTCACCTTGAAAATAACATTTAGTTTCTTCTATTTGTATACAGGGTGTCCCAATTTTAAATGGCAAAACTTCAGAAACTTATAGGGGACCGAAAAACTAAGACAAAAAGTCCTTTAGAGATTTGCTCATTTTTGCTTAGTTTTAGAGAAAATCGCAAAAAAAGAAACAAAACAAAAATATTACAGGTAGCGATTATCACCTTTCAAAGTTCGTCAGGCTAGGCAGTGAGATATGTAAACACTTAATGTTATCCTTTACATTCTTTTATTTAGCAATAAGAGCAGATTATCGGAGAAGAAATTGTATCCAACGCCACTTCGATAGCAATCCTGAGACTAGCATCTGAACAGCATCTGCTGCATTAGCAATATCGTGAACTTTGAAAGGTGATAATCGCTACCAATACCATCTTCAAAAAGTTCAGAATTTATTACATCAAGATTATGTCAAGAGATTGAAATTTAGTAACTGGTTTCTTGACAAAATTTACGATGATAATTTATTTCCATTATAAATTATATGGACCGATGAAGCTACCTTTACAAGAGGAGGAATTGTTAATCAAAGAAATTATAATGTATGGGCTCTTGAAAATCCCTGAGCTATTAGAGAGAATAGGTTTCAGCATGAATTTGCTATTGACATTTGGCTTGGAATTTGGAACGGATTACTGGTGGGACCATATTTTTTACCTGGAAGATTGAATGGTATCAAATTTACACATTTTTTGGAGAACGACTTTTCTAATTATTTAGATGACATTCCCTTACAGCAGCGGATTGAAACGTGGTTCCAACTCGATGGATGTCCAGCTAATTATAGCAGAGTTGCTCGAACTTGGCTGGATATAAATTATCCACAACCATGGATTAGACGTGGAGGAGTAGTACCTTGGCCACCCAGATCACCTGATATGACACCCATGGATTTCTTCGTATGGGGAACCTTGAAGTAGAAAATTTATTCGGTGTCTATCAACTCAAGAGAGCAATTAAAAGACCGAATCATAGATGCAGTGCACCAAATATCAAGAAAAAGAACATAACATAAATGTAAATAAATAAGTATACAAATGAAAACTTGTTTTGTTTCTTTTTTTGCGATTTTCTCTAAAACTAAGCAAAAACGAGCAAATCTCTAAAGGACTTTTTGTCTTAGTTTTTCAGTCCCCTATAAGTTCCTGAGGTTTTGCCATTTAAATTCAGGACACCCTGTATAATACACTAACACCTCTATATATATTTAATTAGTATCTATGTATACATTATTATTGTTATATTATTATTTCTTCTTTATTTTTTCATTGTATTATGTCTCTGACTAGATGTAACTAATTCTATTTTTTTTCCCCTGTTTTTATTTGCTATTCTTAAGGGATTTGGTCCCAGAAAAAATTATTTTCCTATTCTATTTCTGTGATGATAATATCAACTATATCGTCAACTTCCTGCTATTATTCTTTATTAAAATTGTTTTATTTTATTCTAAACTGACTATTCTTAATTTTCATACTGTTATTCTTTCCTTATCTTTTTTTCACCCACTGCCTTTTTTTGTCACATCTTTGTTTGTTTTTCATCAAGCCCTGTAAGCCTAAACGTCGTCACAATACATAAAAGTTTATATTTTAATTGTGTTCAATTCTGTAACTGCACACCCTAACTACCCACATCTTCATTATTTATAGTTTGATTTAGTTTATTATCTGTTATATAAATCATTAGGTCACATTTAAGGTTTTTTCGTAATTAAGTATGACAATACTGAAGTTGGAAAAAAATTCAAATCAATATTTAAAAGTTTAACACTATTAGAAACACTGTTAATTATATAAACTAGTATCTATAGTACGGGTGAGCAAAAGATAGGAGAGATGAGGAAGAAATAAAAAATGGCATATAATGAACTGAAAGAAAAAAAAGAGGGGAAAAAATATGAAGAATGAAGGGGTAAAAAAACAACTTACCACTTTTATTTAAATTTTTCTTTATTTGCCCCTACATTCTTCACCCAGTTTTTTTTTCTTTCAGTTCGTTACGTACCAACAGTGTTTTTATCTTCATCTTTCCTATTTTGGCCTTATTCTTACGTAGTTTTATCATCAAAAATATTTCTGTTATTATTTAAAAAAAAAAAAAGTTTTTATAAACATTGAAAAACTTATTGTTTATTTCCAACTTGCCAATCATACTTGTTTATGAATATACTTTAGAAACTTTTGATAACAATGGTCAACACAATTTTTTTTTTAATTATTGTTATCAGGTATTTCAAAGGCCCTGAATATGAAAAAAAATACTGGGAGATTGCTAACAGCTTTATTTTGTGAACTATAAAGTTTAACTGTTTTGATTAAAAAAATTAAGGAAATTAATACATAATCTTAACAAAATTTTATTGAACATTATTATCAAATGATATTTTATAGGATTTCCTAGAATAAACAACTTTAGGTAGATCTCATTGCATACTCTAACAATAGTCTGCCATCATTCAATGCCATCATATTGAGTCCCACCTTCCCTGATAATGTTCTTCCACTGTCCGAATATCCTGATGAAATGATTTATAATTTCATTTATTTCATTAATTTTTGGCTGTGATATATTATTTAGTGATATATCACATTTAGCTTTTATGTTTAGCCCTGAAGAAGAGCTCTAAAGCATCTTGAAACAGCACACAAATAAAGGATTTTTTTATAATAACCAAAGTGTGTTTTTCCTTTTGACTACACTTGCTCTTGACTAACTTCTCTACAATTCAATCATATCCTATTTCAATTACATGATAAAAAAAATAAAAATACTCAATTTAAACAATATTATTTTAAACATTAAATTTAGCAGTAAATAAAAAATAATAATTTAAAATTCTTATTAAATTAAAATGAAATTAATTTTGAAATAAATATCTATCATAAGTTATTTTTTTTTTAAATAATAAAATGTTTTATTTATATTTGTGATAATTATTTGTTGTTGTTAATTTACAATCTATTGTTACTAACCCCTCTGATTGGTGAATATAAAACAAATTTATTTAATTGAAGAGCTACGCTGAATGACAGGATGGATATTATATAGAGTAGGATCTAATTGACAAGGATCACTAATAAGGAATTAGGCAGAGTTTGATATTACAAAGATATTTTTATTTTTTCACCAACATTTCAGCCATATCATTGATGACCATAATCAGGGTTAAATTAGAAAATACAGATCCCAATCCTGTAAATTACAAAATAATAAAAGATTTATTTCCTCTTCCTATTCCAACATATTTTACATTTTAAAGAAGTAAACATGTTCATTTTCATTATAATATATTTATTTTAATTTCCCTACCTTTCTCTATATTTTATCCCCCCCCCCCTTCTCTATTCTCATTTCTTATTAACATTTATTACCTCACTTCTTAGATTAATAATTAATATTTTTTGTTTTATATTAAAAAAACAAAAACAAACAACAACGTACTAATTGATAACCCTCCCACTTATCTTCATGAATATGAGTATCGTTAAGTTGACTTATCTTTTTTAGTTTTTTTCAATTTTCCATCTGGTGTTTTTTGTTAAAACCTAGTTCTTTTTTTTTTTTTATTATTATTTTTTTATTTACACATTAATTTTTGATACTCATAACTATGTTTTTACAATTTATTATATCCCCTCTTTTTTTTAGCATCAAATTTTTCCAACTATTTTATTTGTTTATAGTCTCTTTTGATCATCTTATATCTTATTTAATCCTCCAACCTGAGAGGCACTGAGCAGGAAGGAAAAGAAGAAAAATATCTTATTTATTACACTGTATTTTATTTTTGATATCTCTTTACAACAATGTTAATTCTTTACATGTAATACTCTTTATTAACCCTATTATATTTTATTTAATTTTTTTTTTTTTTAACATTGCATAATTAAGGAGTTTTTTTTTTCAAAACTGACCAGTCAACTTCAGAACAGTTAAAATAAAAAACAGCAAAAAACCTACACCAGTCCTCCCCCTTCTGTTAAATCCAAAACAATTATATTATTTAAATTCTTGATAGATGTCTACTAACAAAAACAAAGTATAGTAGTGTGTGCAGTTCACAAGGCTTTAACAGAAAATAAATGAAAAAATTCGACATGTTTAAATTTGAAAGATAACTCCTCCATTTAACAACATTTTTCAAATTAACCAAATTATTTTTCATTTATTTAATTTTTTTCTCTTTTTTATTTCTGTATTCAACTATTTATTGTTTTAGCCCTAATTATGGATGAAACATTGGCAAGAAAATAAAAATATGTTTCTTAATATCAAACTTTGCCTAATTCCTTATTAGTGATCCCTCTCAACATCCAATCTATATTATTATTTTTTATTTACTGACGATTTTTTGAGGCCGAGGAAGGACATCCTTGGCCACTCTCTCCATCCACAATTAGAATTAGCTTTTTCGTCCTTAAGGATTGCTGTTTTAACGGTTTTTTTAAGTTATCCGAAGGATAACTTCCTCCATTGTTGTCCTCCAGGATATTGATTTAAAATATTTAACGGTTTTAAGATGGCGGACCTAAAAAGGACACTTTTTAAAAAAACATTCGAGTATTTAACTGTTTTAAGGCGGCGGAAGGATATTAATTCGTTGTTAACCCATTCTACGGGAGGCTGAAGATAGTTTTTCAACGCTAACGACTCCTTCCCGTTTACTTTAATGTTTGTATGTTAATTTAATGTTTAAAGTCAGTATTAGGTAAAATAATATTGTTTAAATTGATTATTATATATATATATAAAAGACCGTGTGGGTCTTTGGGAATACCCACACGGTCCTTTTAACTTAATTTTTAGCTAAGAAATAGGGTTTTCCCCACTAACCCTTGGTAAATCTGTGTGTTTAAACTCACTCCCCTAGGTTAGTTGTGTACTAGAATTATTAGTTGATTCATATCCACCAGTAACATTGTAAGTAGCTTCCCCTATATTCTATCCTCTATATTCTGTAATTATATATATATTGTATTACCCTACACATGTTGTTATATACCTACCTGTACTGTAGCTAACTTTGTTTTGAAATAACTTGTATAACTTATATAATTTATTGTAACCTGTTTTTTTCACTGTAGGGCATGATTATGAGAACAATATAGTCTCGAAACGTCGCCAAAATAGTTGATTTTTCATTTTATGACTGAACCTCAAGAACCTTAGTAAACATTTAATAGTAACAGTCAAGAAATTTATCCATATATATATATATATATATATATATATATATATATATATATATATATATATATATATATACTATGTACTATGTAATTGAAATAGGATATAATTGAATTGTTGAGAAGTTGGTCAAGAGTGAGGAGTGTAGCCAAAAGAAAAAAACACACTTAGGTTATTATAAAAAAATCCTTTATTTGTGTGCTAATGTTTCAACATGCTTAGCAGCTATTCTTCAGGGCTTAACATAAAAAATATATTCTATTCTATTCTATATTGGGTGCTACAGTCCATGAAGGACCTGGGCCTCTGCACACAGCTTTATCCACTCCTTTCAGTCAGCAGCCACGTTCCTCCAATTCTGGATATTTAGCCGCTGTATGCCCACATCATCCATCTATCTTTGCCGACGTGTTTATCAACATAAATACAGTTGCACGTCTATAACTAAAAACCCTAATAAACCTGACCAAACAGCTCTCACCACCATTACAGGCAAACAAAACATTCTTTTAAATTTGATTCCCCAAAATTATTCACCATGAACAAAATAATTTTAAGAGAAATATTAAAGAAATGATAACCATAGAAAAATTTAAAAATCGTGCAATAAACAAAAAATCAGACATCCTAAATCTTAACACCTGTTATTCCAATTTAATACATTCATACCAATAATATACATTTACATTAATATACATCACATAACTATTTATCCATTTATAAGTATATTACACCGAAATACAGAAATCCTTTTTGTACCTGCATCTTGGGAATTACCACCAGTTGGGAAATCCCCCCAAACTTTTAACTGTTTTTCAAAAATTTCCCAGGTCAGTTGTGTACTAGAATTATTATAATTTAGTTAGTCAATACCATATCCACCAGTAACATTGTAAGTAGTTTCATACTCCTCTATATTCTGTAATTATATATATTTAATTATTCTAACACATGTTGTTATATACTTACATTGTAGATAATTTTATGTTTTGAAATAACTTATATAATTTTATTGTAAAGTAGTTGTTTTTATTTATTGACTGAACCTCAAAAACCTTACTAAACAAATATATATACATATTTAATTTTTTATTACACTTTGTTGGCACATGGCATCAGATTTTAAAATAAGGAAACTTAAGGACTGGTAAAGCAGTTCTTTGATATTGCTTCTCAATATGAAGACAATTGTTTCAGATTGCTTAAAAGATATGAAGGCAAGGGGTTAAGGTGAATAAGGCTTTTTGCTAGAAGCAATCTATTCACTGAATCTTTTAATAACCATGAGTTAGCCAAAAGACTCAATAGCAAATGTGTAGTAAGAGTGAAAAATGAAAGAGGTGGAGAGCAGGCTAAGGTACCGAAAATCAACAAATCAATCAGAGTTAGAAAAATTGCAATCTTTATTTACTCACAAAGTGGGAAGAGTTGATGATTTCTTTGATGACGGTTTTGGAATCACTTTTCAGAGGACAGGTGATGATGATAAAGCCAGCAAAAATCAAACCTGATTCAATATCATCTCTGGTGAGCTCTCGTAACTGTTGGTATGAAAGATGGCCAAGCTGCCTCCAGCCAAGAGCTAAAACTCTAGCACCTCTGCGGGAAAGAGATAGGTAGATGTTGTCATAGTTCTCAGGAGCATCTATGAACTAACAATACATAAAATCAACTAATGTTTAAAATGGCTTCTAAACAGAAATAGAACAAGAAAATGTTATTTTATCCTCAGGACCTGAAGCCGATAAGAGGATATAATAAAGTCTTTTAAAGTCATTGATCTAGAACAAAAAAAATAATATACACATCACCATATAAGGCAGTTGAGGGATATTGCACTAATGCTCCACTGGGTTCTAGCATAGTGGTGGAATTACAATAGCTTGCATACTACATGGTTTGGAAAAAACTACTTGTGGTCCAAATATCAGCATATGTCCTATTTTGTATTATTCAGTTACATCTTTATTGTTTTTTCCCTTCTTGTAGATCTATCATGTCTTCCAAGAATGATGAATAAAGTGAAGCTGAAAGAAGTATGTAACTTAAATAGTTTTAAAAATTTAAGGGAAACAAACAAAAATTGTAATTAGTAATAAATTAAAGCTTATAAAGATTTTGTGAACCTAAATTTGTGTGAGCAATGGTAAACTTTAAGAAGAGCCAAAAAATAGAGACAGTGATGTTCTGGTTAGGGTGATGATTTAGTACTGTTGTGGGTGAAAATGAGGAAACTATGTAATAAAGCACAATAGTGCTTATAAAAGCCCGTAAATTGATAAATAACAATAAAATGAAATTATGGTTAGAAAAAGAAACTACGCCTATGGTCCAGAAATTTAAAAATATAATTTACAAGACTATTATCCTATTCTTGTAAAAATATGCATGGATGCAAAACTAGCTGCTTACGGTAACAGAACAACAGTGCCAAAAAAGTTTCCAGAATGTATAACTGCAGGAGATTTATATAATGAGTATAGTTCAGGCAATAGCATTGCAAAGGTTAAAATGATCATGATTAAGTTGTTGGAATTAATGATAACCTTATAGAATTAATAATAATAAGAAAGGTTCTCAGTTTTGAGTGATCAGGTAAACGTCCAAAGGATAGGTTTTTTGGGGTTTGGGTTTTAATGGGGTGGGTTAGGTCAGAGGGAGATGTGTGGTCAGAAGTTGGTTAGTTAAGATTTATTAAAAAAGATAAGTATTCAGAATAGAACCATAACAAGTTTTTAAACAGTGCACATAGATGATGAATTCATATACCACTCTATAAGTATAATATAGAATATAAGAAAAAAAAATAAAATAAGGTTTCTTTGATATAGCTCAACAATTTTTTTTTAAACTGGAGAGAGTCCAGTAAAATAAGGCTCCAAAAGTCCGTTTTCAAGAAACAACTGCTGAAATTTTATTCTCAACTTCAACTTATCAATTCAAGTTGTAGTTAGAGATTAGTAAGAATATAAAAGCAGTGGATAATTCCAGTCTTGGCAAAAAGAAAAAAAACTTAGGTCCGTTGGATGATGAATTTTTAAACGGGTATAAAAAAAAAGAAACAGGCTAAAATAAAAGTTCTCATTTATCCAAGAATATTGCCTATTTCCGCAGCATAAAAAATTAATCATCCAGGATCTTTAAAAATTTGAGCACATACTGAATAGAATTTAAAAAAATAATATACTGGTCGATCCTGTGGACCTGTTAAAGAAGTTTGGAAAATTGTTTGATGGTTTTGTAAGCTGTTCTTAGAAGAACTTAGTAAGAAGATAGTTGAAATAGCCATTGAAAAATTTAAATTTTATGAAGCTGCCATAATTGACAATATACTTGCTGAATTAGTCAAATTATGTTAAGAAGTTGAAATATGCAGTCTGGCCAGAGACAGCAAACAGTCAACATCTCTTTACTCTTTTTCCTTAACTTCTTTATTTTGTGTTAGTTTTCTTAGTTTTTTTTTGTTTTTCTATCTGCATATTTATAAACCTAATTAGTGAAGTGACGCATCGTAGTCCAGTACAATTACTTCAAAATAATAGAAAAAAACGGAGTATTTAGTTCACAACTCACCCGGAGCAAGCGGATAATCCTCACAGTATTAAGTACCTGCCCACTGCTGCTGTAAGTAAATAAACATTCATTCACCTTTATATTTACCAAATCAGCTGATAGAACTAAATTATGTCAAAATGGTTCAATGCACAAAGTGTGAAAACTCAATTTCAAGAGACGACAAAAATAGTTTATTTTGCTCTAAATGTAAAGGGATTTTCCACGGCAGATGTTTTAAGCTCTTAGACAAAGACATTGAAGCACTGAAAAATTCCAAAAAAACATGGTTTTGTCACATTTGTGACACTAAAAAGCGAAATTCAAGCACTGAAAAACCTTCGGAGCCATCCGGTTCCGAGATACTAGCTGCTGTAAATACAGTAAACGAGGAAGTTAAATCCCTAAAAACCTCACTTGATAAATACGGGGACTTGAGTTTCGAACTGAGTGAGAGACTGGCAAAAATCGAAGCTCATCTAGAGGGGCAGACAAAACGTATAGAAGAGTTGGTTGATGAGAATAGTAATTTAAAAACAGAAGTTTGCCTGCTCAAAATCAGGATAAACAAGGCAGAGCAGGGACTTTTGAACAAATCATTGGAAATTGGGGGCATCCCGGTACACCCTGGAGAGACCCTCACAGCATTGGTTACTAGTATTGGAGCCGGTCTCGGCATCAAACTAAATATAGAAGATTTTGACCTAGTGGGGCACCGGAGGCCCAAGAAGGATGATGTGCGACCACCGCCTGTAATCGCACGATTCATCAGGCAGTCTCTGAGGGACGATCTAATACAGAGGAGAAAAGTCAAGAGGGACTTCTCGATGCACGATATCGGCTGGCAGGAGAATGACTCCCACCGGATATATCTTAGCGAGGAGATGACCCCGACCAACAGGCATCTGTATTGGCTCGCCCGTCAGAAGAATTAAAATATGTTTGGTTCTCGGGAGGGCGTGTGCGGTGCCGTTAAGAAGACGGCCATCCAGTAATGTTCATAGACCAGTCTCAGGACCTGGATGTTTTCACCTGACCTTCTGGAATTCTTTTCCTATTTCCACTCCCTTGGTCTACACCCTTTGCTAATGAAACCAGTGTATTTGTTATTTTTTTTTGTTTTTCTATTATTTATCCTTGCCAGATTAGTTTTCAGTTTTTAAGTTATTGGTGTCACTATGATATTACTTTTAATCAGTTAACGCTAATTTTTCTTTACGATTTCCACTTGTTTATATATCTTTATCTTTTAATTTATTTATTTTTTTTTTTCTTTTTCATCTCTTCTTTACCAACTCATCGCCCTTTTGTTCTATACTATTCTTATATATTTACCTGTTACTACTTTTACTTTCCATTATTGTAAATATATATACTTATGTATATAAAATATATATACTTTATATAAATCATTTTACTTTATTCTTATCATCGATATGTATTTTTTCTTCTTGGCGTCTACTACTGTTTCTCATTTTCAGCGCCATCCTTCTACTTACTGTCCTATCTTTCCTTAACTCCTTCCCAATATGACTAACATCCTAACCGCCTGTCACATAAGCTCACAATCCCTACCAGCCCATCACGATGAGTTCCTAGAATTTTTCACCAAAAATTTTTACCACATCATTGCAGTCTCTGAAACCTGGCTTAAACCCTACATTCCTTCTTTCTCAGTTTCTCTCCCTAACTACTCCGTCATTCGTCATGACCGGGTTGACCGGACCGGCAGTGGAGTAGCGCTATATGTCCATGATTGCCTGAAGTCTCGTGTCCTTTTTCTTTCGCCTCCTTCAAATCTCCCAAACATTGAGTCCTTATTTGTTGAAATATCTATTAATGCCCATTCTCTCCTAGATGTAGTGGTTTACCGTCCCCCACATGTTCCTTTTGACCAATCATTCGAATCTAACCTTTACCATTACGTTCCTCTCTACCCCAATATAATCATCTCCGGTGACCTGAATTCCATCTCCTACCTGAATCCTATGACAAAATCTACCTTGAAAACCTTTTTTTTCCCTTCACCTTTTTATTGTACCATTCAATACCACCCACCACTCCCGCGGGTCCGACACATGGTTAGACCTGCATGTCATAGATTCTCCAAAAAACCTTCTTTCCTCAAGTCAACTGCTCCTAGGATGAACCAAGACATCCTGACGCGAGGCTGCCCGAAGACGCTTCAGACGCACCAGGCTTGAAGATGACTATCAAGCGTTTAAGTTTCTTAGAAATTTAACACAATCCACAATCCGGCGAACTAAATCCAATTTCTTCCACGAAGCCCTTTCATCTGCACCCGATCCTAAATCCAAATGGCTGCTCCTCCGCAAACTTTCCTTGTGCGATCCTTCTAGTTCCCCTCGCTCGGGAGTCTTTCCTGTCACTCCGGACGAGTTAAACTCCTATTTCGTTTCTTCCACTTCATCTGCTCCTTCTTGACCCTCCCAGTCCTTACCTCCGCCTGCATTTAACGACAATAATTTTTACTTTTCTTATTTCACTCCCTCTGATCTAATTACCTCTATTATAAGGTCTCAATCCAACTCATCTGGTTTTGACGGCATTCCTGTTAAATTATTGAAATCATGCCTTCCTGAAATCCTTCCAGTTCTCCTCTTCATATATAATTTTTCCCTCCAAAACTCTGTATTTCCCACTTCCTGGAAAAAGGCCTTAATCCATACCATCAGCAAGAACCCAAACCCTATATCCCCAAAGGACTACCGTGAATATCCATACTTTCCAACCTTTCTAAGCCCCTAGAAAGATTGGTGCAATCCCAAATTTCCAATTTCCTAGAAGAAAAAAGAACTGACCATCCTGATCCTCCTTGATTTCTCTAAAGCATTCGATTCCTTAGACCATAATATCCTTTTTTCCAAATTGAAATCATTGAACTTTTCCTACAGCTCCCTCCTTTGGTTTCAATCTTTCCTTTCCCACCGCACCCAAGCAGTCGCCACTCCTAACCAAGGCCTATCCTCTTTTGTCACTCTGCAGTCAGGAGTAGCTCAAGGTTCGAGCATTTCCCCTCTACTGTTTAATTCCTACATCAATGATCTTCCCCATTCAATTCACCATTGTTCCCACCATCTTTATGCCGATGACTTCCAAATTTACTTCTCCTTTCCTCCATCCGAAATGTTAGCTGCGTTTGCCAAAATTCAGGAAGACCTAGATGAAATCTGTGCCTGGGCAAATCTGAACAAATTAACGTTAAACACAGCTAAAACTCAAGCAATTGCCATAGGATCACATTCCCTTCTCCAATCAAATGCCAACTTTCCCACATTATTCCTTAATGATCATCCAATAACTTTCCATTCCTCTGTTAAAAATTTAGGCTTAACCATTGATCAAACCCTCTCCTGGAAATCCCATATAGCACAAATCTCTCGAAGGTCAATTGGTATCCTAAAACTATTTCACCGCTCCCGTCACCTCCTACCCACAAGCAAACTTCTAGTACCCTCCCTTATCTTCCCCAATTTGACTATGGTTGCGTGATATATGGCGCGCTCTCGACGGTTCTTGAAGACAGATTAAAACGCATCATGAATTGCTTCATTAGGTTTGTCTTCGGAACCTCGAGACGTTCCCATGTTTCTCATCTCTACACTGAGTTAAATTGGCTTTTCCCCTCCTTCCGCAGAAAGTACTTCCTAGGCTCCTACCTATTCCAAGTTATCAACACCCGTCACCCTCCCTTTATTTACAGTAACCTGAAATTCAAGTCTGCTATCAAATCACTGCATACAAGATTTCGTCTTTCCGATCTCTATACTCCATCCCACAGAAGTACTGCATTCCAACGTTCCATCCTTGTCCGATCCTCTACTCTTTGGAATTCCCTCCCCCCCCCCCCCCCCCCTGTATCCACAATGCTTCTTCCCTTGGAACATTCAAAACACTACTCTTTCACCATCTTCTTTCCCTCCAACCCGACGCTCTCTAATTATAAGGATGCATGTACTATGTATGTAATCGTCTAATTTATTTACTAAGACCGTCAGACATAAAACATTAGCAAAAATTATAGTTTGACTATGATAATGTTTTGATTTCTTGTAATGATAATTTTTGATTTTCTATCTTTTATTTTGCTTTAAGTTTCTGTTTGTTTTTTTTTCTCTTCTGCTATTTTGTTTACAATATATATATATTTTTTTTTCCTTCTTGTTTTTTTTGGGCCCAAGACTCCCATTGAAGTCCTATACTGCCCGCAATATTAATAAAATGTGTCTTTAAAAATCAATACTGCTTTCCTCTATAAATTTACATAATGATTTTATGAAATTTTTATCCAAATTAGATAAATTTTTAATGAATGAATTATTGTTTTTGATTTCTTGGTAATTCCTTCGGCTCTTGTTGTATTTTTTACATTCCGTGATAACGTGAATGGGGTAATCTATAACATTGCATTCTGAGCATTTGTCATTCTTATTAACTTTCATCAGAGTTAGGCCTCGATTTGTACGCCCATGGTTAATTCGTAGCCTGGTTAAAATAGATATTTCTTTTCACTTTAATCCCAAAGCAATTCCGGTGAACCACGGACGAAGAGACACCTGAGGCTGGACAATGTAATGGTCCCTGCCTCTCGATCCCGACTCACAGCTATATCTGTCCTGCCATGCTGACGCTTGACCCAAATCGCTATTTCCTCAAGCGGTATTTTCGTATTTGTGGCAATTCTTTTCTCATTCTTTGCTAACGTATCAGCTCGCTCATTCCTGAATAGCCCGACATGGCCTGGGACCCACTGTATCTTGAATGTGTTGTTTGTTGTCTTGTGTACTTCTTGTATTATTTCATTTATTAGGTACGATGTGTGATTTTTTTTCTATTGATGTTTCTTTGGGAATTACATACGGAGGTGGAATCTGTAAGGATAGCAATTTTGGTGTTTTTATACAATCTATTGGCGATTTTTAAAGCTTTGGTAACGGCATACAATTCAGCACTATAGATGCTGAATTTTGATGGAAGGGTCATGGCAATTTCACGGTTCGTGTGGGCGTCATATATTCCAACTGATACTTTTGTTTTATTCTTAGAAGCGTCTGTGTATATCCGTTGATAGTTTTTATATTTTTCCGATTAACAACAAGTTAACAACGAATGAATATCCTTCCGCCATCTTAAAACAGTTAAATCGTTAAATATTTTAAAAAAGTATCCTTTAAAGGTCCGCCATCTTAAAACCGTCAAATATTTAAAAACTGCATCCTGGAGGACAACAATGGCGGAAGTTATCAATCAGATAACTTAAAAAACCGTTAAAACAGCAATCCTTAAGGACGAAAAACTAATAAAATTCCGCCATCCTTAAACAGCATTCCTTAAGGACGAAAAACTAATAAAATTCCGCCATCCTTAAACAGCATTCCCTTAGGACGAAAAAGCTAATTCTAATTGTGGATGGAGAGAGTGGCCAAGGATGTCCTTCGGCCTCAAAAAATCGTCAGATCCTGGCAGATCTGTAAAACAGTGTCCCTATAGCAGGAGCCATCTCTTAATCCCGCCCTGAACCCCCACCGCCACTCTTCAATATCGTACCTTTTTAGCTAAAAGAGTAAACGGGAAGGGATCGTTAGCGTTGAAAAACTATCTCCAGTCTCCCGTAGAATGAGTTAACAAAGTCGGAATATCCTTCCGCCATCTTAAAAACAGTTAAATCGTTTTAACATTTTTGAAAAAGTGTCCTTTTAAGGACCGCCATCTTAAAACCGTTAAATATTTTAAAACAGTATCCTGGAGGACAACAATGGAGGAAGTTATCCTTCGGATAACTTAAAAAATCGTTAAAAACATACTATCCTTAAGGACAAAAAACTAATTCTAATTGTGGATGGAGAGAGTGGCCAAGGATGTCCTTCAGCCTCGAAAAAATCGTCAGATCCTGGCAGATCTGTAAAACAGTGTCCTTATAGCAGGAGCCATCTTAAAACAGCATCCTTAAGTACGAAAAAGCTAATTCTAATTGTGGATGGAGAGAGTGGCCAAGAGTGTCCTTTGGCCTCAAAAAATCGTCAGATCCTGGCAGATCTGTAAAACAGTGTCCTTATAGCAGGAGCCATCTTAAACGTTTTATATTAGAAATCCCCTTATTTTTTTTTCTCAAAGCTGTTTAAATTTTCTATTAGATCGTATATATTTGATTTATATTAAATCCCGTGAAACACCCACGCTAGCATGCTAAATGTGTATAGTTTGGAAAAATATGAAAATTATGACATCTTCAGTGGGCTAGTGTGGTTGTTTAATGGGATTTAATAAAAATTACATATATACGATCAAGTAGTAAATTTAAGCAGCTTTGAGATGAAAAAATGAAATATGGGATCGGACAAATAGTTTCGGAGTTTTGAACAATGAAAAATGTGCAAAACAAACATGGATTTCATAAAAGTACGGGATCTTTAGGGTTCTGGCTTGTGTATTTTAAGTGACCTGATTAAAACTTCACATATAGAGACTAATAGTAAATTTGATCACATTTTAGATTAAAGAGAAGAAATTTGAAGTTGGACAAATAGCTTTGGAATTATAGTGAAAAATATGCAAAAAAAAACATGGATTTTACAACAGTATGGGTTTTTTTGCATTTTTTTAATGGGCATTATTAAAACTTCGAAAAAAGCCTCTTTTGCGTGTTATAGGTAAAACACCGAAAATAACCGGTATTTTGGGCGGATTGTTGCGATTTTGGGTATGAAGCCGACATCTGCCATGGTAAATAACTTCATATTCGGATTCAGCACCCCAAAAAACATGTTATGTTGAGAATAAAAGTTAGTTGCGAACAAAAGCTCCGCAGTTTTTTCTTCGGCAAACCCTTATTTTATTGGACTAAAAACCCATTTGTTGTGATATTTCAGTTGTGTAAGAAGATGGTCATTCAATAGAGGGGAAAATATTGAAAACTGATTGATGTATTAATTAAGAATTAGATATTTCAACTTCTTAACATAATTTGACTAATTCAACAAGTATATTGTCAATTATGGCAGCTTCATAAAATTTAAATTTTTCAATGGCTATTTTAACTATCTCCTTACTAAGTTCTTCTAAGAACAGTTTACAAAACCATCAAACAATTTTCCAAACTTTTTTAACAGGTCCACAGGATCTACCAGTATATTATTTTTTTAAATTCTATTCAGTATGTGCTAAAATTTTTAAAGATCCTGGATGATCAATTTTTTAGGCTGCGGAAATAGGCAACATGTTATCTCTTGGATAAATGAGAACTTCTATTTTAGCTTTCTTCTTTTTTTTATATAATATTTTATAGCAAAACAGTATAAAGTTATGGGAGAACCTTATGTGTGGCAGAATGGTGACACAAACAAAATAAACAGCAAAAAGGGAACACAAACAGTTAAACGCCGTGGCACTCGAGCAATCCTTCATATTCTCAGCCTGTTCAGCTGTCTTGTTTCACAGTGAGTTCAGACTCGGGCTAAATTGTTTATTAATAAAGAATCTTTTAATTTCCCTTTCTCCTGTTTATTTTGTTTGTTTCACCATTCTGCTATAAACAGTTCATATTGTTCTGCCACACATAAGGTTCTCCCATTACATTATTCTGTTTTGCTATAAAATATGATAAATTTGATATCAAATTTGTAAATGTGGTGATATACTTATGAATAGCTTCATGTTTTAAAGTTGTACTTTTGATAATTAGATCTCGATTATTAGATAAACACATCAAAGTTTTATTTTCATTGCTGTATTCGGGCGGAATTTCTTTCCTGATTGTCAGAAAATATTTTTCTTCCCTTCCCACTTTATTATCTAATTTTCAAATTGCCCTATGAGTCCATTGAACCCGTTCCACAGGAGGCAGATTTGAGAATGGTTGGAGAAACTTCTTTGTAAGTCCTCCCAGTAAAGTCTGATGGACTCACAGACCAACAAATGAGTGCTGTTTCCAAGCTTGCTAGAGAGTGTGACATAGGTTTAAACAGCCTAATGATTAAAAATTTTTTAATACATTAAATATATTGAATACCTAAAGACACTGATACTTCTATACAGGTAAAATAAGATACAAATTGAAAAAGCTGAGATCAGATAAATCATCAAAATCAATATTTTAAATTTATATTAATTAAATAGAAGTTTTAACCATTGGTTTCAGAGTTTCTGGAGCTCCTTTAACAGCAGCAATGTAGGTGGTCTCAGAAGCACCAGGTTGGGTATAACCTGCAATAACTGACATTCTCTTAAGACTAGAAGAGAAGTGATATCGAGTAAAAATCTTCAGGCCAGGTGATTTGTACCTTTTAGGAATCACAGCATCCCCTTAAAAATAAAATATTTAAAATTAAAATTAAAGATGATATTTATCCCCACATACAATTATACTCACACACAAAATCTTAAATACTGGTTACAAAGGGATTAGATTACATTTTTCGACAATTCAGATTTATACAATTTAATTTATCTGAAGTTGAAGACATCTCAAAATATGAAATGTATTTAAGTAATGTATTCATCTTAATTTATAGTCAAACTGAAAGATAATACTAACATGAATTACCTTCGGATCTTATAAAGAATAAAACCACTAGTTTCAATTATGAGTTTACAGATGAGTAATTTACTACTCAGTTTTAACTTGATAGCTGACCCAATAACTCTTTTTTCTTTTTTTTTTTTAGCAATGTAAAGATTTCATTTAGTCTTTTAACGAAAGAACCACTTGTTTTCTTTTTGCTGACATGCTATAATTTTAAAACAAAAAATTATCACAAATGCGATGTATACCTATGAACAGTTTAAAACTGAAGGTGAGCTATCTATTACCAACCAGATGAATGAATTAAGAGAAACTAATGAAATGATCTAATTAGGTATTAAGTTCTCAGGAAAAAAATATGTAGGTATAGAAGTTAATTTTTTTGCAGTTTGGTGTATCTAATTAGCGAAAAGTGATTGTTTTAAATTGGGTCCACTTACTTTAAGATAATTTTTAAAGCAAAGCTTCTATAGTGATGTTATATTATATATACATACAAATATTTCCTAAGAGTGGATCACAGAGCATTTAATGGAAATGATGTTTCATGTCGAACACCTGTTTCAATAATTGAGTGCTCAGTTTAAGATTCTTTTTTTTTGTATGTTTTGTTAATATATTATATTAAGAATGCATTTGAAGTAAATATTCATTTTTTATTCTGCGTTACAGTATCTTGTTTATTATTATTATTATTATTATGTTTAATGTTTTACATTTAGAAAAACTCCGCTTTAAAAACAATTATAACCTGAAATTAATTTATTCATAATATAGACACATGTTTTGTAGTCTGTAATTACAATTTTTTTTAATTTAAATTTCGGATCAACAATAAATGTAATACACAAACTGTTTGATGAACACATTTTTTAAGCCAAGTATGTCTTGGTAAGCCCTAGGCTTCAATCTTCTTGTTATTTAGGTTCCTAAGTTATACTTCAGAGCTCCAGGTGCGACGTGGAGAAGTTCATAATGTTGCCTTGTGAGCCTGTTAAAGACCTCTTCTCTTTAAGTCGATCAACTCCCAGTTCCCGGTAAAACTGGGAATTCCTTATAAACCAGGGTGCGTTAACCACCATACTCAGAATTCTGTTTTGGAATGTCTGTAGTCTCTTTTTGGTTAATTTTGAAGTATTGTACCAGACAGGACAGGAGTAGGTCAGTAGGGGCCACAGCATGGTTTTGTAAACTAAGATAGTTCTTTGAAGAAGTAATGATTTTCTATTTAAAAGAGGGTACAAAAGTTTAAGTCTTGCGTTGAAGAAGTAATGATTTTCTATTTAAAAGAGGGTACAAAAGTTTAAGTCTTGCGTCAGCTTGTTGTAAGATGTAGTTAGTGTATAATCTCCAAGCTAGTCTGGTATCAAGGTGTACTCCTAGGTAACGCACTGCCTGGTATTTTGGATTCCAGGGAACTGGGATGTGATCGAGTCAAAGTGTAATCAGGTTGGTGAGGTTGAAGAGATGTAAGGTGAAGATTTTCGCTTCCATCTTCGATGAGTTCAGTTGAAGTTTCCACTGCCGGAACCATGGTTTTCTGATGGCTTCGTGAAGGTCATCATCATCTTGGGAAAGGAGTTCTATGTCATCAGCAAACAGACCAATAATTGTGTCCACATCATACTGAGGAATATCCAAGCAATAAAGGTTGAATAAAAGAGGACTCAGTATGACGCCCTGGGGTACTCCAGCCAGGATAACCTTTCTCTTGCTGATAGCATTTTTTATTCTCACTTGGTAAGAGATAATAAAAAAAATGATTTTATGATGCTGAAAAGGTAGAGTGAAGGCTAAGTCTTCTTCAGCTTGTGCAGTAAACTACGGTGCCACACCATGTCAAATGTTGTTGCCGCATCTAGAAATACTCCCGTGGTATATTTTTTTGCTTCAAAGCCATGGTAAATTACTTCGACGACTTGTTGGACTTGGTGTGTTGCCAAGTAGTGGGGCTTGAAGCCAAACTGATGTTGCGGGATAACATTGTTGTCTTCTAAATGTGAGCAGAGACACTTCTCAAAAATCTTCTCCAGGAGTTTCCCCAGTAGTTTGTAATAAAAATGTACAGAAAGGGTTAAGTGTTTTGGGCAATTATTTTAAATATCATCTATAATTGTTTTAAATATAGTTCTGTGAATATGGATTTTGTTATTGAAACTTTAATTTTTGTTTTATGAGAATAAAAAAAAAAAAATAATAAAAATAAAAAAAACCTACTAAAGACATACATTTTTATTTACTTTTCCTTATTACTTCCTGTCATAATAGTGCATAAATAATAAATCCGTACTGATTTTATGGTGATAGTAAATTTTGAAATATAATTGATGATACACCTAACGGTGCCCTCGACCACGGCTCATGGGACCTTGTCATTGGAAAAAAAAAAGACAAAAAACAACAGCCGACTCCAGAAAACAGGCTAAAAAGGTCAGTAATATAAATATATTAAAGGAGTTTGAAGTTTTTTACACATTAGAGAACTGAAATACTCAAACAAAACCCACAAATATAACACTTATTAGTAAGAAGCCTCATCTATCTAATTTATCCATGGAGTTCTAATAACTGCCCAGCCTTTGTCTCATTTCCAGAAAAAGAGCTAGGCTTTTACAATTAACTTCAAAATCAACAATTAAGTGTTTAACAATAATTCCAAAAACAGCTGACTGCTACAGGAGAGCAGTCAGAAGCCAATAACAAGTGAATGCTGACTTTCACACTTTCCAACTAGCTGATGAAAAAATGCCAGAAGATCTGTAGAAGGTTTACACAACTCTACTGCTTCCATTATAAAAGATGAATTATTGAGAAAAGGACACAAAGTAATAAGTAGTACAAATCCTATTTCAGCAAGAATAAAAAACCCACTACAAATGTCTTTTGTGAACAAATAAAAAAAGTCATACAATGAAAAAATAAATGAATTAGAATTTCTATATTATACTCACATATAGACAGAAGAACTTAAAAAAACAAGATATCCCACAAATGTCAGGGTTTTTGAAGTACAAAAGCTTCTGTAACCATGCGTACGTTGTGGTCAAGCCCATAAGACATCTGTATACCAAAACACTAGAGAAACACCAGCAAAATGTGCGAATTGTGAAGGGGCAGCCCATGCTAAGTACAGAGGATGCCAGACGTTCCGAGAATTACGAGCTCAACACAGTAACAGAAGTAGTCCGCAGCCAACAGTTGTAGAACCTCCTCCCTCCTAAGCCAAGGCACTTTCACCACTGCAATTGCACCAATCGCCCTCTACAACCACAGCCCAGTGTTCCAGAATTAAACAATCAAGAACATATTCATTCCAATATCATTATATAGCCACAAAAGACTTGTTCAGGCATGAAAAATGCAAGTACAGTGCAGGCAACACCTGCTAATTTTGATCAATCAGTACTTATTTCTGTTCTAAATAATTTTAACAACCTAGTCCAACCTATTTTAAGCCTCCTCACTCAATTGAACCAATTAATACAAGACCTTATGCCCCCCAATACAACACTTAATTCTCTGACTCTAAGCTCCTAATCAATCCTGCAATGGAACATAAACAGACTTATCCAATGAAAAACTAAATAAGAAATGTACAGACTTGACCTTACTGATGGAAACACATCTGACACTTCGCAATAAACTTAGCATCCCTTGATACACTTTATACAGAACAGACCACCCTGACAACACTGCACATAGGGCTGCCACAGCAATCAAATAGACATTAAAACATTTTTCCATTCATCTTGGCTCTTCTCCACAGAAATATATCACAGGAATACACTTACAGAAAAAACATAAGAATGCAAATGTAGCATCCCTTTATTGCCCCTGACGTACATAATTATAGAACAGATGTTTACAAAAATGTTTGATGCTTTAGGTCAGAGTTCCCCAAACTTTTTTGTGTCGTAGACCCCTTGCCATGTTTTTCCGTGTTGGGTAGACCCCCTACTTACCTGATATTGATTTCCTGTAAATTTCTAACTGTAGTGAAGTTTAGTGTTAAAAACTTAAAGTAAAAACACATGTTAATTTATACATTTATTAATTGAATTTAAATTAAAACTACTCAAAATAAAATTTCGTATCTGTTATGTAAAATATACGTAACATTAAATAAACATAAAATAAACTATAAATAAAATAACATAAGCAATAAGTCAATATTTTTAGTGAGAAGGATAAACCTGATGCTTCAATAATAAATTATCAACATTTGGCGTCAATTTTGTAAGGGTTAATCTTAAATCTCCTCGGCTAATGATGTCCAGTCTGTTTCTTTTTTTCGTTAGGAGATTGGTAACAGCGCTGAAGCCCCTTTCCACTAGGTATGACGATGGAAAGGAAATTGAAAATTTCCTCGCTGTATTCCATAATACGGGATAAATTGAACCTTAAGTTCTTCGTTAGTACTTACTTCAGTCAGTTATGTATATGTTTTGATATTATAAGATAGTATGATGTAAGTAAATAGGTACTATCAGTGTGTGTTGAGATCCACTATCGTGGACCCCCATTTTTATTTCATAGACCCCCAAATTTTTTTTCGCTGACGTAGACCCCTTGCAGGTTGTCATAGACCCCTAGGGGTCGATATAGACCACTTTGGGAATCACTGCTTTAGGTAGTTCTTTTCAGGCAGGAGGGTACTATAATAATAAACATCAGTATTGGGATTCATGACTGGGTACTCCGAGAGGTAGCAATATTAGATCTGTTGTTCATCAACTGTCATTAACCATACTTGCTTCCAACCAACCAACTTACCAAATTCTGGAGACAAGAAGTTTAATATACTAGATATATTTTTAACAAAAGGACTTAAGACCATACCCTGCTCAGTAAAAACCGAAGGGGATCCCCAGGCTCTGTTCATTGATTCAAACTTGATTATGGGCGTCGAGACATTTCTTAACCTTTCATCGGAAGTTTACCCTTTGCAAGAGTGGTCGCACGTTATACAAAGTACAACACACAATTTTTCATCCGTTAAATTAAATCTATTAAATCAAACATTTTGATCATTCTGTATTAAAAACAAAGACACATGTGTAAATTTTTTCTAAGAGAATAATATTTTGAACATAAATGAAAATATAAATCAATCAAAATTTATTTAACTTTCGGATCAACAATGAATGTTAAACACGAAATGTTTCACACTAGATAAGAAAAACGTAAACATATATAATGTTATAATCCAAGTATGTCTTGGTAAGCCTTAGACTTAAACCTTCATGTTATAGATGTTCTAAGGTTGTATTTCAGAGCTCCAGATGTGACGTAATAGGGTCGCCAGGTAAGACAGGTGAAGTCCTTTTAGAGCCTATCAACTCCCAGTTCTTTCCTCATAGAGACATATTAGCATTTTACCGATCTGTTCAAAAATAATTGAAAACTTACTACTAAACCATAATACTAAATTACAGACTGCACTAAATACAATACCAGACCACCAATTTGGATTCCACTCACATCATTCAATAATACAACAGTTTCATAGAGTCACAAAGTATATATCCGCAGCCTTAGACATAAAACTTTAAGTGTCTGGAGCATTTTTGGATGTTTCCAGGCTTTTGATAGAGTCTGGCACCAGGGGTTACATGTCATACGTAACCGTTACTACCACACATTTACGCTACAGGTAATTTATGATTGTAAATGTAAATAGGCAGGCAGATATCATGCCCGCCTGTTTATATTGACAACCAACCAAACTTTACATCTAACTGAAAAAGTGACATACTTTGAATTTATGGTTGGTAGAAGAAAACTGACATGGGGCCCACATATAAAGAAAAGATGACAGACACTAGAGCTAAGACTGTGACTGGTGTACCCCATACTTTAAAGACGCTTAAAAGTACCTCTAAAAAAGAAACAACTAAACGTTTACAGTTACTTGTTAAAACCCATCTGGACCTATGCATCCCAAATTTACAGACAGGCCTAATAAACAAATATTCAAAAAATAAAAATATTTTGATCTAAATTTCTAAGACTGATAACAGATTCTCTTCCTGTGTCAAATGGAACGCTACATATATAGGGTGTCCCGAATTTAAATGGCAAAACTTCAGGAACTTATAGGGAACGAAAAACTAAGACAAAAAGTCTTTAAGAGATTTGCTCGTTTTTGCTTAGTTTTAGAGAAAATCGCAAAAAATAGAAACAAAACAAAAATGTTACAGGTAGCGATTATCACCTTTCAAAGTTCGTCAGGCTAGGCAGTGAGATATGTAAACACTTAATGTTATCCTTTAGATTCTTTCATTTGTTTACATTTTGGCTTCCTTCTAGGATTATAATTCCTAAATCAGTCTTCAGTCAGTTACTTAGATATTTTTGTGTTAATAGCATCAGCCACAATGCCACATACATATTCTAATATTGAATACGCTGATATGATTTTTGTGTATGGTTTCTGTAACGGTAATGCTTTAGAAGCAGTGTGGGTGTATGCGCGCCGATTTCCAAATAGAAGAGTGCCTAATCAACGAGTCTTTTCTTTAACTTTTAATAGACTACGAGAGACTGGGTCATTCTTAATATGTAATGAAGGCAACCAATTCTAGCCAGCAATAAGAGCAGATTATCGGAGAAGAAATTGTGTCCAACACCACTTCGATAACAATCCTGAGCTACCCATACCATCTTCAAAAAGTTCAGAATATATTACCTCAAGATTATGTCAAGAGATTGAAATTTAGTAACTGGTTTCTAGACAAAATTCGTGAAGATAATTTATTTCCATTAAAAATTATATGGACCGATGAAGCTACCTTTACAAGAGGAGAAATTGTTAATCAAAGAAATTATCATGTATGGGCTCTTGAAAATCCCAGAGCTATTAGAGAGAATAGGTTTCAGCATGAATTTGCTATTAACGTTTGGCTAGGAATTTGGAACGGATTACTGGTGGGGCCATATTTTTTACCTGGAAGATTGAATGGTATCACATTTACACATTTTTTGGAGAACGACTTTTCTAATTATTTAGATGACATTCCCTTACAGCAGTGGATCGAAACGTGGTTCCAACTCAATGGATGTCCAGCTCATTATAGCAGAGTTGCTCGAGCTTGGCTGGATATAAATTATCCACAACGATGGATTGGACGTGGAGGAGGAGTAGTACCTTGGCCACCCAGATCACCTGATATGACACCCATGGATTTCTTCGTATGGGGAACCTTGAAGCAGAAAATTTATTCGGTGTCAATCAACTCAAGGGAGCAATTAAGAGACCGAATCATAGATGCAGTACACCATATATCATCAGAACAATGTTTACCAGCGATTTATCAAGTGAGTGCTAGATGTAATGCTTGCATTGGTGCAAGAGGACAACATTTTGAGCAATGTTTACTATTAGCAATATTTAATATTTATTTTGAGAAATATTGAGAGATCTTGTCTAATCCTGAATAAAGTAGAATCACACCTGGAGATTGTACCATTGGGGACTGACTCCCTCATATTGGATCGTCTGTTGTTTTTAATGTAACCTCATATTCACTGATAGTAAACAAATGATTACAGTTATGAATAAAGTTATGTTAATTGTTTTTTTGCAATTTCTGAGAAATTATTAGAGCTTCCCTTATAGATGAGATGTTCATAGAAAAAATCATTTTGTTTTTCATTTTTACTTCATTTTTAAATAAAAATAATTTCAACAATTCAATTAAGTAATGTGACGATCAATTAGATTAATATTACATTAAAAAAAACAAAAAAACAAAACAAAAAAAAAACAGCGGTTCCGTTAATTGAATCGACACTATTTATGTTATTATCATCCTTGAAATTGTTAGTAGATATATAAGAAACTTGATTATCAAATTTTATAAAAATCTGCAGTTCCATTCTAAAGTAAAAAATGTGTTTTCAAGTTGAAGGGTTGAATTTAACAGCTTTTAGGAATTGATGAATTATTATTATTTATATATTTCTTATTTAACTGTTATTGATAAAATTAAGAATTTAATTTTTAAAACAAAAATGTCAAGAGCTTACCTTCTATGGGTTTAGTTTGTTATTTCCTTAATTTTTATAAACGCAGAATTCTGTTTTGGAATGTCTGTAGTCTCTTCTTGGTTAATTTTGAAGTGTTGTAACAGACAGGACAGGAGTAGGTCAGTAGGGGCCACAGCATGGTTTTGTAAACTAAGATAGTTCTGTAAAGAAGTAATGATTTTCTATTTAAAAGAGGGTACAAAAGTTTAAGTCTTGCATTAGCTTGTTCTAAAATGTAGTTAGTGTATAATCTCCTAGCCAGTCTCTTGTCAAGGTGTACTCCTAGGTAACACACTGCCTGGTCTTTAGGATTCTATGGAACTGGGTTGTGATGAAGTCGAAGTGTAATCAGGTTGGTGAGGTTGAAGCGACGTAAGGTGAAGACTTTCGCTTCTGTCTTCGATGGGTTCAGTTGAAGTTTCCACTTCCGAAACCATGACAAGACACCGTTAAGGCCATACTGAAGTTTTCCGATGGCTTCTCGAAAATCATCATCTTGGAAAAGGAGTGCTATGTCATTAGTGAACTGAGCAATAATTATGAGGACACAATTATTCCAACAATTCCTACTATTAGGAATGGTTAGGCTCCCGAGAATATAAGAATCCAGGACATATGTGAGGTTAAAAATCACATATTATGTTGAAAATCATGAATTACCGAATTGTATTCTATTTGTGAAAAGTTCAGCTTAATGCAGAAAACTAAACATATTTTTGATAAAGGTTACTTTAAACTTTGAATTCTGTTGTTCAAAAATAATACTTTGAGAAACAAATTAATCATGATTAAAGCAAAAAAATTTATTAAGGGGTATTTCTAATTACATTTCTCCTCTTCCAAATGGAAAAATCTACAATCTTTCCAAACAATATCCTATGAATTGCTGTAGATGCTCCCTGGTTTATAAGAAATAGTCAACTATACCGTGAATAAGACATAGAATCAATAGAAAATTTCATCAAAAAATGCTTCAACAGGTTTCATAGCAAGTTACCAGCAGTTAAAGGTGCAGTAGCTTTGAACATAGGAGCTCAAACAACATCCCGCAGATTGAAACCAAGACTCATGCAAGACGTCCTGATGTAAACAACATTACTATTCTATTCAGTAATTACTTCTTCATTATAACACCAATTATTGTTCTTATTACTACAATTTATTTCTTATTATTTCTGTATTCTTTACTTTATTCATTTAGTTTGTCTTAATTATTATTCTCTTACATATATCTGTGTGTGGGTGTGGGTGTGTTTGTGTATATATAAGTTAAGGTGTATAGAGGAGTGATATACAGCTCAATCCCCAATCTTAATCCTAAACAACCACCGATTGTATATAAAGAGGATTGGAAAGCAATAAAGTTAGTCTTTGTCCAGAATTGGTGTACGTCATTTAGCTCCCTAATTTCCTTTTTTTTGCGCTTCGACTTCAGAAGAACTTATATATATATATATATATATATATATATATATATATATATATATATATATATATATATATATATATTCTTTCTTTTCTGTGATTTTTTATTTATTTAAATTTTTTTTTTTAATTTATTTATTTATTTTTTCTAAATTATTTAATTTAATTTATATATATTTTTTCATTTATTTCTTTTCTTTTCTTTTATTATATTTATTTATACAGTGGAGCCTCACTTATAAGAAACATTCAGTTATATGAAGAATTTGTCGTTCCCTGGCAAAACTCTATTTAATCCTGTGTAATGAATTATTCACTTGTGCGATGTTACGTAACATCCACTTATATAAAAGTTAATTTGTTCCCCTGGTGTAAATACTATTCAGTTATAAGAAGAGACAACATTTTTTCCTCGAAATGTTTACAAACTTACCGGTTAATTCTTGTTTTTGATTGACACTGTGTACATACTCATAACATTTCATCAATCAAGTGCACTTTAACAAGCTGTGCAGTTTACGACAGTATCTTGGCAGGCTGTTCAGCCTATTACAATACAAAAGTGCTTTTATAAAGCCGGAGTACATAAGGAAGGATATGTCAACGAATAATCAATAAGAATCAAGTGAAACGAGAGAGGGTATAGCACCATCAAAGAACCTCCTGAGTGGTCCAACGTTCACTTGGGTGTAACATTAGACAATTTAGTTGAATTTAAAAACAACTTGGTATTTCAATCGTCTGTGCATTCCAAAGTGACCAGGAGATCGTTGCTGAAGTCACAAAAACCGAGCAAGAACTTAACGATTCGGATTCTCAAAGTTCTGACGACAAAGAGCCTATGACTTCTCCCATCATTTACCCAAACAGTCACTGCATTTGAGGTTGTAAAACGTTCATAATTGAATGTGAACGGCTGTTATATAATTTAGCTTGCAAAAAAATTAAGCAATCAAAAATTATGGAATTTTTTAAGACAAAATTAATATGTATTTATATTTTTCAAAAAATGAGGTATGTGGTAGTTATTTAAATTCTTTTCTTGTTTTTTGTTTAAGTTTATTCCTCAAATTTGTATGTCGTCAAAACTGAGAATCGGAATAGTTAAAAACTAGTTCGGTTTTTGTGACTTCAGCAACGATCTCCTGCTCACTTTGGAATGCACAGACTGCCAAGTTGTTTTTAAATTCAACTAAATTTCCTAACGTTACGCTGAGGTGAACGTTGGACCACTCAGGAGGTTCGTCAATGGTGCTTATACCTTCTCTCGCTTTACTTGATTCCTCGACATATCCTTCCTTATGTACTCCGGCTTTAAAAAGCATTTTTGTATTGCAATAGGCTGAACAGCCTTCCAAGATACTGCTGCAAACTACATAGCTTGTTAAAGTGCACTTGACTAATGAAACGTTATCAGTATGTACACAGTGTCAATCAAAAACAAGAATTAACCGGTAAGTCTGTAAAAATATTGTGGAAAAACTTTTGTCTCTTCTTATAGCTGAATAGTATTTACACCATGGGAATAAATTAACTTTCGTATAAGTGGATGTTACGTATGACTGAATATCGCACAAGTGAATAATTCATTACACAGGATTAAATGGAGTTTCGCTGGGGGAACGAAAAATTCTTCGTATAACTAAATGTTTTCTATAAGTGAGACTCCACTGTATACCCTATATCAAACAGAGGGGTGAGACAAGGTGATGACAGCATAGCTATTTTTTTTTTTTACAGCTCTGAAAGAGGGACATTCATCCAAACTTCTGTCATGATATTTCATAGAATAATGCAGCTGCACTTCAGCGAATATTACATGAATATTCACTCTATGTCTAGAACATTAAAATTGCTCTTGGACGAACTTTCCAAATATAAGATGGATAAGAAAGATATTAGTGCACAATAGGTAAAAAGATAGGTTAGGTCTGGGATCATGGAGAAGAAAGGTTATGCATACTATCTGCTACAGTTGTCAACAAAATCAACGTATCTTTAGAGTGGGTTTTGTGGTGAGTGGAAACATGAGGGGGCATGTTGTACATTTCAAACCAATTAACCATCAGTTAAACTTGCTGAGAATTAGGGGCAGATTCAGAAATTATTCTTTAGTTCCAGTTCATGCACTGACTGAGGAAGATAACGAGCAGACTAAGGATTATGATTTCTATCATGCTTAAGTAAGGATACTTGCAGAATGCCCAAGCCATATGTGAGGGTTGTTTGGGTGACCTTAATGCCCAGGTCAGAAGAGCCTGCTATTTTGCCTTTAGTAGGAAGGTATAGCCTGCACCCAGAATCTAACGATAATAGGAAAAGACTAGTGAATTTCACCGCATCCCAGAACGTGGTTGTTGATTCACACTATTTTTGACTGTAAAAACATCTAAAAAGCCATGTGTGTTACCCCAGACCAACACCAAAATTGACAATATCCTGGTTAATAGATATTGGCTGTGAGAACCTGCAGAGGGGCAAACATTGATAGTGATCACTACCTGATTGTATCATACATTTGAGCTAGAATAAGAAATAATGCCCAGAAAACTAAAGGGGCTCGAACAGAAAGGATCAATACCTGAAAACTGCGTAAACCAGAGTACAGAGGAGAATTCGGCTAAAGAATGGATAAAGGTTAGGAAACAGGCCCTCCTGAAGATACAGTGAATGGAAGATGAAATCAATGCAAAGCCATGATCAACAAACAGCAGAGGAGGTACTTGGCATAGAGGAAACCCACCAGAGGTCCAAATGGTTTGACCTAGAATTTCAGGTAGCTACAGACAGGAAAAAACAGACTTATAGGTGTATGAAAATGAAGAACTCAACATGCACTTAAAGAATACAAAGACAGAGAGCGAAATGCATCCATATTAAAAAAAGAGAGAAAAAAGGAAAACAAGAAAATTAAAAAGATAGAAGATTTAATATGCCAAGCAGACACTAGAGCCTTCTACAGAAGCATGAATGCCCAGCACCAAGGAATTCAAGCCAAGAAGCAATGCTGGCAGATGAGAGGATGGGTTATTAATCATTAGTGTATAGTAAAAAAATGATATCGTCCGAAACGGAAAAACCGCCTCGGCCTCTAGAAAATGGACTGTATGGGAAAATATGAAAGCGAGGTTTTGCACCCTTGGGGAGATATTATTGAGAAGGTAGCATAAACAAATAATACATAAGAAACTTCCTACCTTATTACTGCCGCCTACGATCTGTACAGAGGCCTCCGAAATCATCTGGCGAATGCTTCTCTCAGGCTGCAATATTTGTCTAGGCTCTCCTCCTCTTATGTCACCACTCATTAAGGGAAGAACTAAATCTTTAATGACTAGCATAGGAAATAGGATCGCTTTTAAAAGAGGAACAGGGTCCTGGAAGGCTATTTCGCCTTGGTCAAAGAAGCGATGGAAGACCATGAGGTCTTGGGCAATGTAAATAGGTGCGTACTGGAGCACAGATGATAGAAGAAAGAGGAATATTCTAGTAGGGATTAAGGCAGATAAGGGCTAGTTGCACCGGAAATTCATAGGGTGCGTCTATATAAACGATATACTAGATCTTTCTCCTTTCCCCCCTTCACAAAAGCGCCGATTGGCGCGAACAACCGCCCACCAAAATTGGGATGTTGCCCAATTTTATTCCAAAAGTTATACAATGAAAATGGTGAGCAGGCAGCAAAGCATTTATACAATAAAATAAGGAAACGAAAGCTCAACTTGAGTAAAGAGGAAGATAAAGACAAAAAAAAAAAAAATAAAATAAAAATATTGTAACATGAATGGGAACACAATTATACAATGTAAAGAAAAGGAAACAACCCAACTAGGCAACAATTATATAATGTAAAGAAATAAAACAGTGCTCCTAGGTAGACAATTATACAAAACAAGAAACAAAAATAGCACAACTGTAGAAAGGTTATATAATGCAAAAGGACATCATTCCGGGAGCGGAATGAGTTTGTTCATAGATCTAGTGAGAGTGCTGGTAGAGGTCTCAAAGGTGGCTGCTCGTGAAATAGGAGATAAAGGCCGGGAAAGAGAGGAGCTGTTCAGTCCCTTGCTCACAAGAACGTTGCCCTGTTTCTTGGTTCCACAACGACACTTGGAATTTGAAGTCCACTTATAACGTTGTGAATTATAATTTGGAACGGCGTTGTCAAGTATGCCGCCCACCCTGAGGACCCCCAGGCTATCGAGGAAAGGAGTACGGCAACAAGGCAGCTTTGCCGGCTTATCGGCACGGATATTAAGGAGAGACCCAGAAAAAGGTTTAAAGGTATGGTCAGGTTCATTTGCGATGAGCGCAATGGGAGTAGACTTAAGATCCGGTAATGGCTTGGTGCTTAAGTCGGCATCACGATAAGGAGGCCAATGCTCCTGGCAATCGGTCAAAGAGAAGGGATCTTGAGTCCCCCTAAACAGAAATTGTTGGTCTGGTAATGAGTAGGGGTAAGGCCCCTAGAGTCAATATGGGCATGATTAGCGACTGAAGAAACATCAGCAAACCCTACTGGGGAGAATTTGTCGAATATTGAAATTTTAGAGCGTACAGACCCTTTGATATCTAAAACTGGTGGTTTTAAAAAAGTAGGTTCAATAGGATTCGAGACCGGAATTTTACTTGTTACTCTATCTTGGTTACTATGTGTGTATACTGGTTTTTATTATTTTTATTTTTAACAGGAAGGAATCTTGGACAATCTTGATTGGCTAAAGAATAGCGGCTGTTTGAGGATGAGATGTAATTATCCTCTTCTGTAAGGGAAACAAAAGACTTTTCATCAGATGAATCACTAACATTTGTATCAGCACCACCTGTTTTATTGATGTGATTAAATTTTGAAACTTGATTTAAGTTTAAAAAATCACCCTGATTATTCATTTGTATTTCCTGGTGAACGTTAAAATTATTTAATCTGTGATTACATGCATGGGTGTTAATAGAAGGGTCAATGTTTTCTGGAATGTCAGAAACATTTGAGTCTTTGTGGTCTGTACTCAGGGGTTGTTCAAATGGAATATTTTCAATATTTTCAGTTTTCGAAGAATCATGGAAATCTTGGGAAATCTGGCAAACAGAAATTAACGATGTGGCTGATTGATTTTGCGATAGGGTCTGGATAGGGTCTATGATTGCCCAACCAAAAATAGTACTGATAGCAATTGGACCAATAGAGCTTGGAATAAACGGATGAGGCAATAATAATTGCGGGTATACATCGGCACCTAAGAGAAGGTCAATCTAGTCTGATTGATGAAAGTCAGGATCGGCCAAACACAAATGTTCAAAGGCGCGAGCAATTTCTGGAGTAAGGTTCTTGGGAGGCAAATGGATAGCGATGTGAGGAACCACGGACGGGTTTACACAAATGTGCCTCTGGGAAAATCTGGAGAAGATGTGGCACGAAACTGTGCCAGGAGAACTGGAAATACGCAGATACGGAAATAACTCAGAGATAAGGAGGCGTCAACTGGTGCTTGACCAGTGGGTAACCTAAGTGAGCGGCATGCTGGTTCACTTGAAATGGAAGCGGATGCTGGTTCACTTGAAATGTGATCAGCATGAGCTGATGCGCGACTAGGCGCGGAATTCAAAAGGAGATTAGAATTTACTGCTTTGACGGGATGCAATAGTGTGTGATGATCTGGTGAATTACACTTACGACACGAAAATTTGGAATTGCAATTGCCCTTAAGGTGCGGACCCAAACAATTAAAGCACCGTTTATGCCTTTTGAGGAAATCAATTTTTTGATCTCGAGTGAGATGAGAAAATTCGAAACAGGAAGATAAGGAATGCGGCTTACGACAGAGAATGCATTTGAGGTTAAAAGAATAGGAGGTGCGGCCCGAGTTCTATCTGATGGTGAAGTATCAGGACTAGTGCTAGCAATTAGCGAATTAACTTTAGTGTTTCTATGTAGATGGATGGGGGGAGAAATAATCTCCAGGGTTTTAATTTGCTTGATAATGAAATTTAGCAATTCATCGAAAAGGGGAACTGATTTAGCAGAATTTCGCTCCTCGAAAGCCTTAGATGTGCGGGGGTCTAGATTATTTAATGCGAGGGTTAACAAAATAAAATTTAATAAATCGTCGATTGGTAGCGCCTTGATAGCCTGCACCAAATTTTGATGTACCTCAAGAAAAGCTTTTAAGTTATTTAATGAATTTGAACTGACGGGCTTAAAGTGTAAGATTTGGTTCAGATATGCCTGGGCTATCCTCCTGGAGTTTTGGAACCTGTGTACTAGAGCTGAAAAAGCAAGGTCGTAATTTTCGGCTGTGAGTTGAAAGTTAGAAATTACGGAAAGAGCACTCCCCTTTAAGTTGTATCTTAGATAATGAAAGCGTTGTATGGGGGTTAGAGAAGGGTTGTCGTGAACAAGGGCGGTGAACAACAAGAAAAATTCAGGCCACTGCTGTATGTCGCCTGAAAAGGTTGGTAAATTGATTGGTGGTAAGGAGAAAGCACTTTGAGCCAAATGAATAGGGCTGGCAACCGGTGTTGAGGTTATACTGGGTTGTTCTTTTTTTAACTGAAATAATTTAGCCTTTATTTTACGCGCTATATCATTGAAGGCTATAGCTGGGGCTTGGGTATCTACTTGATTCTGCTTAGACAGGAGAACATTTAGGTCACTGATTTTTTTTTTTTACCGTTTCAAACTTGCCTTGAATGGATGGTAAATCTTCGTAAAGAGCCTGAACAGCAAAAATATCCTCAACAGTAGAGGCTTTGATTTGGGACCAAGCGCTAGTTATATCAGCAAACACCGTTTCTCTCTTTGCCAATAGTTGTGCTTGAATAATGATATTTTTGTCTTCTATAGGCATTGAGAAAAATAGAGAATAAATAAATACAGAAATAAAAGGAAATTATAATATATAAGGCACAGAAAAGGAAAGGAGAAAAAGTTGCAAAATTGATTACACTAATTATTACGTAATTGTAACTGACGCCAGAGTAAAGCAAGATGGCGAGGATAGTGAGGATAGTAACGAGACGAAGCAACGAGTACATCAAGAGTGGGGGTGGTGACGTCAGATCACAGCTGACTGCTTGAAGATGGCCGCCTCGGTCGGTTTTATATATGTAATTATTGGAAGTTATAAAACTTGGACAAAAAATAGGCCAAACCTTGCAATTTATACAAGTTTTAATGTAAAAATTTTTAATTTTAATAAAGATAGTACAGGCTGAGAAAAAATGAAGAGTTGTACCAAATTTACCTGGCAATGGATATGGTGCAATTCATAAGGCTCTCAAGGCTACAATGGGTGGGGCATGTCACAAGCATGGACGGCAGCACACTTATAACGAGGTTGCGCTTTGGGTATGTGAATGGAGAAGGAGGAGCCAACCACAATTGAGATGGACAGATGAGGTTGAAGCCGATGTACAGAGGCTCCTGAACACCAGAGCTTGGCACACCTGGGTGGAAGACAGATAGCCCAGTCAAATAAGGAGTTTTATAGAGCAAATATCGGAAAGGATCCAATGAAGCTGAATTTTTGCATATACCTTCATTTTGGCAATCTAAATAAGGGGTGAAAAGTCACCAACCTTAGCATCTTAGCATAATTAGATATTCTATAATTATTGATATTTAATAACGTATATCTCGAACACTGTTGAAAGTTGGACGAATATGTATAGAAACAATTTTATAGGAAATTCAATTAGCTTTAATTTCTATCTGTAGATTATTTTTCTAGAGTCCACGGTTTTCGAGATATAATTGAAAAACCTAAACATGGGACCTTCTCCCCTTCCCTCACAATTAACTGGGGATTCCCGTACCCCCAGGGACCGGGACTTTTAGTATATTTACCTTCTAACTACTCCTAACAAAGCTGTGAAGTCAAAAATAGTTGCATAATTTCAGCACTCTCACTGGGGTCACGCTTCTCCATGAAAACACGTTTTTCACCACTGTTTTGGCTATAACTCTGAAGCTATTAGTTCAATACAAAATATATTTTTTCCATCTGAAAGCTGGTTAAATTTACTATAAGAGCCTGTATATTCAATTTTATGGGATCAAGTCCCATAAAACATCCAATGCAGCACCCTCAAAACCACTTACTGTTTTGAAATCCAAGTTTTTTTTTGGCACATTTTTCACTATACATCCATAACTATTTGTCTGATCTGAACTTTCATTTTTTCAACTAAAACCTGGTTAAATTTACTATTAGGCCCTTTAAATAAAATTTTGATTAAATCCCATAATATACCCAAGCAAGGCCACTGAAAATGACAAAATCATCAGATGTTGCCAAAACTTACATATTTAGCGTGCTGGCTAGAGTGTCAAATAAATTTAAATAATAAATTTAAAATTTAAATAAATTTAAAAAATAAATTTAATGCTCTACAACTTTGTTTCTGTCAATCTTTCTGAGAAACAATTGTCGAAGGAACTAGAAGCAAATGTTTGTCCGAATTGGTGCCCGCTTCTCCTTTCCTGCACTCTATCTCGAAAACGGTTAATCCTAAAAAATAAATTAATAGAACCAAAATTATAGGAAATATTATTATATACAAATTTTGTAACCTTCTTTATTGACGTTTGAGACAAAAGTCGAGATATTTAAAAAAACCTGATTTTTGTGACCATTGACCTTGAATATCTAATTATGCTAAGATGTTAAGGTCGGTGACTTTTCACCCCCTATTTAGATGGCCAAAACGAAGGTATATGCAAAAATCCAGCTTCATTGGTTCATTTCCGAGGTGAAATTCTTATTTGACTGGTCTAAGATATAAATAGAGGCGACTTTTTGATGCGGCGAAGACCCGCACCAGGATGTAGTGCCTTGTGATAATGAAAATCAGCAAGAGTGTGCAGCTGCATCATTCTATGAAATATTATGCCAGAAGTTAGAATGAATGTCACAAACAGCTTTCTCAGAGCAATAAAAAAAATGAACAAGCTGTAGTATCACCTTGTCTCACCTCTGTCTGATAAGAATTTATGAGAGGTCCAAGTTACATCATGATTAGGTCGACAAAGATGATGCCAAGAAACTGGGCAAGAAAAAATGGATGGCAGCAGCACAAGATGGTGAAGACTGGTGTCTGCTGCTGGTGGAGGCATGATTCTTTAGCAAGTTATAGTGCCAAATTAGATAGATAAATTATGATGGAAAACAGAATAATAAGATACAAAATTAATAAGGAGACCAATTATTCTCTGGCTTATTGATATATCCATTCAGTTATCACTAGTAATATCTGAACCTCTAGACCTTTTTTAACTTGGTGCTTTTGAATCATATCCTGACACCATCTTGTAGGATATCTTAAGTCATGTATTTTATTTTTACCTCATGAACAACCAAACTCAGTTTCCTCATTGCAGCTCTAGACAGAATTGGGAAACCACCTGCCGAGAGGATCTAATTATATTCATAATATATTATATTCATTATATTATATTATATTATATTCATTTTATTATATTATGGTTCATGTAAAATCTGGAAAAGTGTGCATTCTATGAAATATTTTGAGTTTGAATGAATATCTTGAACAGCTATTGGTGGAAGCATGACTCCCGAGTAAGTTATAGTGCCAAATTAGATAGATAAATTATGATGGAAAGCAGAAGTTAATGAGTTTCATATTTTAAAATAATCATAGTTTGAAAACAAGAGCTAAATGTTAGAGGAAAACTGATAGGGTTGAACATTTACTGTTCATTTCTTTAACCAAGAACTTTCAACTTTATTACATTAGTAATTTGAGATTTTGTATTTAAAAGTAAACAATAGAGATATATCATATCTCTTACTCAAATGCCAAAATTTAATGTTACTGACCTTTTGTAAGGCTCCAATCAATGGCAGAAAGTGTAGCTTTTTCCAGAGGATCACCAACTATACCATCCTCAAGTTGAGCCAATGAATGACATGCTGCTAGCACATGCATTGTTTCTTGAGGTATATTGCTAAGGGATGTAATTGTTTCAGGATGTTTACTGTAACAATTTAAAACATGTACTATAACAGCCAATCAACATATACATATATATATATATATATATATATATATATATATATATATATATATATATAAAATATACTATTATATAAAAGGACTAGCCATTTTTTGTTTGTGATCACTAACCACAAAAACTACTAAACCAATCTGTACCAAATTTTAACTATATTATCTTCATAGTTCAAGGAAGGTTTAGCAATAATAAAATTTAGAATTAAATTCTCATAAAAAAAAAGTGATAAATATGCGATGTGCAGTGAAGTTTGATAATCGACCGATAAGAGGTAAGTATCATTTCAGAGAGGTTACAAAGGTATGGTGTTGTATAGAGCTTTTAATTCATGATAAAATAAACGTATTTTCAATTAAATTGTTATTTCAAAAAGCTATAAATATGTGGTGTAACTTGTGGATAACAGTGAAATTTGAAAATTAACAGATATGTGGTTAGCACCCTTCTGTACAAAATTTTAACTGACTCATTTTCATAGCTTTAGGAAGGTTTAGCAGTTATAAAATTTACAATAATACAAATTTAAATGAACACTGTTGAGTGGCAGAAACAAGATTTGCTAAACTTTCCTATACTTTTATGAACATTTAAACCAATATGAAACATTGATGTTTATGTATGTATGTTTGGTTGGAGACTTATTGTTAGGGTAAACTTTTAAATAATTTAAGTAAGTTAAATGTGTTTAAGGAATTGTTTGAAAGCATCGATGTTTATGACGATTATATGTGTATTAAAAAACAAAAAAACATTTTTTAACGATTCGTTAAACACTAATTTTACTAATATAAATAATTTGAAATGTAACACTAACCTCAAACCTGAGAAATGAATAGATAAAAAGATTTAAATAGTTGTAGAAAGGAAATGCCTAGTAAGGGCTCTAAAATTTTAGATGGAGATCGATCTTCAATAATATTGATCAAGGGATCGAGGATGGTTGTAAAAAGAACTGAATTAATTAAACTTTAAAATTAATTGAAGAAATGTTTAAAGTGAAGGAATACAACATAGAATTGTTTTTCCTTGGGTATTTGTAATTTAAAATTGTGAACATTGTATTTGATCATATTTGAAATAATTAAAATAATTTTAATTGTGAAGTTTAAATGGTTAAAAAATTGTTTTTATTAAACATAGAAAAAGAGGCAATTGATGGTTGGGTCGATCTATTTGAGCTGGTTTGAAGGTATGTAAATGTGTATGTGCCAGAGTTTGTGATTGAGAATGGAGGGTGTCCGAGAAAAAAAGAGGAGTGGGGGATAGAAGAGGGAAGGCAATGGCAGATGTTTCTGGGATCTCTTAAGGAGTGGATCCGCACTGTGAGTTGTTTAAAAGTTAAGCGGTGGGTAGAATTTAATGTTCGGTGTGGGGATTGATGATCAGGTAAGGTTACCAGTTCAACCTACTGCTCCAAATGCTGCCATCAGGAGGAAGAATAAGAAGGAACAACCAACCATCATTGGAAACATTGGCAATTCTAAAAGAAGACCATCTTCTTAACCTTCCTCTATTACAATGGTTTAAGATCACACATAACTGGTCGGATCCGACCTTACTGTTCATTTGAGCCATTTTTTCGGGGAGCGGCTGCAGGGTGAACTAAAAATTTTATCTTGGTCTGATACGACCCATGGTAGTAGAGGAAGGTTAAGTAAAGATATGTAAATGGTAAAAAATCGAATTCATATTACTTAAATTGTAAATTCTTTCATATAGTTATTTAATCCAGTTATAGTAAGCTATCATACAATTACATGATAGGTTTTTTTTTTAATTATTCATTTAGAGGAAAGAAAATTTGTTTACATTTTTCAAAAGCATACAAACATTTACTAACCATTCTATTACTATTATCTAAAAATAATTCATTGGATGCTCATTTAATATTTTTAGTGTATTATGTTTTCTTGTTGAAATTTGATAAGCATACCTTATCTTCATAAGATTTTATCCGAAATGGTCTACCTATTTGCACTCATCCCCTTTAAAAAGAAAAAACCTTATAGCCTATGACATTAGTTTGTCAATTATGTGACGCACTATAACCTGTATCCATCAGCAGCAGGTAGAACCGGCAATGTTAGTACATGCTTTCCAATACCCACCAGAGGCCTTCCCTTATTTCCTGCACTATAATGATAATACCATTTCACATAAAAAATAGTTTTTTTTTTTGTTTTTTTTTTAATTTCAAAACCCCTATTTATGAAATATATACAGTGGTGGGCATTTATATAAATTATACAAGCTAAAAGGGATTATGCACCTTTTTCTGTAACCAGGTTACATCTTAAGACGGTTCTGTGTTGAAATTTACATTAATATGGATTATCTTGAGGTTTGTGAAGATATTGGGGCACATCTTTTTCTGATCTGTTTGTTAAACTAAAATATAAATAAATAAAAATATTATATATACATGTGTACACCTATATAGTCATTTGTTAATGAACAGGAGGTGCAGGGGATAAAATTTGAAATAATGGGTTTTCTAGATATTGAAGTGAATCAAAAAACTTGATGTCGCATCTGTTAACGAGCTCTGATACTGTAGGTACATTAAATATTTGATGAAGCTCTGGTGGTTTCTTCTTCCGTAGCATCGTTGTTCTTACTATTCTTTGCACCATGGTGTCTTTAACACCGGTGAGCTGAAGAGAAGTGCTGGGCGGACAACTGATTAGTAGATGGCAATTTTCAGTCGGAGAGAAAGTGCCGGGGAGATGAGAAGGTGGTGCAGCCTGTAGGATTTTCTTCTCACCACCCTGGCCTTGTTATAACAGTAGACCGAGAAGGTGAGATGGTGATCCAGCTGGATCCTTAAATATACTAGTTTTCTGGAGGGAGCTAGTTTTATGCCAGCCAGGTAGAGGTCTTTTGGTAGTGATGTTCTTTTCTTTGCCTGGTGCAAGAACACTACACAGTCCGTTTTTGCAGGGTTTACTTTGATATTAAGTAAATCCAGCCTTTGAATAATCTCTTTACATGCAGCTTCGGCTTGAAGTAGTGCTTTTGTGGCATTGAGGCTGCTGCTGTAAATGGCTATGACATCGGCATAGGCTGACACAGGTGATCTAATGTAATTTTTGCCAACTATTTCAGCAGTGTAGATTGAAAATAGTCCCGGCGATAAAACTGCTCCCTGGGGGACACCATATAGCCCAGGCAATAAAGGTTTCGTGCCGCAACTAATTAGGGGAAAGTTGAATTTTTGCATGGTATTAGTACATAAAGTATACAATAAAAAAACACAGAATCCCCACCCCCACCCCTTCAGCAACATTACAAGTAGAGAACTCTGGTTATATGCCGAAAGCTCAAAACCTAATTATACTATCGGAGTGTTCTTCTTTTTATTTTACTCCTCACAATATAAAAAATAAATTATGTTATATAAACTTTTTATGTAGATAGCTTAGTTTCACCGTAATACTTAATCATATATAGAAAACTGTCACTATAAAAAACAAAAAGCAACTTCAACAAATTATAGATTTTTATCATTACGTTTTGGGAAGAAAACTGTAAAACAAAACTTATAGATAATGTGATTGGCTTTAAAATGATGTGTTTCATAACATATAATGTTAAAATGATGGTTTCATAGAGAGCGTTGAAAGAGTAGTGGACACCGCACTGCCGGTCCTAGCAGGGCCGTGCTGAGGTGCACAAATGCATATATATATATTGCTGTTCATGATTATGAATAGTCATTCAGTTGAAATGCAGCAACAATGTGATAACGTTATTTTTAGGTTCTTACTTCCAAAGTGCATTATTTTGCTGTAACAGTTTATAGTTTACTTTTATCACTCATATAGTTCAGAATTTAGCATCGAAGATTCAACTTCAAAAATCAAAAGATCTGACTAATGGATAATGTTCACCACCCTTAGCTCTAAATGTGATAAAAAGTCTTCCTCAAAATATCTTCGGGTTTAGAAGATAAGAGGGGGTGAAAGTCGTATGTTGTTAGCTGTCTGACTTCGGAAGTCGGAAAACGCTACTAGTTTTGGAGTTATAGCGATAAATGTTATGAAAAAAAAGGTGAATCTCAAAATAGTACGGTGTACTCAGCGTGCTATCATGGGTATTTTCCGGTGCTCAGCATGTTATCATGGGTATTTTCTGGAACTCAATCAAAATTTCATAAACAGGATTGATGGATAAAATTGAAACAGCTTTCAGACGGGAAAAATAGATTTTGAATCGAAGAAATAGTTCTGGAGTTATTGTGATAAATGTGCCAAAAAGAACGAGTGTTTCACAGCAGTACAGGTTTCTCAATATTCTGCCGTGGGTGTTTTACGGAACTAAATTTAATATTCAAGTTACTAAAGTAAATTTAACCAGCTTTCATATGAAAAAAGAGATATTTGAATTGGACAAGTAGTTTCGGAGTTATAACCAAATGAGTACCGACAAACATGTTATTCCGGAGAACTGCGACTTACCTCAAATAAAAAATCTTTTATTTTTCCCTCTCCCATAGCTCTAAAATTATGATATGGGTAAGAGAGGAATGAAATGACATTCGTTGCAAATTTGCTTTGCTTTTTTATGTATATATATATATATATATATATATATATATATATATATATATATATATATATATATATATATATGCTAAAAGTAACGTTTTCCGAATTCCAAGGTCAGACAGCTAACAACATACGACTTTCACCCCCTCTATCTTCTAAACCCGAAGATATTTTGAGGAATACTTTTTATCACATTTAGAGCTAAGGGTGGCGAACAATATCCAACAGTCAGATCTTTTGATTTTTGAAGTTGATTCTTTGATGCTAAATTCTGAACTATATCAGTGATACAAGTAAACTATAAACTGTTATAGCAAAATAATGCACTTTGGAAGTAAGAACCTAAAAATGACTATTAATGATCATGAACAGCAGTATTTGCATTTGTGCACCTCAGCACGGCCCTAACATACTATGTATTAAATAAATTCCCCAATCTAACAGTTTCCCACTTAACACCATCAATAAACTCCTTTCAAATTACCTCAATCATCCGATCCCCAACCTCCCTTCTTCTAATTCCCCCACACCTCCAACCTCTGTTTTCTAATACAGATCCCTACCTTATATTCCCTTCCATATCATTCAAAAATATGTTTGCTCAACCTTCCCTAACCTACGTCTAGGCCTTAAATCACAGAATAAACTTCAAAAAATCTACACCAACCTAAAAGATCTTATTCCTCTCTAACTCAATTCCAATGTTGTTTACATGTTCCTCTCCTAATTATCATTCATCATATATTGGTGAAACCAAAAATCAGCTTTAAACCCGCATCTCCCATCACAAACTTTCCATCTCTTCCAAAAATCCCTCCGTCTACAAACTTCCAGAACATTCCTTATCATTAAATCATACCTTTGATTTCGAAAAAGCATCTATCCTTGTCCCCAACCTTAGTAAATGTATAAATAATAATATCAGAATCCATTTATATCCATTTAGAACCTAATCCTGTCCTGTAAACCTTAAAATTGATAAATGGTACATTTCCCTCACTTATTCCCAGGTATTAAATATTATTAAAAAACTATAACCTTTCCCTCACTATTTATTTATTTTTAATTTTATTTATTTTTTAAATATTTTTTACTTCATTTAAAATTTATTTATTTATTTTTTAAATTAATTTTATTATATATATATAATTTTTTTTTATGCTGATGGTGATCGCACTTTTTTTTTTTTTTTAAAATGCTTAAATTCATATTTAACATCTTCCATGCCTTATCAATTAAAAAAATAGTTTGGTTTTCATCCACCCTTCATATGTTATATTTGCCACTGCCACCCCTTCCAGTCATTAATTTCTTTCTGCAAGTCATTATCCCCCCTTTCCCAGATTTTATTTTTTTACAGTCATTGTTAGTCAAGCCTTCATCCAGACAATACTTCATACTTTCCCAACCTCTTCCTTCGTTTATTGTTATGCCAACTTTATTCTTTTTCTTACCTTTCTATCTTACCATTTTCCTTTTCATATATATTCCTTATACTTATTTTTAAATTCCTATTAAAAACATCTGTTAATAAAATTGTTACATTATATTACCTTGTTTACACAATTTAAAATTTGTATTATTCAATTTAAATTAATTTATTATTTTATTACAGCTGAATCTTTGACTAGACTTTGCTACTATTTTGTATTCAATTATTTAATTAACTTCAGATATTCTTAAAATTATGTAAAGAGCTATTAATTATTTTGTTGACTAATTTACTTTATATTATTACTAGCATTCCCGTCGCGGCTTCGCCCGCCCTCATAACTAAAGATCATTTCAACTAAAAATTAAAGTTTTATTTGTTTATCGATAAGATTCTTGTATTTTAGCATGTGGTTGAGCATTATTTCTTCAATGATTTTTTAGCAGTAATTATTAATCTAGTTATAATTGCACTGATCAGGTGGTTGACGATTACATATAAGCACCATTAGGCATAAAATTTTTAACTTTAATGTATAATTGGTAATCAAGATTGATAAAGACTATTAAGAAACTCTTGCGGAAAATAAACTGCATTATCAGTGCTTACGACAAAAGGCCTGTGAATTATATTTTTACACACAATATAAAAAAGCAAAGGATAGACATTTTGATTTAGTAATAATTTGTATTCGACAGAAAAAACTTTATTGATTTGATCTGGTTGGATGTTGATTTCGAACTATAAAAGTATATGACAGTGTGGCAAACCTCGGTCCTGCCTCTCAAAATTGTACATTTAAATTCTAGTTATTCTAAATTTTACCATTCCAAAACCTTCCTAGAATTATAAAAATTATTTATTTAGATGTCGGTACAAATAGGTTCAGTTTACCATTGTGAACTCTATTGTGGAATGGCGCTATACACAATCGGTCGATTTTCAAGCTTCACTGGGATCCACATATCGCACACCATATTCAAATTTTTTTTAATAATTTTCTTGATAGTTTAATAAGTAAATTTTATCATCAATTTCAAGCTGTTTTGTAACCTCTCGTGCACTCCCCACCTATCGGTCAATTTTCATACTGCACTGTTGTCCACAATTTAACCTTTTTTAATAAAATATAAATTAAAAATCAGTAGATTTTAATATTGCTAAACCTTCTTAGAACTATGAAAATGATGTAGTTAATATTTAGTACTGATTGGTTCAGTAATATTCGCGGTTAGTGATCACAAACGAAAAATGGCTTGTCCTTTTATATTATAGTATAAGTTATTATTATAGTAAATTTTCTAATTGTAAATCTTTCAAAAACTATGAAGATGATGTAGTTAAAATTTGGTTCAGATAGGTTCATTAGTTTTACTAAAATGCTATTGTCGCTTGCCACATATTCGATTTTTAAATTTCACTGGAATCCACACGTCACACCACATATTTATAGCTTTTTGGATAACAAATTAATTTAATTTATAATTTTATTATCAATTTCTAGCTATATTTAACACCGGATCATTGTAACCTCTGTTGAATGGCGCTCGCTTTACTGCACACCACATATTTATCGCTTTTTAAACAGTAATTTAATAGAAAATATGTAAATTTTATTATTGCTAAACCTTCCTTGAACTATGAAGATGATGTAGTTATATTTGGTACAGAATAGTTCTATAGTTTTCGCGGTTAGTGATCACGAACGGAAATGGCTTGTCCTTTTATATATAACTTCATGATGCCCCGTCGAGGAATTTTAACTAATAATTGATTTTTTGTTTATCGATAAAAATCTTGTATTAAAGTGAACAATTGAAAATTATATTTTTGATAATATTTTCATGCATAGCAGCCATTATTAACTTAGTTAAATTTAGATTGATTAGGTATTTGAAGATAACATAAAGCATAATTAGACATCCAATTTTCAATTTTAATATATGACTTGGTAATCCAGATGGACAGAGACTTAAGAAACTGCATTATCAGTGCTCACAACTAAAGGTTCAAAGTACATATTTTTACACACAATATTAAACAGCTGAGGATCGGCATTTTGATTTTTAATAATTTTCATTCGACAGAAATAATTTTATTTGATTTGATCTGGTTGGGTTTTAATTTCTAACCATAAAAGTATGTGGTAGTGTGGCAAAACCCGTTTCTAACACTCAACATTGTACAATTAAATTTTCAATGTTGCTAAACCTAGAACTATGAACATGATGTAGTTAACATTTGGTATATTTCACTCCATATAGCTGTTTTTTATAACAATTTAATTGAAAATAAGTAAATTTTATTATCAATGTTCACCTCTATGTAACACTGTACCTTTTAACCTTTCATGTAGATGGCAATTGCCGCCATTTTTGAACTTCACTGTTATCCACTTATTATTAATTTTTCAATAAAGAATTAGTTGAAAATCATTAGATTTTACTATTGCTAAACCATCCTATAAAGATGATGTAGTCAAAATTTGGTAGAGATTGGTTCAGTAGTTTTTGGCGGTTAGTGAACACAAACGAAAAATTGCTTGTCCTTTTATATAATAGTATAACCTTGTACCGCCATATGTTAGAATCGTATAGAGCTAACAGATAATTGTGACTTACAGATAATATACAAATAATATTGCGACTATAAATTAAGATATAAGGTATCCTATCTTTTTTGTTGGATCAAACTGCACACGGTATGCAAATTTGATTAAAATCGGTTCAGTAGTTTAGGTGTTAGCCGGCCCCTAGGCGGCGACATGTAATTTATATATATTAAGATTTTTTTCTTTTTCATTTTTAAATTATTTTTATTAATCAATTTATTTATTTTTTTAAAAAATGTTTGTATCATCTTGGTCACATCAAATTTTTGTTATTTTAGATGAATGATGAAGATCTGCAAGGCAGGTCAAAATGTCGGCACACCAAATATAAAGTTTTTCATTTAAAAACTTGGATTTGATTATTTACCTGACTGCACCCCGAACCTTTTCTTCACTTTAAAAAAAATAAATAATAATAATAGAATAATAGATTGAAATAATAAAAAAATAAAAAATCGAGCTTAAACCTTTATGCACATCTGCGATTTTTAATTTATGTAATTTTTGGGTATAATTAGAACATTCACAAAACATTGATTTTTCTCAAACTAAAGAAAATTCGATTTACAACACTATCACTCTCGAGGGATTTTTATTATGTTTAAAAATGAAACGGGCATAATGGATTTTAGCCTGTTGAAACCAATTAATGAATTATCATTAAAACTTCACCCATTTTTTTAAACTTTAAAGCATTGTTGTCTAAAATTGAAACACAGTCCATTCTACATTGCTTAATTTTTAATAAGAAATAAGAACATTTGCAAAAACCTTTATTTTCTCGAAATGAAGAAAACTTGACTTACACCACTTTCATTCTCACCGGCTCATATGTAAAATTCATTAGATTATGAGAAACCAAGAGAATATCATTTTTCGAACTCGAATAAAAAGTAAGATTCTCACTACATTTTATTTAGTTTTTCGAAGTTCCTGTGGCCCCTTAGATAAAAAAAAAAAAAAAAAAAAAAAAAAAAAAATACATATATATATATATATATATATATATATATATATATATATATATATATATATATATATATATACACATATACACATATATGGGTCATTCTCATAGCCTCAGCTAAAATTAAAAAAAAAATTATATTTTTAAAGTTGCTTAAATTTTTATTATTTTTGAGTTTTCTATTATAATATACCTTCTATTTATTGAATTCCCAGGTGGGGCCGATTTCTTTTTTCTATTTACCACTGTTTTGAAGCATTTTATAGAGCTTTTCATAGAAACGCTCTTGACCGTTACTCTTTCTTTAAACATTTTTTTTTTGTATTAAAAAATTATTAATGTCCTCAAATGGATAAAACTAAATAAATAAAATAATAAAATTTATTATTGATACATAAAAAATTAAAGTAATAAAAAAATTGTGATCAATTATTTTGAAGAGATTTATTTTTAATATTTCTTTTAAAAGCATAACTCTATGTGTATTTCCATATACCGACCCGCAGTTTTGAGGATCGGTAGGGACAGCACTTGTTACGCACCTGTGAGGAACATCACAGTTATAGTCCGTGTCAGATGGAGCAATGTACTCTCTCGAAACCGTTTTTTTTTTTTAAAGCTTATTAAATCTCCGCTGTTGCTTTTCGGTCTTACATTCCCAGAAGTCTTCATTACGTTTATTTTGCGGTAATACCACTTTTGCCATCGGTTATCGTCTCCTACTATTTTCTTTTATTAGGGGACACATTTCCATAACGATTGATTTTTACTCTCCAATCTTTTATTTTGTAGGATCTTCTTCAACTCGCTGTTATCATTTTTTCAAATACCACGTGGTTCCAGTATTTCTCCTCTGACATCAATTCTACAAACAGTAAGCTCGTAGGTTCGGGACAGAGCATCCGCAGCAGCGTTCTGTTTGACCCGGACGGTGCAGATTGTGAATTGGTGTTGTTGCAGCTTTAAAGCCACCAGCTAGTCTGACCTTGAGGGTCCTTGAGATTTGTTCAGACCACTTGGTCAGCGCAATGTGGTCTGTGATTACAGTGAACTCCATTCCCTCCAAATAAGGTCGGAATTTTTTTTCAACGCGCCCAGAGGACTGCTAAGCACTCTTGCTCCTGACACGTACTTCCTCTCTGAAGCTGTCAAGCCTCGGCTAGCATAACGCGATCACGTCGATCTCCTTCTGGGCTATATTCCTGCAAAATAATAGGGATTGCACCTAATCCTGTTGGGCCTTTTTTTTGAGGCGTCATTGTCGTTTGAAGGCCCCTTATTATAGAATGGTTACTAAAATCTCGGGCATGTTAAATTTTTAAGACAGGTGCAGTCACAAAATAAGTTTTTCCTTCAACAGGCTGAATGATTTTTGAGGTTGTTCATTCCCCATTTCCATTTCTTGTTTTTCTTCAGTAAATCTGAAAGGGGGTGCAGTCAATGTGGAACTAAGAAATTTGGAAACAAACCGCACGATACCAGGAGGAAAGTCCCTATAAATTGTATTTGTCTAACCTGTTTTACATTCTTAGGCGCTGGATAGTTACAGTATGTGCCTCTATTTACCAGGGTCTACTTGTAAACCGTTCTCATTTACCACATATCCAGGAATTTGAGTTCTTCTCTGCAAAACAGCTGGCTCTTTTTCCCCTTTTTTTTTCCCATTTACGGTTAAGTTTTATAACCGTTTCAAAAACCGTCTCCAGAGTAGCTAAATGCGATTCAAAATCTGATGATACTATAATATATCATCTAAATAGGACGAAAATATTCGGCTCCAAATCCGCTCTCAATACAATCACATCAATGAGCTTTGCCAGGTCGCTGGGGCATTGTAGCCCGAAAGGCATTCTACAGAAATGAAAATAGGCCACGGTTAGGGACAGTGAATGCATTTTCTCTTTACTCTCTTTTTTTAAGTGGGTAGGCATCCCTTTTAGTCACTGCATTCAATTGGCGGTAATCCACACAGAATCTATAGACTCATCCGGCTTCCGGACCAAAACAAACAGGTGATGACCAAGCGCTCTGCGATGGCTCCACGATTTGATCTTTGAGCATTTCATCAAGCTCCTTGTCTAATATGGCTTGGATCTTCGGCGAAACCGGGTAATAACGCTGCTGTAATGGTTTGCTATTGCCTGTATGTATCTCATGTTCGACTTTACTCGTACAACCCAGCTTTGATGGTCTAGCACTACGCCATTTCTCAACTAAACTCTCTACGATTTTTTCTGGGTTGGAGTAAAGATTAGGTCTGGTCAATACAGTCGGTGTCTTGCTGGGATACCGTCTAAAGCACGTTTCATCTGAAACTTAAAAAACGAGTTTGAGATATGTTCGGCACTAGTACTGATTTCATTCCAAAAGTCAATACCGAAATAAATCATCAACCAAGCATGGTTACAACAAGGAAAATCAAATCGCTCCTCTGTTCTACCCTCTAATTGTCCACTGGCAATCTCACACATACCCTTATAACCACATATAGCGTATTGCCTCCACAGCTGCGCTATATTTCCTTAACAATCTTAGCCTCGAGAAAAATACAAATCGCAGGGGTGAGTCTCCAAGTCCGTGCGAATCGTTTCCCTGCAATCTCTACTCATGATAGATCTGGGAAGCCACAGAATCTAATCAAACCAAGTTCGATTTTTCCCGGAATGTTTATTTTCTCAGCGATGGGCAAGTTTGTCTACATTTTTTCAGGGTGTCTATTTTTTTTCCCTTTTTTTCCTTTTACACAGCCTTTTATTTTCCTTCCCACTTGACTTTGGTTGTTTTTTTTCTATGATCCAATCCACATTAGGCCTGCCCCCCTTTTCGTTTTGTTTTTTTTTTTAGCCACCCGTTCGTCTTTGTTCCCCGCCTTTAGCCCGCAACCCTCGGCAAAAATTTGGTTTCTTTTTTTTTTTTTTTGAATGGTTCGCTACTAAACAGTTCCAACAGCGGAACCAAATTTTTTTTTTTGGAATTTCTTTGACGTTTTTTTTTTTGGTTAGGTTCTTGTGATCGTTTTAAAGTGTTTATCTTTTTTTTTTTTTTTTTTTTTTTTTTTCTTCTAGCTTTTTTTTTCTTTTTTTTTTTTTTTTGCTTTTTTCCGAAGGAACAATGATAGCATGTTGAAATAATTCTTACATCACCGCTACGTAGGTACCCATCGACTCTGTATGCCTGGGTTTCGTCGTACACTTTTTCCATAATCGATCCTCGTAGTTAATGGTTGTGTATTCGGCCTGGAAGAATTTTACAAAAAAGAAACAGTTTAGTTGTTCAACTATTTTATTGAATGAGATTTAATTTTTAATATTTCCTTTTAAGGCATAACTCTATGTGCATGTCCATACCGACCCTCAGTTGAGGGTCGGTATGGACATGAACTTATTACTATGTGAGGAAAATCACAGTTATCCTGAAGGTGGAGCAATGTACTCTGAAACTTTTTTTTTTTTTTTTATTTCTCTTTTTTTTTTTTTTTTTTTTTTTTCTTTTTTTTTTCTTTTTTTTTTTTTTCTTTTTTTTTTTTTTTTTTTTTTTTTTTTTTTTTTTTTTTTTTTTTTTTTTTTTTTTTTTCTTTTTTTTTTTTTTTTTTTTTTTTTTTTTTTTTTTTTTTTTTTTTTTTTTTTTTTTTTTTTTTTTCCTTTGCCTTTTCAGGCATACGGGGTTTTGACGGCAGCGTTTTCAACATGTACTCCGAAACATGTTGAAGAAAATAAAAGATAAATAGGACTTATGCCTTAAAAAGAAATATTAAGGTTTTGTTATTTTGAAACCCCCCCCCCCCAAAAAAAAAAAAAAAAAAAATAAAATTAAGTCAGTGATGTTTCTGCCTTATAAAAGTGTTGGTAAATAGGTATATAGCCCAAATATAAAATTTTATGAAATTGGATTAAGTCGTTTGTAAGTGTGAATCCCCCCCCAAAAAAAGAAACTTAAATTAATGATGTTTCACCCTTATGAAAATGTTAGGAAATAGGTTTGTAACTCTGATATAAAATTTGACGAAAATCGGTTGAGTTGTTTCGAAGTCCGATTCCGCTCCCCCTCAACCCCCCGCCAAAAAGGAACTCAATTCAGTGATGTTTCATACGTATAAAAGTGTTGGTACATTAATATGTAACAATTTAAAATTAAAAAAAAAATTGGTGTGACGGTCGTGAGGAACCTCCTTTAAATTAATGTTAATTGCAACACCAAAACCTTACCTAAACGGCTAGTTTGACTAATCAGTTGTATACATCTACAAATAATCAAATATGGAGTCCAGGAGCTTTTAAAAAATACGAATCATTTTAAAAACGCGTGACGGTCGTGAGTATGAAAAAGTACGAGGAAGAAAAACTTACCCTGTATTGATGCAAATCTTAGAAAATACACCAAAAAATGTCTTCCAAACACATCACTTATGAAGATAACCTCACGAATTACTCTGTAGATAGCAATAATTAGCACTAGCTTATTCTTGTAGGGAATATTTAAATAACTATGTAGTGTGACGGTCGTGAGGCCAAACCGAGGAACAAAAAGAAAACGGAATTTTCAGTTTCCCTTTATAGTTTAAAAATGTTTAAAAGCATGTTAATTTATTCTTCAATATATGGGCTCATACTCTAGAAAATAAAAACATAAGTTTTCTAAAAATAAATACTTACATAACTTCCTTGAAATCTCATACTATAGCTAGGGACAAGTGAATGTTATGAGTTTATAAGCCTTTTTGTAGCTATAGAAAAATAACAAAAATATTTTTCGAAACTAGGCTGTATGCACCAACTTTAAGGGGTCGGTGTATGTTCAAATCCACCAAAAATATTGATTTGGAAGTTTTAGTTCCATCTTAAGTCCAGCAGGACAGTGAAAAATCACTGCCATGAGAATGGCCCATATATATTTCATGTAGTGATATTTTGGAGTCGAGATAAATTGTATGTAAAAGGATTTTGGTTTGAATTTGGCACCAGTGAGAGTTCGCCGCCGATCTAATTGTTATGTAATTTTTGTTTGTCAATTTGAATTAAGGTATGTTAAATAATAATTAGGATTTCTAAATGTTTTTGTAATGTATGAATTAAATTCTATATTTTATTTTAAGTGATAAGTCTTTAAGATGTAGTAAAGATGAAGGCCGTGAAGACTTGTCCTTAACGGTTTTTTGCGCTTGGGAGGCGTAGTTCGTTTTGAGACGCCTCTTTCACGCTGGAGTCTCGAGGTGTCAACATCTCTCTGTTATTTTAGTGAGTCGTTAGTCACATGTGTGAAGCATTAATAAACTATTTTAACAGTCTTAATGTGATGAGTGTTTCAATAGACTGATGAAGGAAGGTTAGAAGGAAGTTGGAAACAAGAAGGATAAGTTGAAGAACAATTTGAATTATGAAGATCTACAATCGTTTCGAAGAAGGTATATTAATTACTAATATGTCAAATGTTATATATAATCTGATGTAAAATGTGTTTAATTGTTTTGTTTAAAAAATATATTCTTGAGTCAGAATCATTATCTTTGAAAAGCTCAACCCTTGATATTCCCTCAAAATTTATTTAAACAAAGAAAGATAATTTTATTTTAATTAAAATTTACTTTTACTAATTAAAAAGAACATTACAATATATATATATAGATGAACCACCAAAAAAATTTAGATTAAAATCAGAACAGTCCAGAAAGTCCTATGGTAGGATTGAATCAATGTGGTCTTACCCAATTCCTGCAACCCCTTCAACAACTAGATCATCACTTGTCAAAGTTCCTGTTTTATCAAAGCAGCATATCTCAACCTTGCCTGCAAACGGAATCCTGAAGGGCTCTGTGCAGAATACAGCTGTGAAAAGAAAAAACCTGACATGAAATAACATTATAATATATTATTATTATTACTTTTTTTTTTTTAATCAATATGGACAACTTACACAGCTTAAATAGTGATAGTAGAGAACTGTTGACAGCCAGTGAAAGTTCTATAGGCAGTTCTGGTGGTATAACTGATGTCAGAATCAAGGTACATTCCAAGAAAAGGCGATATTTATTTCTGTTAGGGTCCTCAGAACCTACGAACAAACACAATCTTGAACAAATAATGTTAAGGATAATGAAGAATTGTGTTCATTCATATAAAACAATAATACTAAGGTAGTTAAGTTGTTACAAAGTCTTAGTGCGCAAATTATTTATTTCTGTGGCTTAAAACCCATGGTTGGTTCTGGCCTCCTTAATGAGTTGCTGCCATTCTGTTCAGATTTTTCCTGCCTGTTTCCAATTCCTGATCCCTCTGTAGTATAGTCAACTATACTCCATCCAAGTATAGTCAACCATCACTCCATCCATCCACCTCAGTTAAATTGCTCTTCTGGTTCTATGAAGACCTTTGGAGGTTTTCCTAGGTACAACTTTTTCATCCTAATTAAATTGCCTGCCCAGGTAAGACCCCCTAGCTTGGGAACACTTAACTATAGAGTTACACTGAAGATCATGACATTTCCGGTTCTAAGAAGTTCTCCATGTTCCTCCTTCCTTCACCCTGGGGCACTATATTCTATTAAAATTCTTTTAAAAGTAATGAATAGGGGGTGTGTCAAATTAAAACATAACTGTTAGTTTCCTTTAAAAAAGGTTAGTAAGTATGAAAGAAACATAATTAACAAATTTCATTAAAATTGGCTGAGTTGTTTTTAAAGTACAAATTTAGAGCGCCCCTCCCGCCAAATTAAAACAACTGTTAGGGCCCTTAAAAACAGGTTAGTTAGTATGAAAGAAATATAATTATCAAATTTCATTAAAATCGGCTGAGTTGTTTATAAAGTACAAATTTAATTCAATATTTGCAGCATAAATTTTATAAAATTTAGATAACCATTAACTATAGAATTTCATAGAAATTGACTGAGCTGTTCTAAGACTATAAATATAGCCCCTCCCCCTAATAATTATAAAAACTGTTAAAACCATTAAAAAATGTTAATAAGTATGAAAGAAAAATAATTATCAAATTTCATTAAAATCAGCTGAGCTGTTCTTAATGTACAAATATAGCCCCTCCCCTGAACCCCACTAATTAAAAACAATTGTTGAAACCCTTAAAAAAATGTTAATAAGTATGAAAGATACATAATTATTAAATTTCATTAAAATCGGCCATGCCTAGACTATCTCGCACCACTGTATTCTCCCACCGTGCGAGCATACCGCAGCCAAAGGGGTAAGAAAAAAAAAATACATTAGTTTGAGATAGGACCAAAAATTTAAAATTTAGTTATTAGATAAACAAAAGATAATATAATGCTAATTATTACAATATGAATACGATTTGGCCATGTCAACAGAATGAGTGAATACAGACGGGTGAAGAAGGTGTATAAAGGAAAAATCTTCGCCACTAGATCTAAGGGCCGACCAAAAGCTCGATAGAAGAAGGTGGAAGAGGACATGCGACTGGCAGGCATCTGTTTGGTGGAGGACAGAGCCCAGTGGCAGATATTGAAGCAGGCCAAGGACCACTTCATATGTAGCACCAGAAGAAGAAGATTAATTCCGACTTGGTATGTATTTATTATAATTTATGTACCATCTTTATATTTTATTATTTTAAGTGAATAATTTATTTCTCTTATTCTATTTTTTTAAAAATTGAAGGGATTAAAAAAATGCCTGTTGTTAAAACAATAATAAGTTTAGTGGATGACTGTTCTCATCCATGCAACCCTTTTTATAACTGAGCCATACATGACCACTCGACGGTTGATATAAGACCCTTGAACTCAGAAATTGAAGTGAGAGACAAAATGAAGATGAGGTTCATTCAAGTAATGAACTCTGATCTCCAGATAGAGAAACACAGAGATTAGCTTAAGTTTAAACATTATTAACAGTAAAGGCCATACAATGGAAATAATCATATGGATGGTTCCTTAACAAACCACGATTCAAGAGCTGATATAAGGAGGATGGACAATGCCAAGTCCATTACATCATCACTTGAGAAATAATCCTCAGTTTATTAGTCTGAGGTCTTAGCAAAATAACAGTATTGAGCTCAAATCTTGATGGCAGAAGGCATAAAAAACTGAGTTATGTTAGGATAGCCAAGCTGCTATTGGAACTGTTAAGAATTTAGCAACCAGATCAAAGCATGTAGAAGAATATCAGCAGACAGATTTGAACGGACTATCTGCAGCCATTAAGGTCTGTAATGAATGGGCCAAGGACATTCAAGTGTTCCAGGTAATGAGAAGACTGATGAGTAGCCAGGGTTAGGCTAGAGCAATATTCCCCATGCACCAAAGCTAATTTTTGGAATGGAGCTAACAGATAATTGTTACTTTCAGAAAATATACAAATAATATTGCGACTATAAATTAAGATATAAGCTATCCTATCTTTTTTGTTGGATCAATCTGCACATGTTGTGCAAATTTGATTAAAATCGGTTCAGTAGTTTAGATGTCAGCCTGCCCCAAGACAGCGACACATTATTTATATATACCAGGTATGCAAGTTTAAAATGTCGTTTTAATTCCAATAGAATGCGCTCTTAGCCTATTGAAGGATTTGCTTATCTCTAAACGCTATTTTGTTTGTTAGTCATTTGTTTACAAAAGTCAGTTGTTTTTAAGTCGTTTACGTGGACGTATCATACCTTTCTTTGGTGTTAAAAATGTCTAATTTTAAGCCAAATAAAGAGCATTTGCGGCATGTCATGATTTTCTTATTTAATCAAAAGAAAAAGGCATCTGAATGTCATCGAATTCTTGTTGAGACTTATGGCGATGTTGCTCCAACCGTCAGGACATGTGAACGTTGGTTTCAAAGTTTCAAACGTGGTGATTTTGATGGTACTGATCGAAAACGAGAAAATCGACCAAAAAAGTTTGAGGACTTCGAATTGCAATCTTTATTAGACGAAGACAATACCCAAACCCAACAAATGATGGCAGAACAGTTGAATGTCACTAGGCAAGCCATTTCCGATCGCCTGAGAGCTATGGGAAAGATTCAAAAGGTTGGAAAATGGGTTCCACATGAATTGGACGAACGACAGATGGAAAAACAAAAAACTGTGTGCGAAATGCTGCTTTTACGCCACGAAAGAAAGGGTGTTTTGCATCGAGTTGTAGCTGGCGATGAAAAATGGATTTATTTTCAGAATCCCAAACGAAAAAAATCATGGGTAACGCCAGGACAACCATCCACATCGAGTGCAAGACCGGATCGTTTTGGGAAGAAGACAATGCTGTGTGTGTGGTGGGATCAGAAGGAAGTAGTCTACTACGAGCTTCTCAAACCCGGCGAAACAGTCAATACCGAGCGCTACCGACAACAAATGATCAATTTGAGTCACGCATTGATCGAAAAACGCCCAGAATGGGCTCACAGGCACGCCAAAGTCATTCTTCAGCATGATAACGCTCCTGCACATTCAGCCAGATTGACTAAGGAAACGATTTCTTCGCTTGGTTGGGAACTCCTACCCCACCCGCCGTATTCACCTGACCTGGCGCCTTCTGATTATCACCTCTTCTCATCGATGGGACACTCATTGGCGGAGCAACACTTCAACAATTTCGAAAACGTACGAAAATGGCTCGATGAATGGATTTCAAATAAAGATGAAGCATTCTTTTGGAATGGTATCCATATATTGCCCGAGAGATGGACAAAATGTGTAGAAAGCGAGGGTCAGTACTTTGAATAAAATATATTATACTTTTTTTTAAATTACTGTGTATATATTTTAAGAAATAAACGACATTTTAAACTTGCATACCTGGTATATTAAGATAGAATAGAAAAATAATTTTATTCTGGGACCAAGTCCCTTAAGAATAACAAATTGTACAGAAATAAATGATATTAGTTACATCTGGTCAGTGACATGATGAATAAATAAGATGAAAAAATAAATATAAAAATATTGTTACGATATTTGGATTTAAAGTTCAGGAAGAGCAAATATTGGAGGAAAGGGTCAAAACCGGGTAGGAACCCATGGATTGGGAACAACTTTAATACCTGGGAGAGATCTAGCCCTTGAAGCAGATAGAAAAAAGGTCAGTTGGTTTTGAGACAAGGAGCTAGTTAGTTTTGGGCCTTTGAGCAGCTAGGTGTCTCCAGATAGAAGAATATGGAACCAGGAGACAAAGAATGGACTGGGCAAGATAAGTGAAAGTGTTTAGTGGTTCTCTCAGTAATGGACTTAAGAATTAAAATTAAACTAAGGTAAAATTAAATATTGTTTTCACATTATAATTTATAATAAATATAAATTGAAATGCACAAAAGTTGTAAAATATTTCCAGTCATAGTTCAAAAGAATATTGACAGAACCCCATAATGAGTTAAAGTCAATTAATTATTGATATATAATTTTATTAAAAATTTATTAATAATAAAAATAATTTTTGTATGAAACCATTTTGTTTTTAAACAGCATACATAAAAGTTAATTTCTATTTCAATCAGCGTCTTTTTTCATTAAATTTATTTATTTTTTATTTTAAGCATCTACCAATCATAGAATAAAAAAGGGTGTGAAATTTCACAAAGAATTAAATGTCATTATTAAAAATTTTGCTTATATTATATAAATATAATTGTTTTAAACAATAGATCATAGACATTGATCTGTAAATCAGCTTATTTTCATGGTCATTAAATTTTTTTGGTAATAAACATCATTTGTCACTCATGAGTCATCGTTTGTCTCCTCACAAGTGTGGTTCAGTGGCCCTAAAGAAGACCTGCAAGGCAGGTCGAAACATTGGCACATATTAAAGATTTCTTCTTAGACGTGGTGTTCCTCTTTGACAGCATCCCTGATCATCTTCTTTTCCATTCATCATAACAGTCAACTATACTTTTATCATAATTATAAAACCAAATTAAAAGCAGAAAAGGGTGGTATATATTATTAAATAAAGGACTAGACAATGCAGACAATAATACATGAGTTGTTTGCTGCTGAATAAGCATTAAAATACAAACTTTTTTGTAAGAAATGGGTTAACGCACATCGACTTTTGAAACCTTGTATCAACAGAAAGTTTGTTTACAGAAAATACGATATAGAATCCAAAGTTTTCTTTTTAATAAGTAATAAGTGCAACAATTTATTTCAAAAAATGTTTCAAGTCATGGTGCAAACAAGAGTAAAAATAAGTTCTCTTTTTTACTATCATCCGATCAACTTCTACATATATTTGTTTCTTGTCCCCTCATTCAGCAATAATAAATCTTATGACTTCATTAATTTATTATTAAATCTCATGATTATTTGAGATGCCTTTCCTCCAAAACGTTCCTGATAAGATGAAATCCAGAGGTGTCTTCTATAGTATCATTTTGCATCCAATCATGCTTAAATCTGGCCAATTTTCTGAGAGACCTCATCTCCACTCATACTACCTTTGAGGTATGTTAATCTTGAAAAATTGATTTATAAAGCTGGATCTTAGCTAAGCTCTTGTTTGTCACCTAAAATAATTAATATTTAATGAAAATACATAATGACAGTCATAATCACACAATGCAGTACCTCCTGGTCGATTCTTCCATCATTTGTGAATGTAGAACCTGCATACTCAAATCTAATCACAGCCTCAATCTTTTACAAAAAATGTGAATACGGTCATCACCCCAACCAACATACTTAATCTTGGATAGGTAGATGAATAAAGTCTCCTCATTAGCTCTTTACTACATTACTCCGAACGGATGAGCAATTAATGAGAGATGAAAGTTTTACTATCACCAATCTCATAAGCCTAGGTAAAAAAACAAACAAAAAAATTCTTATAACAAGGACAGGTATCATTATCATATTGCAGAAGCCCATTAGCTCGGGGAAAATGTTATTTAGTGTGAAAGTAATACACAAAGTTACGCTAATTGTAAGTTTTATTCAGAATAAAATAATGAGAGTTTAAAGGAAAATAAAGTATTAACATTATTGGCATCCAAACAATATAAACTCTCAGGAGGATTTTTAATTAAATTTTAAATTTCAACTCATAATAATCAACTCAAATGTATAAGCTTTTCTCACCTGATTCAATTCATAATCATAATAGAAACAAGGGACAGGGATAAAAAATATTATTTGGAGAACTGTAGTAAGATGAAGGGGGGGTCACAAAAGGTCCAGTATAAACATATTGATGCACTCAAAAAACATACAGGATTAACGGAAGAAGAAGCAATGGATAGAAAGGAATGGAGGAACCGGCTGAGGGAGGAGTTAGGTTGAAGGGAACTTCGAATAGTGAAGAAAAATCCTTTCAAAGAAGAAGAAAAAACATACAAATTTCCATTACAATTTTGATTTTCTTCTTCTTTTTATCATTTACCATCATTAAATAATTCATAACTTACCTTTGATCCAAACATAGACAGCAGCAGCTACAGCAAAGATCAGCAGGAATAATATGAATCCAAATGTTTCTAAATTATTTGCTGTCACTCGTTTCACTCCAAAAAGGATTGTCCTCAGTAGCTTACCCTGTGAGGTGTTAAATCCAGTTCTGAGCACATAACCAACACAGCCATTGTCCTGTGCTGATTAAAAGGAATAGTATTAAAAAATTATATCAATTAATTTAAGAGCATTAAAAATGGAGTCAATTAAAGTTATTAAGTAATAATTAAAGTTTTGTTCTCACAACAACAAGTAGCAATCACAAATAAGGAAGGAAAACAGGGTGGCCACCAAGTCAGGAAGATAAAAAAAAAAGAAAAGGCGATTCCAGGTAACTTTTTATAAAATTCAATGCGAATTTCAATATAAACCTTGTGGCCTGTTTTTTTCTTGCACAATTCTCATTGATTTCATTAAGTATATTTTTGGGGAATAATCCATTAGTACAATATTTTTAATGATACAAATTTTTTATTTTATTAGAATACTAGTTTTGAATGTTAAACATTCATCTTCAGTTCTAAAACATACAAAATTTTCAACTCATCTGTTCCATGGATTATATATACTAAAGTTTTAAAACGAATGGTCATTTAAACGAAAATCCGGATTGGTTTTAAACAATTTTATTATTTCTAATGATTCATAAATATTTATTAATTTTAGGCTATTTTCTACTTGATGTATTATTTTTACTCCCTTGAGGTATGCATGATTGTACAGAAGGATCAATACAATTAGGATTGATGAGTTAATTGCCACTTTCATTGGGAGTAAAAAAATACATCAAGTAAGAAAATGGCCTAAAATTAAATATTTATAAATCATTTGAAATAATAAAATTGTTTAAAACCGATCCAGATTTTTGTTTAAATGATCTGATAAACATTTCCAATAGCCCCAATTTAAATTTTTTTCTAATAGGAAGGGAAAAATCCAACCCCAAAAATTTAACCTACCACTGCCCCCTTCCCCTTTCCATGATGGATATTTTTCAGATATCTGTTAGATCTTCTTAGGTGAGTACCAATGTTTGAATTCTTGTCTTACATTTTTGAAAACTGTAGTATATATAATCCATGTAATATAGTACTGATGTGTTGAAAATTTTGTGTGTTTAGACTGAAGATGAATGTTCAGCATTCAAAACTAGTATTCTAATAAAATAATCCCAATAGAAGTGACAATTAACTCATTAATCCTAATTGTATTGATCCTTCTAAACCATCATGCGTACTTCAAGTGAAAATTTTAAAACCTTCATTGTTTCCATTATTAGGGTGTTTTTATTTTGAATGATTTAAAATAAAGTAGATGCAGTGAAAATTTACTTCCATACATCCGATAGTCAATGTTTCACCGATGTTAATGCTCTGGATACTTTTGAACATCGATGTTGAAACAACAGATTAACAATTGCAATCTATTTTTTTTTCATAGTAATTTATATTGAAGATAAGTAAATAAATCCTATAATTCCTGATTTTCAAGGAGTTTCCAGTGGGTGGCCACTCTGGAAAATTTATAGAATCAGCTGTCTTACCCCTGAGACCTGAAGAGGTCTTATTAGGAGGTGTGTGCTGGACAACTTTGGTGCCACCAAAGAGGATATGAAGTTTACTCGGTCCATCAATCTCTAACTCAATATTGGAGTCTAATGTCTCAATAGGCTCTTTCATTTGAGGCACTGATTCACCTTGAAATAATAATAAAAAAAAAAAATAAAAAAAATCAGGGGATATCTATTTTAATAAATGAATAAAAAAAAACATGTATATAATAATATATAATATTTTAAGGTATAAATAATAATTAAGTTTGTTAATGAATGAAATTGCAGAATAATATTCTATAATCTAGGTAAATAATTAAGCAAGCCATATGCAGCAACCTCTTTAAAACATTTTCTTTACTCAATTAAGTCAATGCTGAATATAATGTCATGCACAGACACATTTACTAATTGTCTTGTATTGTGTTACTAATTACAATTATCTTGAAAAAGGGCTATTAGTTTTTGTGACAAAGAATGTATAAGAACATGAATAAAAGGAGAAAAACACAAAAAAAAGCTACACTGCAATTATATTGTGATAATACTTTAGGAAAATCTTACACTCGGCAACAAAATATTTAGACACACCATTGTAAATGAGAAAAACTTGAATGATTTCATTATTTTCGATTATTTTAGTATTTAAGCATAGCTTGAAATATAAGTTAAGATATTTGAAAAGGAGACTGAACTATTAGACCTTCTTGAATAGTTAAACCCAATATTAGTAAAAATTTAAAACATATTAGAAAAAATCTGTGACAAAATGATAGACACTGTCGTTTTTTTACAACTATCTTAATCTTTTCGAGGTCGAGACCAATAAATACCATTTCTACTTTAGAGCTGTGTTAAATGTGATTGAAAGTAGAGGAGGCTTAGGGCCTGAAGTCCCCCCACCCCCAGATGACTGAAACGACTAATTTTTAGTTATTGATTAATAATACTAAATTATTGATAAATAATATTAAAAAATTTATGATTAAAGAAAATCATTACATTTGACGCCCTCCAGTGGACTGTCAATATTCTGGAAAATGGTTAAAAATTGGTAAATGTTTTGTGTGAAAATAAGGAATAAATTAATTTTAAATTCAAGTGAATAGAGAATTAAAAAACCAAATGAATTCAGAGCAAATGTTAGAAAATATTAATAAAAATATTGAGTTGGTTTTTAAAAATCTAACGGAAAGAATAGTTAAAAAAATTGCTGAAGAAAGCATGAAAATGTTTGAAGTAGAAAAATGTTCTGAAAAAGATTTAGAAGAACATGCAGTTGAAATTAATGTTTTAGAAGATAAAAAAATAATTGGATTTGAAGAACAAAGTGAACTAATTGAAGATGTAAAAAGCTATGGAGCTCAAGAACAAGTGGAACTTTTAGAAGTCAAAGTGGATGAAGAGAAAGGATTGAAAAACAAAGTTGATCAAATTGGACTATTAGGAGAAGAAAAACCTAATAATCATGTGGATGAAAAATTAAAATTGAAAAGTGTAAAATCAATGAATTGTGAACAAAAGATTGCTGAACAAAAAAGTGGAGGAACTTTTTAACATTTTGGGAATGGTTAGTAAAAATCGAATAATAAAAGAGTTAAAAAATGTAAATTCCCAATATAGTATATTAAATTCTAGTTATTTAAATTATCAACAAATTAATAATAGATAAATAGATGATATAGGAAGAGGTAAAAATTTTAATGTGCAGGGAAAATATCAAGACACTGATAAAAATGAAAGTTTGAACGAAATAAAAGAAGAAATAGAAGATGTAGATAATTAGGGTAGGCAGTCAAAGATATTCAGCAGATAAAAATAAAATGTTTATTTTATTCTAATTCTTAAAGCCAACGTTTCGACTTGCAATGCAAGTCGGGCTAGAAAAAAAGAAAACAAACAAAGAGGTATGACTACATTGTAAAAATGTAGTATTATTTTTTACAATGTAGTCATACCTCTTTGCTTGTTTTCTTTTTTTCTAGCCCTGATGAAGACTTGCATTGCAAGTCGAAACGTTGGCTTTAAGAATTAGAATAAAATAAACATTTTATTTTGATCTGCTGAATATCTTTGACTGCCTACCCTAATTATCTACATCTCCTATTTCTTCTTATATTTCGTTCAAACTTTCATTTCTATCAGTGTCTTGATATTTTCCCAGCACATTAAAATTTTCACCTCTTCCTATATCATCTATTTATCTATTATTAATTTGTTGATAATTTAAATAACTAGAATTTAATATACTATATTGGGAATTTACATTTTTTAACTCTTTTATTATTTGATTTTTATTAACCATTCCCAAAATGTTAAAAAGTTCCTCCACTTTTTTAACTCTTCGGGGTTTATACAAATATTGTAAATAGATGGACCAAAATGTCTAATGAACATTTGACAAATAGATTCCTCATTTAGAAAGTCTATTGTTATCATTCGTGTGACAAATTTCAACAAATACTCTTGTGGATTCAAATGTGTAAAATTCAAATAATTACCATTTACTAGTGAAATCAAATATGCTTTATCATCCTTACCACAAAAAAACATCCCTGAAACAACTTTCAAAATCATCCCATTTATTAAACTTTATTTTATTCAAATTAAACCAACAAAAGGAAATTTCACTTAAATGAGCTGAAACTTTAAATTCTAATTTTTTCCAATCTAAGCTTTTATTAATTTATTTAAAAATTCTATAGGGTCACATTTTTTAAAATTTTGAAATTCTAACTTATATTATCTATTAATCTATTATCTATATATTATCTATTAATCGTGTTATTTCATGATCAGTTGTTAATTTAGATACATTAGAATTACTTGACAAATTTTGCTCAACTTTATTTTTAATATCTTCTACTTATTTTTTCTATTTTATTATTTTTATCACTTTTTTCTTTCCTATACGTTCCTAATTCACCAATTATTTTTTGTTCATCATCTATCTACCAGCTTATCGTTCACCCATGTTAATTGCTTTTAAAATTTATTTTCCATTTGTATTTTATATTCTCTTAAATCAATGTTTTGATTTTATAGTTATTTTTTAAAACCAGTTTCTAAATGGTGTATTTTTTTTTATGAAGTTTTGCATCAAAATCGATGGAAATTTTTTTGTGAATTTTGTTAAAATATTTTAAATTTATTCAATAATTCTACTGAATTTTGTTTCGATTGTTGTATAACATTTTGTTCAATTTTTTCAGAATGTTGTTTAAGTTTTTGTTCAATTTGTTGTTTAATCTCTTGTCTATTTTGTTAAAATTGTTCTTTATTTTTTTTTTTTTTTTCAAATTATTCAGATTGTAGTTTAAATGAAGATTTAAACATTTTTTTTTATTTCACTTTCACCTAATCTGGAATAATTTAAACCAAAATTTTGACTATTCTCTGACCACCAGACAATTGAGACCTACTATCATTTTCCTTATTACCCACATATCTATCAATTACATTTTGCTCACTAGTATTTAAATTTACAACTACTTTATCACTACTTTATCATTGTATGTTTAACAATACAAATTATTAATACAATTTTGTAATTAAAAATTACTGAATACTTTCATATTTCAACTTCTGTCACACATTTAATTATTATTTTACCTTTAACCAATTATCCTCATTGACATGTCCTTTTTTAGGGTGCCATATATTATCATTTTTATTTAAAAAGAAATTTTTAAAAATTTTAACTTTTAAGTTTTATTTTTTGACTTAATTGTCCCTTTTTGGCGCAATATACACTCATTTAACTTTAAATTGTAATATTATCTATATGAGGGAAGGTTCCTGTTAATTATCATTCGGATAATTGATTTAAATATATTTTATTTAAGATTATGACTAACATTTATTTGAATTTAACTAATTTACAATTTTATAATTTTCTTACTTAGCCATCTATTAAATTATACAATAAAAAAAAAAAAAAGATCGATCCAATTTTCCATTTCTCCATATGGCAAAACTAATTAATTGATGTCTTCATTCTTTTCCTATTCTTTATTTGCATTCAAACTCTTTTACTTAAAATCAGACTCGAATCTTCAATGATACAGCATACAACTTTCAGCCTCAAGTGCTGAACAACCAAACTGCAACTGGACTCCACCAAGTCTGAACACAAAACTACTTGCTACTCATACCGATACTGAAACCCAACTGTCACTGTAACGGTTTTTAACATATTATTTTCTGGAAACACGCCATCTTCGCTTGCCTTCCGTATCATCTGATATTTTATATATACAAAACTATCTATGTATTAATTATAAATATTTTATTATTATTTTTCTTTAATTTTTTCATATTACTATGTTTCTGACCAGATGTAACTTTTTATTTCTGTACTTATGTGTTATTCTTAATGGACTTTGTCCCAGAATAAAATTATTTTTCTATTCAAAATATATATATATTCCTTCCTAGAACAATGAAAATGATGTAGTTTAAATCTGGTACAGATAGGTTCAGTAATTTTCCCATTGTAAACTCTAATGCGGAATGGTGCATACCACATACTACATATTTAAATCTAAAATTTATATTTAAATTTAAAAGTAAAGTTTATTATCAATGTCAAGCTCTATATAACACTTTATTTTGTAACCTCTCATGTATAATGGTGTTCACTACCTATCAATCAATTTTCAAACTTCATTTTTCATCAGTAGATTAAATTATTGCTAAACCTACCTGGAACTATAAAAATGATGTGATTAAAATTTGGTTCAGTAGCTTTTGTAGTTAGTGATCAGGAATGAAAAATGGCTCGTTCTTTTATATAATACAGTAAACTTCTAATCCAGCATCCTATAGTCCAGCACAATCAATTATGTATACATAATTTTTTGTATTCCAACAGTGTGCAATTTTATTTTACATTAAACACTGTTTTTACAGTCTACATTTCATTTAATTTTCACTTCTATACATTTTTTTCAACATACATTTGATAACCCATGATATTTGATAATTCGGCATGCTTTCGGCTCGCACGCATGCACACACACAAATAAAATATAGTTAATTTAAACATACATAATTATCTAGTTTCAACCCACAAGAAACATTAATCTAACCAATTATTTTGGTTGGTTACAGTAAGATTTAACAGCCTTTTTTTTTTCCTGATTTGGAAATACTCAATTCTGAAAGGAAAAATTAGTAATACAATTACATTCTGTTCAATTACTGACATTGAATCCAAAACTCAGTAATCACTAAATTATCATAATTAATATTATCCTTTGAAATTACCAGTCAGCATGCTCTCATCAACAATGCAGGGACCTCTAAGCAGCAGAATGTCACATGGGACAAGGTTTGATTCAGACCTAGTAATTGAAACTAAATCACCAGGGATCAGCTGGTCAGACATGATACCTCTCCACCTGCGATTTCGGTATACCTTTAACAGTAATTTTATAAATCATATGCTTAGCAGTACATAAATATATAATTATATTAATTGCAACTAGAATTCCAAAACCAGATAAGACCAATTTTTAAAAATTTTCACAGCTGGTCAATAAAGGTAAAGGTGAGACTGGATCAGGAAGCATAATTATTTTGTGTAAGACTGTTTTAATGTGATTAATTCACTTTTGTGAGAAAACCTTTCATCTAAAGATAGTCTAGTAGAAAAACTATGCAATAAAACAAAACAAAAAAGTCTGGAAAATGGACTTGGCTGGTTTTGGAATTCCACGCCTCAATTATATAAGTGAATACATATTTTTTTAATTTTAATTTTAATGACTCCACCCCTTAGGTTCACAGACTTCTTGTTATTTTACAACAATAAAGGATTTCTAAAGAGTTCAGTCAATGTAACTATCACTTCTTCGTTATCTACAAGAGTGATTTTTATGTCTTTTGATAATTTTATTTTTTTCTGGATTTAGTCAAAAGATGGATAATCTTGTAGGACTTGTTTACAGTTTGAGTTGCATAATACTTTTTACATGTAAGTGCATATAAATTATGCAGGTGCCCATGAGTAAATTCACAATGAACAATGTGTAATCTGCAAAATATCGTTTTCTAATTTGAATTTCTTCCATGGAATTCAAAAACGCATTTCCCATTTTCTAACAGTGTTTTTGATTACTAACAATTCTGATTACTTCTTAATGGACCGGATCTTTCAATTCTTAAGTCCTCAACTATTATCTTTGATACATTTATAATTAGACTTTCTTTCCCTTTCCTAGCAATATGTGCAACACTGTCAGCCATCTTATTTTCCATTATTCTGCAATACGATGAAACCAAGATAAATTCACTTTTCTTTCTGCTATCTTTTAACTCCCACAACAAATTTCACATACCATTAGCAGTGAGTTCCTCTATGGCTTTTCTATAGCTGCACCAATTAAAGACAGTAAAGCAACTATAGTCTGTGCACTGGCTGATGGCACCTAGCTGGTGAGAGGAGGGAGAAAACATTGCCAAAGGAACTTAACCCTCACAGGGGTCCCTGCCTTTGCTGAGATCTTTCGCTTAATTATTTTATATTTGTTTAGTTTTATTTTTTTAAAATATGTTTTTATAATTTTAACTACAGCTTAGCAATTTTAAGGATTATAGTTAGCATTATTTTATCTTTTGTTCATCTAATAATTAAATTTCAAATATTTTTGTCCTATCTCAATGTATTTTTTTTCTTCTTGATTTTCATTTAATGTAATTTCTAATTTGTTTATTAGCAATATAAAATGTACACAAAAAGTCTCATAGCCAGAGACGATGTTTTTTTTTTATTTATAATTGCTATTCTTAAGGGACTTAGTTCTATAATAATTTTTTTTTTATTCTATCCCAAAATTAAAAAAATGTGTCGTTTTTTTTAAAATAAATTGTGGAAACACTGTCATAAATTGTTTATGATGTGCTGCTTTCCCCTGACATTTTATAAAACAAACTTAAAATTTAAACATAAAAAGCAAAAACTCAATGTGACCTGTATGAGAGGCAGAACTGTAATGAGCCTCTCCCGGCAGGTGGGGAGAGAACCAGCCACACCTCCCTCCCTCCATTTATCCCCAAGCGCCATCAGCCAGCGCTCAAAAGATGCTATGGCTTCATCAATCAATTAACTGGTGTTTTTTTTTGTATACTACCAAGCATATGTATACCAAGCAACAGTCTTTAATGTGTCAATGTATAAAACTTCATAATTTTGTTCTTTTTAAAATACCTCCACGAATAATATTTGTTTCTGAAATGGAAGGACAGCTTCCAAGCTGAAAACTTATTAACAGTTATTGAGCTGTCAATAATGGGGCCAAAACAGAGGCAACCAAGTTTTACTATTACAATACTCTTTATGTTCAAGTCTAGTAGCACAAGAGAATCTCAAGACCACTGGTTAAATATACATTCTTCACACAAGAGGTATCCGTTTTCCACCAAACTGACTTGCAAGTAAATGATTCAAATAATAATACATGCTTATATACATTACTATTGGTAATAAAATAATAACATCATTATCACCCTAACCACTTAATTTGTCAGGTCTCGTCGACTTCTGTGACCAGAATGACTTCCAATTACTCACTTATCCTCTCATTTCAGATGGAGTCCCTCCTAGTCCTCCATGCAATCCTACAAAATAACTTTATCTTTGATGCTGTGACTTGGCTCTTCTGTCTATTTGTGATGATCTAACTCTCAGCAACGTATAAGAGAATCGGTAGATATACTGACTTGAAGATACAGAGCTTCACATTTCTGTCCACGTACCTTTTACATACCACAGTGCTGTATTGCAAATCTAGAAGTAGATCTGGTTCACTTTGCTTATACTGCATGATATCTCTGAGTATACTTTCTAGACATGTTGATCAATGCTCACAGTAATACAATAAATTTATGGGAACTAAATGATGGAATTACTACATGAAATAAATCTTACATTTTATAATGAAATTGTAAATTGTACAATAAGCATAATAATAAAAATAAGTGTTATACATAAGATTCACCTGAATGGTGTAAGGTTTATTGCCCATTTTCCTAATTTCAGCCATATTCCTTAATTGCTGCTGAACCAGGGTACACTCGAATAATACCAGCATGACTAGAGTAAAGATAGAGTAGTACCAATATTTATCAAGGCACCACAATGCTACACAAAAAACTTGAAAAACAAAAAATGGAGCTGTCGCTCGCTCTATAAACAGTTCTTTGAATTCAGGAACAACCATATCAAGCCTGAAACAAATATATATATATATATATAAATATATGTCTAATATTCTTGTACATTAAACAGTTTAAGGTTATTATAGAAGTTTAAGTTATTATAGAAGTTTTCTTTAGTTTTTTTATAAAACATTTATTTAAAGAAAGTATAACAATTTGCCTCAATGTGGGCAATAAGTAATATGGATGGATTAATGGATCCATTCACACAATATGCACAATAACAAATAAATACAAAGAAGAGATAAAAAAAAAGTGAATAATAAATAAAAATAAGTAAAGAATCTCATAATATGTAATACAATAAACATTAAATAAACAAAGTACCTCAAACTATACAATACATAAAGTGAAAAAAAAATACAATAAAGTAAATAATTCAGATAAAAAAAAAAAAAAAATTACAATTAAAATTAAATTAAATCTTAAAAATACATTCATCGCCCAAACAGACAAGCCAGGCCCTGAGAGATCCCAGTGCTTCTCTCTCAGCTGTGCCACTGATGCAGAAAATACGAGTGGAGGCTGAGTGAGAGCGCTATATGGAGCATGAGTGAAAAGCTGGCCATTACCAGGACTCCATGTCGAATTTCATAATAGATCACGAGGCCACTGCCTTTTTTAACCTGCGAGGAGGATTATAGGAGTGAGTGGAACTGAATAGGGATTGTGCTATTGGATAAGGATGATGCGAAAGTTTTTGATAAAATTTTAAAAATTTGATAGGTATGGAATGGATTCTAGAACAAAAGGTATATTAAGATCATTGTGTAAGGTTTTGTTAGAGATATAATAGGGGGCATTGGTTATATGGTTCTCAGGAATTTGGATTGGAAGGATTGGATACGTTTGATGTTCCGAGTGTTTTGCTGTTCCCCAAATTTCTAGTCCGTAGGTCCAGATAGGCTTTAGGATTGTCTTGTAAATTAAAAGCTTGTTGTCTATTGAAAGTTTTGCATAATACGAGGTATAGTTGGCCGAATCTTCTGCTAAGTACTTGTCTAGTCTTGTATGTGGGTTCCAAGTGAGTCTTTTGTCTAGGACGAAACCAAGACATCGCACTGTATCAGATCTGGGAAATGGAAATTGAATAGGACAGTTGGGCAGGAACTACCGCGTAGAGTAAAAGTTATGTGGGTGCATTTGGATTCATTGACTTTTATTCTCCATCTGTTGCACCATAGTTCAATCTTTGAGAGGTGATTTTGTAGGTTAGAAGAGGCTGTTTTAGGATCATTATGTGATGATAGTATCGCTGTATCATCAGTGAAGGTTGCAAGGAACGTGTCAGGATTGGTATGAACGTCACCAGTGAAGAGGATGTAATGGACAGGACCAAAAACACTGCCTTGAGGAACTCCGCCTCCGATAGGATAGCAGTCAGAAAAGCCACATTGGACTCAGAAGGAGTGATTTGTAAGGTAAGAATGAAGGATGAGGTAAAGGGTTTGTAGTAGTAGGTTCTTAAGTTTAAAAAGCAACCCAGTGTGCCAAACCTAGTCAAAAGCTTGAGCAATGTCAAGAAAGGCACCCGAGCAGTATTCCTTTCTTTCCAGAGCAGAGGACACATGGTCAATTAGACAGAGGCCTTGTTGGACTGTTGAGTGCATTGGACGGAATCCAAATTGAAGGGAGGGGAAACTATGTGTGTCAAGTATAGATAGGATATGCTTAAGCAGGATTTTTTCGAATATTTTATATAGGAAAGGAAGTAGGCTAATTGGTCAATATGATGAAGTGTTGTTAGGAAGTTTAACTGGTTTTAGGAAAGTTATTATGACCGAGTGTTTCCACAAGACAGGAAAGTGGGTTGTGCGTAGGAAGCAATTATAGATATAGGAGAGGAACATCATTGCTTTATGTGAAAGTTGGCAGAGAATTTGAGGAGTAAGGAGGTCATAGCCAGGGGATTTTCTTTTATTTAGTTTTTGAAGCAGGAATTTGACCTCAGAGGGGTTAACTGCTCTGGGAGGTAAGGAGAGTGGAATGGGAGAAGATAAGAACTCTTCAACTGAATTGGATTGATCAGGATATGGTCCAGTATTTGGATTAAATTTCATGTCCTATGTTCTGTTTTTATATAAACTACATTTTTTTCAAACTTTGTAAATTTATATTGAGCAAAAATAAGTATCATTGTGCTTCATTTTAACATTAATCAGTTTTAAAGATGAAAAAGTGGATCAATCTAACAAGGCAAAACTTCAAACCTTATAATTCCTTTGATCCTTAAATTACTCTATTGAGAGTATATGCAGTCACACAAGAGCAGTCATTATAAGATGACACTTTACTGAAGTTTTTGTTGTTTTCATTATGGTTATTGCAAATAATAATAAAAATAATTACTCACTATATACCAATATTTAATGGTTATTAATATCACATACTCTTAACAATTATTCTCCAGCTACAGGTAAGGACAAAATTTTGAAAAATATTTTCACTTAAGCTTTTTTTGTTTTAATTATGGTTATTGCAAATAGTAATAAAAATAATTATTTGCTACCCAGCAATATATAATGTTTGGTATATAAAATGGTCCTGTCAGAGAGTTAACTTATGTGAAAATTGAAATAAACAACGAATAAAGTGAAACTCTAAAAAGTTAATATAGTTTCTTTACTAATATTACAGTAGCTAGAGTATAAATGTTACAGAATTTGATGTTAAAAATTTGACCTACATATTTTTGCCATAGTTGGATTCAGCATTGGTCAGCTCCTCTTCATCAGAATAACCCTTCCACTGAACATAATGAGATAACCTTTCTCTAATTGGAAACTCAAGCCCTCGAAACTGTCTCCGCTCCTCATCCCAAAGATACTTCGTTTTTTGAAACATAAACCAAGCAGAATACTGTCCATTTTCACCCTAAAAAAGAAATAATATGATTTACTCAAATATTTAAAATTGTTATCAAAATACTATAATAAAGTTTTTATTTATTTTATAAAGTTTTATTTATTTTGCGTGTAGATTCAATTATTAAAAATTATCATGGAATCTACATATAAAAAAATAAATATATAAAAACTGATACGAATTGGACATTAATATTTTTCTTCTATTAAATGAAATTAAAGAAAAGGCCAAGGAACTATCCTTGGACCTCTGCACCTATAGCAAAGAGACCTAAGAGACTGGATAGACAGACTTAATTATGTCCAAATAGCAGCTATAGTTGCCGAGATTTCAGATGGCCACTGAGTTTTGGAGAGGAGGGGAGCGACGTTGCCGAATCTACGTTACCGTAGCCGACCAATCACACTGCCAGCCCCTTTAGGTGTCACATAATTGACAAACAAAAATCATAGGCCTTTCCTTTTTACAGCTGCCTAAATTATAAATCTTTTAAATCCGTTTCTTAAACTCTGTCAATATAGATTTTATTTTTTTGTTACTTCGAAAGTACAGGATAATTGCCTTACTGTTGAAACAAAATGGGGTCTTTTTTACATTAAGGCTGCCAGTTACTTTTTATCATCAAATGATTACTTTAAAAGTAACCGCTTTAACCATCAAGTCAGCAGGCCTAGTGGATTAAAATAAGGCCGTGCCTTAAGGCCTAGTTAAATAAATTTTAACTTTTCTTGGAAAAACGCACTAAATGTCCTTCACATTTGCCAAGCGTATATCTTGGAAACTGTACAGAATATGAAAAATGTGTATATAATAAACTGATTTTAAATTATTAATTAAAAACATTCAATCATGTAGGGATAATGTTTGAAATATGAAAACCATATTCTGTTAATAAGTTAATTTGTAATAAATGAAGCTGTAAATGATAGTTTTGGAAAAACGGACAGTGGAAACACATCAAACCAAAAATGCATTATAAGATGTAGGTAGTTGGGGTATGCAGTCATAGATGCACAGCAATTAAAAATAAATTTTAATTTATTATGCCGATGTTTTAACTTGCATTGCAAGCCTTCATCAGGGCTAGAAGACAAACAAAAAGATATGACAAAATTGCAGAGAGTATAAAAAAGTATGAAATGAATAACTGTATGAGAATAAGGACTATAACATAAAGGCAATATATACAGACCCAGAAGATAATACAAGAAGATATACATATATATTGCTTTTATGTTATAGTCCTTATTCTCATACGGTTATTCATTTTATACTTTTTTATACTCTCTGCAATTTTGTCATATCTTTTTGTTTGTTTTCTTTTTCTTCTAGCCCTGATGAAGGCTTGCAATGCAAGTCAAAACGTCAGCATAATAAATTAAAATTTATTTTTAATTGCTGTGTATCTATGACTACATACTCCAACTACCTACATCTTAAAATACTTCTCAGTTAACTTAAACCCCATCAATAAAAATGCATTATTTTAAAATAATAACCCACTTACACAATGATACAGTCAAGACTTAAAAGTATTTGTACACCTGTAAATCATAAGAAATAACAAATATTAGCATTATTTTATAGGATTGATTGAAAACAATGAGAGCATTTAATGTGAACACTTTTAGCTATAAATATATTTTTGAATTTATTGAACATTTTACAAAATAGCAAATAAAGAATAATTGAAAAACAACAATAATATGAGTCAAAAGTATTCGAACACTTGGTAAAATTTCTAATTAATACTGACATTTTATTTTTTAGTTAAAGACACTGTGATTTTGTAATAACTTCCTTTAAATTTTGGTTGTTGGAAACACACCTTTTCCCAACTTGATCCTTCAGCTATTTCCACAAATGCTCAATAGGGTTAATGTATGGTGATTGGGGGGGGGGGGGGGGGGGGGGGGGGGGGGGAGTGACCATTCACTTTGGTGTTGATAAGGTTCTTTTGTCTTTACGTAGAAAAAAAAACATTAATAATAAAATGAGAATCTTGAAGGAGTCGACCAAGGCATCTTAACCACTTCATGCAAGGATACCAACTTACAACTAACTATCAAGGAAAGTAAAGGTGGTTTTTTGTACATGTTGTATACACCTTTAATCAATTTAATATTGCAAATTTTTAGAAAAATAAGAGACAATCACACATGTATTTCTGAAGTCCCACAACTCAAGAGCCACCATTAAAAAAATGTAAAGTCAAAAAATCGAAAGTGTACCTAAACAATCTTTCAACCCCAACAGCAAGTGACAAAAACAGACATTATAATAATCGCTTAATGGAAATATTAATTTTAAACATAATAAACTCTTCATTGGAATAAAAAATAAAGAAAAAAATTATGGTTTAATTAGCATAATGTCTTCTTTACACAAGTAACTGATTTGCATGCCCGACGAGAACGTGTTTTTTCGGTTTTAAAAGTGAATTTCTCCATGAAATTGAAACAAAATCATTACTTTCAACATACCATTCGAAAACTGATTAAATTTGCAAGTTTTGGTAAAAATTTAATGCTAAATCCGAAAATGTGGTCAAAGTTTTAAAAATATTTAAACAAAGTGGAGATATTACAGCTTTTATGGCAAAAAACATGGTTTCCTCAAAAAAGTCTTTGATTTATTGTATATCTGCAATGGATTTGAATAGAAAGGTGAGGTCTGGGGCATTTTTCTACATTTTTGATCTAGTTTCACCCAATTTATTTTTTTAAACTAAGAAGTACTCACCCTGTATAATGAATTGTTTACTTTAAAAAGTGAATAATATATATTTTCACTGCTTGGAAAGTTTAAGTTTTATGTTCTGATTAAGGTTTTGCTACTTTGCCTAGTAAAAATAGCGTGATGTTCAAGATTTGTTCCTTCTTGTAGTATAAGAACTTAGCCGTCTCCACTGGGCTTGAGGCAACCATGTGCGGTTGAACTTTTTTTCTGTAGGGGATAATTCAAGTGTAACAGTTTGTTGTACAGGATCATTATCCTGCTGAAAAATGTAATTTTTGTAAGCAAATATTACCCTCTTCCAAAGGTCACAGTCGTATTTTTTATGGTTTTTGGCACATTGATATCTTAATATTTTTTATTGATGGTTTTCTCCAAACTGTTGCTGGAATGGTTTTCTGCCATGAAGTATTGGCGCATTGTTGAAACACTCACTTGTTCTCCTCTTTCAGAGAAATGTTCATCCACTAATTTAGGGGCACTAATTCTTGGTTTTCTTTTAACTTTCCTCATGATATGTATTTCATATTCGGAATAAATTTTTGTTGGTTGTCCTGTTCTCTCTTTATATTTGAAATTTTTTTTCATTCCTAACCTTTTAATAGCATCTTGGACTGTTGAATTCTCTTCTCTCAGAAAACGTAACTCATTGTGTAGATGCACAATAATTTGTCTTTCCTCTTCTATCGTCTCTCTGGTTTAGCATCCAATTTTCAATTTATGAACAGCAATAATTGTATCTTACTACAGCACTAATAAGTGCTACACCTTTACAAATGAGGTCTAGGTAAAGAATCATTGGAGGTAATCCTTAAAACTATTAAGGCAGGTGGACACAAAAGTTAAAATCTAGTGTAAGAATACTTTTGAATCATAACAATGAGTGTATCTTACTATAATTTATATAATATTAAGCTAAATTCCGTCAATTTTCTTATGAAAAAATATTAACTCTATTCTATAGTCATGAATGCAATGTTATATATGTTTAAATTAAATAAATACAAAATTAAACAAAAGAAAATAAAACTAATACTAGTGTTTAAATACTTTTGACTCTGACTGTATTATCAATGATCTTATTTATTAAATGAAAAATAACAAGATCATGAATAATAACCATTTAAGTACTTATCCCAAATCTATCATGAGTGAAACATTGAAATATATAGTAGTTTATTATGAATTATGTAGCTTAAAATAACATTTAATTTGCTGTTATAAAATACTAAAAACTTTTAATTGGTCTCTCAAATAAGATAATATAATTATGAAACTATATCATGAATAAAATGTATTAAAATGTGCTTACTGAGAATTAATTTAGTTTAAAATAACATTTAATCCGCAACTAAAAGATATTGAATAACTGTTGTCTATCTCACACATAAGGTCATAAAGTAAAATTTTACTAAGAACTAGCTGTACCTGTTCACACGTTGCTGTGTTTGAACAAAAAGGCAGTTTAGATACCTCAAACATAATTTATTAATGATCAAATGTATACAATATATCAAAATGAAAATTAACAATAAAATTATCCCTACATATATGTCATTTAAATATAACATATGCACAAAACATAGATATAAATAGTTGATGGTAGAATTTGTTCACAAAATGCTTCTTCACTTGTGATATTAAACAACATTGCAAACTAATTTCAACTGAACAATAATTTTGTAATTATCAAATATCATCATGAAATGAATTTAATTAATTAATTTAAATTTGATAGTTATCAAACTCGTGAACACCTGAAAATTGCCATTAAATATGCAGGTAATAGAAACTCCAACATGTAATATGGGATGAAAGCACCATGGCACACAAGAAATCATTGAAAGCACTCAATCGCACAATAAAAGATTAGAGTCAAATTTTATTTGCCTTTATTCTCTTGGTTTTTATACTATTTGGGAGACGATAGATCAGTGTGGCAAAAAGTAGGGTCATCCAAGCCTTCCTACCATTGCTCTACAACAGGAGATAGTTACTGATCACGGGTTATCTTTAAATCATATTTTTCAAATTATGATCATTGTATTTAACCCAAAATGAATCTTTTTGCATAAATGTGTTTAATCAACTTGTGACACAATGATTATAACTTGTATTCTTTTAATAACTCAATAATTCACCAGATAAATTTTTTGAATAATACTAAAATAATTTTTAAAAAAAATTGAAGATGGCAGCATGAATTTAAGGATGTTTTTGAAACCAAATCAGTTAACAGATTGTAATACTAATGATTCTGCTGTTTACAAATGAGATCGTAAATAAATTTGCCCCTTGAGTATTGCTATCTCTTAAAAAAAAATCTCACTAAAATTTAGAACATATAGCCTTAAAGAATGAGTCTGGATCCTTGTGATCTAATTTTTTTTGTTTAGAATAGATTAGAAATAATAAAGATCATAATAAAATAGATCAAAATATATACCTTTGAATGGTGCAAACGTACAAGTTCTGAAGATCCATTGTGTTCAGTTGGCACAACTTTAACAAGTTCAGCATTATCAGGAAATTTCACCTATATAATAAAATAAAACTTCCGTTCGTGAAAAATTATTATATATATATATATATATATATATATATATATATATATATATATACACATATACTTGGAAATAATGGTGTTTAGGCCTTAACTAGATAAATCTATGTTGGAGACAATAGCTTCCCAACAAGAAAAGTCAAAGTTCAATCAGCAACACCAGTCTTTACAAAAACATACAGTTACTAAAAAAAGTCTGTGTGCACCCATTATTGAAATACTTACAGGGCCGTCGAGAGCCAAACGGGGCCCCAGGGCAAATATATTTGCCCAGGCCCCCTGACCCTCTCCCCCTTCCTAACATCATTCAAAAAATACAATTTATTTTTTTTACTAAATTAAACTTTGTTTGGCTTAATTAATGTTTGATTAATTTCCTAATACCGTAAATCTCCATAGAATCAGTTATATAAAGTAATACTTGTGAGTGATTAGTCACCTTAGCACGGGCCCTGGGGATTTTGGACTTTTAGTCATCAAACATCTGTTGCCATGTAAGGAAGTAAATTAAAAATAATATTTGTACTTATTATGGAGGATTTTCATAGAAATCAGAAAAGTAGTCATCATTTTAAGAAAGAAAGAAAAGTTTCGAGGGAAAATAGGCAAAGCAATTTTTGAAAATCACAATTTTTTATTAATTTTTTTTTTTTTTTTTTTTTTTTTTTTTTTTTTTATGGAGCTACAATCCGGTTATGGTTCTTGGCCTCCTCCAACTGCTTCCTCCAAACGTCACGGTCTAGTGCGAACACCATCCAGTGTTCACACTGACTCTTAAGACACTTCTAGCATCCTCTGCTACACTTTAGTTTTGGTCTTCCTCTCCACCTTTTCCCATTAATTAGATGCGTCAGCAACATTTTAGGCATCTCAACTTCTGGCATCTTGGTAATATGCCCTACATACCTTAATTTCACTTATAACATCTGTCTCTCCAAAGGCGAGGTATATTTCTTGGATGGTGCGTCGCCTCCATTATCCTTCCAAAATTCGGTGGAGAACCTTCCTTTCAAAAATTAATAGCTCTTTTCCAGAAGCCTTAGTTAGTGTCCAGCATTCCAATCCGTACAGGAGTACTGGTCGCACAAGGGTTTTATATAAATGAAGCTTTGTCTTTCATGAGAGTAACCGCATGCTCAGCTGCTTGCTTAATATAAAGTAATATCAGTTAGCTGCGGTAATTCTTCTTCTAATCTCCACATCTGGGTTATTGTCCAGGGTGACAACAGATCCCAAGTGCCTAAATCACTATATAATATATAAAAATCATCAAAAGGTTTAAAGAAACTGGGAACTTCCACAGTCAACTAAGGTCTGGATGTCCAGAAATACTTTAAAGGTTACTTATGAGAGAAATTTTGAAAACTATTCACAAAAACCCAATAAACTGTGTCGCCTCCAACACAGGTATGTTAGAAAATTATTATGATATCTAAGTTAAACCATAGACATTGTGGAACGTCATAAAATGTACAACATATAACTCGCAGGCAGCTGGGAAAAAAACCCTTTATAAGTGAAGTGGATTGGGAAAAATGTCTAAATGTTGAAAAAGAATATGTTAACATGTCAAATAGTTTCTGGGAACAAGTTTTACTCAGTGACATATATAAATTTAATGTCTTTTCATCTGACAGAACAGTTTTCTGATTTCTATGAAAATCTCCATTATGAGAATAAGTAAATATAATTTAAATATACTTCCTTGTAGGGCAACAGATAGGAGATTAAAAATGGCCCAGAAGAGTACAATCCTCAAGAGAATTAACAAGTTTTGGTTCGAAATTTTCTTTCCAAGAATAGTGTTAACAGATTTTTTTGGCATACATTTTCTGATTAAATTACTATGATTCCGAAATTACACCAACAAAAAAAAAAATGTTAGATGTGTATGAGTTGGCACATTCATTTGAATTATATTCATAACAAAATTTCAAAATAAAGCTTACTGTTATAACATTACATGAATAAGTATTCCAATAATGGGTGTACACAGACTTTCATTACTAAATGCATGGGACAAGTAGTTTTCATACTATTTGAAGATGGATCATATCTCATGCAACAACAAAATCAGAAAACAAGAGAGACCAGGGATTAAAGGCCTTTGAAACTGGATATGTACCTTACTTGTATCTTTAAGTAACTATAATGTTTTATCATAATTTGTAGATTAACCTAAATATCTGAGTAAGATTTCAATATAGCAAAAAAAAAATTGACATATATTCCATTATGTAATTATTTCGTTAATTATGCAAGATTAAACCTTTTTAGAATCTTAAGATGCCTAAATGTACAGATATTACACAAAACATGTAAACAAGAACGAGATGAAACCTACTTTCAACTCTTTACAATCGTGAAAATTCAAAATATTTTAATTTAAAATGATAAGGAAACGTAAATCAATTGAATTTCTGACCTTCTTACATGTGAGAAAGCTCTGAACATGGACAGACCAATAACAACAGAGGCAACTCAATATTTGAGCAACGGCAATAACCGCTGTACCAACAAATCCTGCTTCTGTGTATTCATCAGTGTCATAAATAAAGAACCAACAGTACCAAACGGCAAGGTAAGGTATAATAAAAGGCCATATAGTTCCGTGGAGGATCACAGGCCTAAGTTTATATAATGTAACAGATTGGACCAATTCATCAATTCGAGAAGGAACCATTGCCACTGATAATAAAACAACATGGCACTAATCGGCTAAGTGCAACAGTGTTGCCTTTATATTTATATATATATATATATATATATATATATATATATATATATATATATATATATATATATTTATATATATATATATATATATATATATATATGTTACAGGGAAAGTTGATTCTCCAGGGAGAGTTGACTCTCCCTAGGTAAAGTTGATTTAAAACGAGTATACACGCTTTTCACAGGAAGAGTAAATTTTGAAAGGCGCTAACAGTTATGTTTTAAATTGGTCGGAGGGAGGTTCTAAATTTGTACTTTTATTTTAAGTTACGTTTAAATTTGGTAATGGGGGCTCTAAATTTGTACTATAAGAACAACTTAGCCGATTTTAATGAAATTTGATAATTACGATTCTTTTATACTAACTAATCTTTTTTTAAAGGGCGCTAACAGTTATGTTTTAAATTAATGGGGGGGGAGGGCTCTAAATTTGTAGTTTAAGAACTACTTTTTTAAGGGCGCTAACAGTTGTTTCAATTTTGGTTGGGGGCCCTCTAAATTTGTAGTTTAAGAAATACTCAGCCGATTTGAATGAAATTTGATAATTATGTTCTATTCAAAGATAATGCCATTCACTTCAATAATGTCATGTCGTCTTAAAAACCTTATATCATTTCTTTCTCTTTTTATCGCAGTTTTCAGAGCTTTCACTTTCTGAATTACGATTAAATTTGTCACTATTGCACCACAGGAAACAAGCAAAATTATTATTTTAAATGTAAATGAATAGATTGTCACTATGGCACAACAAAAGACACACTAGATATGGGCCATTCTCACAGAAACGTGCAATCTGAGTTGAAATATTTCATACTTAAAAATTTTCAAATTGACTTCTGGAAAAACTTTTATCATTAGAATAATATAAGTTTATGACAAAAAAGACCATATCAGCTCAGTATCACCTATTAAACAAATGAAAAAAAATAAAATACTATATGGTTGAGGTGATGGAATGACAGTCGATTCGAGGGAATGACTTTATTAGGTGCGTGGCAATTAAGAAAAAAATACTATTTTACTTTCCTCTTTATTTCAAACCAAATCGTAATTCCAATCGTGATATCCTTATACAAGCCAAAGTCAAAAATCAATGCAAAAATTAATATCTTATATCAGCACAATAGAAAACCAGGTAACAATAGTAAAGTGGTTATTGGTATCAGCTGGAGTGAGGTTTCTCATGGATTTGCCACTGCATTATATTGAAATGAAAATTACATAAACTTCTAAATAAAAATAATTATAAATTAAAAATACATCTAAATAAAAACAATGGTAAAAATAAAATGTTCATATATTAACTGCGGCAGTGGCAAATCCACTTCACATAGCCTCTTTGGTTATCACGCCAGCTGATAGCCGATAACCTTCACCCAAACAGTGTTGCCCGCTACATCACCCCCCCCCCAATGAAATCGGCACAGAACCTCAGTTTAGGCTTCACTAGTCGGCCCGAACGTGCGTGGTACTGCTGCCGTGTTGGATGCCGTTCGCTGCGTCGAGGTTATTTGAAGGATTTTTGGGACTTGAAGCAGGGGGCAGAAGTGGGTTGATCCCTGTTGCTGCTGTCATCTTCCAGTTCCTGAAGCAAGTAAGGAACCTTCAGGCGATCCATAGAGACTGTTTTCGGTCCTGAAGGCAGCTGGATTTGAAATGTTTTTCTTTCTCTTTTTAAAACCCGGTAAGGCCCGGAGTAAGGAGGAGTCAATGGTTATGGAAGATGGAGCAAATCTGCCCGGAGGAGAAACAGTGTGCCGGACTACTTTTGACAGCTGACAAGGTATGCAGCAACGGGCCCATTTAGAAACGTCTGCATTCATATTTGGCCAGAAAAAACGTTGACTAATCAATCGCCTCGAAGCTCGAATCCTGGGGTGACTAAGTCCATGTAGGCGGTGGAATATCTCTTCTCTCATGGACTTGGGAACGTAGGGTCGCAGTGGAAGTTTCGCAGAGAAGTAACGAATATGTACCAGGAGGTTTCATCCATCGGAGCTGAAGGCGCTCGTTCTCCTGAAGCCCTGGAACATCAGGATCTTTCCGCTGCTCGGATGCCATTCGTGCAAATTCTTCGGTACAACTGATGTTCTCGACCCTCGAAAGTGCGTCAGCAACAACGTTCTCGTCCCCAGGTACGTGACGGATGTCGGTTGTAAATTGACTGATGAAGTTTACCAGCCGAATCCGCATAGGCATTGCTGTCTTTGGTTTGGAGAAATGCATACTCCAAAGGCTTGTGGTCTGTCCAAATAGAAAAATGTCTTCCTTCCTGGTGGAATCTCTTAAAATCCTTTATGGCTTGCTTTTAATGATAGATGTTGCCTTCGTGTCTAAGGAACTTAAGCGTGGTATTTTCAAATTCTTGGATCAGTTCAATCAATGATTTTTGGTTTTTTACTTTTGACATAAAGTTACTCGTCTTCAATCGTTTGGTTTTATTGTCTTTATACTGGACTTGAGTGTTTTTCCATTGTTCAAAGGACAAAACTTCTGCTTCGTCGAACTCTCCAACATAACGGATGGTGTTGGTTTTGCAATCTCGAGACTTCCTGAGAAGACATAGATGTTGACGTACTAGAGTACTTGCTGGTACACAGCAAAGCTGTCCTACAATTTTATTTGATTTTGGATTTTCTATTATTTTACGCCGGAAAAGTGTTGCCAGGAGCAAGTCAAAATTTGCATGAAAAAAACGAGCAAATCTCTAAAGGACTTTTTGTCTTAGTTTTTTGGTCCCCTATAAGTTCCTGAAGTTTTGCCATTTAAACTCGGGACACCATGTAGATAGTCTTTAAGAGGACTAAATTCTGAGAAAATTTGGTTGCTATATATTAATGGAATCGTACTTGTTATTCTTATTTGAAAAAAAAAATAATATAATAATAATAATAACAAGTAAGTTACCATTTCAAAGTATAAAAATAAAATATAATATTATATAAAAGGACAAGCCATTTTTCGTTTGTGATCACTAACTGCAAAAACTACTGATCCAATCAGTACCTCATCATCTTCATACTTCCAGGAGGGTTTAGGAATAATAAAATGTAATGCCTTTCAATCAATTTGTTATTAAATAAACACGTGGATAACATATAACATAATATACAGGGTTATCGCACATGTATTTCAAAAGTGACACAACTTAAAATTCTTATAATAATAATAATGCTTTATTGACATATTTACAAATACAAATCATTTAGTACACATGTTCCGGTCTTAAGACCTCTACATGATTAACATAGTTTTATAGTTTAGTTAATAGTCTTACACTTTAAAGGTTATTTGTCAACAGTGGGAAAAATAAGAAAAACCCACATAAAAAGAAAAAAAAAAAAAAAAGAAATGTAAAGAAAGAAAAATAATTTTTAAAATTCTTTATTTTTAAGTTATCATCATGGTTAAAAGATAATTCAGGAATATTTTTGATATTTCATACAAGACTCAGAATTTTACATATTGTTAATGCAGATTTTTGAGTTGTGTCACTTTTGAATTACATGTGCGATATATTCTATATAGACTCTCTTACATGACGCTTATTTGGGATATCTTTTTGTTATAACTTTTCACTAAGCAAAACTCATTTTTTCATCAACAATGAAATTTCGTCGCTTAAGACGTGAAAACAAGTAAAATAACACCTTACAAGAATAAAAAAAAGTTTTAAAAATTCAGTGCTTTGTGGATTATAGGTAAATGTAAGAACACTAAACAATGACAAACTTGTGTCTCTTTTTGTTATGTTTGGAGGAATGACCTAAAAAGGTGTCATGAAGAGTAGCTTAATTTATAGGAACTATTTTGAACGAATTTGTAATAGAGTTCTTTTAAATCTCCAAGAAGCAGCATTTTTTGATTTTTTTTTTTAATCTTCAGTTCTCGTCCCGTCCTAAAACATTTGTAACTTCCTCGTTTACTTTTCTTATAATGTTCCTTGTTAGCCTATCATTTAGGCCATTTTTTCAGTGCCTATATGTTGGAGTAATAAAAATATGGAATTTTTGTAGGAGACTGTATTTTCTCAGTCTTTTACCGTTTCCGATGATAATCGTCGCGAAATCTCTTTTGGTTCGTCGTGATATTACATGTTTGTGTCAACTGTTCTTGTATCACTTCTCCAAAAAACAGTCTTCTTCGCACTTCAATGTGATTATTTTCTTTTATAACTTCATTGGCAATTTTTCCTGGAGAGTATTTTATCATGGTGACTTCTGATTTACTCTTCTTCTTTCAATTTGTTTTCTTTGAGCATCAACTTTTTTCGTGAGAAGAGCCATTCTGTTTTTCAATTTACGGTTTTCTCGTACAACTTTGCTTCTGTGCTTCCTTAACTTTTCTGCCAGACGACACCTGGTGAGGCATCGATGGAGCTGGAACCGTAGTGGTTTGGATGTTTTCTTCCATAGCAACGTCTTTTTTTTCGTTTTCGAAATGCTCGAGTGTTCTCCTTCCGCTGCTTTCTTTTAGCCCTTTTATTTCGATTAGACATTTGGGATACACTTTTCACTTGTCCTTATTTATTTTTCTTTTTGTAATTTCATGAGTCTCGCTGTTACAGAATCATTCCCTCACACAGGCGTCATTCTCTCGCTTGTTCCTCAACGAGGGAATTACATACGAGAGAATGACAAAATACCATAAATAGTAGGATTACTTTTCACCACATATGCCGTTTTTTTAAGTAAATCTATATTCATAAAGCTTCACCCTTGGTGATTAAGAAAATAATTACAAATAATATATATATAATTGTACACTTACTTTATAAGTGCCGGCGGCTGAATGACTGGCACAAAAATACGGTCCGTTTTTGCCTAACACTCACTCTTCAATATCTGGAATACAACTGAAAGGTTTCGGTAAATAACGGATTTGCTTCGTCGGCGTGAAGTCAGGTGTTTCGAAGACCACCCCCTCTTTGTTCCCAAACTTCTCCAAGTTTCTTAAATATTTATAATCGTAAGCACGTGAGGGAATGACGTAAATTGTCTGGACACATATCCTGTTCAGATTTTTTCCTAGTAAAAGCATAATATTTGTAACATAATCGGTATATTATGGTAGGAACATATATTAATTGTCTCGTGAAGACAAAAAATTTTGCATTTCAAAATTCGTTTTTATATCGGAGTCATGAAACTTACCAACTTCGGAACTGGACATAGTGAGGGAATGACTATTTTAATGTTCTAACATTTTATTTACTTATTTAATATGTCATTTACTTAAATTTATAATATGGACCAAAAAGAAAAGATCAAAAGGAACATTTTAAGATTTTTCAGAAATTCTAACCCAAAATATAGCGCTGAAAAATCCTCTGGACACCCATTTGCACGTTTCTATGTGAATGACACATATAGATCAACACGAACGCACAATCACAACAAGAGATTTGTCTCAATAGAACAAACCGGACTGAGAAATATCAGGTTGGAAAGGGAAGGTAGAAATATTAAAGGAACATTTAAGAGCATACAGTAATAAGACCCGAAATTCTAACTTCACTATCAATTTAAATGAAAATAAATATAAATTCAATAATGACTCAGGAGTGAAACATCAAGTAGAAAAATCCTAAAATTAAATATTTATGAATCATTATTTTGTTTTTTTGCTGGGGTGCAATAGTGACAAATTTACTCGTAAATTAAATCAGTTCAAGTGTATTAATTACGTCAGACCTATTTTATGAAAAACTTCAACAGTAACGTTTGGCTTCCAAGGTAAATTCTTTGACGTCAAAATTGAAATATGACTGCTGCATTCAGAAAGTGAAAAATCAAAAAATGTGATTAAAAGGAATGCTATGATATAAGGTTTTTAAGACGATATGACATTATTGAAGTGAATGGCATTACAAAACTAATACACCCTATCACAGACCAAGATAGCATTAGGTACTATGTTTTTGATAAACAGTTGTATGGAATTCTTAATGAAGGTCATATATCCACTGGCCATGGAGGAAGAGATTGTATGATAGAGCAATTGAAAAGAAAATTTCAAAATATTACTTATTATATTAAAAAGGCATAACTCCTCATTTGCTTTATTCATTTACTACATGTTTCGGAGCTTGCCATGTTGCTCCATCTTCAGGTTCTACAATCATTATGTTATGTTATTTTACAATTCTTCACTATATAAATACATATTTAACATTTTTGGTTTTTATTACCTTACACTGTGATATTCTCACTGGTCATCTCATCTACACTGACACCACTGGGCAATGTTCAATTATTGTTTTGTTTATTTATTGTCAGCTTCTGGCCTATTCATTTATTTCCTATTTTACCATTCTACTTCCATTCTATTATTTGTATTGTCACTACTATTTACATTTTTATTACTATTATTTATTGATGATTTCATTCTTTTTATGGACAATTTATATTTTCAGTCTATCTATTAATTTAGCATAGTTTGTACCAATTTTATGTATATCTGTTTTGTAGTTTACTGCCTGGTCTATTGTTTTATTTATATAAATTGCTTCCATTATTTTTCTATTTCTGGTTTTATACTCATGATTTAATATGGTTGTATTTTCAAAGTCAAATTCATGTTTGAATTTGTTTGTGTGTTCACACAGTGCAGTCTTATTATTTTTCTCTTTGTTATTTATTCTTTTACAGTCATATTTATGTTGGTTCACTCTTTTTATTAAATTCTGCCTGGTTTCACCAATGTAATGCATTTCACAATCTTTGCAGTTTATTTTATAAATCAGATCTTTTTAGTCCACTTATCTATTGTTTCTTTACTTCTTATTATGTTATTAATTTTATTATTATTATATAAAGCACCATTAATTTTAAAGTTTTCATTATTTAAATTATTAATCAATTGTCTTGTAAGTGTTGGGATGTAATTCACTCTGTTATAAGTTTTCTTTAAAATTATGTTAGATGTTTTTGGCATTGTTTCTACTGTGTTCTCTTTTATACTATCATTAAGTTCTTCAACAGTACTTTGTTTTTTATGGTAGAAGTCAGTGATTTTCAATTGTTCATTTATCTTGCCTGTTTTACTGCTCAAATATAACGGATCAAATATACCTAAATGAAATAAAACAAGAAATTATAAACAACCTAACAGATAATATGGTCCCGTATAAGATAATAAATAAAAGCTGGTATAAAAATATAAATAAAACAAAAATAAAAGATATAGCAATTATTGGAAATAATAATGATACTGACAAAAATAGTAAAATTATCATAGGAAATGATAACAATAAAAGTAACAACACTGATATAGCAAGCAGTAAAACAGGCAAGATAAATGAACAATTGAAAATCACTGACTTCTACCATAAAAAACAAAGTACTGTTGAAGAACTTAATGATAGTATAAAAGAGAACACAGTAGAAACAATGCCAAAAACATCTAACATAATTTTAAAGAAAACTTATAACAGAGTGAATTACATCCCATTACTTACAAGCACCATTGATTAATAATTTAAATTTTGAATTATTTTAAAATTAATCAATTGTGCTTGTAAGTGTAATAAAATGTAATTCACTAAGTTATAAGTTTTCTTTAAATTAAAATTATGTTAGATGTTTTTGGCATTGTTTCTACTGTGTTCTCTTTTATACTATCATTAAGTTCTTCAACAGTACTTTGTTTTTTATGGTAGAAGTCAGTGATTTTCAATTGTTCATTTATCTTGCCTGTTTTACTGCTTGCTATATCAGTGTTGTTACTTTTATTGTTATCATTTCCTATGATAATTTTACTATTTTTGTCAGTATCATTATTATTTCCAATAATTGCTATATCTTTTATTTTTGTTTTATTTATATTTTTATACCAGCTTTTATTTATTATCTTATACGGGACCATATTATCTGTTAGGTTGTTTATAATTTCTTGTTTTATTTCATTTAGGTATATTTGATCCGTTATATTTGAGCAGTAAAACAGGCAAGATAAATGAACAATTGAAAATCACTGACTTCTACCATAAAAAACAAAGTACTGTTGAAGAACTTAATGATAGTATAAAAGAGAACACAGTAGAAACAATGCCAAAAACATCTAACATAATTTTAAAGAAAACTTATAACAGAGTGAATTACATCCCAACACTTACAAGACAATTGATTAATAATTTAAATAATGAAAACTTTAAAATTAATGGTGCTTTATATAATAATAATAAAATTAATAACATAATAAGAAGTAAAGAAACAATAGATAAGTGGACTAAAAAGATCTGATTTATAAAATAAACTGCAAAGATTGTGAAACGCATTACATTGGTGAAACCAGGCAGAATTTAATAAAAAGAGTGAACCAACATAAATATGACTGTAAAAGAATAAATAACAAAGAGAAAAATAATAAGACTGCACTGTGTGAACACACAAACAAATTCAAACATGAATTTGACTTTGAAAATACAACCATATTAAATCATGAGTATAAAACCAGAAATAGAAAAATAATGGAAGCAATTTATATAAATAAAACAATAGACCAGGCAGTAAACTACAAAACAGATATACATAAAATTGGTACAAACTATGCTAAATTAATAGATAGACTGAAAATATAAATTGTCCATAAAAAGAATGAAATCATCAATAAATAATAGTAATAAAAATGTAAATAGTAGTGACAATACAAATAATAGAATGGAAGTAGAATGGTAAAATAGGAACTAAATGAATAGGCCAGAAGCTGACAATAAATAAACAAAACAATAATTGAACATTGCCCAGTGGTGTCAGTGTAGATGAGATGACCAGTGAGAATATCACAGTGTAAGGTAATAAAAACCAAAAATGTTAAATTATGTATTTATATAGTGAAGAATTGTAAAATAACATAACATAATGATTGTAGAACCTGAAGATGGAGCAACATGACAAGCTCCGAAACATGTAGTAAATGAATAAAGCAAATGAGGAGTTATGCCTTTTTAATATAATAACTAGATATTAATCTCCTTGAATGAAACATATGTAGTAAAATATTACTTCACAGGACATTTAACTATTTTTAAGCTAACATAGTAAAATTTCCTCTCAAACTAATTAAGCAAACAAACAAACTATTTTTAAGCATGTGTGAACCTTGTGTTCAAAAATTGAAACATAGGAACAAAGGACTGGTTGTAAATCCCTTGTAATTCAAGGAAATGAATTCACGGTGTCAAGTGGACTTGATTGACTTTCAGTCGCAACCTGATGAAGATTTCAAATTTATAATGGTGTACCATAACCATTTAACAAAGTTTGTGGTGCTAATACCACTCAAATCAAAAACTGCAGACGAAGTGTGCTATAATATCATTGATATTCTTACTTTGTAAGGCGCTCCATAAGATGTAAGATATGTCAGATAATGGTAGGGAATTTGTCAATAAAATTATTGAGTTTGGTTAAAACATGGTCGAACTTCAAAAGTTAAACCGCGCCATAGTCAAAGTCAAGGTAGCGTTGAAAGGGCCAGTCAAGATATAGAGAATATCATAACTGCCTGGATGCAAGACCACAAAACATCAAAATGGAGTGAAGACTTAAAGTTTATTCAATTTATGAAAAATAATACTTTGCATAGTGAGATAAAAAGATCTCCGTACGAGGCAATGTTTAGTTGCCCCTCGAGACTTGGGTTAAATAGTTCAAATCTACCTACTAAGGTACTTGCAAATTTAAAAACAAATGACGATCTTCAATGCGCAGTTGATCAAATTCAGCAAGACGAAATTGAAAATCCTAGTGAAAATGTAATAAACCAAACTTTAGCTTGTAGAAAAATAAAGCTCTTAGATGATACTGATGATGGTGAATATCTTCTCACTGACCTAGAAATATCTACAGCGGACATCAATAGACAGAGAATTAAAGCTTTTCCCTCTCTGTTAGAGCAAGCTAAACGCATGGTAAAAACCTCAGATTACATTCATCCGCCAGTAAAAAAAGTAAAATAAAATTAGCTTTTTTTCTATACATAGTTAAAAAAAAATATTCGCCTTTCTTATTTGTTTTTAAATTAGCTGGTAGACCGTTTCCTTGCAAAAAGTTAACTTTTACGAGCTCCAGATAACAAGAGTATACTTTACCTAGCTATAGTCAACTCATACTAGTACATCTTTTTCAAATTTCCCCTCTGTTCGGTTTTAATCATATTTAAAATATAAGGTTAGTAAGTATGAAAGAAACATAATTATCAAATTTCATTAAAATCGCCGAGTTGTTCTTAAAGTACAAACATAGAGCCCCCCCCCCCATCAAAATTAAAACATAGTGCGTGCGTGCGTGCGTGTGTGTAAATAGACGAAAGATTTTTTTTTGTATTGAGTTTTATAACTAGAAAATTTTTAGTATTTTTTTTTTCTATTTGTTTTCCGCATGTTTCTATCTCATTCCGTTCCAGACATATGCCCTTCCAAAGGTTATTTCGAGAATAACGTGGTTTTTGTAGGAAAACCTCAATTTTCTCTGCTTCATAAATTCATTTTTTTTTTTCAACTTTCCATCATGGTTTTGAAATCAGCATTAAATTTTCTTCAAGTCTTATGCACTTTCTATGTTCACAAGTATCTTTTTAAACCGCAATAATATATCACGAAATAGAAATTTTAAAAAAGTTTTGTTAGTGACAAACTTTTGAGGATCACTACTCTTCCAAAAAAAAAGAGTGCATGCTGCCGAATCTCACATAAGTTGTGAAATTTGATTACCTTTCTAACGGTGTACTCAGAACTGCAATTATCTTTTCGTATTGCAATTAGAATTGGAAGGGAAAAATAAATGATGTCATGGTTATTTTGTGTGGTCTTATTCCATACAGCCCGTTTTTTTACCTGGTCGGTTGAATTCAAATGCTTTTTATGGTCTACTTCAGGATGATATAAGTACGGCACTTCTCGAAGCACTACCAGGCTCAAATTGGAAGTGTACAGAGTAGCCATTCAGGACATTAACCACCCGATTGCAAGAATTCGCGAATCATGTGTAGCAATGAGAGCTGACCATGTAGAGATTTGAAGGGCTACATCCAGGGGTGTTGACCAGATGTCGTCAGTGTGTACTGCGAGGAGGAGGTCAGTTCCAGCAACTTTTATAATTTACAGACATTTTCTTTACTATTAAACTGTAATCTAAGAATTAATTTAATTTTTTATGTAATTTACATAATTTATTGAAGATAAGACCACACAAAATACCCATGACATCAGTTATTTTTCCTAAATCACAAAATTTGATTCACAAGGTTCTAATTGGCCAACTGATTAATCCCTTATCATATAATAACGTTAGGGTATTAGCAATTGGACAAGTGGGTATGGCAATGTCTGCCAAGTGGAAGGATGTTATCCATAGTGAAGAGCCAGATAAATAGATAGTAAAAAAAAAAGTCTGTGTACACCCATTATTGAAATTCTCATTTATGTTTTGTTTTTTTAATTAAGTAGCCTTGTATCGAAATTTTGTTATCGATGTAATTCAAATGAATGTGCCAACTCATGCACATCAAACAATGTTTTTTTTATTGGCGTAATTTCAGAAATATAGTAATTTAATAAGAAAATGTATACCAAAAAGGTCTGTGTACACTGTTCATAGGCAGGAAATGTCCAACCAAAACTTGTTAATCCTCTGAAGGATTATTGGGATTGTACTCTTCTGAGCTATTTTTATTCATTTAATATCTTTTGCCTAGCAAGGAAGTAAATTAAAAATGATATTTGTTTTCATTATGGAGATCGTCGTAGAAATCAGAAAACTAGTCATCATCAAAGAAAGAAAAGTTTTGAAGGAAAATAGGCAAAACAATTTCTGAAAATCACTCTATAATATATAAAAACCATTAACAGGTTTGAAGAAACTGGGAACTTTCACTTATCATTTTATAATTTAAAATAATTTCTAAAATTATGTTTGATAATTTGTTTATGTTTAATTATTTAACACGTTTATTTCATAATTTTATTTTTTTTAATAAATTGATCAAAAGGTTAAAACAAAATATTAAGGCTTTTATAAAACAGCTGTTTTTTGTAATCATATAGTATAATTATTATATTAAAGTAGTATTAAGCAGTTAGTTGACCGCTTAGCGTCATTATTAACTCATTATGTTTTTTGTTTGTGAAATTTGAGTCGTTTTATTTTATCCATCATTATTGTTCATGTTCAGAACACTTATAGTATTTTAATAATCATTAATCGTATTAATTACGATTAATTTTTCCGAGAGATCGACGAAGACTCTCAGATATCGGCAATTGGGATACAGTAATTCTCCTATTTTATTTATATCAACATCGGGACTGTTATTCAATCTTCTGGAGTCGACTTTTGTAACGAAATCAAGAGGACTCTTCAATGACGCCATACCACCAGTGAATGTTCGAGCGGATCGTATGCGGAAACCACCGGCCGGCTAAGACAAAAGACGATCGATTTTATTATACATCATTTGTTTCTACCAACACGTTACCGATGAACTCATGGGTATTTATAATTTAATTAATTGCGCAATTAATATAGATTTGTTTTTTTAAATTAAGCTCATTTCCTACGACTATAATTAACTATTTAATTTAGTAAATAGTCCATGTTTTTTATTGTTTGTTTATTTCGTTTAATGTCACTTTATGCTGCTATGGCTAATCGGACGATGCTACGGTGGGAGTCCTAAATTTTGCCTATCCAGGTATAATTAGGATAGGGATCTTTAACGAGTACCTGACATCGCACAGGCTCGGGACCCCCATTTTACGTCCCTTCCGAAGGACGGCATAGCTAAGGATTTTTTACTCCCTTTAAAAAATCCTAAGGTCATCTGCCGGGCTGCGAACCCGCGATCTTGGGTTTAGTAGGTTGCTATGCTAACCACTACACCACAGGTGACCCCATCCATGTTTTTTATAAGATGCACCGTTTTCGAGATATGAGCGCAAAATCAAAAAAAGGGACCTTCCGCGCCTTCCTGTTCCCAGGTCCGAAAACTCCAGGACATTTAGTATGTTTACTTTCTAACTACCCTGAACATGTTTCCGAAGAAAAACCTTGGATTACAGAAAACGCACTCTACAATCCTTTATTGACTGTACTATGGGTAAAACGTCTAATTGTTGAAAAAGAAATGTTAGCATGTCAAATATTTTGTGGGAACAATTTTTTTTTAGTGACATATGTAAATTTAAAGTCTTTTCATCTGATTTAACAGTTGGTGCGTGGCGAATACCCGAAAACAGGCCTAGAGGCTAAAAATATGTTGCTCACTCTTATAGTCCAAGAGCCGAGGCCAGATTTCGTGACCTATTTGATGAAACCTTGTAGTCACGAAGTTATAAAATATCCACCCCCAGTAATCAATTCACACTTGTCTGCCAACTCAAATCGGGGACGTTTTAAAATGGTGACCACCGAAAGGGGTGACATAAACAAATATAAAATGTTGATCTATTTCAAGCACACAAGAAATTGCACACCCCTAGATGCCAAAAAACGTTGTCTGCCGAAATTAGGAGGGGGCGTCCACCGGCAGACAAAATTCAAAATCCACATTTTTTACTAGTCCTTAAGTGCACCATTTGGAGACGATTTATTTCAAGTACACAAAAAACTGCATACTTCTTAGATGACAAAAGTGTTGTCTGCTAAAATTTGAAGGGGGCCTAGCAGCGGCAGACAAAATTCAAAATCCACGTTGTTGTTTTTTTAGTCCTAAAGTGCACCATTTGGAGACGATTTATTTCAAGTACACAAGAAACTTCATTCTCCTTAGATGACAGATAAAAATCAACGTGATGGAGTGACACCACCAGACATTATTCAAAACGCACATCCTTTTCTCACAGCAGTAAACTTTTTGAGGATTAGCGTGCTAGCATGTGTATTTTAAGGGACTTGATTAAATTTCATATACTCGTTTGCTCTCCTTATAATTTCAACAGATAGCATTTTATTTATTAAAAAGCTATTTGATAATTAAGGTTTTTATGCAAAAATGTACACAACTTAATAAAAATTGTATACAGTAAAATTCACTACAAATCAATGAAAAATCTTCAAACATTTTTGAAAAGGAAATTAAAAAAATTATGAAGTATTTTGAGTAGTTTTGTGTTTGTAGTGTTTATTGGGAATACATACTATAAAATATTGTATACACCTGTTGCCTTTTGATTTTACATAATAAAATTCATGATAGTATGTAAAAAGTAAATACTGATTTATTATTATCTCTCTCTTATTCTCGGTTTTCACCAGATAAATAGAACCTACCCGGATCGAAATCAAGGGTTAGGGGCGGAATTTATTTATTTTTTTATGTTTATAAATTTTCTGATGATACTGGCTGTTCCCAGAAGGAATGCCTTATGCGAATCATGTAGAATTTTATTTGTAAGATCCAGTTCTTTGATTTAGTTGACTGTGATCTCTGGGATGGAGCCATCACTAGAAATAATCAGTGGAAACACCCTCTCATTTTCAAGACGGTAAAGGTGTTTCAGCTCTTCAACAAGATCCAAATATTTACTCATTTTTTCAGCAGCTGTGCGATGAACATTATCATCCGTTGGCACTCCTATTTCAATTATAGCTGCTGATTTAATTTCTTTGTTAATAAGTAAAATATCGGGTCTGTTGTGAGGGATAGTCTGATCAGTCACATTAGCTTGGTCCCAGTATAGTTTTATATGTTTTGTTTTTGAATGAATGAATGAAAAATAATCTTTATTCTGGGACACCTTGTCTCCTAAGAATAACACAAAAGAACAATAAAATGGTATTATTGTCTGGCTGCTTACATATCAGGCAGCAACTTATGTAGAGTGTAAATTATATACTACAAGTCTTTGGGTTTACATAAGAAAAACAAAATAAGTAAATAACAAAATTAAAATAAAATAAAATAAAATAAAAAGAAATATTCTAACACTAAAATATTTCTTTTAATTATGGACTTTGGGTTATACATGTAATAAGGTACTTTCGATTTTTCCAAATTCCGTATTTATTGGCCACAGCTTGGTGGACTGTTTTGGCAAAGCTGTTATGCCTCAGTAAATATTCTTTACCTGCCAGAGCCTGACACCCCAGAGGATATATGCTGCATCGATTCCACTGCAGCTTTGCATAACCGGCATAGTTCATTAATTTCTTCGCCGAATATGTAGATAGAGGCACCCATCGGTTAAGGTTATCAGACCAGTTACTGTTCTTAGATCGGTTCTCAATAACTGTTGTGTAACTTCTGTTATCTAATAACTCATATAGCTGTCCTATTATTCAATAACCGATAGGTCACGTGATCTAATAACGCAAACAAGAACTGGTCGCAGATGGGTTATGACGCTCCTAGCGACCGTGGTTCGAACTAAAACAGAAATTCGTGATCGTAGTGCAATCATACCACAATAGGTGGCGTTCGAAACTGTGAACAAAAATAAATACATTGATTTTAATTTGTAAATAAATCTCCATGATTTCCTTTTTTGTTTCATTGCGAATCGATAAAAAATCTCTTGGTTAAAAGAGTTTCTACTTTAATACAAAGTGCTGAATCTTTTAGATAGGCTTTGTAATACCAGAATTTATTTAAATTTACTTAGACTGAAATAGTTCCCCAATATTCAGGGTCTTAGTGTTTTCTAATCGAAATTTTAAAAAGTTGAAATGGCTAGTTAATATCAAATGCTTTTTCTTATGTTATATTACAAATAATAATCTAATGACAGATGAATGTCATTAAAATCTTATGATTATAATGAATAGTCAAAATCTTGCAATGATTATTAAATCATAAATATATTAGCTTGTTGTAAAATCTATTTATTTATTTATTTTAAGGTGCCGTGTACTGCAACATGGCCAGAGGCACCAAATTCTGGATCCCAGTTTATCTAAATTGTACTAAAGATCCTGCAATCCCTGAGGAATTTTAGAACATCTGGTTGATAGTTTATGAGGATAGTACCTAGGTCTTTGTTGAAGAGAGGTATTCCAGCTGTAGGGTGTAGACCACAGTTACTAAATATGTGCTCTACTGATAGAGGAACATGGCACCTTGAACACATGGGCTGTGCCGTACCTTAAAGTAGGTGCTGGTAGGTGAGTCTTGTGTGGCCGATGAGCAGCCTAGTCATCACCACTTGTTCCCTCCTAGAGCTGTTTAGCAGTGGCCATGGTTAAGCATTAGGGCAGATCATTTTTAGTTTATTAGTATCCGGAACCCTGGTCCAATAATAAATCCATGCAGCCTTGCACTTCTGTTTAATATATACTCGTATTTGGTGGTCGCTGAGCACAATCGGTAAGTTGGGTACAGAAAACAGATTTCTCGCTTCTATAGCAGCGGCATCTGCCAATTCATTCCCAGGTATTCCAAAATGACAAAATCTATTTAGACTTTTGTAATTTATAGTTATTCCACGGATATTTACACTTGCATTAGATTCCATCGAGACACTACCTTTTTATCTGTTTGTAAAATATAATACTGCTTTTTGAAGTAAGTATTTAGTCCTTTGATATATAGTTTTTTTATTTTTGTGAATGGTTTCTTTCATACCACTTTTTAGTTATAATTTTTATGGTTAAATCCATGTGCTCTACTGATAGAGGAACATGGCACCTTGAACACATGGGCTGTGCCGTACCTTGAAGTAGGTGCTGGTAGGTGAGTCTTGTGTGGCCGATGAGCAGGTATTTTATATATATATATATATATAATGTAGTGATATTTCGGAGTCGAGATAAATTGTAATTTAAAAGAATTCAAGTTTGAATTTGGCGCCAGCGAGAGTTCGCCGCCGATCTAATTGTTACGTAGTTTTTGCTTATCAATTTAAATTAAGGTATGTTAAAAATGATTAGGATTTTTAAAATGTTTTTTTTTTGTATAATTTGAATTTTATATAGTTATTGTAAGTTAAGACGTAATAAATATGAAGGCCATGATGGAGCAGATTTGGCCGTTAACGGTTTTTTGAAAGGACGCTTGGGGCTGGCGTCTTTTACTCGCTCTCTGCTTATGGATCCCGAGACGTCAACATAGCTCTGCGTATGAAACCCGAGGCATCAACACCGGGCTCTCTTGTTTCGGATTCCGAAGAATCAACATGGCTCTCTGATATGGAACTTCGAGGCGACAACACCTCTCGCTCTCATCTCTCGGATTTTGAAACATCACATCTCTCTGAGATTTAACAAGTCACATGTGTGAAGAATAATAAATTAAAGCAGTCTGGATGAGAGGAGTTTTGAATAAACTGGCGAAGGAAGAAAAAGAAGGAAGTTTCATGCAAGAAGGACAAATTAGGGAACATTTGGGTTGTGAGAACCTACAGTAATTGAGAAGATAGAAGGTATTTTAATTACAAATACGTTAAGTAAAAAATGTAATCTAATTGTAAAAATGTTTTTATTTCTTTTATTTGAAAATATATATTTTTGAGTCAAAATCATTATCTTTGAACAGCTCGACCCTTGATATTCCCTCAAAATTAACATAACAAATTAAGTTAACTTTATATAAATGAAAATAATTTTACATTATCTAATAAAAAGCTGAAACATAACAAATACAGCCCAAATAGGGACAAATAATTAAAAAATTTGTTATAAAGAAAAAACATTGACTTCAAAAAGAAATATTCGAAATTTCAGTAAACTAACCAACAACAAAAGAAATAAACATAACAAAATGGCGCCCAAATAGGGACAAATAATTAAAAAATTTTATAAAGAAATTTAATTTCAAAATATTCGAAATTTTAGTAAACTAACCAACAACAAAAGAAATAAACATAACAAAATGGCGCCCGTCAAAAGGACTTTTCTTAGGATTTTGACTCAAGGTTTTTAGTATAATTTTTAGAGTGTCAACAAAATTAATGATTTTTGTATTTGATATAAATATTCTTAGGGGTTATACAATTTAGCATATTATTTAAGTTTAAGTAAACTAATGTTAAAAATGGAAGGTACTGTAGTCAATTTAAAAGTAACTGATGAGAGTGTTATTAAAAGATATAAACAAAGTGATGCTCTAGATGTTGATAAAGAAAATTTAGAAAATAGATATGATTCTGAGCAATTAAACAATGATTTGACTGAAAAACCAACAAATGCTAATGCTAATAAGGAATTAACAAAAAAACCAGTAGATTTAAACACTAACTTTTTACTTCTTGAATTGTTAACTAAATTTGATAAACAATCTGCTGAAAATAAGAAACAATATGATGAATTTAAGGAACAATTTCAAGAACAATCCGCTAAAATTGATAAACAATCTGCTGAATTTAAGGAACAATTTGCTGAAATTAATGTACAATTTGATAAACAATCAACTAAATTCAATATGAAATTAGAGCAGACTACTGTTGATTTGAAAAATGAATTAAATTAATTAATTAACACTAAAATTGATGAAATAAATTTGAAATTATTAAATATTGAAAGTGATTGTGTTAATAGTCGAAGTAGTATTAATAACAAAATGGAACAGCATATTAAAAGTACAGAAGGAAAATTCCAACAGATAGATACAAAGGTCGAAGAAATAAATGAAACAAATTTAACACCCAAAAAGAGAAAGTGAATGCTTTGCAGAATAAAGTAATTGATAAACCATTTAACACCCAAAAGTGCTCTTAAAACAAATCCTTACATAACAAATATTTTGTTTTTAGTATTGGAACAAAAAATATATGATCTAATTCTTTATCTTTATAATAGATATCAATTGTACATAATAGACATTCATATGCACTTATCATCTACACATAGATCAATCACCTCTACACATTAATTAATATTAATAATTAGTTACATAATTAAATAAATAAATATACACACACAACACACACCACACACCACACACACACACACCACAACATATTTATGCATACACCTATATAAACGCAATGTATAAATAAAGGCAATATATAAAAATAACATCAAATATAAACAACATAAATTATAAACATACTCAAGACACATATTCATGTTATCACCAACATAATTAAACAACAACCTTAAATCGATTCTAATAAATATCAGTTTATTTCATTTTCATTTCAGTCATTGACCACATAAAGACAGCACCTTATATACATAATCATGAGAAAGTGAATGCTTTGCAGAATAAAGTAATTGATAACAACAAAGTTTATTACAGGAAGTAGGGGACTCTGAGAAAGGAATTTGGAAATATGTCTGAGAATAGAATCATTCATATATCTGAAAAAGCAATAGATTCAAATCATTTAAATATAAAATTTGACAATGAAAGTAGTGAAAAAAATTCAAAGTTACAAAATATTGAAGGTGATAGTGTGAGTAGTCAGAGCAATAATATTAATGACAATATAGAAGAACATATTAAGTCTACAGAAGGATGTTACCTAAAAATAGATACCGAAATTGAAAATATAAATAACATCGTAAATAACCAAAAAGATGATAAATCAACTAAATTTGAAGAAAACATAACAAATGTGGCAGTTAAGAAAAAGAAGAAGAAGAATAAAAAGAAAACTAAGCAATTATTGAAGAAAAATGTGAACCATAAAAAAATAAGATCAAGATATAGAAAAATATTAGAAATAAGAAAAATAATATTTAGAACAGGAAGAAGAGTTAAAATTGTTAGAAGGTTTAAAAAGGTAACTGTTCAAGATTATAATAAGCTGAAAACAAACATGAACAAGAAGCTTAACAGAAGTATGTATAATCATATCATTATAATAAATAAGTATAATAATAGCAAAACAAAAAGAAAAGATTTGTTAAAAAAAGAAGTATATAATGTAAATATTAATAGAGAAGACCCAAGTTATATTTTGGAAAAAGAAAAAGAAATTATCCAAGTTATTAGAAGAAGAAATCATGAAGAGGTACTACTTCAATAATGAAAATAACCAGACTCCCATTGATGTACGCAATTACCTGCGGGGGAAGGTCAAGAAGAAATTATAATATTCAAAAGTGTTGATTGGAAATTTGGTAACAATTTAGGCAATCATTTATGAAAATATCCATTTTATTATAAAGTAATTAGAAACGATTAAGGAATGTTTCATATAATTTAAATCAAGTTTTTTAATATTTAAAAGTATTTCAAATTATTAGACAATCAGTCAAATTATTAAATTAATGTCAAAGTGTTGACTATTATTAGAAAATTTGATTGTGTAAAAATTTAATTTAAGGTTTTTTCCCTTTTGTTTTTCAATTTTTACTATTATTGTTAATTTAAAGTTGTGGTGTTTATAAGCCATCTAAAGAATTCATGGTTGTAATGGAAATGAAAAATATTTCAAATAGAGAAGTAGTAGAATAACTAATTATTAATAAGTTGATCTAATTTAAGTATTATTTTGTTTTGACATCTTGATACATTAATAACATTTTGTAAATAGTATACTAAGGAGTTTATGATTAATCAAAAAATTGGAATTAGCGAATAAGTTTTAAAAAAAAAAAAAAAATTTTCTTCAAAAATTTTTTTTTTTTATTCTGAAGTGGACCCGAATGTAGTGATATTTCGGAGTCGAGATAAATTGTAATTTAAAAGAATTCAAGTTTGAATTTGGCGCCAGCGAGAGTTCGCCGCCGATCTAATTGTTACGTAGTTTTTGCTTATCAATTTAAATTAAGGTATGTTAAAAATGATTAGGATTTTTAAATGTTTTTTTTATTGTATAATTTGAATTTTATATAGTTATTGTAAGTTAAGACGTAATAAATATGAAGGCCATGATGGAGCAGATTTGGCCGTTAACGGTTTTTTGAAAGGACGCTTGGGGCTGGCGTCTTTTACTCGCTCTCTGCTTATGGATCCCGAGACGTCAACATAGCTCTGCGTATGAAACCCGAGGCATCAACACCGGGCTCTCTTGTTTCGGATTCCGAAGAATCAACATGGCTCTCTGATATGGAACTTCGAGGCGATAACACCTCTCGCTCTCATCTCTCGGATTTTGAAACATCACATCTCTCTGAGCTTTAACAAGTCACATGTGTGAAGAAATAATAAATTATACTAGCAGTCTGGATGAGAGGAGTTTTGAATAAACTGGCGAAGGAAGAAAAAAAGAGGAAGTTTCATGCAAGAAGGACAAATTAGGGAACATTTGGGTTGTGAGAACCTACAGTAATTGAGAAGATAGAAGGTATTTTAATTACAAATACGTTAAGTAAAAAATGTAATCTAATTGTAAAAATGTTTTTATTTCTAAGAAATTTAATTTCAAAATATTCGAAATTTTAGTAAACTAACCAACAACAAAAGAAATAAACATAACAATATATAATAAAATAAATAAATAAAATTAAATTTTAAAAAAAGCAAGTGACACTTGAAGCAGGTGCAGCTTCTCTTGGAATTGTTTAATCGGATTAAACAATCGGTTTATTGTTCTCGCTCCGTAAATACTTAGAATATTATGACTTCACTTCTCTTCTTTTCCACCTCTCTACCATCAATCGTTCGTTCCATTACCCAGTCCCTCAAGCAGTGTCCACCAACACACATTAATATTCGTGAACTGTTTACTTGTACCAAAAATTACGAAAGTGACTAATGCGAAGTCGAAAGATCTTGTTAAGAAGTACGCGAACGAGTTCGAAAATGAGACTTTTAATGCTGACAGAGACATTTTGTATTGTGTTTGTTGCGAAAAAGTTGTATCAACTACTACTCGCTTTTTAGTAACTTAACACATAAAAACAGCAAATCATAAAGAAAGCAAAGGTAAGAAGTCAAAATTTCTACAAACATTCATAACTAAAACTGCTTTTGGATCGGAAAAGTCAGGTTTCGATACTGATTTATGTTGTGCTTTAGTTCGAGCTGACATACCCTTTCATAAATTGAGCCACTCTCAATTCAAGGGTTTTTTTTGGAAAAATACACGAATATAACTCAGGAAATCTCACCTGGATGTTGTGTACACCGAAACCCTCAATAAAATCAGGGACTTTATAAAAAATGGACCGATCTGGGTCTCGATGGATGAAACAACAGATGTCGAAGGCAGATATGTAGTAAACACAATCGTTGGAAAACTCTCCGCAGATTCACCATCGCAGCCTTTTTTGCTGAATTGTGAGGTTCTTGAAAAGTGTAATCATACTACCATTGCTAGGTATTTTAATGAATGTATGAGCCTTTTTTGGCCGGGAAGTATTCAACATGAAAGTGTTCTATTGTTTCTGACTGAGGGTGAGCCATATATGGTTAAAGCAGGATCGCCAATAAAAGTTTTTTATCCCAAACTTATCCATCTTACCTGCCTTGTTCACGCTTTACATCGAGTTGCAGAGATTGTTAGGTTTCAATTTCCAGATATCGATCAATTGATAGCTACCGTCAAAAGAATATTCTTGAAGGCTCCAAGCCGTGTTGAAATTTTGAAGATGAATTACCCTGAGCTTCCGCTGCCTCCTCAACCAATCATCACGAGGAGGGGGACGTGGCTGAGTACTACTGTACGAACTTTAATCAAATTCAAGATGTTTTGTCTAAGTTACCATCTGATTCCGCTGCAGTAGAAAAAGCCAAATCTTTAATTGAGAACTCGAATTTAAAACAGAATTTGGCATACTTATATGCTAATGCCATATTTTTGGAGAAAAAATTACATCATTAGAAAAACAGGTAACGGTCGGGTTAACAGGAGGCACCTAACTGGCTTGGCCCGCGCTACACCGACCAGTTCGATCCTTACGCTTCACTTCGAGTTGACATTTATCGATAGCTCTTTCCTATAACCTCACATGTAAACAACCTCTTCTACAGTTTCAACGGTAATTGTTCGGATCGGCGACACCAACCCCTGTACGCGCCGAGAATATCTTTTATCGATTCTAACCTTGTTCCGATTTATTTCGATGTTTTAGTCACTTCTTTCAGAGGAGAAAGGTTATTCTCCTACATTTACTGAGAAACTCTAAATCCCTGTTCAAAGTAATGTTAACTTCTGTTTAACTTCTAATATTAAAATGAGAAATAAGAAACTAATGAAGTGAAAATAAGAAAATATCGAAATATAAGACACTAAATCAATTTTGAATTAATATTAATTTAATCAACAATTAATATACTACTGAACCACCAGTAAAGTTGATTCCTGATGAACTTTCTATCAGAGAAGTGAAAATAACAAATTATAAATATAAACAAGACAGAATCCTTAATTATTTATTTGGCATAACTCCTATTTGTTTAACATTTGTAGCTACATGTTTCAGAGACAATGTTCCATCATCAGGCTTCTAATTTTTTTAAAAAACACATTAATCTATAACATTATACAGATAGTTCTACAAACATACAGCAATGTGTCACTTATCTCTTAATCTGTGATTATTTTCACATTGTCAATTCTCGATGTTATAAGCCATTATATAATATAAGACAGAATCCTAGTTGAAAGTGATGATGTTAATTTCTGCTGTATTTTCTCTAGGGAAGTGGAAATAAGAAAACATGAAACCTGTGATGTACTTTCTCACATTTATTTATAAACTGATATGTTTTATTGAATTAATTATACTATCTGTCTCACTTTAGGACAAAAAGTAATATGGATGACAAAGAATCCATCATAAAATATGTATACTGAAATGTTATCAATGAAATTGAAACAACAAATAAAAATATATAAAACATCAATTCCATGTACAAATAAATCTTGTTAAGTTTTGTAATACTTTTACAAGTTTTAAATTTTATCACTTAAATTGATAGAACAAATATAAATATGTAAAACACCAAATCCATGTACAAATTAATCTTCTTAAGTTTTGTAACACTTTTACACATAAGATAAGATGAAATAAGAAAACATGAATTCATAAAACACTTAATCCTTTATGAAACTCATTTTGCTAACTTCTGTTTCACTTATTTACATTTAAGAAGTCTAAATATCAATATAACAAACTAAACAACACAATCCAAGTTGAAACTGTAGAAGTGATTGTTTACATGTGAGGTTATAGGAATGAACTATCGAAAAATGTAAACATGAAGTGAAGCGTAAGGATCGAACTGGTCGGTGTAGCGCGGGTCAAGCCAGTTTGGTGGTGTCGCTGATCCGAACAATTACCGTTTTAATTTAACAATTTAAATAGTTTTTATTTAACAATTTAAATAGTTTTTATTTAACAATTTAAATAGTTTTAATTTAAAAATTTAAATAATTTTAATTTAATAATTTAAATAGTTTTAATTTAATAATTTAAATAGTTTTAATTTAATAATTTAAATAGTTTTAACTTCATAATTTAAATAGTTTTAATTTAATAATTTAAATGGTTCTAATTTAATAATTTTAATAGTTCTAATTTAATAATTTAAATATTTTAATAATTTAATTTTTAAAAATGAATACATTTTTTTACAATAATAGGAGTTCCTAAAATGTTGATGGCATCATCCGAAAATAATTAGAAAACTTTGTGGTGTCATCCATTAGCTCTTTAAACAGTTAAAATGCGTAGGTACCTTTCTTCACGGCATTTATTGATTCCGTTAACACACTACTTACGTTTATTTTTTGATTTTCTGACTAAGTACAAGATTGCTACCACTTCAACTTCGTTCATTGCAATGCATCCTGTGAAAGGTGTGGAGAAAAAAGTGGGAGAAGCAGCAGCCGAGCGGCTGAATCAAGATTCTTTTTGCGTCTCCTACAGCGTCGGATACGTGTATCGGCTGCCCGGTATCGCAGTGTGAAACCGGCCTAATCCCCCATGTTCACTAGTTTATGTCTTATTAAAATAACTTATAAGCTTCATCTTCCTTTTATAAAGGATCTTATTTCAACACAAAATAAAATATTTAGAAAGTATTATGGTTATAATAAAATTTATGGAACTGAGCTATTACTCATTAGATTAGGGATGACGATTGAAGTAAGTGTTGGAAAACACTATTTTTTAAAATTGCGTTTGATCAGTTTATTTTTCAGTAATGCATTTGGTTCGCTCCTGAGAGCAGTTCTAGGTTCAATCACTTTCATAGTTGGTGTCCCATTAATTTCTAATAAGGACCTGTCGCAAGGGCGCAACTGGTCTTTCTTAAACACCTCTTTCAAAATTCCAAAGGGTGTGGCTACTTTAAACATTTTGTGCTTTTCTTCAATTATAATCGCTGAAATGTAGTTTGGGTATCCTTTTAATCTTTGAGTCACAGGTACCCTTACTCGCACAGTCGAACCTATAGCGAAACGACCCTTCTTCAATTTCTTTTTCTTTTTGCAAGTCAAACAATTTTGATGTTTTCCGAAGTATTCATGAGCGAATCTTACTGAACTGGTTTTTAAGTTATTTTCCTTCAAGTTATGTAAGTTATTTTCTTTATTGTCACACCATCCTATCTTTTCGGAGTTTTCATTAATTATTGTTGAGTTTATTGTACTATTTTCATTATGAAGTGGAACTTCGAAATCGGATCCCGCAGATAAGTTGTCGTAATTATAAAATTCGTGGTTTATATTTCCTTCTCGAAAATTATCATAGATCTGTTTGCTCTTTACCTTAGTTATGTCATTTTTATGATTATCAATTAATTTAAAAACATTTTTTATGGATGTATCGGACATGTTTAACCGGTTATTGTTTTTGCCACATTTTGTTTGTTCGTAATATTCCAATATTTCTTCACACAGTTTTTTTGAATCACAATAATTATTCATGAACGAACTTTCGTGATCATATGAAACACCATATAATTCTTCAGGATTTTTAAACAAATCATTTTCAAATACATTGACAAATCTTCGTATACGTTTTAGTAAGCCGTCATTTTTTTGACATTCATTTTGTTTTTCTTCAAATAAATTTATTTTACGTAAGCTGTTCGATAGTTTGTTGAAATGACACAATGTTTTCCCCAAAACGTCTTTATACTCTTTTTCCTGACCGCATTCTTCATTTAATGAAAAACAAATATCTTGGATAATTTTGTTTTTATTAACAGGATTATTATTGCACGGCTCTTTGCTAATCGTATTGACAGGCAAGTGTTCATGTAACGTTTTTGATTCATGCCCATTTTCTAAATTAATAATATTTACTGGTTCACGTACCCGGTCTTGAGTGTTCGATTGATATTTATTTTCATCCAATTCTTTAGGAAACATTTCCATGTCACAGCCATTTATTAAAGTCCCCGCATAATATTTTTTCACCAAGCGATGATTTTTGGAATACTTTGTGCCATCATCTTGTTCCTTTAATAATGGCAAATCTTTTCCATTAATCTGTTGTCTGTAATTAGGTACATAAAATTGTTTTTTTCCCCCTTTTTTTTGTTCACTGTTACTTCCAGGATGCTTTAAAAACAAAGATTCTAGAGTTTCATCATAACATGTTTTTTGAAATAAGTATCTCGTATATTTCCTCCTTGAATAAGTATAATTGGGTTTTAGCAAAGTTTTAAATGGTGCACCTTTTACGGTCTCATTGTAACCACAATTATAGTAAAATTGAACAAAATATACTCCTTTGCTCCAATTGGTTGAATTCGTTGACCTTATCCATTGTTTTATCTCTTCATCTATTCTGTGACAATCTATTTCTTTAAAAGTTCGATATCTCGATTGCTTAATTTTGGTTGGAAAGTTTTGACAAAAGTTTCTAATTTCTTTATTGAAAACTGATTTGACAAATACCTTTTCATGTGTATATATTATTGATGGCACACCAATTAACGAAAATATTTCCAATAAGCAATGTGATATTTCACTTTTTTCTTTTTCTTTAAGAGGCTTTAGAATCATGAACTTTGTAAGGTTATCCTGGTAGACAAAAACATACTTGTATTGATTGTCAGGTAGTTTAGTGTAATCGATGAATCCCAATGAACATTCCATGCAACAGCTATATGCTTTGTTATTGTCATCACTCTGTAACATTGGTCACTTAAATAAATATATAAAAATAAATACTTACAGAATAAAATAAATTAAATGTAGGAAACGATACTATTACCTCGTTAATCAACAGATCATTATAAGGCATCAGTTGAACGTTTGATTTATGCCCCTCATCTACGCTGATAATGGCTTTACAGTGGTTCTTAACATACTCATAACCCCATTCAGTATTTATTGCTTCTTTGGTAGAATTTAAGTAGTTTACTATATCTCCCAAGTGGTTCTCTTCCTGGTAACATCAAATCGTTACATTCTTGTGCATTTTTATGTTTTATAATTATTTTTATTTAGATTCTATAATTATCTTAAAACACTTTCTTCCTTGCAATATAAATTATATAAAACAAGTATAATAATAAGTGTAATAAGTATAATAATTTAAAATATTAATTTAGCATTTATCTTTATGAATGGTTTGGAAGAAAAATTGAGTATTTTAAAAATAACAAGTTCAACGTTAGTTAAAAAAGATAATAATATGGCATTAGAAATCAAAAACCACGATTTAGCGTTAATCCCGGAGTGTGACGGAAATCCATTACAACTAGTTGATTTTATCAGGAATAGTGAATTTTTGTATAACTTATATTGCAAAGAGGATAACACTCATAAAAACACTAATCAGGCTAAATTAGTTCTAACTATATTAAATAAATTAACTGGAAAAGCTAAAGTCGCCGTTTATGATAAAGAATTTAGTACCGTCAGAGAAATAATAAAATTTTTAAAGAAAAAATATCAGGATACAAGAACTCGGGAACAACTAATTTCGGAAATTCTAAATACGCGTACATATCATAATGAGAACCCACTCGATTTCTTAGAACGACTGGGCCAAAAAAGATGTGATTTATACGCACGTATTTATTCCGATAATGAAATACTTGACAAACAAGACGAAATGTATAGATACGACAAACAAATATCACACCACGCGGTTCATAGTCTACACCCGGCATTAACTGACTTTATTTACTATATTAAATTTGATTCGTTAGAAGACCTCGAGGAAATATTAAGAAACAGCGCGGCTCACATCGTACACAGACTTTACGGAGACAAAAAACAATATAAAAATAACCCAGCTCAAAATAATTATAAAAAGAAAAATTTTGAAAATAATTATAAAAATGAAGAATATTTAACTACCACCAGAAGAATATATCCTCGACAATATACTTCTCATAAGTAATTTTAAGTAATACCTGTGAGGACGGTATCGTATAGTGAGTCTCCTGGGATTAAGTATCTACAACGATCGACTATCTATTTCATTTGTTTATTTTTTAGGAGAACCTTCTTTTTTCATTCTCTCATTTTTAATAACTACTTACTATAAAAGACCCCAATCAATAAAGAACCTCATTAATATGAAAATAACCAAAATATTTACAAACGCGAAGCGGTTGTGATAATGATGGAAATCCAACTTGTCCAAAAAATACGCCATCTCATAAGAGACGGTAAGTTATTTCCCACTCAAAAATGTGAAAACCTGCTCACCCTGTTAAAGTAGAACAGACCGCAACAGTATCAGCATGAACAAATTGACCGAAGGTAACACATTCGGAAACGAAAACTTTGACCTCCCCCCCTCCCACCTTACGGTCACCAAGATGACCCCACCCCAGGGTGGGTGGACTATAGTAGAGAAGAAAATTCGAGGAGTAAGTCTCGAACCACAACCTACGATTTCGAAATCCGAGTATAGAAAAAATGGATAGCAATTCAGTAGTAAAACTAATATCTATTAAGAATTTTAAATTTATATTGACTTGTCATGATTAATAAATTCATATTATCAGCTATAATATATCATAATTTCCCCTTTTTTTTTTTTTTCTTTTTTATTAATCCTTTTATTTATTAAATTACCCTTATATCAATTTCTCCTATATATTACTTTTTCTTGTACAGTCTGAACCCTCATTTTTAATCTTCAAATATCAGTTTAGTAATAGTAATTACAGAAAACAACAAGGACTGAAAGCCATCTACACAGATAATAGACGGATAAAGTAAAAGAAAACAAAAGATCAATGGCATAATGATTAATGAATAATTATGTTCTAGAATATACAACCCTATTAGTTTTTCTTTTTTGTTTTTTTTTGTGTACTATTTATTATTTGGATTAATTTTTTGTTATTTATTTGTATGAAGATACACTAAATTCCTAAAATAATAATAACTACAGTGGGTATAGAAAAACAAATATGAATGTACAATATGAAGAAGAATATAGACCGAATTTTAATAACCACCACGACTATCAAAATTACCGACCCCATCAATATCATCGCGAGCAATATACGTCTCATAATAATCCTCAACACTACAGACCGCAACAGTATCAGCATGAACAAGTAAGACAGTAAGAGTATGAACAATAATCAGCATAACTTCCGGCCACAACAGCGAGCTATAGAATATTCAACTCCAATTTATAATCAGCCATGGGACCCCCAGTCGCAACCTAGATTTTTCAATAAAACCCCCTCTAGAAATGTTAGACAAAATTATCAGCAACCCCAAGTAGACTCTAATACAGTTTCAATGAGAACAGTTTCTAATAGAGTGCACGCGATAGAGGAGGAAAAAGATAAACAATAAAAAACTTACAGAAAAGAAATGAATTACTAGAACAGAAACAGAACCATTTTTTAGGATCAGGCCCAAGCACGAGCAGACCTCCGGACTTAGACCAGATATAAACAATCAGTGAAATTTTAATAATAAACAAATCGCCGAAAAAGAACCTAAAAAAACTACGCGTAATATAGAGTTACATGATTTAAATTTAAATAATGATTTACCCAATCTAATCGACAAATTAGGAAACAAATGGTTAATTGATACGGGTGCCACAAAAAATTATATACACCCCGATCACATTCCATGTTATTCGGAAATAATTAAGAAGGATTCGCGATAAAAACCCCTACAAGAAGAGCGGAAGGGTCACAAAGCGTGATAATCAACCTAAAGCCCCTGATAGGAATCAATAAAAAAGTTAAATTCCTAATATTTCCGTTTAGTAATAGATTCCAGTTTTTATTAGGGTATGAAACCATGAAAAGATTAAAATTAAATGACTTAGAAAAAAATGAATTAAAATGTAATAAAAGAATATTTAAATTAGAAAACGATTTATTTTTATCGACGATAAAAATGAAATAAAAAACTTAATCCGACATGAGCACATAAAACCGAAAATAAAAGACAAACTAATTGAAATTATAAGCCAACATGGTGAAGTATTAAAAGAGATGATAAAAATTTAAAATCAACGGGCTTAATTAAACATAAAATAATAACGACGAATGAAAATCCAATATATTGTCGTATCCAGACCCTTATAAACCTTTATTACCTATTATTAATTACTTATTAAATCGCATTATCCTAGTCACGCCATCCTTATTTACGCAGCTCTTCTCCGAATTTCTAATCTTGTTTACTACCTCCAGTACTGCAGCTGCATCCTTATCCTTCATAGTCAGCTCTAGTCGGCGTCTCACGCCTCCTTATCATGTTTACCAGCCTCCTTTTCAAAGAATACCTTCCTTGCATTGCATCAGCCACCGCCCTACGCCTTTACTCCCTTTAAATACCCGAAGCCCGAGGCCTCCCTCTCTCACTCTTTCTCAGTCTCCTGTAGCTGTTCTGCTCCTTCACCTCCAATTAGACTCTATTAGCGTTTCCCCCTTTTTGTCATCTTTTAAGGGTTAACTTACCTTGTGTGCTGGGTTACTCTTATTATTGCTTTGTAATAATTAGAGACTCTGTACTTTTGTACATTTCAATAAAGGTTCGGAATAGACCTTATCTATTGCCCTGGTGTCAGAAATCAATCATTTGATCCCAGTTGTGCCTACACTTTGTAGACACGTCATTAAAACTGGTGTCAGAAGTGGGATAGGTTTCTGCCGTAAGTCTGGTAGATTCCCTTCTTGGGACAGTCTCGATATCAGCTGGTTCCCTGAGTTCCATAAGTCTGGTAGACTTGTCGCAACTTTGAAGAGAGTCTCGACATCAGCTGGTTGTGATCACACTTCAAGAAGCAAGGACTCCTGCATCCTGCGTCAACCCACCGAGTAAGTACCCGACCTTTTTTTTCTTTTTCATCAAGATGACTTCCTCTCTAAACCATCCTTTAAATACTGAATCCCCATCTTCCAACGAATTCCTCGCTAATAGTCCTCCTACAACCTTTCAATGTAATTCTAATTCTACTCTTAACTCTAACCATGTTCCTCTATCTCTTCTTTTTAAATTCATTAAGCCCTATAATGGGAACAGATCAGACCTAAGCACATTCATTGCAAACTGTAATAGCGCATTCTTATTAGCCCAACAAAATCAAATAGATCAACTCTTCCTATATGTCGTAAGTCAATTATCTAGTAATGTTATTAATGAATTAAATATAAACGAAATCTCTAGTTGGGAAGAACTTAAATCAAATCTTAAACAATATTACGGGCAAATCAAAGATCTAACTCAATTACATGAAGAATTAGAAACGGTAAGACAATACCCTAGCGAAAATATATTAGACTTTTACAAACGTTTTGAAAAAATAAAAAATGACTGCATCAGCGCAGAAACTAACGCTAGTAATGACAATAACGAACTCATCGGTATAAAATCTTCTATTCAAAGAACCGCACTTCGTCGGTTTATCTTACATTGCCGTCCCGAAATATCTCAAATGTTAAGACGCGCGAAATTAATACTTTAAATGAGGCCTTTTCTATAGCATTAAACGAAGAGAAAGTACTAAACTACATGAATAAAGATAAAAAATCATTAAAATATTGCTCAAATTGTAAAATGAATAATCACAATACAAAAGAATGTAGGAAAAATTTATCACATCATCAAAATAAACCGAATCAAAACACCTACAAACAATATCCAAACACATACCAAACTAATCAAAATAGGTATAGTAATAATTATAATCACCAAAGCAAATATAATGATAGAAATTTTAATGATAAATACTATAATAAATTTTGTAACTACTGCAAAAGAAATGGACATATAATTTCAGAATGTCGGAAAAAAATGTACAATGATTCACAACGGGAAAATCCTAAAATCAACCATTTAAACCCCCACGATCTGACGAACACCGATGCCCGTCCGTCAGAGAGATCCCAGATAACAGAGGCATCTTCACAATAGATGATAACCAATACATCTTGTTAGAATTTCGTTCCAGTTACTCAATCCGTCCAGAACAAAAACTTATACTCTTAATTGACTCCGGTTCAACAATTTCGGTCCTAAAAAGTCACGTTTTAAAGAAAATTTATGTAAAAATCGATCCGACAAAAGCAATTTTCATAAACGGTATAGCAAAAATTCCCCGCGCAACCCAAGGTGAAACAAAAATAGATCTAAAAATCGGAAATATGACTTTAAACGCGAATTTTCAGGTAACTGACCCAGAGAATTTAGGCTCCCCTTACGATGGCATTATCGGTAACGACATCATGACTACAGAAAATTTTTCCATCCGGTATCAATCAAAGATTATTCAAATTCATAATGAATCATTTCCTTTTCATTTTTCACAACCGTTAAACACGCGCACTTTCGGTACTCAAATGGAAAAAAAACAAGAACCAATAAATCACATTAGAAATCCTCCGAGAATTGAAATTTTACACGAAAACATAAGAACCACACATCTATCTCAAGACAAAACTGACTTACTACTTGACATATGTCATAAATTTAACGACGTATTTTATCTCCCCAATGACACACTAACTCATACCAACACTCTTAAACATCAAATACCGACAACGAATGAAACACCCATTACGTCTAAACTTTATCGTTATCCCAAAATTCACGCGGAAGAAGTAAAAACCCAAATCAGTAAATTATTAGAAAACGGTATTATTCAAAATTCGACCTCTCCGTGGTCATCTCCCGTCTGGATAGTCCCAAAAAAATTAGATGCTTCGGAAAAGCAAAAATGGAGATTAGTCGTTGACTATAGAAATCTAAATTCCGTAACAACCTCAGATCGGTATCCCATTCCAAACATTGACGACATTTTCGATAAATTAAGCGATGCGAAATATTTTACTACTTTGGATCTCGCCTCCGGTTTCCACCAAATTTTAGTTGATTCAAAAGACATTCCAAAACAGCATTCACAACACCTCACGGACATTACGAATTCATTAGAATGCCTTTCGGATTAAAAATGCTCCCGCTGCATTTCAACGATTAATGAACACGGTACTTCACGGAACAAATTCATTCGTTTACCTCGAAGATATAATTGTATTCGGAAAAAATTTAAAGGACCACAACAAAAATCTAACCGAAGTATTTGAAAAATTACGCGTACACAATCTAAAACTCCAACCGGACAAATGTGAATTTATAAAAACTGAAACACAATATCTAGGTCACATTATTTCAGACAAAGGCATTACTCCAAATCCTGATAAAATCGAAGCAATTGTCAATATTAAAACTCCTAAAAATACCAAAGATATCAAATCATTTCTCGGACTCGTTGGCTACTATCGTAAATTTATTCCCCAATTTTCGGAAACAGCTAAACCATTGACTGAATTACTAAAAAAGGACACTATCTTTAATTGGACAGTAAAATGCGAAACTTCTTTTCAGAAATTAAAATATTCACTAACGTCACAGCCAATTTTACAATTTCCAAACGTTGAAAAACCTTTTATTTTAACGACAGACGCTTCAAACACAGCAATTGGCTCCGTACTATCTCAAGGACAAATCGGAAAAGACTTACCAATCGCGTATTACTCTAAAACGTTAAACAATGCAGAAAAAAATTATTCGACCACCGAAAAAGAATTATTAGCCATCGTTGAATCGATAAAACACTTTAGACCCTATTTATTCGGTAACAAATTTCTCATCGTAACAGACCATAAACCTCTAACTTGGCTAATGAATTGTAAAGACCCCTCTAGCAGACTCGTCCGTTGGCGTTTAAAATGATTAGAATATGACTACGAAATTCAATATAAAAAAGGAACTTTAAATAAAAACGCGGACGCGCTTTCAAGACCCATTTTACAAATTGAAAAATTATCATTCGAAAACTATAAAAATTCCCAAAATAACGAAATACCTGATATTCCGAAAGATTCAACTATAACAGCATCAAATTTTGTCATTCCACTATTATGCGATCTTCTACCTTCTTCACCAAATTATCACTTCGCGAAAGATCATCTAAATTCATTACAAGATCCTCATCTTAAAAATATATTCCAAATAAAAAATAACAAACAAAATCTATTTTTCATTTTCATAAAAGAGTACGAACAAGACACACCAGACGAAGGAACTGTATTTGATATTCTCCTCACATTAAAAGTATTATTAGAAAATCATAAAACGCGGTCTTTTAAAACGTTTACTATCTGTCCCATTGATATTCCAAATTTCGATCAAATGCTACATTATTTATTTAATAATTACAATTATAAAATCTATAATAATATGATCCAGCAAATTACAGACGAAAATGAAATTCAAAACATTATTCAAAATTATCATAATTCAATTCTAGCAGGCCACCAAGGCGTAGAAAGAACCCATCAGGCTATAAAAACAAAATATTATTTCCCCAACATGAAACAAAAAATAAATGATTATATAAATAGATGCGAAACTTGCCAAATTAACAAAACTAACTATTCACCAAATAAAAGTCCCATGGTTATAAACAGTCCCTCTAAACATTTTTGTGAACAAATAGCTCTGGATATTGTCGGTCATTTACCCGAAACAGTAAATCAAAATAGGTTCATTTTATCTCTTCAAGATGATTTAACTAAATTCGTACAATTCTATGCACTCCCAGAACACAACGCGGAACTTGTTGCTATTCATTTTCTAAAATTTTGTACACAATTCGGTTTCCCTCAAAATATTTTAACGGATCAAGGATCAGAATTTACTTCAAACACAATAAAAGAAATAAATAAAATGCTCTCCATAAAACACAAAATAACTAGTCCCTATCACCCTCAAACGAACGGCTCATTAGAAAAAGTTCATTTAAATTTAAAAGATTATTTAAAATGTTATATCAACAATGATACAAACGATTGGGACGAATTTATAAATTTTGCCGCATTTTCCTATAACACACATATTCAAAAATCCACACAACTAACACCGTACGAACTGGTTTTCGGACAGGAAGCTCAATTCCTGATAAATTTTATAATCCACAAATTCGGAAAACATACGGAGAACTAAATACAGAAATATCAACCAAATTACAAAAACTTCGCCAAACTGCTAGGGATAACCAATTAAAATCCAAACAAAGGAATAAAAATCAATACGATAAAAAACATAATAAAGAATATAACTTTAAAGTCGGAGAAAAAGTCTTGGTTTTAAATATGCTAAGTAAAAGACAAGATAAAAAATTAGATAAAAATTATAAAGGACCGTACAAAGTTATTCAAATCCATTCAAATAAAACTGCAACCTTAGAAATTTCAAAAAAAAAACTAAAAACATACCATTTTAACCTATTAAAACCTTTTGTTTCAGAAAAAGAAAGAAAGAAAATAACCATGTTTTCCAAATTATTAATTTTCCTTATCTTCCTCATTTACATAAATTTTACTAAATCCCAAGACATTACACCAATAAATAAAGCAGCAGGCATATTCTACGAAAATATAAACGCGGCCAAAATTTCAAACAAACATTTTAATCTTGTAAATTATTTAAACGTTAGCCATATTGAATATCAACTAAAACTTATAAAACAATACAAAGACAAGACAAACGGCATGTGCATGAAAATTGTAATCGAAAAACGATCGACAAATTGCTGGAAACAATTAAATTATCTTGAGACCAAAATAATCAACATAGAACGTGACCTCCAAATTATTCAACATCGCCGAGAAAAACGCGGACTAATTAACGGAATCGGTGACATAATGAAATATTTATTTGGCACTCCGGACGCCGACGACGCGGAATTCTACTCAGACTCAATAAATTCAATAATATCAGACCAGAAACAAACTGAGACACTATTACAAGCCCAAATTAAAGTCGTTTCATCCACTCTATTACACTTTAACATGTCATTAAACACTTTAAATCAAAACACTTTAACCCTAAATCAAAATATACAAAAATTCAACACATACATGAAACAAACAACAATAAACGAAAAACTCTTACTCGACAAACTCATAATAGACGAAAACATGATTATACTCATAGGGATGACTAACGAACTAGAAATTATTTTAAAAGACCAATTATACAGTATCTCTTTGCTCGCACATAACATTATAACATTCCAAACCATACGTCCCGAAATTTTATTTAAAGAACTAAATTCAATTAAACAAAAATATCTCATACCTCTTGAACCAACATTTGAAAATACGTATCATTATTACAAAATTATAAATTGCAAAACTTTCATTAAAAATAATTTATTAATTACTGTGTTCGAAATTCCTATTATTGACTCAATGACATTTGAAATTTACCATATGCTTCCGTTACCAATACCTCATAAAAACAACATTTTATTACACTCCTACATCCAACCTTCTCGACCTTATCTCCTCATATCAATCTCCCGCACCCAATATGCCCTTCTTGATGACTTAGAAAAATGTTCGGAAATGACTTCACAAGAAAGAATTTGTAAAGAAATTAACGTCCTGCAACTATCAACTCAGTCCTCCTGCGAAGCTCTACTTTTTATTGAAAATTCTAAAATACCTAAATATTGCGACATAAATAATATTTTGGCTCATACAGAAATCTGGCACCCTTTAAAAAATAATAGATGGTTATTTATAACAAACGAAGACGCCCCAATCACTATAAATTGTAATTCTCATTCCCCAGTACAGAAGAAATTACCAAGACTCGGAATCTTAAAACTAAACAACACTTGTAAAGCTTATACCTTTTTCGCGACTATAGAACCCTCTACAATCATAGAACAGAAGAATTTTACTGATAAAATACCAAGTACAGAAATCACCGAAGACGACTGCTGTTTCCAAAATCATGACAACATCACATTTCACAATGAAGAACTTCAACCACTCACACTTACTAAAGTCAACCTCAATGATCTACAGATTGCGAAACATCAACTGGACCAACTAGACGAAATTCTGCAACAACAACTTAACAAACCTTTCATCATCAAACATTCAAATTGGCTCTTAACAACTTTCAGCATCATCGGAAGCCTAATTCTTTTATTATTATTATATAAATGTTGTAAATTCTTTGGACTCTTACCACTATTACAAAGTCTTTTTTGTTTCAGTAAATGCAAATCATGTTCAAAATGTATTCCTTGTATCAAAATTTATAACCAGCACCAGGTACACGCAGCCGAAGACACATACGTACGATACTCACCTCAGGAAATTGAAATGCCTACGAGACCTGCACTGCCCCACGCGTTATCAACCATTCCGGAAGAAAAAGAAGAAAAATCTCCCATCGTCAGAAATCTTCGAGGAAGAAAAATTGTAATCAACGACCAATAATTTAAACTTATGTAAAACATAATACTAGGTAAACTCAATCTTGCACCCTCATTTATTTTTTTTTTTTTTTCAATGTAGTTCAGTAAATGACATTTTTTTTTTCAAAACCTGTACAAATGTATAATATGTTTCATTCAATATTTTTATATTATGTAACTCATTTATTTAGCCTATTCAATTATTCCAATCTATCTATAATGTTTATTTTATCTTTTATATTGTATTCATTTCATTATTTTCAATTCATATTATTATATTTTGTATATCCTTTTATTCATATTAATCATATTTATGTCTTTATTAACTTTCAATTATATTACTATTATTCATTATATTATTCAAATTTAATTCAACTTCGATACTATAATATTGTATTCAGTTTAACCTTAATTGCATTGTATTCTTTCTTTATACCTACTATTGTATTTTATCTCTTTTTGTCAAACATTTAAATTATAGTTAACATTTTTGTTCAAATATTTAAATTTTAATTCATATCAAATCACTTATTGTAAAAGAGTAACCTAACTTCTAAAAATTTCTCTTTAATTTAAAATCAGCGAAATTTTAAAATACCCCGGGAGGTGTGTCGTATCCAGACCCTTATAAACCTTTATTACCTATTATTAATTACTTATTAAATCGCATTATCCTAGTCACGCCATCCTTATTTACGCAGCTCTTCTCCGAATTTCTAATCTTGTTTACTACCTCCAGTACTGCAGCTGCATCCTTATCCTTCATAGTCAGCTCTAGTCGGCGTCTCACGCCTCCTTATCATGTTTACCAGCCTCCTTTTCAAAGAATACCTTCCTTGCATTGCATCAGCCACCGCCCTACGCCTTTACTCCCTTTAAATACCCGAAGCCCGAGGCCTCCCTCTCTCACTCTTTCTCAGTCTCCTGTAGCTGCTCTGCTCCTTCACCTCCAATTAGACTCTATTAGCGTTTCCCCCTTTTTGTCATCTTTTAAGGGGTAACTTACCTTGTGTGCTGGGTTACTCTTATTATTGCTTTGTAATAATTAGAGACTCTGTACTTTTGTACATTTCAATAAAGGTTCGGAATAGACCTTATCTATTGCCCTGGTGTCAGAAATTAATCATTTGATCCCAGTTGTGCCTACACTTTGTAGACACGTCAATATACGCGAAATTACCGTTACCCGGAACAATTTAAAAAACAAAAAACGACGAAGTTAAAAAATTATTGAAAAATAAAATAAAAAGACCTCGCAAATCGCCGTACAATTCCCCACTTTGGATCGTACCAAAAAAATCAGACGCGTCGGGACAAAAGAAAATAAGAATGGTCATTGGCTATAGGAAATTAAATCAGGCAACCGTAAAAGATAAATTTCCCCTACCGAACATTGAGGACTTATTAAACAGATTAAAGGGATCGAAAATATTTTCCACAATAGACCTCGCTTCAGGGTTTCACCAAATAGAAAAGGACGAACAATCAATAGCTAAAACCGCGTTCTCCACTGAAAATGGACATTTTGAGTTTTTGCGTATGCCTTTTGGCCTGTGTAATGCACCTCCAACCTTTCAGAGAGCGATGACAATGATGATCCAAAATATTCCTAATTCAATGATTTACATCGATGATATAATAGTTTATTCAGAAAATGAGGAAGAACATTTAATTCAGGGTTAACCTAACTAAAAAGTATAACTTTTGATATCGTGAAAAAGTTTTAATTTTTAGTGACACATTTGTGAGATATCTGTGATATAAGAGCCAAAGCACTAATCCTAATCCTTTACTACCTCCAGCTTGCTGTTTACAGGCCAGTAATCCCCCCCCCCCCCCCCATTTTATTCATTTGTAATAAATTAAAGTCATATAGGTATGGGAGAAAGTAGCCAGGGGGCTACTCCCCCTGACATAAATATGCCATTAACTCGAAATAAAGACCGTGTAGTGAACAAATATCTCCAACACTTCAAAGGACCGTTTTACAGTTATAGTTGAAAAATCTGTCGATGAAAATCTATCATGCTTTCATGATATGAAAATTGGTAGAACTTTAGGACTAAACAACTCGCAGGTTTTTCTCTGTAAAAAAGAAAAATAGGTTCCAAATAGAAATTAACTTCAAAATGCAGGAACTTGCCAATCGCTTCTTAGAAAATCAGTTTCTTGAAGCCAATAAACTCAGGGCGTTTATTCCAAATACCAACGTTTTAAAATACGGAGTTATAAGAGATGTTCACCCGTCTCTCTCAGAAGAAGAAATTCTCAGTGAAATTCACTCTAATGAAAAAATAATTAAAGTTCGGCGTTTTAGCAGAAGAATAAAAAATCCCGATGGAAATGTAACTACAGTAGCTACGGGAACCGTTCAAATTGTCTTTCATGCTCAGAAGCTTCCTGAAAACATCACTCTTAATTTAGTGCCTCGGAAAGTTCATCCATTTATTTTCAAACCTTTATTTTGTGAAAAATGTTTAAGATATGGCATACAAAAGAGAAATGTCGAGTAAAAGAGAGATGCTTAAAATGTGGCTCCAATGAACACAAATCAGACTCTTGCGGCAATGAGATAAAATGCATACTTTGCAAAAACGGCCACCTTCCAACAAACCAAGAATGCCCTGAAGCAATTCGACAAAAGAAAATAAAAGAGGCAATGGCAGTCAAACCTATTAGTTTTAAAGAGGCAAACAGTCTATTTCCGATCCCTACATACAACAAATTCTCCGCCTTAGATTTTCCTCAGTTATCCTTAAATAGCGATTTTTCAGCTATTAACCCTTATCGATACGAAACAGATAGTACTAAAAACCCTGAAAAAACTCTTCGCTTCAAATCAATAAAGATAATATAAAACGCAAAAAAATATAATGACACCGTTATTGATTATCAAAATAAGAGCACTGTAGCCCCAATGTATAAACCATCAACTACAATTCCTTTAATACCAAACAATCCCCATAGAGTCAATTCGGATAGTAAATATATCAATATGTTGATTTCTTTAATAAATAAAATTAAAACTATAGAAAATGAAGAGGAAACAGTAATATTATAGGACAAACCTTATACAACTTTGTGCAGGAAAATAATAAAATAATCAATTCAATCTCAGAATTACAAAATAATGACAATGTGCCCGCTAATCACTAACCTTAATACATTCAATAAATGCTCAAAATTAAAACTAATAAATACTTAAGATTTAATACAAGCAGCTCTATTCTGCGTATATGTACAAAGTACATAATTCTGATCCCTCTTACGGTTAACAAACATCTCTCTAACTATTTATCACAACTTTTTAACATAAACCATCTAAGTCTCGGCATTAAACTGAAAACGATAGACATAACACACACGATACCCCTCCTATTCCCTCCTTTCCAAAATGACAAATACTTAAAAAGAGTATTTGGTTTAATAATAAAAAGGACATATCATGCTCAAAACTATAATATAATAAAAAGAAACAGACGAGATAGATACGGAGGGGTGGGAATTTTTTCTCCATAAGTCTTTACCCTATGAAACTATAGAATTAAATAATCTGAAGCCCTAAAACAACAAACAATATAACGTGGCAAGAGGAACAACGTGCAGAACATAGTACTGACAAGCCAAACTTCAGCGATTGCCTTTCTTGAACATTTGTCTAATATATTTGATCCTAGGCAACCATTACTCCGCGCAACAAGCGGTGACCACCTCTTAGACTCACCCTTCCAACTAACAGAACTTGAAGCAAGCAACATTGAGTGGAAAAACTGGAACCGCCCCTGGTATGGATGAAATCAATTACGAAATGATCAAAATCTTACCAGACACGATGAACAACACTTGCTCACAGCATATAACCAACTCTGGAACGAAGCTCTCAATACTCTCCAAATTAAAAACCCTTCATCTACCAATAAAATTAACTCAATGGATAATAAATTACCTATCATACCGGACATACTTCGTGGACAGCTGGGAAGGACGTGTAGCTTTTGATACATACAGTGGGCTCCCCCAAGGAGACCCTCTGAGCCCGACCCTCTTCACCTTTATACCGAACATATTTCTAATACAAAAATTAATAATTGCAAATTATTCAATTTGCAGACGACTTCTTAATTTACACTTCAGTAAATACGGCAGAAGAAGGCAAAGAAATAATAGGTACAGCCTTAGACAGATTAAACCAACTGTTTCTAGCCACGAATCTAAAAATAAATCCCAACAAGTGCAGCATAACTCCTTTTACAAGGAAAAGGAAGTTTACTCTGAAAGACTTCGAGCTGTCTAACGATAGATTCACCATAAGAAGCGAGGAAAATCTAATTGGATAAAACCGAATTAAACTTTTTAGGCTACGTCGTAACCCCGGACGGATTAAAAACAGATGGGAAAAAAATTGAAGCTATTCTAAAATGTCCTATTCCGCGTAATGAAAAGACGACGAGACAATTCCTCGGCATGACCGGGTATTATAGAAAATTTATCAAAAATTATGCCAAAATAACCAGACCAATTTCAAATTCTTTAAAGACCAAAATATACGGGACAAAAGAAATAAAAGAGACATGTCAAACCCTAACAGAAATGATGAGCAAGGCACCAATTTTAAAGTACCCAGATTGGGAAAAACCGTTTATACTAACCACAGATGCTAGTAATAAAGCCATCTGAGCTGTACTGTCACAAAAAGATGAAAACGAAATAGAACACCCCGTAGCATTTGTATGGCACAAGATTTCTTTTATGTACTGGTCATAAACCCTTAACGTGGATCTTCTCAATGAAAAATGGTAACACACGTATAATGAAATGGATATAGAAGCTCCAACAATTCGAATTCGACGTTAAGCATATCCAAGGTAAAACTAATTACGTAGCTGACGCACTTTCTTGAGGAATTGACGAAATAAATCATACCAGTGATGAGGAAAAAAATTCGGAATACGAAGCAATAATGGAAGATCTACAGGCACCATCAGAGGAAGATTTAGAGACAATTCACTCGCAAGAATCAAGCAATGGACAGGTACGAATTTGCGAACCAGAAAAATGCATTAACATAGAGAAGAATCAGATAATCATAAAAAGGGGTAACACTAAAATAAATTTTATTAGAGCATTTGGGAAACGCCGATATGAATTAAACATCTACGGAAAGTCGGATATCGCTTCATTGTTAGAACAAATACTTGAACCCAATAAAACTTATGGAATCATATGTAAATCACCCAACGAAATAACTGAAAATTTATATGGACTATTTTAAAACAATACAACAAATAGTAGAAACACAATATCCGTCGGTTAAATTAAAAAAATACAAACAGATAGTAAATGACGTTGAAAACCCAAATGAACAAATAGAAATAATAGATAACTATCATTTAAGCAAAACTAAACATAGGGGTATAAATGAAACGTTTGAAAAACTTAAAAAAGAATATTATTTTCCGGGTATGCAAAATAAAATAGCAGAATATATTAATAAATGTGAAACTTGTAAAGTTACAAAATATGACTGTAAACCTGTAAAAACCGAATTTCAGGAATTAATGATTGACATTTTTAATTTCAACAACGCGATAATTTTTACAGCGGTGGACACATTTTCAAAACATTTATTTGCCCAAACTTTACAATCAAAAAATGCAATTAATATCTGTGACGCATTAACTAACTACATGACGTACTTTCCCACACCTCTACAAGTATCCTTAGACCAAGGGACGGAAATGAAAAATAATTTGGTAAGACAGTTTTGTGAAGAAAACAACACTCTCTTGCATTATATTTCAGCTAGTCATTCAAATTCGCTAGGATTATTAAACAGGGTTAATTCTACTTTAAATGAGTTATTAAGAATAATAGGGAAGAAGAGAGATAAATCTTCAATGCAGCAAACATTAAGATTAGCAGTAATAGCTTACAATAATACTTTAAACAATAAACTAAAACTAACATCCAATGAAATTACATTCGGAACCTCCAGATTAGAATCAGAAAAAAATATTGACCTGACTGAACAGTACGTATTAAAATATCATAAGGATCAGGAACTACTACACAAATTAATTAGAGCTAAAATAAATAATGAAAAGGAAATAAGAACTGAAAAATTAAATAAAAATAGAGAAGACCCCTTAGATATTCGAAAACAATTCAGGAGAAGTAGAATATTTAAAAAATACTCAAGCAAAAATAAAAAGTAGGGACAAGTTAAAAAAATTAAATGTACTAGTAAAAGATAAAAGACCAATTAAAACACATATTGACAATATTAAAAGGCCCACTAGGAATAAAAGGAAAAGGAAACAATCTATTTCAGACGACGATAATGAATCCATTCACGTGAATATTTCGGATGCCTCGGATAATTATGAATCGAATGACTCAGATAATGGTTCAGATTAAAAATATTTAATTTTATTTAAACAATATTAAAATGTTTCAAAAATCTTTTATTTTAATAAAACGTAATAAATGAAATGGTATTAGGGAAAGATGTTTATGTTATATTGAAAGAATTATCTTTATTTATATTAAACTGACAATGCTGTAGTTTATTTTAATAAAGCCGGACTTTTGTATTTTGCTGTAAAATATTATGTTCAATGATAATAATGTAAAAGATCATTCAAATTATTATTTTATTTCACAGTAATATTCTGTTTAATTTATTTTGTAATCAATATTTTGTAGTCACTATAATAAATATTAGGACACTATTATTTTGTCTTGAAATATCATTTTGATTGATCATTGAGGAAAGTATGTATTTTAGTTTGAAATTATTATAAACTGTAATTGGAAGAGTGTTTAAATTACTATTTTGATTTAAAATATTATTGTTTTAAATGAGTAATTTTGAATTTAGGAGTATTATTTGTAATAGGAAAAAACTAATTCAAAGACTCTTAATTAATTTTCCCCTTGTTTAAATATTGTATTGTTTAGTATTAAGAAATATCATTTTATCTTTTTGTACTTTAGCATGTAAGTAACCTATTGTATTTTTGCAAATAGTTTATGCTTATTGTTAATATTAAGAAATGGACAAGGTCTAACCCTTTTGTTTATGGGACATTGACAATTATATAAAATCCTATTCTAGTGTTAGACATATAAAGTATAATCTTTTTATTTATGTGAAACTATAAATAGTATGAATCCTAACGAGAGATTAGGAAGTATTCAAAGTCTAATCCTTTTGTTTATAGAAAAATTGATATTGTATAAAATCTTATTCCAGTACAGAGTTTAATCTTTTCATTTTTCAAGTGTACAAATCCTAACTTAGTAAACAGGAAATTCAAAGTCTAATCCTTTTATTTTTATAAAGTTCCTAGAGTATCAAGAGACGTATACCGTCTAATCCTTTTATTATTGTATAGACTTAGAGTATAGAGTCCAATCCCTTTTGTTTATAGAATGTTATCTATTTATCACTTATTGTAAAAGGTATTAAGTAATGGATAAGGTTCAAACCTTTTTGAATTGTATAGAATCTGACCTATTTACACTAAGATACTTCTTCCATCGGGGACCTCGGAACTCGGGGGGAGGAGTTATGTGAACCTCAATAGGATTAGCAATATAAATAAAATGTATGATATCCCCTCTCCCAAAAACCCTATAAAAGGCCACCCCCACCTGGCCTCATCAGACATTCTGTATGTAGCCGTTGATGCGTGCGGTCATACCATGATCGAAGTATTGTAATATGCTATAAATTGTGCTTTTTCTTGTATCAATGTATGTCACTCAATAAAGCTTCTTTTTAAAAACTCTAAACCGCGATCCTTTTATTTTGCTATATATATTGGGAGTTGGAATTAATTTTAAAGGATTGATAAGAGATGGTAGTCTCTATTCCCATCGGGCCAACTTGTTGCTATATTCATGTTGAAGCGTCATCATTTAGCTTTGATTTTCAGTAGGTGTCATTTCTCTGAAGTGTGAACGACATTATTTTTTTGCTCTCTAAACATGTCAACTTTTGTGCCAAGTAAGACGAATTTGCGGGAAGCTTTGCTTTTCTGCTTTCATTTGAAGAAAAAAACAACTGAAGCCCATCGGTTAGTTTGCGAGGCTTATGGGGACTATGCTCCATCGATTTCCACTTGTGAGTACTGGTTTCGGAGGTTTAAAAATGGTGATTTTGACACGGATGACAAGGAACGCCCTGGCCAGCCGAAGAAGTTTGAAGATGAAGAATTAGAGGCATTACTCAATGAAGACTCGTGTCAAACCCTTCAAGAATGTGTCTGAGTCATTGGGAGTCGACTTGTCAACAGTCGGCAAACGCATGAAAGCAATGGGAATGATTCATAAGCAAGGACGTTGGATTCCGTGCGAATTAAAGCCGAGAGACGTTGAGAGCCGATTTTTCACCTGTGAACAACTGCTCCAACGTCAAAAAAAGAAAGGGTTTTTTGCATCGTATTGTCACTGGCGATGAAAAATGGACCAGATGGGCGTGGTCTATTATGAGCTACTGAAACCGAATGAAACGATCACGGGAGACCTCTAACGAACTCAGTTGATGCGTTTGAGCCGTGCACTGAAGGAAAAACGGCAGCTATTTGGGGAAAGGCACGACAAGGTAATCTTGCAACATGACAACGCTCGGCCGCATGTTGCTAAACCGGTCAAAACATAACTTTTGACCGTGTGTTCAGTCTGGCTAGTGACGGCATACAGTAAACATCTACCCTCCGTTCTTTTTTATTTACAACTCTTATTCGTGTCTAATTTGTGCAGTTTATTTTTTATTTTACCATTTACATTCTATTTTGTCAATTTAGTGAAGTGTCACACCTTCGTTATTGCGATTATTTTTAATTATCGTCAATATCTGTAGAAATCTGAAGGCTACAAGCAGCTGTAGGACATCAACAGAATAATCCGTAACGTATTAAGGCGCTGTGGAGTCCCGTAAGTAAATAAACAACATCTAAGTCATTCACCTCAATAATTGTTGATTTAAAAATATTTTAAAAGACAAAATGGTGGTTTGCTCAAAATGTGAAGGTCTGATCAGCAGGAAGGATAAGTATAATATTACATGCACCAAGTGTAGAGTCATCTACCATGGAAGATGCTTTGGTCTCTCAGAAAATGACGCTCAGGGATGAGTTAATACAAAAAAGAAGAGTGAAGTGGGACTTCTCAACGCGGGATATCGGCTGGCAGGAGAACGACTCCCACCGGATATATCTCAGTGAAGAGATGACCCCGACCAACAGGCATCTGTATTGGCTCGCCCGTCAGAAGAGATCTGCTGGAAGACTAAAGTATGTGTGGTTCGCGGGTGGACGAGTCCGCTGCCGTAAAGATGATGGCCAGCCCGTAATTTTCATTGATCAGGGCCAGGATCTGGAGATTTTCGGCTGACTTTTTAGAATACATCACCATCTTGCGCCCTCTCGGTCTTTCAAACTTTCTGTTATTGAACACTGTGTTTTGTCTTATTGTTCATCTACCATTTCTACCCTAGAAGATAATTTTTATTTTTGGATACAAGGTTATTATTTTAGTGTTTTTTTTATTTATTTACGTTTTACTGCTTCACATTATCAGAGTCTATTTATTATAGCTTACATATTACGGTTTATGATTTTATATCTCTTTATTATATATATTTTTGTATTTATATTTCTTTATAACCATTGCACATTATCGTTTTTTGCATGCTTATGACAACTAGAATGTCTCTTTAAATGTTTGTGTTTCACTGCATCTTGTTATCTCGGTTTATTTACTGGTGTTTATGCACTTCGATTCATGCTTTCATTTCTCATTAATACATACGCTTATATATTTATGTATATATGTAACCACTCCACATTATCTTTTTTAGCTTGCTTAATACAACTAGAATGTTCTTATAGTTATTTAAATTTTATTATCTATTATCTATTATAGCATCTAATTATCTCTGTTTATTTACAGTTGCTTATTCATTGCGTTTTACTACGTTATTATACCTTACTATTATATGTATTTGTGCTTTCATATACGTGCATAACCACTTCACTTTATCGTTTTTTTGCCGGCTAATCACAACTAATGTGTTTTTACTTATTTAGGTCACACTGCATATTTTTATCTTCGGCTATTCACTGTCGTTCATATATCTCTATTTATGATTTTTTGTTTCATGATTATATATATATTCATGTATTTATATATTTATGTAACCACCTCACATTATCGTTTCTCGTTTCTTTATTACAACTAAAAAGTTTATTTTTTTTTCTGTTCTTGGCATCCACTATTTCATCGCAGACATAGCATCAACCTTTCATATAAAGAAATAAGAAACATTTTTTCTATTCATTTAGCAAAATTTCTTGTTACTTAATTACTTAATTACTTGTTACAAAAGTTGTTACTAAATATATATTTATTTATTTACTGTAATTACAACGTCTTTTTCCTAAATCCTATAGCATTGTTCTTTACTTCTCTATAGTATGTCTAGTATCCTAACAGCCTGTCACGTTAACTCCCAATCCTTACCAGCTCACTTTGACGAATTCCAACAATACTTCAGTCAAAATTTTTTCCACATCATATCCATTTCCGAAACCTGGCTTAAACCCTACATTCCGTCCTCTTCCGTATTCCTTCAAAACTATTCCCTTACCCGCCATGACCGGGCAGACCGGACTGGCGGTGGAGTAGGAATCTATGTTCATGACAGCCTAAAGACAAGAATTCTTGATTTCTCTCCCTCATCCGTACAACCTCACATTGAGTACCTATTCATTGAAATTTCTGCTGGTACCCAGCATCTACTTTATGGAGTTGTATACCGTCCTCCTCTTGTACCTTTCGATCTATCCTTTGAATCCTCCTTATTTAGCCTGGTTCCTCTCTATCCCAAAATCATTATTACGGGTGATTTCAACACAAATCTTCTTTCCGACTCCAACAACAAACGTTACCTGGATAACTTGATGTATTCCCTTCACCTTTTTATCGTTCCTTTTTCTCCTACTCATCATTCCCGCTGGTCTGACTCATGGTTAGACCTTTATATTATCGATTCACAACAAAACCTCCTGTCCTCCTCCCAATGTCCTGTGCCTTTTTTATCCTGCCATGACCTAATCCAAATATCCTATGACTTCCGAACCCCTCCGGTCCTTTCTAGAACCATTACCTTCCGCAACCTTGATGCCCTCAACCGTGATAATATCTTACCATTCCTTGAAGCCTTAGACTGGAGTGAGATCTACACCACCTATTCCATAGACTCCATGGTTGACATCCTCACAACGAATCTCCTCAAAATCCTCGATACATTTGCTCCACTTAAAACCTCCACCTTTCGTCGCCGGCCTGCACCTTGGTTGTCTCAAGAAATCAAAGATCTCCAGCGAAAGCGTGAGGCTGCAAGAAGAAGATTCAGAAGGACGAGACTTGCGGACGATCATCTAACGTTCAAAGTGCTCCGCAACTTGGTACAAACAAAAATCCGGCGTGCAAAATCTTCCTGCTTCCATGAAGCCTTTCGGTCCGCTCCTGATCCTAAAACAAAATGGCAGCTCCTTCGCAAACTTTCCCTCCATAATCCCTCCGGATCTTCAACCTCGACCAACTTCCCAGTTTCACCGAACGACCTAAACACCTATTTTGTATCACCATCTCTAACCACTACCCCCTTCCACTCAGCCAGTATCTTACCCGAAACACCATTCAATGCAAATAATTTTTATTTTTCCTACATTACCCCTTCTGATATTTTTTTCCTCTGTCATGAAATCCCACACCAACTCCCTTGGTCCAGATGGTATCCCAAATAAACTTATAAAATTATGCCTCCCAGAACTTACGCCGATCCTTCTATTCATTTATAATTTCTCCATTCAAAACTCCGTATTTCCTACCTCCTGGAAAAAAACCATTGTTCATCCTATCAATAAAAATTCCAACCCCACCTGTCCTGCAGACTTTCGTCCGATCTCTATCCTTTTAAACCTCTCAAAACCATTAGAGCGTTTGGTGCAATCCCAATTATCCAGCTTCCTGGAAGATTTCCTTCTACTCGATCCCCTTCAATCTGGTTTTCGTCCAGGTTATTCTACCCAATCCGCACTAATCAAAATCACCAGTGATATCCACGCCGCAATAGACGAAAAAAAAAACCAACCGTCCTTATACTCCTCGATTTTTCCAAGGCTTTTGATTCCATTGACCATTCTATCCTATTTTCAAAACTAAAATCTTTAAACTTTTCTAACAGCGCTATCCAGTGGTTCCATTCTTTCCTCTCCAACCGTACCCAAGCAGTATCAATCCCTAACCAACCCTTGTCAGACTTCCTACCTCTTTCCTCTGGTGTAGCCCAGGGCTTCAGCATACCACCTCTCCTCTTTAATTCCTACATTAACGATCTGCATCTGTCAATTCTACACTGCTCCCACCACCTTTATGCAGATGACTGTCAAATATATTTATTCTTTTCCCCAACCGAAATCCTTGATGCTTTCTCCAAGATTCAGGATGACCTTGACAGAATCTGTACCTGGGCCAATTTGAATAATTTAAAGTTAAACGCAAATAAAACCCAGGCGATAGTAATCGGCTCAAGTCACCTTCTCAGATCAAACTCCTATTATCCCTCTCTAAATCTAAGTAATCAACCTATTACCTTTTGCTCCTCCGTCAAAAATTTAGGAATCATCTTCGACCAAAACCTTTCCTGGAAGCCTCAAATTGCCCAAATATCCAGAAATTCAATTGGAACTCTGAAACTATTCAATCGTGCACGTCATTTCCTCCCCCAAGCCACTCGCAAACTCCTAGTTTCCTCGCTCATATTTCATCTCTTCGACTATGGCTGCGTAGTGTTTGGGGGCCTCTCTGTGGGTCTCCAAGAGAGGTTAAAACGAATTATGAATTGCTTCGTTCAATGTTTTTGGAACCCCGAGGCGTTCCCATGTCTCACACCTGTACATGGACTTGAAATGGCTCTACCCATCCACCCGCAAATCATACTTCCTAGGTCCATTCCTTTATCAAGTCATTTATCACCATCGCCCATCCTACATTTATAATCTGTTGAAATTTAAGTCTTCCTTCTACTCTCGATTCACAACAAGATCACGATCCTCTGACCTATATTTGCCTTTCCATAGAACAACATTATACCAGCATTCCTTCCTAGCCCAATCCGCTACCCTCTGGAACACCCTCCCTCCTGAAATAAGACATGCCCCTTCCTTAAGCTCATTTAAAACACTCCTTTTCCAATATCTCCTCTTATCCCAGTCAGATGCCAGTCAATATGAACAGTAATTCTTATTAAATATGATCAAATCTAATAAATTTGATACCGGTGAATTGACTCATAAATTTTCTTTCATATAATAATAATCTTTTATTTGTTCCACATTGGTAAATAATCATTTTATTTATTTTTTTATAAAAAATCTTTTTTCTTGTTTTTATTTTTATTTTTTACTTTAAATGTTTTTCCTAAACAAAGAAATTTTATCTATCAACAATTCATATGTGTATAGTTGCGTGTATAGGTGTATAAGTGAGTGAATGCAGTGTATATAAGTATATATCGTAATCTCTGTAAATATTTTCTTCATCCAATGTACATATAGACATAGTTCATTCTCTGTATATATCTTTTCTCATTTTTCTCAGGGTTATTTTTTATTTTATTTTATTTTATTTTATTTTTTTTTTAGTATTATTTCATTTATCCTTCTTATGTTATCTTATTTACTAAAGTTATTTAGACAATTATTTACTTAACTATATTTGCATGTCTATTGTTCCTCATATATAAATACCTTTGTATGAAAATATATATGCCAGACCATTGTACTATTTTATGACACAATTTTGTTATTCTTAGGGGACAATACGTCCCAGAATAAAGATTATTTTTTTCAAAAACATACCTGGAAACGCTGAAATGGGAGATCCTATCCCACCCGCCGTATTCTCCAGACATTTCTCCTTCTGACTACTACTTGTTTCGAAGCATGACACACGACCTGACTGACCAGCGGTTCACTTCTTATGAAGATTGCAAAAAAATGGGTGGATTCATGGATAGCCTCAAAAGACGAAGCCTTCTTCCGAGCTGGTCTCCGTAAATTGCCAGAAAGATGGGAAAAAGTGGTCGCTAGTGATGGACAATATTTTGAATAATATACATTGTATCATTTTTTCTAAATAAATGCTCAAAAATCGAAAAAGATCCTTTAAAATTAATTCCAACTCCCAATATATATATATATATATATCTGTTCAGAAGCTACAATAAAGTTAGTTATCGTTCTATACTTGTGCCGTTCACTCTGTCACCCTAAAGCGACTAAACTGTCGCCACTCTTTTTTTAGTGTATTCATTTAATCTGATCATAACTGGTGCCGAAACCCGGGATAACTTCTGAGACTCTGCTCTCCAAATAGTCAAAGTAACTGATTTACGGGTAACTCAAACGAATATAGTGAGCTAAGTTCGAATACCAGCTGGCCCAGGCGGCAGTAGAGACGCAACTGACGAAGGCAACCGAAACACAGATGTTGGAACTCGTAAAAATAAGGACGCAGAACTCAGTATTTATCCATGAGGTAATTAGCCAACTAGAACCCTTTACAGGAGTAGTAGGGGACCTCGAGCACTTCATTAAAGGAGGCGACCAGAGCCAGAGCTTGATAATGTCCCGCAAGGATAATGGTACTTTTGTAGACTCCGACATAAAGCTCCTGGAAGCTTCTCTAGTTGCCCGCATTTCACGACGCGTCTTAAATGCCATTTAAGGAGACTTAACTCACCCCTAGGATACCCTGAAAGTGAGATTGAAAAAATTATATGGCGGGGTAAGACGGACCCCAGAGGAGGACGTTTTTTATTTATTTAAAGAACGACGGACTCAGGGCCAATCAGAAGGAGAATTTGCGGAAAAACTAATGGTTCTATATAATAGACTGACGGAGAAGATGATTGAGTCTTTCGGACAGGCAGAAGGAGTTCATAAATTGGAATTTCTGCGTGGAGTCTTGAAGGTACAATTAAATCATTATGAGGACCGTCCAGGATCGCTCCCGAGGGACCGTAACTTTATTGAGTGCGCCCATGACCTCATCGACGCTAGGGAACTAAACGTAAATCGCCTCGATAGATCAGAAGCAAAATGGACGGAAGTCAAGTCATCAAGGAGGAGACACAGGAGTCCACCGGGACGAGCTTCTAATAGCCGGAACTTTGAGAAACGGCCAAGTAGGAACTTTGACGAAAGTAGGAGAGCGTCCGTTTTGAGCGCAGCGGCCCGAATACGAGGAGACACGAGGTGAGTGGTGGGAATCCCTTGAAGGGTGGTCCTGCCGAGCGGGGGGAGCAACCGAGCGGGGGATTTAATAATTAATAACAGCGTGAAGAAAGGTCAACAAACGCGGTTGCCCGTCGCGAGGTCAGAGGAATCAGGGTTTAACTTTCTGATTAACACGGGGAGTACAAACTCTCTAATAAGTTGGGGAGGGGCGGAGAAACTAGGTATCTGGGGGGGGGGTGTAAAGCATGCGAATGCACGGTATCAACGGTTAGCGGAAGATGCCAGATCCTAGGCGAAACATTTCTGAACCTCCGCGAATTAACAGGGCGGGACTTACGTGTAAAACTCCATGTCATAGACAAGCTAAGGGCCGGGTATGATTTAATCGTAGGCTGTGACAAATTACAGTGGGTATGAATGAAGTCAACCGAGAAAATTGGCGTTGTGGAATAGGGACCCGTGAAATTTCAGGAAATTATTACCGAAAATTCATCCCTCGTATAGCGGAGTTGACTCACCCCTTGACCGAAATATTGTAAAAAGGAAAACGATTTTAACTAGGACCCGAGCAACTCTCGAGTATAAAACAATGCAGAGAAATTCTGACCACCCAGCCACTCTTAGCGTTCCTCAATTTCCGGAAAACATTCCGAGTCACAACGGATGTAAGCGAAGTCGCTATAGGGCTGTCCTGTCTCAAAACGTCGAGGAAGGTGAAAAACCAGTAGCATACGCAGGACGGAAGCTAGATGACGCTGAGCGATGATATAGCGCGATCGAACAGGAGCTTTAAGCATTAGTTTTGGCCGTAGAATATTTCCGCCCCTACGTCAACGGCAGGCGATTCCAGTTGTTTACGGAACATAAACCTTTTACCTATTTAGGAACACTTAAAAAGTCATCCGCGCGGGTGTTGCGATGGAAGGAGCGGCTTGCGTCATATAATTCCCATACGGTGGAGAAAAAGGGAATCGAAAACGCGGTCGCCGATTGGCTATCCACGGATCTAGTCGTGAACGCAACCGAGGAAGAGACGTCCCCCGCCGAACCTTTTGCATTAAGGTACTTAAGAGAATGGGCCGAGAGCGGGCCCGCCATCCCCCTAGTTAATAGTGAATCAGAGGGCGACATGACTCCGTTCGAACGTCCCACGGAACTGCCCGAGATTGATGAAATTATTAATGATTAAAAACTACAAATCATTTTTAGATCGAAGCAGGACCCGGGAATACAAACGCAGTCAAGCATCTACGAGGGCCTATTGACGATTGTGGTTCGTACACCTGCAGCAATAAACGAAGAAGAACTGGAGAGAATTTTCGCGGAATTTAGTAACCCCAGACGAGGCTCACGTGTATATTGGGAATAGGATACTAGCCGACAAAGTAAAGAGGCTTTTTAGGGAAGAAAAAATTGGAATGGGTTACCCCCTGACTCGGTGTTTGCGTCAGGTAGAGACTATCACAGACCCCAGCAGCACAACAAACAATCGTATCCGAACACCATACAGGTAAGACAAACCTCAGGGGAATAGAGGAGACCCTGCGCGCGATAAAATCACTATATTATTGGAAAGCTATGGGCCGTACGGTGCGCGATTGTATCACTAACTAAAGTCCGACCGCCAACCCTTGGTAGCAACACAAATAGCCACACCGACCGCGACGGAACCCTTGAGGAATATACAAATCGACATATATGGTATTCCAACGAAGGGCAATCATGGCTGACGGCGGAAGATGCTTTTATGAGTAAACTCGAGATAGCCCATCCCATCGAAGCAAAGACACCCGGGGCAGTATGGGAAGGCGTTCTGCAGTGGTGCGCAACATATGAAATCATTTCTGACTGCGGACGAAGATACGATAACGCCTTGATCCACGACGAGAGTAAAATACTGGGCTTTACTTGGCGCTTAAACACTCCTCATCAAACCAAGGGTAGGGGTGCCGTGGAACGCCTGCACAACACGTTTGGGGAACATCTTCGGTGACTCAAGATAGGATGTAACCGTAATACGATGCTATGCTGCGAGCGATTATTGAATGCAACAATACAATTCACGCTGCAACTGGGCTATCTCCCGTGCAAATAGTTTTCGGGCAGAGACGAAGGGACAAAGGGGACCTCATCACAGGCAACAATAATAGATTAATGGCGGATCTATACCACGAGACATGGTCAAAGATCCGGGAGAACTCCCACAGAGTTTCAGAACTCGAGCCGGGTGGCAGCGCTCAGACAGAAGAGAAGAAATTATTATTGTTTGTGTTTTTCTTTTTGTTTTACTTACAGGTGTAAATATTAAGTATTTAATTATATATATATATATATATATATATATATATATATATATATATATATATATATATATATATATATTTATATATGTTATGATTAGACCGAATGAACACACTAAAAAAAGGTGGGGGTTTAGGAGGACAGAGTGAACGCCACAAGTATAGAACGATAACTGACTTTATTGTGTCTTCTGAACAGATATATATACATTAGGTTTGTTTATAGAGATGGTATTACTTATCCTACTAAGACTCTTATCCTGTAAGTTATTATTTACATCTTACACACAGCTAACTCCCTCCATCCAGTTCCTTTATAAGAAGGAACTAAAATAAAATAGAATAAACATAAAATAACATATAACCTAAATGATCACTTCTCATATTCTATAACTAAAACACCTTACACTTCTTGTCCTAATGCCAACAACAAAGTGGTGACTCTATAAGGACCCTCATACCGCGCGGACGTTTTATTTCTTGCTGTTCTTAATCGCCTATAGACGATGGTTCCTAGCGATAGCGGTTCTTTCTTATAAACTCGAGACCGGATGTTTGCATTGTTTACCCGAGTTTGTTTTTCACGAATTAGTTTCTCCCGAATCTTTGACCACGTCTGTTGCCGTCGCGATCTCTCGTGGAATAAATCCTCCCTTAATCTATTATTGTTTGCCGTGATGAGGTCCCCTCTGTCCCTTCGTCTCTGCCCAAAAACTATTTCCACGGGAGATAGTCCAGTTGCAGCGTGAATCGTATTGTTTTATGCAATCATCGCTTGCGGCATAGCGTCGTATGTGGTAAGGTCCCGTCATATCTTGAGTAACCGAAGATGTTCCCCCAACGTGTTGTGCAGGCGTTCCACGGCACCCCTACTGATGTGATGAGGAGTATTTAAGCGCAAGAATTTTACTCTCGTCGCGGATCAAGGCGTTATCGAATTCTCGTCCGCAATCAGAAATGACTTCGTCGGGTATTCCGAACGTTGCGCACCATTGCAGAACGCCTTCCCATACTGGTCCGAGCGTCTTTGCTTCTATGGGATGGGCCATCGCGAGTTTACTAAATGCATCTATCGTTGTCAGCCATGATTGCCGTTCGTTGGAATATATGTCGATTTGTAAGGTACTCAAGGGTTCCATCGCGGTTGGTGTGACTGATTGCGTTGCTACCAAGGGTTGGCGGTCGTACTTCGCTTGTTGACAGACTTCGCAGTTAGTGATACAATACACCGTACGGCCCATAGGTTTCCAATAGTAAAGTGATTTTTTCGCGCGCAGGGTCTACTCAATTCCCCTGTGGTTTGTCTTACCTGTATTGTGCTCGGATACGATTGTTTGTTGTGCCGCTGGGTCTGTGATAGTCTCTACCTGACGCAAACACCGAGTCAGGGGTTAACCTATTCCAATTTTTTCTTGTCTATAAAGCCTCTTTACTTTGTCGGCTAGTACCCTATTCCCAACATACACGTGGCAGCTTCTTCCGGGGTGACTAAATTCCGCAAAACTTCTCTCCAGTTCTTCTTCGTTTATTGTTGAAGGTGTACGAACCACGATGGTCAATAACCCCTCGTAGATACTTGACTGCGTTTGTATCCCCGGGTCCTCCTTCGATCGAAAAATGATTTGTAGCTTCTTATCATTAATAATTTCATCAACCTCGGGTAGTTCCGAAGATCGTTCGGACGGAGTCATGTTGCCCTCTGATTCGCTATTAACTAGGGGGATGCCGGGTCCGCTTTCGGCCCATTCTCTTAAGAGCTCAACGCGAAAGGTTAGGCGGGGGACGTCTCTTCGTCGTTGCATTCACGACTAGATCCCTGGATAGCCAATCGGCGACCGCGTTTTCGATTCCCTATTTCTCCACCGTATGAAAATTATATACTGCAAGCCGCTCCTTCCATCGACACACCGCGCGAATGTCACTTTAAGTGTTCCTAGATAGGTCAACGGTTTATGGTCCGTAAACAACTCGAATCGTCTGCCGTAACACGTAGGGGCGAAAATATTCCACATCCCAGACTACTGCTAAGAGCTCCCGTTCGATCGCGCTATATCTTCGCTCAGCGTCATTTAGCTTCCGTCCCGCGTATGCTATTGTTATTTCACCTTCCTCGAAGTTTTGAGACAATACAGCCCCAATTGCGACTTCGCTTGCATCCGTTGTGACTCGGAATGTTTTCCGGAAATCAGGGAACGCTAAAAGTGGATGGGTGGTCAGAATTTATCAGCATTGTTTTATACTCGAGAGTTGCTCGGGTCCTAGTTGAAATCGTTTTCCTTTTTCCAATATTTCGGTCAAGGGGTGAGTCAAATCCGCTATATGGGGGATGAATTTTCGGTAATAATTTACCATTCCCAGGAATCTCCTTATTTCGCGTGCATTTTTAGGTAACGGAGCTTCTTGTATGGCCTTTTATACGATCCGTGTCAGGAAGCACCCCGTCCCTCGATTTTATGTGACCCAAAAATAATTTCGCGTAACCCGAATTTTTATTTCTTGCGAGACAATTTAAGTCCGAACTCGCGTATCCTGTCGAAGACCTGTCGTAAATGTTGTCTATGGTCGTCCTCGTTCTTGCTAAAAACGATTAATTCGTCCATATATACTTGCGAAAACTCTTCGCCGAGTCCAAGTTGGAAGTTTAATGGGGCCCCTTTTAGGCCGAAGGGCATCCGAACAAATTCAATGTGCCCCCTTTCCCATGAAAACGCTGTTTTCCTTATATCCTCTTCGGCCATTCGAACCTGGTGGTAACCGCTCTTTAAATCAAGAGTGCGAAAGATAGTCGCACCTGCGAGGCGATCTAATGTATCCTCTACTCGAGGAAGTGGATAACATTCGTCCTTTGTTGCTCCGTTAAGCTTCCGATAGTCGACCACTATCCGATATCGTTTTGCGCCCTGTCCCTGTTTCTTCTCGACCACCCATAAAGGGCTATTGAATGGAGAATTAATGGGTCTGATGATGCCTTGTTTGAGAAGGCCCCCTCATTGCTCCCTGATGATATCCATCATAGCTTGCGGATACTTCCTGTCTTTAACGAAAATGGGGGTTTCTCACTTCAAATTTATTCGTTGTACTGTTTTCCCAGTCGTCGGTAGCAATTCGTTCTCCTTATAGAACAGTCCATCGTAGTGTTCCACTAACTTAAGCACGGTTTCCTTCCTACATTCGACCACCCCGGTAATGATACCCACTCAGTTTTTGCTACCTGTTATAACCTGATATTTCCGGCTCCCTATTCCACAACGCCAATTTTCTCGGTAGACTCTCATCCCCATTCCAACCTTCTGTAATATGTCACAGCCTATGATTAACTCGTACACGGCCCTTAGCTTGTCTATGGTATGGAGTTTTACACGTAAGTACCGCCTTGTTAATTCGCGGAGGTTCAGAAATGTTTCGCCTAGGGTCTGGCATCTTCCACTAACCGTTGATACCGTGCATTCGCATGATTTACACCCTTCCCAGATACCTAGTTTCTCTGCTCCTCCCCTATTTATTAACGAGTTTGTACTCCCCGTGTCAATCAGAAAGTTAACCCCTGATTCCTATAACCTCGCCACGGGCAACTGCGTTTGTTGTCTTTTCCTCACGTTGTTATTAATTATTAAATTCCCCGCTTGGTTGCCCCGCCCCTTACCTCAATCAGTACGCACCCTCCCCGGCGCCACTTCGGCCATAGCAGGACCACCCCTCCAAGTATTCCCACTACTCACCTCGTGTCTCCTCGGGCCGCTGCGCTGAGAACGAACGCTCTCCTCTTCCGAAGATTCCCCGCCGGTAAAGTGCCTGCTGCTCCTCCTGCCCGGTTGCCTTCTGCCCCAGTCCTGGTTGTTAATCTCCATAGGTTCGTCTCTCTACTCCCGCCTATTAGGTCGGTTACTGCGCCTTGGATATTCTCTTGCTAAATGTCCTCGCTTGCCGCATTCGAAGCATCGGGTTTGATTGCACTGGGCCGCAATGTGACCCGTCCGATTGTATTCGTAACAGCGCCGCTCCGGTTTCCGCCTTCTTTCGTCAAAGGTGCTTCTTGGCCGCTTCTCAAAGTTCCGGCTATTAGAGGCTCCTCCCGGTGGGCTTCTGTATCTGTTCGGCGGTTTACGTTCGGTTCCCTAGCGTCGATGAGGTCGTGGGCGCACTCGATGAAGTCACTGTCCCTCGGCAGCGATCCTGGAAGGCCCACGTAATGATTTAATTGCACCTTCTGGACTCCGCGCAGAAATTACAATTTATGAACTCCTTCCGCCTGGCCGAATGACTCAATCATCTTCTCCGTCAGTCTATTATATAGAACCATTAGTTTTTCCGCAAATTCTCCTTCTGATTGGCCCTGAGTCCATTTATTAAATAAATAAAAGACGTCCTCCTGTGGAGTCCATCTTCCCCCGCCATATAATTTCTTCAATCTCACCTTCAGGGTACCTCTGGGGTGTGTTAAGTCGCCTTGAATTCCATTTAAGACACGCCGTGAAATGCGACCATCTAGAGAAGCTTCTAGGAGCTTTACGTCGGAATCTACTAAAGTGTCATTATCCTTAACATTATCAACCTCTGGATCTGGTCGCCTCCTTTAATGAAGTGCTCGAGGTCCCCTACTACTCCTGCAAAAGGTTCTAGTTGACTAATTACCTCATGGATAAATGCTGAGTTCTGGGTCCTCATTTTTACGAGTTCCAACTGCTACGTGTCGGTTGCCTTCGTCAGTTGCGTCTTTAGTTTCGTCCTTTCTACCGCCGCCTGGGCCAGCTGGTATTCGAACTGAGCTCGTTCGTCTATGTCCACCATTTCGTCAATCGGTTGCTCGAGGGCTTACTGGCCTGGAGTTTCGGCATGCCAATTTTTATTCAGAAGAGGATCCCATTTGAGCAAGGTATCGAAACGTAAATAATGGAAAACAAAAATAATAAAGCAGATAGTGTTTAAATAAAATATTGTTAAACATAGGACCTATTACTTGATTATATTAAAATAGTGTTGAAATAATTTCTAAAGGTCGACAAAATAGATCAAAATATTAAAAAATTAAGTACTTACTACCAATAATACGTTCGGCCACGTTGGATCGTTTATAGCAACTACACCTACCAAAATAACACATTATTAACCAAAATAAAAATCCCATTTTATATACAGATCCTATAGATATATTCTATAGATATACAGATAGTTATCATAGATAGTTGGTAGTAAATGATTGAAATTATCATGTTGAGTTCTAGAGTTATTTAAAAAAATATATTTTAAAATTAAAAAAACTCTGAAGTAATCGAATTGTGAAGTAATCCATTAATATAAATACAATTTTGTGGCAGTCCTCAATTATTTTGCTTTTTTCTCAACATATTTCGGGAATTTATTCCTCTCCTTAGGATTCTCAAGTCGGTAAGTGTGAAGCCTTGAGTTATACAATAGTTGAACATTGTTCAGTGAACCTAGAGTGTATATGTGTTACATAGACTGTAAATGAATGACAGTGAGTAAAAGTCACAGCAAAGAGGTAAATTATCAATTGTTTTATACAATTGTAGAATTAATCAAGTGTAATATAAGTGATATGTGGTTGTACAATTTCCGAATCCTGATAATGTGAATAATGTCCTGAAACATGGTGAAAAGAAATAAGCAAAATAAATGAGGAGGTTTGCCACAAAATTGTATTAATAAAACCAAATCTTTTTCTACATAAATTGTAATTCATTACTGTGTTTGTCATTAGGAAGTAAGCTTTCCCCGACCAACGGTTATTGGAGGGGTGAGGTCAACTTGTCATACTCAACCGCTAGATTTATCCCTTTTTCTAGGCAACATATAACGAAAATGATCCAACTTGCACAATATGCATAACTTTATCTCAATACCTCGGAATCACGTTTGAAGATCTATCCAGTAACACCAGATTTCCTCAAACCAATCGAATAGTCATCTTAATCCTTAAACAGCTCCAGATATTCATTGATTCCTAATCAATAAGTTTTAGTTTCCTTTCTCATTCTTCCCCACCTCGATAATGGAAGCTGAGTATATAGAGAACTTTCTGCTGAGCTCGATATGAGTCTAATCAAATCCTTTATAAAATTAATTTTTGAGACCCCCAAGAACATTCAGACCAGTCACGGATATTCTGACACAGCGTGGGTTTATCCAAGTTTTAAAATACTTCCTCGACAACTTTTTATTCTACTCCGATCATTGAAATACGAAAAAATCCCAACATATATTTGCTATTCGTTCTCCGATTCACTTTTTGAATACTAGATTCCAGCCAACTACATACATACATTATTGGAAGGATAGCTTTCTTATCGCGGGTCACGCACAGAGAGCTGGATCGCAGAGAGGTATGAACTCAAAACAATTAACGTAACGAATGTCAAATACATTATTTTATATGCTCTAGCTCAATTAGGTGTTGCTCGGATATTTATATTCCTATAAATGACATAAATTATTTAATTTGAATTAGTTAATAAAGCTAACCCCAACATTTGGCTTCAAATAGATATGAGAATCGATGATGTTTTAAGACAAATTTAATTGTTAACTTAATAATCCTACTTACAAGGGGACGTTTGCAGTTGTAACTCACAGATTTGAATGCCGATTTTTGTGTGGGTAGTAGGGACCTATAATAGTGCAAAACTAGAGTTATAGCCGCCAATGGGCATAAGGAGCCAAGAAAAAAAATAAAATATGAAAATCACGTTTTATTTTTTTTTTCTAAGCTCTTAATCAAGGTAGAGAAATGATTCTTTCACGTTCAATTGCAGTTGTGTATGTTATTTTTAATAAAAATAATTTTGTTATGCTCAAGACACTACCTGGCTTTAGGGTGCTCAAAAACTCAAAAAAAATGACAAAATTCCAAGGAAATCCGCTGTAAATCAGCGGAAACTTTTTTTCATGAGCAACTGACCTCACATTTCGATTTAACGCACCATAAAACCCTTATATGTGAAATTTCATCAAAATCAAAAAATATTAATTTTTTACCCCTTTCGAGGAGGTTCAAATTTTGAAGTTGAGATTTCATCAACAATATCTACCGGCCACAACAACTGCTGCGTTCAACCGATTACAATAATAATAGCATTACTAGAATCTGCATACATTCTGCTTTTTATCCATGCATAATACACTGGATTTACTCCAGATTTTAGAGGACAAAAACTGATGTGAATGAAAAAATCCAAGGTCAGCTATAACTTGAGATATTTCAATAAGGGGAAATCCTGCGACCTCCGGATTTGGGCTAAACTATGCAGTTTTACGTCTTCTAGATGACCTTAAAATTTTGTCTCAATCGGTTGCGAAATATGTGAGATAGCGCAAATTATTTACATTGTTTCAGAAATTGACAGCCCCTTGCCTTCTAAAATCCTACAAAATTTTAAAGGTAAAAAAAAAAATTATTTTTGATTTCGACAAAATTAAGTTTCTACATGTTTTTTGAGATGAGGAATTTAAAAGTAATCTCAATTTTTAGTTTAAAAATTTTCCTCACCTATATTATATAAATAAGACGTTTTAAAATGACATATTTTAATTTCAAATTGCATAGAAATCCTAAGATTGATGAATAATAAAATCTTAATATCAGGTTTTGGTTAAAAAATACTTATCTATCTTAGCTCGTATCAGTGAAGAGAAGAGATTTCCCTGGTTCGGATACGAGCTCGGTGGCCTAGTGGTTAAGGCACCACGCTAGAGAAGTGGAGACTTGGGTTCGAATCCCAACCGGGGTCAAATCTTTTCTCTTCAAAAATAAAAAATATATGGTATTTAAAAAAATATTTATTAACCAAGAATTATTTCATAATTTAATATATAGGACAGTACGTCAATAGATCCATTTAAAAGTAATGTTCAAATTGAACATTCATCCCCGCATTGTACATCGCAATTGCGAGTGCCCGGGGGTATGGATCAGTGAAGAGAAAAGATTTCCCTGGTTCGTATACGAGCTCGGTGGCCTAGTGGATAAGGCACCACGCTAGAGAAGTGGAGACTTGGGTTCGAATCCCAACCGGGGTCAAATCTTTTCTCTTAAAAAAAAAAAAAATATATATATATATATATATATATATATATATATATATATATATATATATATACATATATTGATTGCTAGAACATACCGTTTAAGAGCTATATTGGTTTGAACGAAAAAAGTCTATATTTTTAAGTGTAGGCACTTATTTGACACTCTGTTGGTGTTACTCGCATCAAAAATTTGCTTAAAAGTTAACTTAGCAGAGATTAAATAGAAAATATTTTTTGTTATATAATATATGTCACTAGGACCTACCGTTTAGGAGCGATATAAGTTGAATGAGAAAAGTCACGTTTTAAACTTTGTTATTTCTCAACCTAGTTAATTTCCAATAACCTTTAATTGTTAATTTAATTTAAAATCATACGGGTAAGCCGAAAAAAATAAAGAACATAAGTGAATAGACGGTCAGCAGGGTTAAAAGTAACGTGATCTTACTTATTTACTTCTTTTTTATGGCTTTCTTATAGCGGGTTACGCACAAAGTGCTAAATCGAAGAGAGGTATGAAAAAACAACAACAAAAACAAACCACTGAAATTTACAATTTTTTTTTCCTATTAAACTCTTTACATTCACACTTCAAACAATGCGTTCGAAATAAATAATTTAATTCAAAATAATTTAATTCACTATTCTCTAATGTTACATATGGTCATGTTGTTTTAACAATTTTCAATATTAATAGCATGTTATTACATAATGTTTCTTCCGTCAAATCGTAATCAGAGCTAAATGTCCCCTCTGTAGTACCCTCTGTTGTTATTTTGCACGTTGCGTGCCAAAATAAACAAAATTTAGATTCCTCCTTCAAATCTCAACGGATCATCCGATTTTGGTTCTGTAAAGTTAATTTTGTTTCATATTCCCGTAGAATTTGATGGATCTATTTTAGAAGGCCATATTTTACCAATTTAGGTTCAAAAAAAACTACTTTCTAGTCGTTTTTTAAGGAAAAGTCAACTAATAGGCAAGTGTAGAAAAATAAAATATAAATATTGGCGAAAAAAAAAAATTAATTATACGAACAACACCGGCCTAAAGCCCATAAATACGAATTTCTATGCAATTTGTTTTTTTCAGGTAGCATCTACATATATCATGACTAGAGTAGCCTCAAACTACAAATCTAAAATGAAATTTCAATCGAAAGGTTGTTTTGGAACTCAAAATAGAATTTTCACGATCCTCTAAACTGAAAATTTCAAAAATTATAAAAAGTAAACAATAACTTAAACTATATAACCAAAAAAAACTGCATACTTTTTGTAAATATATTTAAAAAATGCGGGGGTGCATCAAAATATAGAAGGAATTAGGAAAAATCACGTTAGAAGTATGGGCAGAGGATAAGCGATTATAAACACTAATCCCTACCTTCCACCCGCCTGGTATAAAGACTTCTCTCTAACTAGCCTTATTTTGGAGGGCCTACAACTTTTGTTCTATTTCACTTCCCCAATGATGATTTTATTGACTAGAATTATAACATTGTTCATATATAACGGGAAAAGGATTCAAATAAAAACATTATTTTATCATTAATTAATATAAAACTAGTTGAAAAAAAAAAAGGATCCACAAACAATAAAGTATTATCTTTTCCTATTACTAATTAAAAAATTAAAATTACTCATGCTATATTACTGCACATTAAAAAAATATATATTATGAACAAATATGACATATTATTTTTGCATAAATGTTGCTTATTCTTAATAAGGAATAATTATATATGAGCTGTATTCATTAAAATTTATTTACTTATTAATACCCAAATCAAAAAGCTTTAGTACTTTTACTGATTTCATATAAAAGTGATGAGTACAAAAAATTATTGAATTTTCAATTGAATGAGTTTAAGTAGCAGTTTCCTTCTTTCCCTTCCTGCCGCGCGCATTCCTGAGATATAAAACTCATTTTTCTATCTTACGTTTTGCCATAGGAATCCACAGTCAAGATTATGCTAGGTTCGGGTAAAAAGAAGAAGGTAGAAAAGACGCGAAATCCTTAGACAGCATAGGATCAAAGGAAATATTAACATTTCCAATACTATCGTAGGTTAAAACAACAATGGTCTGATCGGACAAGGTGTTTACAACCACTTCTTTGTGAAATTAATTTTTTTTTTTCATTTTGATCAATACTTTTAATTGTTTCACAAGAATAGCTTCATTTCTCATTTTTTCGACATATCACACATAGTATAATTTTAGAAAAAATGTTTTTTTACAACTTAAAATTAGAAAACGGTTGACATAAGAAGTAATTCATTACAAACCTTTTGATTTGAATAAGAAGTAATTTTTTGAAAAATTTGATTTAGTAAATAATATTTTTATTTTTATTTTTGAAATAAAATATTTTTTTTGCACTTCCGCATACCCTCTTTTCTCTAGTCTATTCGGGCCGCTGTTTTCGGTCAACAAACACGGAAGGCTACAAAGACAAAGAAATATTTATAAACATATTACAATGGATCTAAAAGGTATTTGATCGCAAAAGTGAGTGTGTGCGTTTTAAAACCCTTTTACTGCGAAATAAGTATATTTTGCCACTTATGATTCCATTTTATTAATTTTTATCTGTTCAATGACTAAATTGTAGAAAGGACAGGGCCGCAACCAGTGCTGCCGATGCCCCCAAACCAAAAAACCCGCCACCAAGCCTAAAAATTCCCCTTTTTAACCAAGAAATACCCGCCAATGCTTGAAGTAATACCCGTTTTCGGGAATTATCTTTATCAACCCAGCGAGGGGGGGGGGCATCAAATACTCATAAAGGGGCGCCAAATGGTCCGCAAAACAAACAACTGGACAATTTTTACATTTATTATAATTGATTTATGGAAAATATTATTTCAAATTTAGTGCCAGTGTAATATAATAAATGTTAATTTGTATTACTGTATTAACCTTCCCAATTTCTTAACCTTTGTTTAATTAATCAATCTTTCAATATTTACCTACATTATTATTTTGCTGGGTGACTAAAAGAAAAGGAAAGTGGACAGGTACAAAATATAATATTAGGAATTAATAAAATTAATAAAAAAATTCGTAGGTAAACATTTTATATTTTAATAACATCTAATTTGTTTAATTCAGACTTTTATTTATGATTTATCACAAACTGGCTCACATAAAGACTAATAAGAGGCAGACTAGTAAATATATATATATATTTTAAATAAATTATTTGTATTAAAAAAAACCTATAAATAAAATTATTATCTTACTAGCATCCCCATCGCGACTTCGCCCGCCTTCATAAGTAAAGATAATTTCAACTAAAAATTAAAGTTTTATTTGTTTATCGATAAGATTCTTGTATTTTAGCATGTGGTTGAGCATTATTTCTTCAATGATTTTTTCACGCATAGCAGTAATTATTAATCTAGTTATAATTGCACTGATTAGGTGGTTGAAGATTACGTAAAAGCACCATTAGACATAAAATTTTTAATTTTAATGTATGAATTGGTAATCAAGATGGATAAAGACTATTAATAAAACTCTTGCGGAAAATAAACTGCATTATCAGTGCTAACGACAAAATGCCCGTGGATCATATTTTTACACACGATATAAAAAAAGCAAAAGATCGACATTTTGATTTAGTAATAATTTGTATTCGGCAGAAATAACTTTATTAATTTCATCTGGTTGGATGTTGACTTCGAACTATAAAAGTATATGACAGTGTGGCAAACCTCGGTCCTTACTCTCAACATTGTACATTTAAATGTTAGTTATTGTAAATTTTACCATTGCCAAAACCTTCCTAGAATTATAAAAATTAATTATTTAGATGTCGGTACAGATAGGTTCAGTCTACCATTATTAACTCTATTGTGGAATGGCGCTATACACAATCGGTCAATTTTCAAGCTTCACTGGGATCCACATATCGCACACCATATTTAAATATTTTTTTATTTAATAATTTTCTTGATAGTTTAATAAGTAAATTTTATCACCAATTTTAAGCTGTTTCGTAACCTCTCGTGTAGAATGGCACTCGCCACCTATCGGTCAATTGTCAAACTTCACTGTTGTCCACATATTAACTTTTTTTAATAAAATATAAATTAAAAATCAGTAGATTTTAATATTGTTAAAACCGTCTTAAAACTATGAAGATGATGTAGTTAATATTTAGTACAGATTGGTTCAGTAATATTCGCGGTTAGTGATCAAAAAACGAAAAATGGCTTGTCCTTTTATAGAATAGTATAAATTATTATTGTAGTAAATTTTCCTATTGTAAATCTTTTAAGAACTATGAAGATGATGTAGTTAAAAAATTTGGTTCAGATAGGTTCATTAGTTTTACTAAAACGCTATTGTCGCTTGCCACATAATCGATTTTTAAATTTCACTGGAATCCACACGTCACACCACATATTTATAGCTTTTTTGGATAACAAATTAATTTAATTTAGTAATTTTATTATCAATTTCTAGCTATATTTAACACCGGATCATTGTAACCTCTCTTGAATGGCGCTCGCTTTACTACACACCACATATTTATCGCTTTTTAAACAGTAATTTAATAGAAAATATATAAATTTTATTATTGCTAAACCTTCCTTGAACTATGAAGATGATGTAGTCATATTTGGTACAGAATAGTTCTATAGTTTTCGCGATTAGTGATCACGAACGGAAATGGCTTGTCCTTATATATATAACTTCATCATCCCCCGTCTAGGCTTCGCCCTCTCTCATAAGTGAAGATCTTAGATAATTTTAACTAATAATTGATTTTTTGTTTAGCGATAAAATCTTGTATTAAAGTGAACAATTGAAAGTTATATCTTTGAAGATATTTTCACGCATAGCAGCCATTATTAACTTGGTTAAATTTAGATTGATTTGGTGTTTGAAGATAACATAAAGCATAATTAGACATCCAATTTTCAATTTTAATATATGAGTTGGTAATCCAGATGGACAGAGACTATTAAGAAACTGCATTATCAGAGCTTACAGCTGAGGATCGGCATTTTGTTTTTAATAATTTTCATTCGACAGAAATCATTTATTGATTTGATCTGGTTGGATTTTAATTTCTAACCATAAAACGTATGTGATAGTGTGGCAAAACTCGTTTCTAACACTCAACATTGTACATTTAAATTTGTATTGTTGCTAAACCTAGAACTATGAACATGATGTAGTTAAAATTTGTTATATTTCACTCCATATAGCTGTTTTTATAAAAATTTAATTGAAAATAAGTAAATTTTATTATCAATGTTCACCTCTATCTGTAGGTGTAACACTGTACCTTTTAACCTTTCATGTAGATGGCAATTGCCGCCATTTTTGAACTTCACTGTTATTCACTTATTATTCATTTTTCAATGAAGAATTAGTTGAAAATTATTAGATTTTACTATTGCTAAACCATCGTTTAAAGATGATGTAGTCAAAATTTGGTAGAGATTGGTTCAGTAGTTTTGGCGGTTAGTGAACACAAACGAAACATTGCTTGTCCTTTTATATAATAGTATAACCTTATACCGCCATATGTTAGAATCGTATAGAGCTAACAGATAATTGTGACTTACAGATAATATACAAATAATATTGCGACTATAAATTAAGATATAAGGTATCCTATCTTTTTTGTTGGATCAAACTGCACACGGTATGCAAATTTGATTAAAATCGGTTCAGTAGTTTAGGTGTTAGCCGGCCTCTAGGCGGCGACACGTAATTTATATATATTAAGATTATCTAATCTAATACTTAATCACTATTGCCTTTATTTTCAAGGATCGCCAATCATCATATTATCTAATATAGTTCTTAAAATAACGTCGTACAAAAAATACGTGACAAAAACCGCACTCAAACATTCAAGTGAGCATCGAAGATAGGACAGCAGCGCTGGTGGCGCTACTAACATTCTCGTGGACATCTGAGGAACTGAACGGCTTTCATTCCCTTGATTGTCGTCGAAGACTGACTGACCTTTTCGATTCTTTCTCGACCAAAAAAATATTACAATCGCTATTGAACTTTTTGACGATAATTGTTTTTATCAATTTAGAAAAAGATAACGATGTAATAGGTACTAACATAATCAGTTATGGAAAGCAAAAATACCCGAAATTACCCGTTTTTCGGAGATACCCGTTGAATTCCCGCCGATGCCAAACATTTCCCGATTTCGGGAAAAAATACCCGCATCGGCAGCACTGGCCGGAACTAAATCAGAAAGGTAGGAACGGAGGATGAGGAAATATGTACATGGAAGGAAGGAATAAAGGCGAATACCCGTTGAAGGCTAAAGCAATACATCTTGCGCTCCTGGATGCCATAACATCCACCCACGATGACTGGCTTGTAGTGGAGTGAAACAACGAAGGTTTCAAAGGAGAAATTTTGCCCACACCCGTGCAATACATCTTGCTGCGGTTTTTTTAGATCCAATGCAGATTTCCAGAGAAAATATGTACATGGAGCCAATATAAGTTAGGAGTAATACGATTTGGCAGACTGCTGAGGTAATAAGTGGGAGTGAAAGGGCAATCCGACGAAATTTAGGAGGCTTTAGGAAGGGTCTTTTGGAGAGGTATAGTCAGTTCTGCTTCAATACGTTCTACATGGTTGGATTTAGGATATCAGAATGAGATTTAAAAGTATTGTGTAGTTGCTCACCAAATACCTGTGATTTTTTCTGAATCAGATTTGGTCCAGGTTTGAGCTGGAGTAAGGAGAGGATGATTGAAGGTTTTGAATTTTAAAAGCATTTTGGTAGTGGTCCATAATGATTTGTCGGAAAACAGATAGTTGTTCAGTTTGTTTCTGTAAATTTTCGAATTTTAGTTTTTTAAGGAGTAGAATGTAGGGTAAGCAAAACTGGGCTATGATCAGAGGTGAGAGGTAACAAATATGTCCAGAATATCTGGGCGTTTTTTTAGGGATGTAGGCCAGTAGGTAGGATTGTTAGGAGAAAGGATAGGGTAATTGTTTAAGGATGATACACGGGAAAGTATACTACCTCGGGAAATCGCTGGTGTTTAGCGTTGTAGTCCCACCTGCAATGAAGCGCCGCCCAAAGGATTGGAATAAGGATTGTAGAATATTTTGGGAAAGGCTATTTCCTGGAGGACAATATACAGCTGAAAGAGTAAGGTTAAATGGAAGGGAGGATAGCATTAGTGCGGTGGACTGAATGGTGTCAGTTGGAGAAGAAGGAATCAGGGTATGGGCTAGTGATCTATGGATAAGGATACAAGTACCGCCGTGGGCTGTTTTGTTGGGGTAACTCATATATTAAAATTGAAAATTGGATGTCCAATTATGCTTTATGTTATCTTCAAACACCTAATCAATCTAAATTTAAACAAGATGATAAAAGTATGGTTGACTGGGTGATGAATGGAGAAGAAGATAGTCAGGGATGCAGTCAAAGTAACACCACGACAAAGAAGAATTCTTTAATACGTGCCAACGTTTCGACCGTGAAGGGCCACCGAACCACACTTGTGAGAAGGACGATGAAAAATTTAAATGATAAATTTAAACAAGTTAATAATGGCTGCTATGCGTGAAAATATCATCAGATATATAATTTTCAATTGTTCACTTTAATACAAGATTTTTATCGATAAAAAAAAAAAAAAAAATCAATTATTAGTTAAAATTATCTAAGATCTTCACTTATGAGAGAGGGCGAAGCCTCGACGGGGGATGATGAAGTTATATATAAAAGGACAAGCCATTTCCGTTCGTGATCACTAACCGCGAAAACTATAGAACTATTATGTACCAAATATAACTACATCATCTTCATAGTTCAAGGAAGGTTTAGCAATAGTAAAATTTATATATTTTCTATTAAATTACTGTTTAAAAAAGCGATAAATATGTGGTGTGACGTGTGGATTCCAGTGAAATTTAAAAATCGAATATGTGGCAAGCGACAATAGCGTTTTAGTAAAACTAATGAACCTATCTGAACCAAATTTTAACTACATCATCTTCATAGTTCTTGAAAGATTTCCAATTAGAAAATTTACTATAATAATAATCTATACTATTCTATAAAAGGACAAGCCATTTTTCGTTTTTGATCACTAACCGCGAATATTACTGAACCAATCTGTACCAAATATTAACAACATTATCTTCATAGTTCTAAGAAGGTTTAGCAATATTAAAATCTACTGATTTTTAATTTATATTTTATTAAAAAAAGATAATATGTGGACAACAGTGAAGTTTGAAAATTGACCGATAGGTGGCGAGTGCAATTCTACACGAGAGGTTAAAAAAACAGCTTGAAATTGATGATAAAATATACTTATTAAACTGTCAAGAAAATTATTAAAAAATATTTAAATATGGTGTGCGATATGTGGATACCAGTGAAGCTTGAAAATCGACCGATTGTGTATAGCGCTATTCCACAATAGAGTTTACAATGGTAAACTGAACCTATCTGTACCGACATCTAAATAAATAATTTTTATAATTCTAGGAAGGTTTTGCAATGGTAAAATTTACAATAACTAACATTTAAATGTACAATGTTGAGAGTAAGGACCGAGGTTTGCCACACTGTCATATACTTTTATAGTTCGAAGTCAACATCCAACCAGATGAAATCAATAAAGTTATTTCTGCCGAATACAAATTATAACTAAATCAAAATGTCGATCCTTTTTCTTTTTATATTGTGTGTAACAATATGATCAACAGGCCTTTTGTCGTAAGCACTGATAATACAGTTATTTTCCGCAAGAGGTTCTTAATAGTGTTTATTCATCTTGATTACCAATTCATACATTAAAATGAAAAATTTTATGTCTAATGGTGCTTTTACGTAATCTTCAATCACCTAAGTAATTATAATCAGTGCAATTATAACTAGATTAATAATTACTGCTATGCGTGAAAAAAATCATTAAGGAAATAATGCTCAACCAAATGCTAAAATACAAGAATCTTATCGATAAACAAATAAAACTTTAATTTTTAGTTGAAATTATCTTTACTTATGAAGGCGGGCGAAGTCGCGATGGGGATGCTAGTAAATTATAAGATTAAAAGATTTCCAATTTTCCCGCTTTTTGGCTACTTGGGCCCCACTGTGCGGAATACCCACCAACCGTACACTATAAACAACATATGTACGTAGAATTATATTATTTATTTTTAGTACACTATAATATATATATATATATATATATATATATATATATATATATTTAATTTTTTAGTACATGGCCTATCTAGCAGGAAAAAAGTCATAATGAAAATAAATGAAACTATTGGTGATAGGTGTATAGTTAAGTAGTGTATAGGTTTTTCCGTTTTTTGGAGGTGGGTTTCAAGGTAAAAAGAACGATCAAAGTAGTACCTAAATCGACTGGTTAAATTTTGTGAAAACTATTGATTCTTTCAATCTAAATTTGTGTATCATCCTATTGATATTTTTTCATTATTCTCTTATAATTAGTGAATATAGACGATCGTTATACCTTTCAGCAATGTTCAAAATAATTTTTTTATAATTTGACCTATTATATAATTTTTTTAAAAGTGGCGTAAACTAAAGTATTTTTTACACTAAAAAGATCTATTACTAAAAAGTACCCCAAAGTACCTCTCCGAAATTCATGGTAGAGGTACCTTAGAAGTTATATGAAATAATCATGAAACATTTAGCTGCTTTTATCTGCTTTCTTGTCTGAAAACGAATTTTAAATTCCGCAAAGGGAGTTATTTCGTACTTGGCAAAACCGTAAGGACATTGATTTAATATATATTACTACTCGTATATTTGAAACACTTAAATTAGAGGATATTATTCCAATATCTTCAGCTGCACTTAAAGAGATATTTAAAACGGGTAGTTACGAAAATTAAAAAGAAATAATAAGAGGCTAAAAAACCCCGGAAAGTCGTATTACATTTTATTGACCCCAAACATCAAGGAGATTGAGAAAATTACTTTTATAAGAAAAAATCGTTTTACATACATTTATAAAGTTTCAATACTTAAAAATACATAAGAATTAATGTATGTAAGCATGTTTTTTTATTTATTTTTTAAAATTTGTTTATGTTTTATTTATTTATTTATTTTGTGACAATTCGATAGTTCCTATTTAAATGGAGTAAATAGTTTTGTTGAGTAGGCTAACAGGTCAGTAATATTGGGTTGTTTCACATGAAATGTCCGTTTTCAAGGTAAAGGGATTTTAGTAAAAATACAATATGAAAACAATATAATTTTATTCGAAGTATTTACCTTCTTTTTCTACACATTTTTCCCAACGTGACAACAACTTTTTTATCCCGGATTTGAAAAACTCTGGCTTTGAAGTGAAACAAAATGTGAAAACGCCCTTTCATTGCAGAGATAATGGTCTCACCTCTAGGCAAAAAGTAATAATGTATGATTCCAGCCATGGACCACCATACTGTAACCCTCAATTTTTTCGGGTGCAAATTTGGTTTTGGCATTTGTCCTGGGCTTTCGTCGATGTAGAAACGCCTTACAGATGTTTCTAGCAGCCTCAGCTGGCGAACGACCTAGTTTAAACTCATAAAAAAATATTACACGAAAATCGCGTGTTTCCATGTTCATATTTGAAGGTATACTAAACAGTGTGTAATTGATTGGGAAGCTAATGTTTATAAAAGAAAAGTAGAGGATTAGTAACTGCTTGATTATGATATGTGAACTTTGGAAGTAAACAACAGAGACTCGCAAAATCCTCTATGTATTTCAAATATTATAAAATCGGACATTTCATGTGAAACAACCCAATAATATCACAGAAAGATTTGAAAACAGTATCGCTTCATAATACGAATTGGATTAGTGCACCGGAAATATCTCATTTATACGATACCAGGTTGAAGTGTTTTTTTTCATTCATTACTTTTTTAAGGTAATTAAAAATAATTACTGCAAAATAGTAACTATAAATAATTAACAATTATATATTCGTTAGAAACGATCTAATTCATTATTTTTATTAAAATAATATGATACATATTAAATGAATAGTAAAAAATTAAACATAATTTATATATATATTTATAATTTTATTATATATATATTTATATAATTTATATATATAATATATATTATATAATTTATATATATAATATATATATATATATTAAACATATATATATATATATATATATATATATATATATATATATATATATTGAACCACGGATAATGGGGACCTACTGTATAGTATTTTCCTAATTGTTGTGACTATAGTGGTTTTATTTTACCTTATTTAAACTCAATTGTTTATGTAGATCAGGTTGCCAGGTCTGTTTAAGGCTACATCTACATTGGATCCATGTCCCGACCATCGCAGTTATTCCGAGAACTCTTAATTCGCAAACCAGCAGAGGAAATGGAAACAAACACGAGCTTTATATAAGGAGTGCTTACCAGGTATGCAAGTTTAAATGTCGTTTTAATTCCAATAGAATGCGCTCTTAGCCTATTGAAGGATTTGCTTATCTCTAAACGCTATTTTGTTTGTTAGTCATTTGTTTACAAAAGTCAGTTGTTTTTAAGTCGTTTACGTGGACGTATCATACCTTTCTTTGGTGTTAAAAATGTCTAATTTTAAGCCAAATAAAGAGCATTTGCGGCATGTCATGATTTTCTTATTTAATCAAAAGAAAAAGGCATCTGAATGTCATCGAATTCTTGTTGAGACTTATGGCGATGTTGCTCCAACCGTCAGGACATGTGAACGTTGGTTTCAAAGTTTCAAACGTGGTGATTTTGATGTTACTGATCAAAAACGAGAAAATCGACCAAAAAACGTTTGAGGACTTCGAATTGCAATCTTTATTAGACGAAGACAATACCCAAACCCAACAAATGATGGCAGAACAGTTGAATGTCACTAGGCAAGCCATTTCCGATCGCCTGAGAGCTATGGGAAAGATTCAAAAGGTTGGAAAATGGGTTCCACATGAATTGGACGAACGACAGATGGAAAAAAAAACGAAAAAACTGTGTGCGAAATGCTGCTTTTACGCCAGGAAAGAAAGGGTTTTTTTGCATCGAGTTGTAACTGGCGATGAAAAATGGATTTATTTTCAGAATCCCAAACGAAAAAAATTATGGGTAACGCCAGGACAACCATCCACATCGAGTGCAAGACCGGATCGTTTTGGGAAGAAGACAATGCTGTGTGTGTGGGTGGGATCAGAAGGGAGTAGTCTACTACGAGCTTCTCAAACCCGGCGAAACAGTCAATACCGAGCGCTACCGACAACAAATGATCAATTTGAGTCACGCATTGATCGAAAAAAAAAAAACGCCCAGAATGGGCTCACAGGCACGCCAAAGTCATTCTTCAGCATGATAACGCTCCTGCACATTCAGCCAGATTGACTAAGGAAACGATTTCTTCGCTTGGTTGGGAACTCCTACCCCACCCGCCGTATTCACCTGACCTGGCGCCTTCTGATTATCACCCCTTCTCATCGATGGGACACTCATTGGCGGAGCAACACTTCAACAATTTCGAAAACGTACGAAAATGGCTCGATGAATGGATTTCAAATAAAGATGAAGCATTCTTTTGGAATGGTATCCATATATTGCCCGAGAGATGGACAAAATGTGTAGAAAGCGAGGGTCAGTACTTTGAATAAAATATATTATACTTTTTTTTAAATTACTGTGTATATATTTAAGAAAAAACGACATTTTAAACTTGCATACCTGGTACATTGGGCCCGATAATCTCCAGTCAGTCAGCGACCGTCTCTTAATCCTCAGTCAGTCAGCGACCGTCTCCCATTTCCGAACCAAACCTGTTTGGTTTTATTTCAGTTTTCGGCCGTCAGGACGTTTAAATGGCAATAGACAATGGTATATTAATTGATCTAGTGAGAAATTAGCCTTGTCTGGGGAGTATTAGCTGTTATCAATAAACGTATTATGGATATTATCACCTGATCAAGAATATTGTAACATAAAAGAAGTGATTATAATTATTCTTTTTTACATAATGAATATTTACATTTATTGCCGTGTAAATACATTAAAAAAATAAAAATGAATAACGTAATAAATTATTATTATCATAATAAATACTACTCGTACTATGCATGAAAATATCTTTGAAAAAAAAAATGCCGAATTGCATACTTCAATACAAGATTTTTTTCGATAAACAAAAAACCTTCAATTAGTTAAATTTATAATTTTAAAAAAGTTAAAATCATCAATTAGTTAAAATTATATATACATACATATATATATATATATATATATATATATATATATATATATATATATATATTATATATTAGTGTATTAATTAAATATATTTATATATTATTATATATAAAGTTATATATATTATATATTAAATTATGTGAAGCTGCGACGGGGGATGCTAGTTATTAACGTTAGTGCTATATTCCTTAATATTGCCATGAAACAGCTATTATATATGTTAAATTAATTTTATATTGTAACATAAAAGAAATGTTAATTTTTGTTGATTATAATTTTTTTTTTAAAGTTAATGAATATTTATATTTATTTTGTGATGGCGAGTATCAAAACAAAAAAACAACTTATAAATAAAGTAATAAATTATAATTAACGTAATAACTATTATTAACATTAGCAGTAATTATTATTAATTTTGATGCTATTTGCGTTCGTATTGTCATGGAACAGCTTCGACTCGATTGAAATGATTTAAAATTGTCTCTGGATGGCCGGCCGCGGCCGTCTGGACCCAAGTGCCGTGTAGGCACTTGTTTTGCGACCATCCGGCGGTCTGCGAGTTATGAGTTCTCGGAATATCTGAGACGGTCAGGACATGGATCCAATTGTCCATCCCTGACCATTTCTTTATAATTATTCCATTATATTGTTTTAATTATAAAAAATAGGATAGAAGAATAGAAAATATACTTTATTCTGGGACGATGTCCCCTAAGAATAATATAATGTACAGAAATAAATACAATGAGTCTGGATATCATAAGATGATATTAAACAAATTAACAATCTGATTAACTATTAACAATTTTACAAATAAAGAAAAAAACAGACACAGGTGAAATAAAAATTATGAAAATCCATTAAATTTAGGAAGAAATAAAAACTATGTACATCTACTAAATGTTTTTTTAATGAAGTTTTTCTAGTCGGTATAATTCTGGAGAGAAAGGAGGTATTGGAAGAGAAAGGATTTAAATGTGAATAGAGATGGAGCATTGCGGATATTATGGGATAATAAATTCCATAAGGAAGTAACTCGGGAAATAAAGGAATGGTCGAATGATGCAGTCTTATAGGTAGAAGTATACAGATCCGAGGAATGAGATCTTGTAGTGCGAGAGCAAACCGAGGATTTGAACTGGAAGATGTTATAGATGTAGTAGGGATTGCGAGAATTAATGGTTTGATAGAGAAAAGAAGCTAGGATGAAATTTCTGCGGGATGAAGGATAAAGCCATTTTAATTCTGTATACAGATTTGATGTGTGGGAGTATTTTGGAGCCCGAAAGATAAACCTAGTGAAACAGTTCATTAGGTTTCTTAGCCAACCCTCGAGTTCCGCCGTCAACCAACTATATGTCGCACAGCTATAGTCTAAATGAGGGAGGATTGACCAAGAATTGACGAGTAGGTTTTGAGAGGTTATCTTGGGAAGAATAGAATTGTTTAAGAAGAATGGATATAGCCTGTCAAGAGATTTGAGAGATATGAGGTTTCTATGAACGGGTTTGATTGTAAGTAATACCAAGGTCTTTAACTGTGGTATAGAGTTGAATATGTTGTGAGTTCATAGAAAGGATCGGGAGGTGGGGATGGGGACCTCAAATGGGTATTAGAACCTATGATAATGTTCTGCGTTTTTTCAACGTTTAATTTTAATTTGTTATCAGAGGCCCACTTGTAAGCACTATCAAGGTCCTCTTGGATAAAGGATTCATCCGAGTATAGATGTCAGGAACGGTGGTGAATGGAATTTGGAAGATCATGGATGAATGGAACACACGGCCGTGTATATGGTGTGACGGGTTATATTTATTGAATAAAATATTTTCATTTATGCATTTAGGATAAAAGCAAGGAAACAAATAATTATTGTGTTACTATATAACTTTATATAAAAGGATACAAGATACATCGAGATTTCTGTCAAACGTTATATCAATACAGGTATTACCTAACGTTGTTGGAGAAGTTTCAATATAAGACAAATTGAAGTCGCTTAGCATGAAGTCGGGCAATGAGCGGTTTTTTTGAGACATTAATATTGAAGTCTCCAACTATCATAACTGGTGTAGTGAGATCAGGCTCGTAATCGGGTATAATTTTAACGATATTGTTGGTATAATTTAACAGCGATCGTAACATAAAGAGTTTATTTTTTGCTAACGCTTTGCCCGGGTGGATATACACACACTCGAGTACGAATTTGAAGATGCCATTGGCCTTTAAGTTTACTAGATAGGCATCACCAGCTTTCGCGTCTTTCATTTCCAAAACAAATCTCCGAAATGTCAATGTTAACTCTATTGCAATCAGTGAAACTATTGACTTTGTGATGTATGGCGACTCCACCGGCTTTGTGACTTGATGATGATGATACCACTACCGATGATGAAGTTGCGATTTGTCTGTTCTTAGCGGTATTACAATATGATCTCAGATCAAAACGAGGCACATTCACTGGCATGGAATTTTCCATCCAAGTTTCGCTGATTGCAAAATAATCAGTTCGGTTGATGATTTTATCGGTAGAGATGTCTTCTGAGTGCGAAACCAACATTTGTGCATTTTTTTTTTTTTTTTTATTTATTTATTTATATTACAATGAAGCTCTTTATGAGCTTATTAGCAATTTTTTTCTAACAATAATTATAAAAATACACTATTAAAACATATATACATAAAATATAGTTTTATTTTTCAAAATTAAAAATCTTCAAATGTCAATGACTTTGAATGTAAAGCACAAAACCCTATATTAGGTCATGGGGCTTCCTTCTCTTTAGCCTCCTCACCAGTGCATTGGAGTCCAGGAGATGGGCAGCCTCGGCGTTGACGTGGTCTTGCAGGTGATCCTGATGCGACTGGGCGTATTTTTGGATTACCTCCTCCACGGTTGGCATCCGAAGGTCTCTGTGAAGATCATCGTTCCTAATGTACCAAGGTGCATTTACGATGCCCCTTAGCACTTTATTTTGGAATCTTTGGATTATTTTTCTACTGGAGTCCCTCGTGCATCCCCACAGCTGGATTCCATATGTCCAGATTGGCTTCAGGACTTGGTTGTATATTAATATTTTATTGTTTACAGACAGTTTGGATTGCCTGCCTAGGAGCCAATACAACTTTTGATAACTCAAATTGAGTTGTATTAGTTTTTTTTTTAACGTGTTCTTTCCAGCGGAGTTTTGCGTCCAGTGTCATCCCGAGATATTTAGTCTGATTTGAATACGGGATCACTTTATTATCTATAGTTATGGGTTGATAGTTGATTTTTCTGTTAGTGAAATCAACATGTACAGATTTGGTTTCATTTAGTTTAATTTTCCATTTTGAGGTCCATCTTTGTATATCGGCTATAGTTGTGATTAATTTTCTTGTGGTTTCCTGATTGTCATTTCCGATAGAAAGAACAGCTGTGTCATCGGCGAAGGTGGCCATGACGCCTTCTTTAACTTCTGGGATATCGGCGGTATAGAACAGAAAGATCATGGGGCCTAGTACACTTCCCTGCGGAACACCGGCACTTATTTCATAGAGCCCAGAATATGCATCTTCTTGCCTTACTCTGAAGTACCTATCAGATAGGTAGGACTTCAAGAGTAGAACATAATGTCCGGGGAGAATTTTATTAAGCTTATGGAGTAGTCCATGATGCCAAACTTTGTCAAATGCCTGTGTTACGTCCAGAAAGACAGCTGAGCAGACTTTTCCTTCTTCGAATGCTTTCTCCATTTGATTTGTAATTCTATGTACTTGATCGATAGTTGAATGTTTCTTCCGAAAGCCGAACTGATGATCAGTATCAATTTTCTTTCTTCGATGAGGGGCATTAATCTCTTGAGGAGCAATTTCTCGAATAGTTTTGACAAAAAAACAGTAATAACGATATGGGCGGTACGAAGTTAACTCTTGAGGTGGCTTTCCTGGTTTTTGGATCATGATGACTTCTGCAATCTTCCACATCTGCGGAACGTAGCTAAGTTGGAATGCCGCATTTATTATTATCGTTATTTTAATTATAGCCTTTTGTGGAAGAGCTTTTAATATTTCTCCTGTGATGAGATCATACCCGGGCGCTTTCTTGGTAGTAATTTCTTGTTTAATAGTATTTTTTATTTCTTTGATGGTGACTGTTGGAATGTTAATATTCATTTCTGCAAATGGTGTTTCATCGGAAAGTTCCGCTTCACAATTATACGGAGAAAAAAAATTTTCCTTAAGGTAGCGAGCGAAGACTTGAGCCTTGCTTTGATTATCCTTAATCCATATGTTGTCAGAAATAATAATTAATATGTTTGTTTGATATAGGCAGGCAGTGCACAGTGAGGTAGCACTGCCCTCGCCATCTTGTAGGGGAGTGACGCTATGTTGAAATAGACGCTATGTAGAGAGATGTTTGTTATGAATCTACCCCAGTTATAATAAAGTAATTTTAACAGGTTATGGGCCCAGTCAGTGCGTGAAACTTTTTTTATTATTTCTCCATACGAAATGGCTAATTCCGCATCAGTGTACAAAGATGGTTTCCCCAGCTGGATAGTGCGAACTTCTCTAATTGGAAGTACCGTGTTAAATTGATATTAGAAGAAAAGCGCGCACTAGACGTTATCAGTGTCAACAGAAAAATATCTAAAATGGATGAAGAAATGAAGAAACAAGATGTTGTTGCACGTTCCGTAATTGTGAAGTGTTTAAGTGATAGGTTTATTGAATATGTCAAAGATGCCCAAACATCTCATCAGATGATGTTATCACTTGAAAACATTTTTGAACGAAAGAGTGTCATGACAAAGTTAGCCATTAGGAAGAAGTTATTAACTTTAAAATGTGGTTCCTCTGATCTGCAGACCCACTTCATGAAATTCGGTTCAATAATTAGAGAATTAGAATCAATGGGGTCAAAAATGGATGCTGATGAAAAGATTTGTAACCTTCTCTTGATGCTACCAAATAGATTTGATAATGAGGTCACAGTTTTGGAAACAATTAATTCTGACATAACTTTGGAGTTTGTCAAATGCCGGCTACTGGATGCTGAGATGAAGATGAAGCAAGCTGAAGTGGCTACTAGTGAGAGTTATGAAGAAAAAACTTCTTTTAACTCATCAAAAACTAAAGGTGCTTGTTATGAATGTGGCTCAACTGAGCATTTTAGGAACAACTGCCCAAAATTAACATCTTTTAGAGGAAGAGGCTACAGAGAAGCAAGAAGAGGTAATTTTGTGAAAGAGCGAGGTAAAAAGACAAATATTGCTGAGCGGGATATAAGTTTTGTTGCCATGACAGCACAAGCAATTGAACGTAAAGAAGACTCTGTCACTTTTATTATAGATAGTGGAGCTACAGATACACTTTTCTGTGAGTCTCTGAGGAGTTCTATGTCCAAAGTGGTATCTATTTCTCCTGTAAACATTAAAATAGCCAATGGACAGTTCATTCAGGCTCAGGAAAAAGGCATTTTAAGGGTTTATTGTGAGGAAGCTGATAGATATATCAATATTGATGGACTTTTAGTAAAAGAACTTTCTCACAATCTGCTTTCTGTTCCCAAAATATTAAAGTCTGGTTGCAAAGTTATTTTCATGCAAAACCAAGCTAAAATTTCTGTTCAAGACACACAAATACCATGCGTACAGAGGGGAAATCTCTTCTTTTGTAATTTTAAAAAATGTAAAGGCTCTACTTGTTATTCCAGCAACAAAGTAGATTCTAATAATGATATGTGGCACCTGAGGCTAGGTCACATTAACCGGCGTGGCCTGCAACTCATGGGTTTACCTTTCAGCAAAGAAATGTGTGACACCTGTGAAAAAGGGAAGGCAAGGCGTCAACCATTTAAAGAAACAAAAACTCCGAGATCACGTCGTGTTGGTGAGTTGCTACATTGTGATGTTTGGGGGCCCTCTAATCACACCGCTATAAATGGTGAGCGATATTATCTGTCCATAGTAGATGACCATTCCCATTTTGGTGTTTTATTACTTAATGACACATAAATCGGAAACAGAAAAACATCTTAAGGAATATATTTTAAGACTAAATGCTGAAGGGAAAACAGTTTCAAGGCTTAGAATGGATCATGGCGGGGAATTCTCCTCTAATAGCTTCAGTGAATTTTGTACCAAAAATGGAATCAGGAGAGAATTTACTGCAGGATATTCTCCACAACAAAATGGAGTTTCAGAGAGATATAATCTTTCCATATTAAATAAAGCCAGGTGCATGTTTTTAGATAATAATTTGCCCAAAAATTTATGGGGAGAGGCAGTTAGATGTGCTGTTTACCAAATGAATCGCTGCCCTACTAAAGCCCTAAATGGCAAAATTCCTGCTGATATTTTTCTTGGATAATTTGATCTCCACAAATTGAGGATCTTTGGTTGTAAATCCTGGTATTGCAGGCTTCCTAAACCTAATAAATTAGACCCAAGGGCAGAAAAAGCTCGCATGGTGGGCTATGCAAAAAATGGGTATCGTTTGTGGAATCCTGCCATCAACCAAGTCATTGTTTCTAGGGATGTGACATTTGATAAATCGGACATAAAATTCTCAGAAGTTGTCAATGCCCCTGATAAAACTACAAAATATGAATCCCATCCGGTTGAAGAAGAGTCTATCGAAGATCAAGATGAAGAAACGTCTCCTGTTAATTCTCCAGAACTGACTTCCAAAAGACAAATAAAACCCACAGATTATCTACAAGATTACGTTTTAAATGCAGCATTCAGTGTATTCTCAGATAGCAAAGATCCAGTTAATTTCTCGGAAGCAACTGCTCAAGGTTGGCAAGAAGCTATTGATAATGAGCTTCAAGCTCTTACTAAATTTGGTACATGGCAGATATCAGACCTTCCAAAAGGAAACAGTGCTATAGACACTAAGTGGGTTTTTAAAACCAAAGAAGATGGTACCAAAAAGGCGCATATAGAAGCAAAAGGTTTCCAGGAACAGAGTATAGCAAATTACTATTCTCCAATGGCCAAAGTACCCACTATCAGAATGTTTTTAAATAATGCATTGATTATGAATTTTAAAATTACGCAACTCGATGTTCCATCAGCTTTTTTAAATGGCAAACTGGAACAAAGCATATATATTAATTTTCCAGAAGGTGTCCCTAAAGTTCATGGAAAAGTTCTAAAGTTAAATCGTGCCTTATATGGTCTTCGAGAAGCTCCCAAGGTATGGAATGACTGTTTTAATAACTTTTGTGTAAAAAAATGGCTTAATAAGATCTGGCAATGATGCTTGTTTATATATTGGAAAAGATATCTATATTCTGGTATGGGTGGATGACCTCCTTGTTGTTTTGGTATCTTGAATGAATTACACAATCATACACTGATGTAAGCTTTTATTTAATACAACACACTGAGAACAAAGTAAGCATAACATGTCTCTACAGTAATCTGTCTCCGACGCCATGCACGACAGGTTATATCCAGGTTACACAGTGTAAACATAAAAATAATCGATTTTACAAGAAAATGATGTAAATACTTTAACACCTTCCTTCATAATTTACTTGTAAAATAACTCAAACTAAATAGATAAATAGAATATTTAAAAGAGTCCTAAATCTTGATTTAACTTCTTAAGTCTTGGACTTAGCACAGGCTTCGTTAAGCCATCAGCAAGTTGACTTTGGGTATCCACTCTCTGGATATGAACTTCTCCCTCTTGAACCTTTTCCCTGACAAAGAAGTGACGAATGGGTATATGTTTTGTACGTTTGTGCCACACAGGGTTCTCTGCTAATTTAATGGCAGCGTTATTGTCGACAAAAAGAGTACCTTCTTTAAATTCAGTCATCTCTTGAAGAAGCCTTTTGAGCCAAACCATCTCTCTCGTACCCTCACTTGCAGCGATGACCTCTGCTTCAGTGGTAGAGATAGAGACTGAACTCTGCCTTTTACTGAACCATGATATGGCACCACCTGAATACATACAGGCAATGCCAGTAGTAGACCTGCCAGTTAATTTATCACCACCAAGATCTGCATCAGAGTAGCATTGAAGAATTCCTCTTCTATGGTTTTTCTTATACAATATTCCAAGTTCAGACGTCCCTTTTAAATAACGGAATATTCGTTTGACCCTGACTATGTCACTATTGGAAGGATTTTCAAGCACTCTTGAAGCTACGTTGACAGAATAAGCAATATCTGGTCTTGTACATACCATCAAATACATGAGTGAACCAACAGCTTCTCTATATTGAAAATTTGTTGTCTTGATGTTTCCATGTTCCTTTTCATTGTATGAATCATCCTTTAAAATCGGAGTGCTAACAGGATGACATTCATCCATCTGGAATTTTTTGAGAAGCCTCCTAATGTAAGAAGATTGGCTTATTTTGATACCTTCCTTGCTTCTGTTAATCTCCAATCCAAGATAGAAATCAGCCAGTTTAGTCTTGATTTTGAACTCCTGTTTTAATTTGTCTAAGAGCTCCATTGCTTCTCTTTCGTCCGAAGCAGCGATTAATCCATCATCAACATATAAACATAACAAAACCTTTTTACCATTAACATCTTTGATAAATAGGCAAGGATCTGCTGAGCTAATTTGAAAACCAATACTAACTAGGAAGTTCTTTATCTTCTCATTCCAACAACGCGGAGCCTGTTTGAGCCCGTATAGGCTTTTATGTAATCTGCAAACCTTCCCTGAGTTGTCATCGAAGCCTTCTGGTTGTTGAATATAGATCTCCTCCTTGAGTTCTCCATTTAAAAATGCAGTCGATACATCAAACTGATAAAGACTCATATCTTCATTTGCAGCAATACTGATTACCGTTCTAACAGTGGTTTGACGAGCAACTGGACTGAAGGTTTCTCCAAAATCTTGACCTTTCTTTTGTGCAAATCCTTTTACCACTAGCCTAGCTTTGTATCTTTCTAAATTTCCATCAAGTTTATATTTCTTGCTGAAAACCCACTTGGAAGGGATAGCTCTTTTATTATGAGGCAAATCACAGATAGTCCATGTTTTGTTCTCTGTTAGGGAAGTCATTTCTTCTTCCATGGCTTTTCGCCATTCCTCAGCTTCCTCACTGTTCATCGCATTTTGCAAGTCCAATGGCACAACTTCACTCCCTTCAACGATGTTGACATAATCATTCATGGATTTAGGTTTATTAATTTTATCCTGACCCCTCAGATTTATGCCTCTTTTCCACACTACATCTTCTATTTCTAAGTCTTCATCTTCTTCTTCTTGAGATTCTTCTTGATCTTCCTCATATTCTTCTGGATTCTCTTCTCCTTCCAAAGGTATTACTTGAGATTCTCCTTCATTTTCCTTATGTTCTTCTGGTTCCTCTTTATAATAAATGTCAATACCTTTACATTCCATTGGATGAAATGAAGATTTTCCACATATCGGTGCTTTGAGTGACTCCTGGAATATGACATCTCTTGATCTAATTAGTTTATTATTTGAGAAGACTCGGTATCCATTGTCCCCATCATATCCAACAAGTACTCCTTGAGTAGCCTTTTTATCAAATTTTTCTTCTATTTTCTTTAGGTATATGGACCCAACATTTGGATCCTATAACACGAAGATTTTTGATTCCCGGTTTTATACCCATCCAATGTTCAAATGGAGATTTACCTTTTTCTGATGATGGACCAGTTCGATTCAATATATAGGCTGAAGCATTAATCATCTCTGCCCATAGCTCTTTAGGTAGAGATTCTTCTCCTGAATGCATGAGGGCTCTTGCAGTTTCTACAATGGTGCGATTTTCTCTCTCAGCACAGCCATTTTGCTGTGGTGTGTGTATGGCATAGTATATCTGACTTCAATACCTTTTAATTTAATTTGAGGAAGTTTTCTACTCTTTCATTTTTAAATTCTCCGCCATTGTCACATTGAATGTACATTACTTTATGACCTAATTGGGTAACTTCTGCTAAAAATTCCTTTAATTTTTGAAAGACTTCATCCTTGGTTTTAATAAAATACACTTTTCTAAATTTTGAAAAATCATCCTAAATACCAGAAAATATTTAAATCCACTTTTCGAGGGTATAAAAGGACCACATACATCAGTGTTTATAACCTGACCAGTCTTCTCAGCTCTTTTCCGACGTCCAAACTTGAGTCTATGAGCTTTTCCCTTTATGCAGCCCTCACAGAGTTCACCATCAAGAGTTAAGTCTAAATTAAGTTCTCTTTTAATTACTTCCTTCACATGCCGTTGTTTTGATGACCCATCCTTTCATGGTAAAAAGCTGTAATAAATTATTGTCTTTGACAGGAGTAGATATATTGTTATTTCTGACTTACAGCTCTCTGTTGTGGGTACTACCCTAATGGCTAGATTATAGAGACCACTTCCAATTTGACGATTCCCTGACACAAGAGTTTCATTACCTTCAAATAATTTACAGCTAACTGCAGTGGATTCAAATTTACTCTGTGGTCTATGATCTTGAGCTGCTAAAAGAGAAAAAAGATTCTTAGAAATACCTGGAACTAGCCAGACATTAGTGAGTTTAAGTCTCTTCCAATGGCCGTTAGACGCAGCTTCAATTAAAATAGATCCCTTACCAAGCGCCTTGACTTGAGAGCCATTAGCCGTAATAAGTACATGGTCATCTGTAAATGGATCAAAACTTGTGAACCATTCTTTTCTACTACATATATGATGTGTTGCTCCATTGTCCACATACCAAGCATCACTATTAGTCTCTGATGCAAAAACTTCTGAGGTAACTGTTAACAGAGTTGCACCTTCACTTGAATTATTTTGAGCAAATTTAGCTTTTAGCAGGCTTAGGTGGTTTGCCATCAGCAAGCCAAAACCGGCATCTCTGAACTGTGTGACCCTTTTTAATCGCAGTAGTTGCAAATTATTGAGGTATTATAAGAATTAGTATTTCTATTCCGAACATGCTTGAGAAATTGAGATGTGGTCCCTTAGCAACCAAAACTTCTTCTGAACAACTATCACCCAGGTTGCTCTCAAAAGTACATAGTTTTTGGGTAAAGATTGTTTAAACTCCTGTTCTCTTCAATTTATGAGTCTCCATCCAGCAGTAAAAACGGTTTAAAATTTATCAGGAAGGGATTTTAAAATTTTACATATTAGTAAATATCTTTATTATCAGCAGGTTGCTTATCAATTTCTCCTTGCAACTGTTTCCATGCATTGGAAATTCTAGTAATAAATGTTACAGCATCATCATCTGGCGTCCACTTACTTTCAAAGAATTTATTGTACAAATCAAAAATTCTGTCTTCTGAAAATGTGTCAAAAAGCTGACAAAGACCCAACCACATATCTCTACCAGACTCATGGCGTCTCACCTTTTCAAACATCTCCTCTGTCATGTTATTAGACATAACCAGCAGTGCCTGGTGTCAATTTTATTATTAAATGTTGCTAACTCTGTATTATATACTTTCACAGCTTCTTTATCAGTATATCAGGGCCTGAAGGACACTTGTAAGTTCCATCTATTATTTCTATTGCCCTAGGTATCATTTTCAATCCCATTCTTATTTCGCCTTCCAGTTTTCCCAGTTGCTCTTCCCTTCTAACAGAGCAATCTGAGGAATCATGATTGATCTTGAATCCATTTAAAAAGAAAACAAACAAAAAAAAATTACCACAGAGCACTAACTTCTTACAGATTTTTCATGTATTTCCTGCTATTCCAATGTTCCTAGTAACTTCATGCAGGGCCCATAACCTGTTTTTGGTACTTGAATGAATTACACAATCATACACTGATGTAAGCTTTTATTTAATACAACACACTGAGAACAAAGTAAGCATAAACATGTCTCTACAGTAATCTGTCTCCGACGCCATGCACGACAGGTTATATCCAGGTTACACAGTGTAAAATAAAAATAATCGAATTTTACAAGAAAATGATGTAAATACTTAACACTTGTTATGGGAAATGATAATGTTGTTGCAGATATAATTAATAAAATGGAAACTGAGTTCAATATCAAGAATTTAGGAGACCTTAATCATTTCTTAGGGACTGAAGTTGAAAGAACAGCGAATATGATTAAGCTCAGTCAAAAACGTTTTATTAAAAAGGTTCTAAGAAAATTCAATATGGATGATTGCAAAATAGTAGCAACTCCAATGGAAGTTAACTTTAATGTGGAGATAGCTAAACCGATAATAAATAATGTACCATATAGAGAACTAATTGGGTGTTTAACATATCTATCAGTGATATCAAGACCGGACATTAGTTTTTCTACTGCTTACCTAGGCAGATACTTAGACAAGCCAACACGAAGTACCTGGCAGGCTGCAAAGCGAATATTGAAATATTTAAAAGGAACTGCAGAATTGAGTCTTACATTCACTTATCCAGAAGAGCTCTGTCTTAATGCATTTGCTGATGCTGATTGGGCAGCTGATAAGAATGATCGTAAGAGTGTCAGTGGTATGGCGGTATTCTTTGGTGGAAACTCGGTTCCATGGGGATCGAAAAAGCAACCAACTGTAGCTCTCTCCACCGCTGAGGCCGAATACTATGCTGCGACCATGGCTACCACTGAGCTTGTGTATATAAAGTCCCTAGCTACTGAATTTCATGGTTCCTCATGTAATGCAAGTCTTTTCATGGACAATAAAGGTGCCCTATCGATGATTGAAAATCATGAAAATACAAAGCGCTGCAAGCACATCGATATCAAGGTTCATTATATCCGGGATCTTATCAAGAACAATGTTATTGCTCCAAAATATGTTGCATCTGAGGAAAACATTGCCGATATCCTCACCAAGCCATTGGAAAAAATTAAGTTCGAAAAATTTTGTGATGAACTTAATTTAATAGCAATATTCTGTTTTTCTATTTGTTTTATTGTATAATTATTGTTTTTTGTAGCTATTTTTACTTTTATTGTTTGCAATTTCAAGTGTATTTTATTTTATTGTTTATCTTTTGTATTAAAGGGACTTGAAATTGAGGGGGGGGTGTCAGAAATAATAATTACTATGTTTGTTTAATATAGGCAGGCAGTGCACAGTGTGGTAGCATGTTTGTTATGAATCTACCCCAGTTATAATAAAGTAATTTTAACATTGGTATCCTTCAATGGTGCAGCCTGTAACACTGGTCTCTTATAAGTCTTAGTTGCCTTCCAAAGTGAATACTCAGTACTATTATCATTCGTCAGTTCTCTCAAAAAGTTGTTGAATGTTTCATTTTTTATTTCTTGGATTGCCTTCCGAAGCTTAGCTGCTAATCTATTCCATTCAGTTTTTGCTTTTGGCAAACGAGACTTTTGCCATTTTTTCCTTGCTTTCCTTTTTTCTCGGATAAGTTTAACTATTTCTAGCGGGTAACAGTTTCCATTTAGTTTCCTCTTTATTACTGGCGTGTTTTTCCATGCTGATTGCTGTATATCAGTAACAAGCTTATTAACTTCATCATCGATTTTTTCTTTCGATGAAAGTGAAGATTTTAGGTCAATTTTTCTAGCCAGGTCAATCTTAAAGCTTTCTCAGTCAGTTCTTTTATTGCTCAGAGATGGATTTGGTATTTTTTTAATAATCTTCTCACTGAAGGTGAGAATAATCGGGGTGTGGTCGGAGCTTAGTTCCAAACTTTCTTCTATTGTTACGTAATTGGTTGAAATGTTTTTTTATAACAAAGAAATCTATTAGGTCTGGTATTATATTTGAATCAGTTGGCCAATATGTCGGCTTACCAGTCGATAGAGAATGACAACCGAGTTCCTGCATTGCATTGGATAGTTCTCTACCTCTGGTAGTCGTAAGGCGTGATCCCCACTGGTTGTTTTTAGCATTAAAATCACCACCAATGACAAATCTGTTACCAAACTGACTAAAGAGATTTATGTACTGCTCTTTTTTTAAGGTATACCGCGGAGGACAATAGATACTGGCAACAGTCAGCGGATAGCTCTTTGTCTTAAAGGTAATTGCTGCTGTCTGTACTTCTTCTCTTTTTTATCATAATATTATCATAATGTGTATAGGAAAAAAATGATAATGTCCGAGGCGAAAAAACTCGCCTCGGCCTCGAGAAAATGGACTGTATGGGAAAATATGAAAACGAGGTTTTGCACCTGTGGGGAGATTTTATTGAGAAGGTAGCATAAACAAATAGTACATAAGAAACTTCTTACCTTATTACTGCCGCCGACGGTCTGTCCGGGGGCCCCCGGAATCCTTACGGTCTGGCAAATGCTTCTCCTAAGCTGCAATATTTGTCTAGGCTCTCCTCCTCTTATGTCACCACTCATTAGGGGAAGAACTAAATCTTTACTGACTGGCACAGGAAATAAGATCACTTTTAAAAGAGGAATAAGGTCCTGGAAGGCTATTTCGCCTTGGTTAAAAAAACGATGGAAGACCATGAGGTCTGGGCAATTTAATAGGTGCGTACTGGAGCACAGATGCTAGAAGAAAGAGGAATATTCTAGTAAGGATTAACGCAGATAAGGGCTAGTTGCCCAGAGAGCCGTAGAGTGCGTCAATGAACAGTATATTAAAGTTTTTCTCCTTTCCCCCCCTCACAAAAGCGCCGATTGGCGCGAACATAATGGTTGATATTTTATTTAATTAACACCCCACTTCCTCCCCTAGCTGAGTTACTTGGGTGTATAGCCTATGTGTAGCGGTATTACAATATGATCTCAGATCAAAACGAGGCACATTCACTGGCATGGAATTTTCCATCCAAGTTTCGCTGATTGCCAAATAATCAGTTCGGTTGATGATTGTATCGGTAGAGATGTCTTCTGAGTGCGCAACCAACATTCGTGCATTAATGGTGGTAATAAGTTTAAAACAATGCTGATCAGGATCTTTTACGTTCCCGTCATTGCTTGACTTGGACATATGGTATTTTATAATTACCCTTAGATTGTTCTTGAGAAACCCTTTCCAACCATATACGATCACAGAATTTGGTTTTGGCTTTTCGACGCGTATAGTCCGACTTTATATATTTTGATAATATTTTTTTATTCAAACACCTTATTATATTCACTGTCACTGCTTTATATACAATCAATAGATTTAGACGACAGCTCACGATTAAAATTTAAATGAACATCGTAGTTTATCCGAATCAAAAGTTATACAAATTACAAATCTCGATACGCAGCAAAATATCCTTAAAATTGCAGCGCTTCCCCTTGCACCCCACGCGATGCGTCACTGTTCTTGCTTATCGTAATGAATTCTTTGATCCTTTAGCTATCCATTAGTACAATTTAATTTTGAATGTAGAGTATGGATTCGAAACTACAAAGCCGAACTGTATCCCCAGATTTTGTTATAATTAGGTTTTTTGGACTGCCCCCATATGGTAGCAAATTTAAAGATGTATTCACGTTAAAAGATTCTCTGTAGTCAGCAATAGAGTAAGATTATGTGGCAGATATGCTTTAAAATGTTTGCATCAAGTTTTGAAAAACTGTAATTTATTAAAAAGTACATGACACCAACTTTATTTTATGCATTAAAAAAATTACAGGGCTGGTTGCTGTTTTTCTATGTTTACTATGTTATGGCTACTATACGATAACTGAGTGCTCCTTTTATCCGCTATCCTCTGCTGAACGAGCATTTTCTGTTTAGTTATATGAATGTTAAATATTTGTATAATACCGCTAACTTAGCAGTTAACCTACACATGCCTACCATCTAAGAACACATACATACCTACTACAAAAGATTTCACAATAGACTTAGAGGTCATCCCAACAAACTCATACACGAAATGTCCACAACAGTGATGCCCAACAATATCCGTAGAAGGTTGAAAAGGAGCTGGATGAAAGATCTCCTTGAATAAAATTAAATGATCAACAAGATAGATGGAAGTGTCACTGGCCAATACTCTTCATCATGCCTCTCATGCCTGAATCTTCTTATTGTTTTACAGCCATATCATTCGCTGGTTGTCATTAATACATTTGACAGTTGTGAATTTAGATAAAGACAAAAAAAAAAAAAGAAAAAAAAGATTACTTAGCAGTTCGCTAGCCTATCAAAATCCAAACTTTCGAGGTAATTCTTTTACCTATTCGAGGTTAACACCATTCATTTTAATAATTTCGAAATTCTGACAAGCCCAGATATCAGTAGCTTCCATCATAGAAAGCAGTTTTATAAGCTTGCTCATTCAATTATAAGGCGTAATGGTAATGGTACAAAAATCAAATAAGCCATTATTATAACATATTATAACATATTTTAGGCAGTTGGTGCTCTTTTATGCCCTACATTTCCATCACTTCCTTTTAATTTTTTTAAAACTAAATGAACCATACCTGTCTCTACCTTTATTTGGACGTTACATGAGTTTCAAGGTAACTTTAGTAAGTTCTTCACGTATTTAAATCTCCTTTAAATTTCCAATAATTCTGTGTATTGTATTTGTGGAAAGCTGGTCCTACATCTAATGCTATTTCGAGAAGACCTGCAGCAGCAGACTGCCACCAGAAGAATGTAGTGGAGCGAGTAAGTAGAAGAGGACGCCAACTGGAATGCTGTCAGGTTTACTGATGAATCGCGTTCGTGCTTGTGAAGTGATAGCAGGCGCTAAATAGTCTATAGGGGAAGTTATTATCCCTTTAAGATAGACACAACAAACATCTTATTTTATTCCATTCAGTCGACTAACCGTAGTATTTAGTTGAAACCTGATCATATTATCAATTTAGGACTTTCATAATCAATTATTATAATTTGGAGGTCCTTAAAAATAATTTATGCGGTTTTATCAGTACTAGTGATTCGTAAATATATAATTTAAGACTCTTATCCAAGTGATGTGTTAATTTTACAACCGAATCTTAGCTGGAACTTTGATTTGGAAAGAAAAGAAAATTTAACAGAAGAATCAAGAAACTGAAATGAAATACTTTCAACCAACATGATATCTATAAGTAATATTCATATAAACTCGTGGATTGGCAAATCTGAGTCGATGTTTCTATTGATTGATTAAGCTTTTAGGAGTATTTCTGACGCATTAATATTAGTAATCAGTTTTACCCAATTTCACAGTTACGTCACACAGTGGTCGGAAAAGGCGCAAAAACGGCAAGAACCTTTTGTCCTCTTTGCGCAAAATAACAGAATAAACAATGATTTTGTATTATTTTGGGCCTTGCGAGTCGATCTAGACTATAACCAAGTTCCTATGAACAACCATTATAATTTTATAGCATTTACTACACCATAATTTCCACACCCCTAAACCCGGTTCCTTACAATTATTCCCATGCTATCTCCGATCGGTGCCAACTAATCGTCTTCAAATTTTACGCACACCTTGGGGTACTATCTACCTCTCATACATCGGAATACTTTGTTTTAACAGTTTTTATAATGAGAATATCCATACTAATACTTTTTGAGAAAAAAAAAACAGACTGATAACTATTTAAATAAACTCTACCTCGCATACATCGGAATACTTTGTTGTTGTTATTCATTGGAGTTTTAGAGCGTAAAACATCTAGGTCATCAACGCTCAGTAGGAATACAATTTAAATTTTTAAAAATAAACAAATAAGATTACTTAAATTTGTAAATACCTCTGGTGAGGATCTGACTGAGCCGAAGGCATGAGGACAAGCGCCAGGACCCCACAAGGGACGGTTAGGAGCATAGGAGGCACCTCAATCCCTCTTTTTTTTTTGTAACGAGGATCGATCGGTGGAAGTAGATAAAAACCCTGTTTAAACCCTAACTACATCGGTTCAATCCACCGATGTTTACAAATTGTCATTCATGGAAAAATCCATATCCTTCCAATCCTCGGAGCTAAAACGCCCAGTGAGAAAGGTACGTCTCCCCACCCCCACCACAGCCCTAGGGACCTCGGGACACCGAACCCTCACCTCTCCCGTCACAGGCCCCTCCAGTGAGATCTAGTCTGATTATTTTTATGTTTTAGATATAATACGTAATGTACTTAATATCACGTTTTTTTCAGACAACAAATAAATACAACTACTTATTAGTTTTACATGAGTATTAAATCTGTCATGATGTAGTAAATTTTAATTATTTGGAGTGATTACTAATGTAATTCATATACTAATGTATTGGTTCATTCAGGTATTGTTATATCTCTCTATATATTTTAAGTTTTGAAAGCCACGATATTACTAAATCTATTTTACGGTTATCATTCCCCAACGCTACCGCGATATTGTTCGGTATCCCATGCAAGTTGAGTTTTTGAAGATAAAATGGGCATTCTTCAAAAATGTGGGTTATTGTTAGAGTATTGGCGCGATGTTGACATCTTGTAGGTAGTTCTTTAGTGATAAGATGTACATGTGTCAGTTTTGAGTGTCCGATTCTGAGCCGGGTCAGTATCACTTCTTCTCTGCTGTTCCTGCGAATTGATGTCTGCCAGGGCTTTACATCTCTCTTGATTTTCTTAAGTTTACTTGGAGGACTGCATTGCCATGCCTCTTGCCATCTCCTATTTATATCCTCTTTTAGGGGGTGTGCTAGCTCCGATGGTGTATAAACACTACATTGCTGGTGTAGTTTTGATTTGTAAGTATGATAGGAAGTAACGAAAGCCGAACCAGTTGCTGATTCAGATTTAGACTCATCTGTGAAAATCAGTTCATGTTCCGGTAGTGCATTAATTACCTTCAGGAATCTTTCTTTGTAATAATTTGGCTGAGTATTTCCTTTTGAGAACATCGAGAGTTCCAGGTGTAATTGAGGTTTTATGAACGCCCATGGAGGTGTATTACTTTCTGGTGTTTTTATATTGAATAATTTTAATTTGTTGATTACGGATAATAATCTTTCGGCTAATGGGAGCGTGGTGTTAGTCTTCGTTTGGAACTTTACTGAGAATTTACTTCGAAAGATGTATCGGGGAGTAGGATTTGTGTTTTGTGAAAATAATTTAGTAATGTAAGTTATTGCTAGTTTGTCTCGTCGATATGATAATGGTGGTAGTCCTGACTCAGCGCAAATAGATAGTGAAGGACTAGTTCTAAAGGCACCTGTCGCAGTTCGTATTCCTGCGTGGTGTTCAGCATCCAGTTTTGCAAGATTGACCAATCTGGCAGAACCATATATGAAACTGCCGTAGTCCATCTTTGAGCATATCACCGATTGGTGTATCTTGAGTAGTGTGGTTCGGTCGGTACCCCAGTTCGTTCCACTAAGAACCCTTAGTAACTTAAGTTTTGCGAGACATTTTTCTTTTAAAATTCTTAAGTGATTTTCCCATGTAAGTCTCTTATCAAACGCCAACCCTAAGAATCTTGAGTGACTTACATAGGGTAAGGCTACATTGTTGAGGAGTAGTTCTGATAATTGTGGGGCTTTTATTTTTCTGCTAAAGTATAAGCATTTGGTTTTTTTTTCGGAAGAAAACTGAATTCCTGACGTCTGCGACCATTGGCTGATCCGATTTAGTGATGTTTGTAGTTTGTCTTTTAAGGAGTTCAAGTCTTTGGAACGGCATAGAAGCGCAAAGTAGTCTGCAAAGAGCATTGTTTTGACACCAAGAGGTAAGTTGGTACCCAGGTCACTGACAGCCATCAGGAAGAGGGTTGGGCTTAGAGCACATCCTCGATGGACACCATTTTTTTTTGTGCACATCTCTTTGATAGTACATTTCCTATTCGAACACAAAAATGGCGACGATCCAGAAATTTTTGGATGTATATCGGGAGATTACCTTGAAATCTTAAAATTAAAAGTTTTTTTAAAATGGCGATAGAGCTAGTTCTATCAAATGCCTTATACATATCGAAAAAGATAGCCACAGCTTGTTCTTCTTGGATGAAGGCATATTGGAGATCAGCCTCTATTTGAACCAAGTTATCGATAGTTGATCAGTTTTTACGAAAGCTACATTGAAAAATTTCGATATAATGGTTTTTTTTTTTTTTCTAATATCCACTTTAGCCTTTTATTGACCATTCGATCCATAAGTTTGCATAAACAGCTGGTTAAAGAGTTGGTATTTAGTGTTTGAAGAGGAAGGGCGTACCACGTGTGTTTTCTAACCTCAAACTGATAAGTTGTAGTTTTTAAGTTGTTTTTGTTTTTATCTTTATATTTCCTTTTGTTCATTTGAAATAGTACAGATAATTTCATTATTTTTTCTGATATTTTAATTTTATTTTGTCTTTAAGATAATTTATATTTAATTTAAAAAGACTCAACCTCGTTGAGTGTGATTATGTACGAGGACGATCCATCCGTTAGTCCAATGGCTAAGTTTAGAAAAAGAGGACTTATTAAAATGCTTTCCGAAAAAATAAATGTCTTTGATAACCCCAAAGTTAGTCCAAAATATCTGATAATACGTAGGTTAGATGAAGATAACTTTTCAAAAGTATATTTATAACCAGCTACCACATCCCGTTCTTTTTGTAGGGGATCTTAATGGTCACAACCCCTTATGGGGGTCACGTGACATAAATACTAGAGGGAAAATAATCGAACAATTTTTAAACAACTCCAATCTCCTCTTACTAAATACAGGAGAACCTACCTTTTTAAGTTCCAGCTACGGAACCTATTCAGCCCTAGACCTCTCTTTCTGTAACCCTACACTATATAATTTCATAGACTGGACAGTTCTACCTGACCTTTACAGTAGCGATCATTTCCCCATTGTTATTAAATTTCTAAATTTTAAAAAGACACGCTTAAAACAGAGATGGGTACTAGATAAAGCAAATTGGTCTCTTTTTTCCTCCTTAGTCCAACCTCCCCGTTCACCGCCTTCCCATATAAGTATTGACTTAGCATGTGAAGAAATTACGACCTCTATTATAAAAGCAGCTAACGTGTCGATACCAAGGACATCAGGTATGCCAAAAAGACCTCTAGTCCCTTGGTTTAATGATACTTGTAAAAATGCAATAAAAGATCGACGCAAAGCATACAAAAAATTCCAAAAATCCATGACTCAAAAAAAACTTAATAGAATATAAAAGGCAGAGGGCAATATGCAGAAAAATTCTCAACAACTGTAAAAATGAATCATGGAAAAAATTTGTAAACTCAATAAATTCGAACACAAATATGACTGAAATATGGAGCAAAGTTTGTAAAATCACCAAAAATCCCATTTCCAACCGCTATAACATTTCAGCGAATGGACAGTTGACTGACGACCCAAAACTTGTTTCCAATACATTTGCTCAATTCTTTTCGGAAATATATAATGTAAGCCAAAACTCTGCCAACATCGAACAAACTGAGCGTCACGATTCTGATAATAACGAATCCCAAACATACAACATGCCTTTCTCAATGTGGGAATTAAAATACATCTTAAACTCCATCAAAGGAACAACTCCTGGTCCGGACAACATACACTACGAGATGATAAAAAACCTACCAAGCGAAACCCTAGAATGGCTGCTCGCATTTTACAATCACATCTGGTCCACTGGTCAATTCCCAAATTCCTGGCGTGACTCAGTGGTAATTCCGATTCTGAAAAATGGAAAAGACAAACGGGAACTAACCAATTATCGCCCTATATTCCTCACAAGCTGTGTAAGTAAGATCATGGAACGTATGGTAAATAAAAGATTGATGTGGATTACAGAAAAGAACAATTTAATTCAACCCTTTCAATCCGGTTCTCGCAAGGGCAGAGGGACAATAGACCATTTAGTGGCTCTAGAAGCTGAAATCCAGTACGCCTTTATAAATTCACAACATACTATCGCCGTTTTCTTTGATATGTACAAAGCATTCGACAATATAAGCCATCATGTGATCCTCAAATAACTGTAATCCGTCGGAATCAAAGGTTGCTTATCTACATTAGACAATTTCTAATAAATCGAAGCTTTAGGGTTCAAATAGGTTGTGAGCTGTCAGAAAATCACAAACAACTCAAAGGAGTCCCACAGGGTTGTGTCTTAAGCCCTACCTTATTTTACCTGGCGATAAATGATCTAGGGATCACTTTACCAAGAGGTGTTAAGCCGCTACTATTCGCGGATGACTTAGCCATAGTTTGTAGATCCGAGAACCTGACATAATAAAAAACAAATTACAAGAAGCTATAGGACGAATAACTAAATGGGGACTCTCCACTGGTCTCAATTTTTCAACTGAAAAAACCAAATCCATCCACTTTAACCGAAAGAGAAATACTCCCCACTCTCCTGAACTTTATCTCGATAATTTTCTGATTCCGTACACAAATAGTCATAAATTTCTGGGTTTAATGTTCGATAAAAAATTAAATTGGGAATCACATATCTCCACATTAAAAATAAATGCTACAAAAAAACTAAATATACTAAGATTTCTTAGTAGAACTTCTTGGGGTGCAGACAGACATACGATGTTAAAATTATATAACTGCTTGATATGCTCCAAGCTCGATTATGGCTCTTTCATTTATAGATCCGCTCGATATCCAATACTCACTAAGCTAGACTCAATCCTAGGCTCGGGACCCCCATTTTACGTCCCTTCCGAAGGACGGCATAACTTGACAAATGTGTTTTAAAATTAGTGTTCGACTGCATCGAATATTTTCTTCATGTTTTTTCTCTCCACATTGTATACATATTTGTTCTTTTTTACAGAGGTTTGTGGGGTGAGAGAATCCCAAATAATTAAAACACCGCAGGGGATTTGGTATATAGGGTTGTACCCTGATGGTTTCATAACCTACCTGGATTGTTTCAGGTGGTAGTGGTGTAGGGAAAGTCACAATATACGAATTCGTTAATATTTCATAATCCCCCCTTTTGATTTTGATCCTTACTATATCTATAGGTAGGAGAAAGTTCGTCTTTAATTTCCTGTATATCTAAAGATTGAAAGTCATGATGATACCCTTACTATAATTGAGGGTTTTGTGTGAAGTCACCTCTATTGGATATTGACCCCCCGAAATTCTTGCATTGTATTAAGGTCTCGGTTTGTTTTGCATTTAATGTTTCTAATAATAGGGAACCGTCTCTTAATTTCTTAATATTTTTGACTTTACCTTATTTTTATATTTTTATTTACCTTATATTTTTGAATTTACTTATAAAAAAAGGGACACTTTTTTAAAATTCTCTTCATCTGATCTCTTTATTATCAGATATTTCGGGGTTATTTTAATTTCCTGGTCCCATTTTCCAAGAGGAAGTTTTATTCGCCCCGTGGTCTTTTTCTTTTTGCTGTCGGACTATTTATAAAGGATCTGGTGGATCCTCCATTTAAAAAAAAAAAAAAAAAAAAAAAAAAAAATTAAAAATGATAGAATAGAATATAAAGGAAAAAAAAAATTATATAAAAGAATAAATAATAAATACGAAATAGAATTTAATAAAAATAAAAACACAAGAAACAGATACTAAATAATTATTTACAGTGAAATGACATAAAATATTAAAAATAGAAAGAAAAACTTATCAGATCCTGTTCGGAGCTTAGGAACCTCACTAGGCGGAGTCAAGACTGATACTGTCGGAATACTTTGTTTTAACAGTCTTTATAATGAGAATATCCATATTCATACTTTTTGAGAAAAAAAAACAAAAACAGACTGATAACTAAATAGTTATAAATAAACATAGAAACCACGAAGTACTAATCCCAACTTTGTAAACAATCCTTGTTTTTATGTACAGTTGTCAATGAAATTTATAGGGATATTAAGTAGTAGTATAAGCTTTAAGAAAATGGCAATTTTTTACCGGAGCTCAGCGGAGCTTTTTTTTTTTGTAAGATTACATATGTTCACAAGCTCTGGTTACTTTTTCCCTTTTGCTCTATTAATATTATTGATATCATATATTATACTTGGTACCTGTCTAATTTTTTTCCCATTTCCTTAAATATTTCAGCTACAAATCTCATGTCATGTTTCGTGGTTATATCTATAAAATTTAAACCACAGTGAGCCAAATTGTAGCTCAATAAAAATATGCCATTTTCGGGTGGAGTAATATTGTTCAACTTCGGAAGGTCTCAGAGTCACAAACAAAAATGAAATTGAAAAAAACAAATTGGAACTGTTTTCTCCAACTAATAATGAACCCAGTAGTCCATCAAATATGACAAAAATACTAGAAACATTTTCAGAGTTTTTTCCGCGTTTGCCCCACTGTGCGACACATAGTGCTTCGAAAGTATTGTTATGGTGGACAAAGTTCACGAAACGTTAGAACTTTCAGGAAATTTTGCCCTGATCAAAAACGTTTATAAGACTCGGGATATAGAAATGAATGCATAAAAGTTACAGCAAAATATTTAGAAAAAAAGCGTGTAATTAAAAAAAGAAAGGTTCTTTTAAATTATTAACTTAAAAGAACTATGCCTTGAGCGCTGGCTGATGGCACCTGGCTGACGAGAGGAGGGGAAGCAACGTTACCAAAGCTCCTTAACGGGTCCTTTGCTGCAATCTTTCTCTTAATTATTTTATGTTGTTGGGTTTTATTTTTTTTTAAATATGTTTTTATCATTTTAATTACAGTGCTTAGCCAATTAAAAAATCTTAGTTAGCATTATTTTATCTTTTGTTCATCTAATAGCTAGGGCACTTTCATTTCGTTTTAAATTTTGGCGGGTAGTTCAGTTATTTCTGTATGCAAAGAGTGACAGCCATGACTTCCTGGACGGGAAAACTGTTTTAATCACCAAATTTGTTGCCTCAACTCCAGTTCAATCGACTAAACGCCTCCAAACTTATGCAATCGGCTAAAGATGCTCAGGTATGTATTCTGTTTTTTCTCTATCAAATGCTTATATCTGTCCAACTTATGAATATACATTAGAATAGTAGGTATCTGTACCACATTTTACTAGATTCTTATGGTTATAGCTGAAAATTAAGAGGATTTTATTGGGTGTCAACTACTAAAACATATTTATAACCTGTTGTTTAGTGCTTGACACCTCTGTCAACTACTAGATATTTATCATTTCTCCCCTTCTTTATTGAATGTGCGTCCTCAGCAAAGGAAAAACCAGAGGTAGAAGAAAGAACTAGATTTGGCTAATTTAGAGCTCAAAATTCAGTAGTTGACAGGGGGTGTTAACTGCAGCATAGATAGATAGATGCAGCATCTATCAACTACTAACACAACACGGAATTAGTCCCTCTTTTTTGTTTTCTTTTTTTTCAGTTTTAAAATATCATAAAAAAAAAAACAACTTAATTATGACCCTCAGCAAATGGAGAAGGCCCTTGATGACGTTAAAAGGGGAATTTCTGTTGCAACTAATACCCTGTTAATTACTAAAAATTGGCATCTAGGGCCTGTCAACTACTAATGCAAAAAGGCGATTTAGAAAATTAACACTTTTTCAACGTTCTATTAATACTATTTCAAATTTAAAAAATTTGGATAACGGACGGGTTTCGCACGTATCTGAGGAGGGGAGAAAGAACTTTGTAACATGATCAACCGATGAAATATTGCTAAAAACGTGTGATATCTTTCTAAAAGTGTCAACTACTAGTGCATTCACCCTAAATTTTAAATATTTTTGTCTTATCTCACTTTTTTTCTTAATTTTCATTTAATGTAATTTTTAATTTGTTTATTAGCAATATAATATGTACACAGAGTATACATGTAGTCAGAGATGATTTTTTTTTCTATTCATAATTGTTATTCTAATCCCATTGTAAAGTTGTTTTTTTTTCCCTAGTAAGAAATAAAATAAAAAATGTGTCAATGATTTTTTGTTTTTTAAAAAAAATAAATTGTGAAAACACTGCCGTAATTTATTTTCTGAAGCATAAATAAAACCATTTCGCGAGCTTGGAATGTGAACACCTTACGATTTGATGTGCTGCTTTCACCTGACACTTTATAGTACTAACTTAAAATTTAAACATAAAAATCAAAAACTAAATGTGAACTGCTTGAGAAGCATAGCATAGAATAACACATAAACTGGGCGACACTTGTGTCGCCCAGTGAACGTAGCAGGTGCCGGCAAATTTTTACAGGAGCAAAAATTTCAATTTAAATACAGTTTTTCAACATAATAAAAAAAAAAATAGTAAAAAGTTCATCTCCACAGCTACAATTAAAAAAAAAAAAAACCTTGAAACCGACCAATGGTAGCACAAATGTCAAGGTTTTTTTGGAAATGTAGCTGAGTTGTCCTTCTATCTTTATGAAATAGGCCCCTGGTGTCAATTTAAAAATGGGTTCCCACGTCATAGAGTGGACCAAATTAACTGTCAAAGTAAACTACAAGTATGATTGTACATTTTTGCAATTGCACAATTTCTTGCAAGATATCTTGTATTAAGGTAATTATGTGTTCCGCAATTTATTGCTTACTTAAAATATTTTATTCTAGTAAAAATAAAATTAAACCTTATCGTAATTAATTTTTCGTAAAGATAAGTTTATAAAAATTATTTGGTTTCCCAAGAAAATATTCTGACAAGTACATTAAGAAATTAAAATATATAAAAAAACTCGTAATCAAAATAAGGCTTTCAAAATACCACATTCTTCAAGAAAGGGCTTGGGATCATTAATTGAAGTAGGAGTTCCCGGTAATCAAAACCTCACGGACCATGTTAAGATTTAAAACGGCCTAAAAATGCGTCATTTGACACTTAATTTTGGATTTTTTTTTTTTGAAAATTCGTTTCCCCGCCATATTATTATTTTTTTTTTTTTTTTTTTATGCCGTCCCGTATGTCGCCCAGTCAAAATTCCTTAAAATATGCACTGTTGAGAAGCAGTACTGTTATGAATCTTTAAAGGTAGGCGGGAAGAGAACCGGCAACCCGGCACCACTCTAATATAGTCCAAGAGCCGAGGCCAAATTTCATCACTTATTTAAAGAAAACTTTTAGACATACAGCCATTAAATATCCACCCTCACCAATCAATTTGCACTTGTCTGCCAACTCAAAGCGGGGGTGTTTCAAAATGGCGACCTCCGAAACGGGGTTGCAAATATCAAAATATGGTATTATTTGAAGATATTATTTGAAGATAATTTATTTCAAGCACACAATTTATTTCAAGCACACAAGAAACTACATGGCCACTAGATGACAAAAAACGTTGTCTGCCAAAATTTGGAGGGGTCTAAGCACCGGCAGACAAAATTCAAAATCCGCGTTTTTTTTCAGTTCAAAAGTGGACAATTTGAAGACGATTTATTTGAAGCACACAAGAAACGGCATACTCCCTAGATAACAAAAAACGTTGTCTGCCAAAATTTGGAGGGGGCTAAGCACCGGCATATAAAATTCAAAATCCTTGTGAAGGCGTCACACCGGCTGACATTGTTCAAAACTCACATCCTTTTCATCCAACAGTGAACTTTTTGAACATGATTCCCTTTTTTATTTGATTTATTAGTAGTTTTTCTCTAGAATAATTTGAGGAAATTATATTATATTGCTTCCTACGTATGGTACAATAAAATTATTTTAATATAAAATAATCTTGTTTTAAAATTTTAATGTGAAAAATACCAATTAATACATATGAACAGTAATAATATAAATACCGGCCACATAATTAAAAAAGAATAATTTTTTCAACTTATAAAGTTATGAAATATGTACTAACCTGGAACCAAAATTCGTATAAAACTTGTAGTCCAGTTAACTGATTTGTAAAATGATAGACCGAGAGCCCGATAGGAAAACATACCGAGTTATTTCAACCCTTTTTTGTAATGCATGGATGTAATCTCTCCACTGTTCTGAATGAAAATTTATGAACTTTCCAATAAAGGTGAGTGCCGCAAAAATGCAGTGGGGGGAAGGAGTTGAAAATCGTATTTCTTAGAGGTTCGGAAATCGTTACTTTTAGTATATTTTGTGTTCTATTGTACGTAATTCAAGCAAATCAACTTTGCAACTAATTGGTAATAGTCATTTTGTTCTCAGATAAATAGTTTTAGAGCGGTTTGGCCACCAAAGATTGACTAACTTCACGTAAGTCGCACTTCTTCGTGAAAAGAAGCAGTTAGTACTTTTCCGTTGTCGGTTATAACTCTAATCCAAAATTTATTTTTTTCAACTGATAGTTGACTAAATTTCCTGTCAGACATCATTTATAAAATTTATATATATAATATAATATATTTTATCTATATAATGTATATAAAGTTATGAAAAATACCCATCCCAGCACGCTAAAAATGCGTAATATTGTAAAGTTAAAGTTTTTGGCACGTATTTCGTTATAACACCAAAACTATTCGTCCGATCCAAAATTTATTTATTCTTTCAATTAATAGCTGGTTAAATTTTCTATCAGACCTCTTATATGAAATTTATATAAAGTCATGTAAAATGCCTGTGCAAGGACGCTGAAAAAATAAAAATTTTGGATAAAACAAATAGTTTGGGGGTTATAGAGAAAAATGTGCCAAAAAACTTGGATTTCACAAAATTACGAGGATTTAGTGTGCTGGCATTGGTATTTTACGAGACTTTATATTAATTTAATATATGGGTCTCATTGCAAATTTAGTCAGCTATCAGATGAGAAAAATAAATTTTGGATAAAACAAATAGTTTGGGGGTTATAGCGAAAAATGTGCATTGGTATTTGTGTCTGGTATTTGGTATATGTGTCTGATTGCAAATTTAGTTAGCTATCAGTTGGAAAAAAAATTTTGAATCGAACGAATAGTTTTAATGTTTTAACGAAAAATGTGCCAAAAAACTTGGATTTCACAATAGTACGAGGTTTTAGTGTGCTGGCATTGGTATTTTACGAGACTTTATATCAATTTAGTAAATGGGTCTGATTGCCAATTTAGTCAGCTATCAGATAAGAAAAATAAATTTTGAATCGGAAGAATAGTTTTGGGATAATAACGAAAAATGTGCCAAAAAACTTGGATTTCACAACAGTACGAGGATTTAGTGTGCTGGCATTGGTATTTTACGTGACTTTATATCAATTTAATACATGGGTCTGATTGCAAATTTAGCCAGCTATCAGTTGAGAAAAATACATTTTGGATAAAAAAAAAAGTTTTGGGGTTATCGCGAAAAATGTGCCAAAAAAGTTGGATTTCACAATATTACGAGGGTTTAGTGTGCTGGCATTGGTATTTTACGTGACTTTATATCAATTTAATATATGGGTCTGATTGCAAATTTAGTCAGCTATCAGTTGAGAAAAATACATTTTGGATAGGAAAAAATAGTTTTTTGGGTTTTAACGAAAAATGTGCCAAACTTTGGAATTCACAATATTACGAGGTTTTAGTGTGCTGGCATTGGTATTTTACGTGACTTTATATCAATTTAATATATGGGTCTGAATGCAAATTTAGTCAGCTATCAGTTGAGAAAAATACATTTTGAATAAAACAAATAGTTTGGGGGTTATAGCGAAAAATGTGCCAAAAAACTTGGATTTCACAACAGTACGAGGTTTTAGTGTGCTGGCATTGGTATTTTACGTGACTTTATATCAATTTAATATATGGGTCTGATTGCCAATTTAGTCAGCTATCAGTTGAGAAAAATACATTATGAATAAAACAAATAGCTTGGGGGTTATAACGAAAAATGTGCTAAAAAACTTGGATTTCACAACAGTACGAGGATTTAGTGTGCTGGCATTGGTATTTTACATGACTTTATATCACTTTAATAGATGGGTCTGATTGAAAATTTAGTCAGCTATCAGCTGAGAAAAATACATTTTTAATCGGAAATATAGTTTTGGGGGTAATAACGAAAAAATGTGCCAAAAAAATTGGATTTCACAATATTAGGAGGATTTAGTGTGCTGGGCATTGGTATTTTACGTGACTTTATATCAATTTAATATGGGTCTGATTGCAAATTTAGTCAGCTATCAGTTGATCAAAAAAAATTTGGATTTTTGATGGATCGGACCGAATAGTTTTAAGGTTTTAACGAAAAATGTGCCAAAAAACTTGGATTTTACAATATTACGAGGATTTAGTGTTCTGGCATTGGTATTTTACGTGACTTTATATCAATTTAATATATGGGATCTGATTGCAAATTTAATCAGCTAGCAGTTGAAAAAAAAAAAATTTTGGATCAAACTAATAGTTTTAAGGTTTTAACGAAAAATGTGCCAAACTTTGGAATTCACAATATTACGAGGATTTAGTGTGCTGGCATTGGTATTTTACGTGACTTTATATCAGTATAATATATGAGATCTGATTGCAAATTTAGTCAGCTATCATTTGAAAAATAAATTTTGGATCGTAAAAATATTTTTGGGGGTAATAACGAAAAAATGTGCCAAAAAAACGTTGGATTTCACAACAGTACGAGGTTTTTAGTGTGCTGGCATTGGTATTTTACGTGACTTTATATCAATTTAATATATGGGTCTCTGTTGCAAATTTTGTCAGCTATCAGTTGAGAAAAAAAATTTTGGATAAAAAAAAATAGTTTTGGGGTTATAGCGAAAAATGTGCCAAAAAAAACGTGGATTTCACAACATTACGAGGTTTTTAGTGTGCTGGCATTGGTATTTTTTTATGACTTTATATCAATTTTATATATGGGTATGATTGGAAATTTAGTAAGCTATCAATTGAGAAAAAAAAATTTGGATAAAAAAAATAGTTTTTGGGGTGTTATAACGAAAAAATGTGCCAAAAAAAAAAATTTTTACGTGGATTTCACAACAGTACGAGGTTTTAGTGTGCTGGCATTGGTATTTTACGTGACTTTATATCAATTTAATATATGGGTCTGATTGCAAATTTAGTCAGCTATCAGTTGAAAAAAAAAAAATTTTGGATCGGAAGAAATAGTTTTTGGGTAATAATAACGAAAAAAGTGCCAAAAAAACTTGGATTTCACAACAGTATGAGGATTTAGTGTGCTGGCATTGGTATTTTACGTGACTTTATATCAATTTAATATATGGGTCTGATTGCAAATTCAGTCAGCTATCAGTTGAAAAAAATAAATTTTGGATCGGAAAAACAGTTTTGGGGTAATAACGAAAAATGTGCCAAAAAAACTTGGATTTCACAACAGTACGAGGTTTTAGTGTGCTGGCATTGGTATTTTACGTGACTTTATATCAATTTAATATATGGGATCTGATTGCAAATTTAGTCAGCTATCAGTTGAAAAAAAAAATTTTGGATCGAACAAAAATTTTTGGGGGTTATAAACGAAAAATGTGCCAAAAAAAACTTGGATTTCACAACATTACGAGGTTTTTTTTGTGTGCTGGCATTGGTATTTTACGTGACTTTATATCAATTTAATATATAGGGCTGATTGCAAATTTAGTCAGCTATCAGTTGAAAAAAATAAATTTTAATCGGAAAAAATAGTTTTGGGGTAATAAAGAAAAATGTGCTAAAAAAAACTTGAATTTTGCAATATTACCAGGTTTTAGTGTGCTGGCATTGGTATTTTACGTGACCTTATATCAATTTAATATATGGGCCTGATTGCAAATTTAGTCAGCTATCAGTTGAGAAAAAAACATTTTGGATAAAACAAATAGTTTAGTTGTTATAGCGAAAAAAGTGAAAAAAAAAAATTGGATTTCACAATATTACGAGGATTTAGTGTGCTGGCATTGGTATTTTACGTGACTTTATATTAATTTAATATATGGGTCTGATTAATAATTTAGTCAGCTATCAGTTGAAAAAAATAAATTTTTGGATCGGAAAAAAAGTTTTGGGGGTATAACGAAAAATGTGCCAAAAAACTTGGATTTCACAACATTACGAGGTTTTTAGTGTGCTGCTGGCATTGGTATTTTAGGTGACTTTATATCAATTTAATATATCGGTCTGATTGATAATTTATTCAGCTATCAGTTGAGAAAAAAATATTTTGAATAAAACAAATAGTTTGGCGGTTATAGCGAAAACTGTGCCAAATAAACTTGGATTTATCAACAGTACGGGGTTTTGTGTGCTGGCATTGGTATTTTACATAACTTTATATCGATTTAATATATATGGTCTGATTGCAAATTAGTCAGCTATCAGTTGAGAAAAAAAAATTTTGGATCGGAAACAATAGTTTTGGGGGGTAATAACGAAAAATGTGCCAAAAAACTTGGATTTCACAACAGTACGAGGTTTTAGTGTGCTGGCATTGGTATTTTACGTGACTTTATATCAATTTAATATATGGGTCTGATTGCAAATTTAGTCAGCTATCAGTTAAGAAAAATAAATTTTAGATCGAAAAAATAGTTTGGGGGTTATAACGAAAAATGTACCAAAAAAAACTAGGATTTCACAAAATACGAGGATTTTGGTGTGCTGGCATTGGTATTTTACATGACTTTATATCACTTTAATATATGGGTCTGATTGCAAATTTAGTCAGCTATCAGTTGAGAAAAATACATTTTGAATAAAACAAATAGTTTGGGGGTTATAACGAAAAATGTGCCAAAAAACTTGGATTTCACAACATTACGAGGTTTTAGTGTGCTGGCATTGGTATTTTACGTGACTTTATATCAATTTAATATATGGGTCTGATTGCAAATTTAGTCAGCTATCAGTTGAGAAAAAAAATTTTGGATCGGAAAATAGTTTTGGGGTAATAACGAAAAAATGTGCCAAAAAAACTTGGATTTCACAACAGTACGAGGTTTTAGTGTGCTGGCATTGGTATTTTACATGCCTTTATATCACTTTAATATATGGGTCTGATTGCAGATTTAGTCAGTTATCAGCTGAAAAAATACATTTTGGATCAGAAAAAACGTTTTGTGGTATTAACGAAAAATAATGTGCCAAAAAAAAAAACTTGGATTTCACAACAGTACGAGGTTTTGGTGTGCTGGCATTGGTATTTTACGTGACTTTATATCAATTTAATATATGGGATCTGATTGCAAATTTAGTCAGCTATCAGTTGAAAAAAAAAAATTTTGGATCGGAAAATAATAGTTTTGGGGTTTAATAACGAAAAAATGTGCCAAAAAAAAACTTGGATTTCACAACAGTACGAGGTTTTAGTGTGCTGGCATTGGTATTTTACGTGACTTTATATCAATTTAATATATATAGGTCTGATTGCAAATTTAGTCAGCTATCAGTTTGAAAAAATAAATTTTTGATCTGAAGAGTAGTTTTGTGATTATAACGAAAAATGTGCCAAAAAAAAAACGCAGATTTGACAACAGTGCAGTGTTTTAGTGTGCTGGCATTGGTATTTTACATGGCTTTATATCAATTTAATATATGGGATCTGATTGCAAATTTAGTCAGCTATCAGTTGAAAAAAAAATTTTTGGATCGAAATAATAGTTTTAAGGTTTTAACGAAAAATGTGCCAAAAAAATTGGATTTCACAATATTACGAGGATTTAGTGTGCTGGCATTGGTATTTTACGTGACTTTATATCAGTTTAATATATGAGATCTGATTGCAAATTTAGTCAGCTATCAGTTAAAAAAAAATTTTTGGATCGGAAAAATTAGTTTTTGGGGGTAATAACGAAAAATGTGCCAAAAAAATTGGATTTCACAATATTACGAGGATTTAGTGTGCTGGCATTGGTATTTTACGTGACTTTATATCAGTATAATATATGAGATCTGATTGCAAATTTAGTCAGCTATCAGTTGAAAAAAAATAAATTTTGGATCGAACGAATAGTTTAAAGGTTTTAACGAAAAATGTGCTAAAAAACTTGGATTTCACAATAGTACGTACGAGGTTTTGTGTGCTGGCATTGGTATTTACGTGACTTTATATCAATTTAATATATAATTCTGATTGCAAATTTAGTCAGCTATCAGTTGAGAAAAATAAATAAATTTTTGGATCGGAAAAAAATAGTTTTTTTTATAACGAAAAATTATGTGCCAAAAAAACTTGGATTTCACACAGTACGAGGTTTTAGTGTGCTGGCATTGGTATTTTACGTGACTTTATATCAATTTAATATATGGGTCTGATTGCAAATTTAGTCAGCTATCAGATGAGAAAAAAAAAATTTTGGATCGGAACAAATAGTTTTGGGGTTATAGCGAAAAATTTGCCAAAAAACTTGGATTTCACAATATTACGAAGATTTAGTGTGCTGGCATTGGTATTTTACGTGACTTTATTTCAATTTAATATATGGGATCTGTTTGCAAGTTTAGTAACCTATCAGTTGAAAAAATAAATTTTGGATCGAACAAATAGTGTTTTAACGAAAAATGTGCCAAAAAAACTTGGATTTCACAACAGTATGAGGATTTAGTGTGCTGGCATTGGTATTTTGAATGACTTTATATCAATTTATTATATGGGTCTGATTTCAAATTTAGTCAGCTATCAGTTGAGAAAAATTAATTTTGGATCGGAAGAATAGTATTGGGGTAATAACGAAAAATGTGCCAAAAAAAACTGGATTTCACAACAGTACGAGGTTTTAGTGTGCTGGCATTGGTATTTTACGTGACTTTATATCAATTTAATATATGGGTCTGATTGCAAATTTAGTCAGCTATCAGTTGAAAAAAATAAATTTTGGATCGGAAGAATAGTTTTGGGGTAATAACGAAAAATGTGCCAAAAAACTTGGATTTCACAACAGTACGAGGTTTAGTGTGCTGGCATTGGTATTTTACGTGACTTTATATCAATTTAATATATGGGTCTGATTGCAAATTTAGTCAGCTATCAGTTGAAAAAAAAGAAAAATTGGATCGAACGAATAGTTTTATTGGGTTTTAACGAAAAATGTGCCAAAAAACTTGGATTTCACAATAGTACGAGGATTTGGTGTACTAGGATTGGTATTTTACGTGACTTTATTTCAATTTAATATATGGGATCTGTTTGCAAGTTTAGTAACCTATCAGTTGAAAAAATAAATTTTGGATCGAACAAATAGTGATAGTTTTGGGGTTTCCTAACGAAAAATGTGCCAAAAAAACTACTTGGATTTCACAACAGTACGGGGTTTTAGTGTGCTGCCATTGGTATTTTACGTGACTTTATATCAATTTAATATATGGGTCTCATTGCAAATTTAGTCAGCTATTAGATGAGAAAAAAAAAATTTTGGATCGGAAAAATAGTTTGGGGGTTATAGCGAAAAATGTGCCAAAAAACGGGGATTTCACAACATTACGAGGTTTTAGTGTGCTGGCATTGGTATTTTACGTGACTTTATATCAATTTAATATATGGGTCTGATTGCAAATTTAGTCAGCTATCAGTTGAGAATAATAAATTTTGGATAAAACAAATAGTTTAGGGGTTATAGCGAAAAATGTGCCAAAAAACTTGGATTTCACAAAAGTACGAGGTTTTGGTTTGCTGGCTGGTATTTTACGTGACTTTATATCAATTTAATATATGGGTCTCGTTGCAAATTTAGTCAGCTATTAGATGAGAAAAAAAAATTTTGAATCGGAAGAATAGTTTTGGGGTAATAACGAAAAATGTGCCAAAAAATTTGGATTTCACAACAGTACGAGGTTTTAGTGTGCTGGCATTGGTATTTTACGTGACTTTATATCAATTTAGTATATGGGTCTGATTGCCAATTAAGTCAGGTATCAGTTAAAAAAAAAATAAATTTTGGATCGGAAGAATAGTTTTGGGGTAATAACGAAAAATGTGCCAAAAAACTTGGATTTCACAACAGTACGAGGTTATGGTGTGCTGGCATTGGTATTTTACGTGACTTTATATCAATTTAATATATGGGGTCTGATTGCAAATTTAGTAAGTTATCAGTTGAAAAAAAAAATAAATTTTGGAGGGAACGAATAGTTTAAAGGTTTTAACGAAAAATGTACCAAAAAATGTTGGCGTGGTTTAGTAAGAAATTTAGCCAGCTATCAGTTGAAAAAAAATACATAAATATTTTATATTAAAATAATTATATTGTACCATACGTAGGAAGCAATATAATATAATTTCCTCAAATTATGCTAGAGAAAAACTACTAAAAGGGAATCATGTTCAAAAAGTTCACTGTTGGACGAAAAGGAAGTGAGTTTTGAACAATGTTACCCGGTGTGACGCCTTAACAAGGATTTTGAATTTTGTCTGCCGGTGCTTAGCCCCTCCAAATTTTGGCAGACAACGTTTTTTGTTATCTAGGGAGTATGCCGTTTCTTGTGTGCTTGAAATAAATCGTCTTCAAATTGTCCACTTTTGGACTGAAAAAACGTGGATTTTGAATTTTGTCTGCCGGTGCTTAACCCCCTCCAAATTTTGGCAGGCAACGTTTTTTTTCATCTCGGGAGTATGCCGTTTCTTGTGTGCTTCAAATAAATCGTCTTCAAATTGTCCACTTTTGGCCTGAAAAAATGCGGCTTTTGAATTTTGTCTGCCGGTGCGACGCCCCCTCCAAATTTTGGCCGACAACGTTTTTTGTCATCTAGGAAGTATGCAGTTTCAATACTTATAAAAATAAATCGTCTTCAAATTGTCCACTTTTGGACTGATAAAACGCGGATTTTGAATTTTGTCTGACGGTGCTTAGCGCCCTCCAAATTTTGGCAGACAATGTTTTTTGTCATCTAGGAAGTATGCAGTTTCAATACTAATAAAAATAAATCGTCTTCAAATTGTCCACTTTTGGACTGAAAAAACGCGGATTTTGAATTTTGTCTGCCGGTGCTTAGCCCCCTCCAAATTTTGGCAGACAACGTTTTTTGTCATCTAGTGACCATGCAGTTTCGTGGATTTCGCAACATAACGAGGTTTTAGTGTGCTAGCATTGGTATTTTACGTGACATTATATCAATTTAATATAAGGGTCTCATTGCAAATTTAGTCAGCTATCAGATGAGAAAAATAAATTTTGGATAAAACCAATAGTTTGGAAGTTCTAGCAAAGAATGTGCCAAAAAACGTGGATTTCACAACATTACGAGCTTTTAGTGTGCTGGCATTGGTATTTTACTTGACGTTATATCAATTTTATATATGGGTCTCATTGCAAATTTAGTCAGCTATCAGATGAGAAAAATAAATTTTGGATAAAACAAATAGTTTGGGGGTTATAGCGAAAAATGTGCCAAAAAACGTGGATTTCACAACATTACGAGGTTTTAGTGTGCTGGCATTGGTATTTTACGTAACTTTATATCAATTTAATATATGTGTTTGATTGCAAATTTAGTTAGCTATAAGTTGAGAAAAATAAATTTTGAATCGGAAGAATAGTTTTGGGGTAATAACGAAAAATGTGCCATAAAACTTGGATTTCACAACAGTATGAGGTTTTAGTGTGCTGGCATTGGTATTTTACGTGATTTTATATCAATTTAGTATATGGGTCAACGTTTTTTTGTCATCTAGGAAGTATGCAGTTTCAATACTAATAAAAATAAATCGTCTTCAAATTGTTCACTTTTGGACTGAAAAAACGCGGATTTTGAATTTTGTCTGCCGGTGCTTAGCCCCCTCCAAATTTTGGCAGACAACGGTTTTTGTCATCTAGTGACCATGCAGTTTCTTGTGTGCTTGAAATAAATCGTCTTCAAATAGTCCACTTTGGACTGAAAAAACGAGGATTTTCAATTTTGTCTGCCTGTGCGACGCCCCCTCCAAATTTTGGCAGACAACGTTTTTTGGCACCTAGTGGGTTTGCAGTTTCTTGTTTGCTTTAAATAAATCATCTTCAAATAATACCATATTTTGATACTTTCTACCCCCTTTCGGTGGTCGCCATCTTGAAACCCCCCTGTTTTGAGTTGGCAGACAAGTGCAAATTGATTGCTGAGGGTGGACATTTTATGGCTGTATGTCTAAAATTTTTCTTCAAATAAGTCACGAAATTTGGCTTCGGCTCTTTGACTAATAGGCCCTGACCAGCCACACCTCCCTTCCTCCACTTATCATTAAGTTCCATCAGCCAGCGCTCAGACGATATCTTTAAAATGATTTTTTGTGCAAGTGTATAGTAGTGTAAATATTGCGTTTCTTGATAAATCAGGATTTGTTTGTAGTTATGGTGAAGGAAATAAATATTTTGATTGGGTGTTTCTTTTAAGCGAAGAAAATAAAGCGGATAGTTCTACTTATTGCGTTCCGAATTCTCGTATATATTTGCGCATATAAAATACTTTGTGAACACTATCGAAATCAATGCTTTTATGGTTGTGTAATAATAATGAATTGCTTATCTTGTCATAGAGCTTCGAGGGTGGCAGCGCGATATCCTATTGAAACTTTCGATTCCGAACCATTTAGAATACGACTTCTTGTAGTTATGATACACTTTTTTGGAGAGAAACCAGAGCCAAAGGGTACTAATGTCTTCGTTAACCCGCTACACTGTAGTGAACAATGCATAGGGTAAATCTGGTGCCAAAATGATCTCATCGTCAGCTAACATGTGTATTTTCCAATGATTAAGACACTTACATACACTATAGATGTTAGTCAGGCATAGCAAAGAACCGAGGACAGAACCCAGAGGTACACCTGTAAATGAAAACAATTCCGAATAATCTTCAGTCGCTGGGCCAGCCCAAACAGTCTGGCCAGATCCAAAACTGTACTACTTACAACCCCTGAAGGGCCTTTGGTTAAGTACTAAGGTAAGACTGTACTGTTTCTGACACAACGGTTGTGAAAGAAGGAGTTTTGGCCGCAATACTCGCTCAACCGCCAGGTTTTACCCCAATTAACGGTATCCGCTTAAAAGAGGCTGGGTGTGCCACAGGAGTCAAGCTACAATCGAAATAAAAGAAAATTAATTTTCTGCCTTCAGTCGGACTCGAACTCTGGCCCGGGAGCTTGGTAGTCAAGTACCTTAACCACTGCGCTACCGCACCTCCCAAGTTTTGATCTAAGCTACTGAGAAATCTGCTATCGTACACTAATACTTCCTGATTTCTTCAGAAGCATTTTGTGGTCAACTTAGATTTGTGCCGAGGAGGTAGGCAAGTGATGCAGCCAAACATAAAAAACGGAAATGGGACTAAGTAGGCTCTGATTCTTTCGTATTTCTCTCAATACATAACTATAGTAAGACCTGTGTATCCCGTTTTTTGGAGGACTCTGGAGCTTTTTTTTAGTAAATTGTTTTTTTGGAATAAAGCAGCATACCGGCTACTAAGTGTTCCAATATTCTTTTTTAAATTTCTTTCTGACACATAATTTACTCCAACACTGAAAGAAATAAACCACAAAAAAAGAAAGCAATACATTTTGTACCAACATAATACTCAATACAGAAAATGTTTAAGGGCCACTAACCGCTTCATTAGTTGGTAACCAGCAGTGAAAAGCTGTTCCGGGGAAAGTAACCGATACAAAATACTTGTTAAGTTCATAAGGACAGTTTAGAGGGGAAAAAGGATTTAGAGTGGACGAGGAAAGGAATAGGTAGAGAAGAACCGTCGAAAAGATTCTACTTCGACCGTACAGCCATTTATTTTATATTTTTGTACATCTGTTAATAGAATAGAAAGCAGAGAAAAATATTTGTTAGTGAAAAGAATTGTTTACATAATGGAGAATATAGAAGAAGATAAGGACCATAATAATTTTTAAGTGGTTGATATGTGTTTATAAGTAAGTACATTGATTCGATTTGTTTTGCCATAATCAATCGTTAGTAAAGAATATTTTTACCATTGAATTTTGGTTAGTTTTTTTATTTCCAGTAATAATTATTATTAAATATTTATTTATAAAGGTAAATTAAGTATCTTAAAAGAAGAGAATCTATGTTCTAAACGATTATTATTATAATACTCTTACTGCCTTCCAACGCTGACATCTTCAGATAAAAACCATTTTCACTGCGAAACCTCATTAAATATCCTTTTTTTACTTTTAAGGTTTGCTATTCTTCGGAGATTTGTTATGTGATAGTATAAGATTCATTTTTTATAATGTTATAGAAAACGCCACAACACATCGAAAGATTAGTTGCATATCTATTTAAGTTTGCCTGATGGTTTGATGGATCATGTATGAAATTTAGGTAAGTTTGCAATTATAGATTTTTTTAACAACTTAAAGGTTAACTGATTTGTAGCATAATTAGAAAAAATAAAATTTGCTATATGACATATGACACTATTTGCTATAAAATAATTTTGCATTTCATTAATCTATCAAAAACTAACATCTGAGTTAAAACTATAAAATAAGCAGAGCTGCTGATTAGAGGGAAAAGGCTTTGCACCAAAATGGGGAAAACGTTATTTGGGGGAAATTCCAGCAATTATTGAGATTTTTTTTTTTTGTGGAGGTTACACGTTATCAGCTAGGTGTCATAAGCAAAGAGGGAAAGTGAAATGGGCTTTTCACCCAGGCCACGGCCGCACAATATATAGTGTGCTAGTTACTGCTATTCTTGAGTTTTACTCAATAAATCGTGAAAAAGTCTGTCATTTTATTCCACCATGTCTCAAAACGAAGGTGGATTACTCCCAATAAACATTACTAATAACAATCAAAACTGGGGCATTAGTCAAGTGTTTTCAATCCTCTTTCCGTCCCATTCTCCCCTGTGATAGTGGAGACGCAAACTGACTGAGATCGATAAAACCTCCAATTTTCGAGTTGGCCAGAGAATGCATTGGGTTTGGTAATCATTACATTGGCTAAATTATGTCAAACAAACTATTCAAACACCACTGAACAAGGGTCAAATTGGAACTACAAATAAATTAGAACTTCATGATGACTGTAAAAATCTATAATGTTAAGATAATATTACCTTCACCAATTTTAGAAAAGGATTTATTCTTATATTTGATTGTTAAATTATTTCGTTAAATATACATAATATATTATTTTCTTTGTTTTCTAGTTTTCATTGTAGCAATTAAATGCAATTTTAGTTATTAGAACTATATTTTGTTTTATTCTTCCTTTATTCTTAGGCATGATCCCCTGCTCCTTCCACCTTTGCATATAGGGTGTCTAAATAATCAATTTATTATTATTATATGATGTTCCATTAAATGGAAACATAAACAGCTGAAATTAATACAGCAGCTAAATTACCCTCAGTAGGTGATAAGCCTTAGCGGAAAATGACGTAATCGAGTGCGTTTTCGAAACTGACGGGCTCAAACTCTTCATCAAAACATTTCTCCGCTAATGCACGTATAACTCCGAAACTATTCGTTCGATCCGTAACTAATTTTTTCTATCTAAAAGCTGGTTAAATTTACTATTAGACCCCACATACGAAATTTTGATCAAGTACCGTAAAATACACATGCCAGGATGCTATAAAACGCGTACTGTTGTCCGAACAGAAAAAATCCTAGTTTTTTTGCCAAATTCTTCGTTATAACTCCGAAACCACTCTTCCGATACAAAATTTTATTATTTTAATCTCAAAGCTAGTTAAATTTACTATTAGGTCATAACAGGATATTGGTGCTTTGTGTCCTTTAACTGGTCACTAAAATAGTTCCCAATAATTGAAAGATGTCTTATTTTTATCTAATTTTAGTTCAAAATTGGGAGGTTTTGCTCCTGTATTTTACCGTTCAGTGATTTCCGGGACACTCTATTTACTCCTGAACCAATAGACGTATACAAAAAAAATTGAAGATCCCCATAAAAGAATTTTAATATTTTGTAATTTTCTCATCGTCATGTTTGATGGAGCTTAAATCGGAAAGGTGCGGCTGATTTGAACATTATTATTTTACTGATCAATAATAGTATTACAAACAGCATTTAACTCCTCTTTATTAAAAGTACAAGCTTGTTACATGTTTGGGGAAACAAGGTCCCATCATCAGACTGAAAACAGTATTTAACAATTTATTATAATCACACTATCACATTTTCAACATCTAAACAATACTATTCTAATTTCTATCTATCACAGTGTATCTATTATAAATTACCTTTAAATAGATTTCTTGGTGTTAACACACCGTGTCTGTTTCTCTTTTACATAGTCAATAGAATAATTCTTCTACCTTATGGGTACAAGGGTCAATCCTAATCTCTACTATTGTTTTTAGTACTAAGTTGGCCAATCTTATATTATTAATTCATTAATTATACTAGCATACATAGATCCTATTTTATCTGTGTCCGTTTTTTAGTTTATTGCATTATTTATTGTTTTATTAATGTATATCGCTTCTTTTATTTTTCTATTATGTGTTTTAGTTTCGTGTTGTAAGATTTTAACGTTATTAAAATTGAATTTGTGGTTCAGTTTTTGTACGTGTTCTAAAAGGGCTGTTTTATTGCTGTTTGATTTGCTAATTTTTTTTAGTGTCGTATTTATGCTGATTTACTCTTTTATATAAATTCTGCTTAGTTTCTCCAATATAATGTTTATTGCAATCCAAGCAATCAATCTTATATATGACATCTTTTTTATTTATTTGTTCTATTTCGTTCTTTGTTATTATATTTTTTATTTTATTCGTGTTATATAATGCAATGTCTATTTTAAAATTTTCATTTTTTAATTTCTTGATTACTTTTTGAGTTAATTCTGGTATATAGTTTAATCTTTTATATTTCTTAATATATATTGTATTGTTTATATTATTTGCTATTTTTTCACTATTTTTAACACTTTGATCTATTTCTTCTATTTTATTTTCATTATTCATTGTATTACCATAATATTCGGTTATTTTCTTTTGTTCCATTCCTCTAGTGTTTTTATTATTATTTCCATTAGTTTCATTATTTTTTTCATTATTTATATTTATATTCCTATGCCACATTTTATTAATTATTTTAGTGAGCACCATATTGTCTCCCAAATCCTTAATAATCTCTCTTTATATTTCGTTAGTGTAAATTTCATCTGTTAATACTATAGCTGTTTTTATATAGTTTTCTATGGTATTTAGTTTTTGGTGGAGGGGGTGGTGGCTGTAAAAATTTAATAATCTATTACTTGATTCTTCCTTCTCTATCCTTTTAGTGTTTATTTTATCTTTGTTTTTTTACTATTAACATATTTAAATATTTAATTTTATTTTCACTCATATTCTCTCTGGTAAATTCTAATTTTTTATTCATTTTATTAAAACTATTAAATATTACATACATTTCATTATTGTTATTTGTTATAATTAATAGGTCATCTATATATTTTACTATTAATATAGGTTCTTTAATTATTTCTTCTTTAAAACTTTTCTCCATTAAATAATTTAATGTTATTCCACTAATATTAACACCTAAACTCGACCCCATTGGGATTCCGTTTATTTGTCTATAATATTCGTTTTCATAAATAAAATAATTGTTATTTAGACAAATCTTCAATCCTTCAATATATAATTTTTTATTTTTTATTTTAGTATGTTGTTTATTTTTTTCCCATTTATCCTCTATTAATCCATATGCCCGAGGCTTATATATATTGTTTGGTGCCAAATTATTTTTTTCTTTTTTATTAATATAGCCTTCTTTTTCTAATTTTTCCAAATATTTATTTATTTCATTAGTATAATTTTTAGTTGGGTCCACTCTAAGTTTTCTGTATGTGTTTTTACCATTTAATATATCAAACATTTTTTTCTTATAGTCTTCAACGTATATTATAGCTAATTGCTTAGTTTTGTCAGATCTTATTATTCTTATATTCTTATTGTTTTTTATAAATTTATTTAACTCTTTAATATCTTTCTCTATTATACTGTCTATTACGTTGTATGTTTGTCTTCTATTATGTTTGTTTTTATTTTTATTTTTATTCAGAAAATTACTAATTACGGTGTGTTAACACCAAGAAATCTATTTAAAGGTAATTTATAATAGATACATTGTGATAGATAGAAATTAGAATAGTATTGTTTAGATGTTGAAAATATAGTGTGATTATAATAAATTGTTAAATACTGTTTTCATTCTGATGATGGGACCTTGTTTCCCGAAACATGTAACAAGCTTGTACTTTTAATAAAGAGGAGTTAAATGCTGTTTATAATACTATTATTGATCAATAAAAGTAACTCCTTCATTGAAGAATTTATTATTATTTTACAAAAGGTCCAATCTTTCTAAGAAATTAAAAATAACAGCCGGTACGGACCCTGAATTACAACAAAAACACTAAAATATGCTAAAATGTGGCTGAAAATAAACGAAAAATACAGTACTTTTCAAACAGCCGAAATGGCATTGATACATTAATTGATAAAATAATACCAACTACAAATGAGACTATACTTAGATATTTTCCAATTTTCCCATCTGATTTTATTGATCCATTTCTCCTTTAAATCAGAATTATCTAGATAACTACATTTATTATATTAGGTAAATAGAAAAATAATTGTTTATATTACTGAGATATTACCTGCGATCTCTAGCGAAACATAAAATTAATAGGTACTTACAAATGATATGATTCTCCTTAATGATCTGAATTTTCATTTTTTTTTTTTTTTTCAATTGCTGCAACCGAATGCGACGGACATACTCATTTTATCACTTTGCACAAATTAAACTACCAAAATAAATAAACAAACCACGTTATTATAGCAACTGAAAAGAAAAGACTCGATCGCCGGACGCGAAGAAGTAGGAAAGAGCCGTTAGAGGTGGTGGAAAAGGACATATCTCGCCCCAACCGAAGGCGACTCAATTCTATTCTGTACTTTCTGGTTCTAACCTACTAAGACTTCCACAGCTTTATAAGATACAGCTATATTTACCTTTATGACGCCCAATGGAGCTACCCGATGGATTTTAGATGAAATTCGTTTCAGCTGGTGGGAGATTCTGGTTCTACAGAGAGGACGTAAACTTTAAGATACAACCATAATTTTATAAATAATTATTTTTGCTGGAAATCAGAGGTGAGTTATGTGAGAGAACATTCACAGAGTGCTTTTTATTTCAGTTTTTGTCAACCCTCGATAATGGTACTTTTTATTATATTTGTTTCAGTACTCTTACTAGCCAGATGACGAGGCTGATTGTATTAATAGGACGAGCGAATTTACAGTCGTGACCGAATGATTGCAGTAGCTCAAAATACTTTTGGGGATTCTAGGTTGCAATTTGAATTATTTTATTTGAATAAATAACACAAAGAATATCGCTTAAACATTTTAGAAAGAAGAACAATTGATAAGATCCGTACATTAATAATTTCCAAATATAGGATCGAAAATATTCCGGAAAGGACAACAATTTTGTCGGTGTTAAAAAAAAATATTTTCTACCTTTTTTCACGAATATTCCGCTTCATTTCGTATATATATATATATATATATATATATATATATATATATATATATATATATATAATGACAAAAACCAATAAACTAAAAAACTAGATGATTTGTGAAACCTCATTAAAACTTAAAATCAACTCCTGTTCGAAAATTTTATGAATTCGGAAAACATGAGAAGGCACAGGGAACACGATCATCCCAAGAGACAGTTCAACAACAAGAAACATTTCGATAGAAATAACAAGCATAACCATAATAATAGGCAACAAGAGCCTCCTCCTTTCACGTAATACCAACATAATAATCAATCCCAAATAATAATCGTGAATGGACTCGTGGAGACTAACAAAGAAACCCGCAAAATGAAAGCCAAACAGCCTCAATGAGAACCTTTTCAATATTCGGTGGCAATTTTCAAATAAATCAAGAAGATCCTAGAGATAGGGAAATTAGAGAACTGAGAAAACAATTCGAGAGACTAAACCCATCCAATAATTCTTTTTTAGAATAAAACCCGCTAAACAATCAAGACACTTAAAATCAGACAACTCAAATCAGTTGCCATAAACTACTGACCACGTGAATCGAAAATGGCTAATGGACACAGGTTCATGGAAAAATTATATTCGAAGAGACATAAGTGCCCCTAGGAGTAGAAAGAGAGAAAGAAAATTTTGTTAAAAAAAAACGTTAACCGGAGAAGAAACCGGTACGGAAACCATATCAGTATACAGTAGGAATAATTTTCTTAAATGTCCTGGGAAAATAAAATTTTAGCTTTTTGATTTCAGAAGTTGTTTCAGCCGTTCATTTTATGATTATAAAATAATCAATAAATGAACTTTATAATTAAATAATTCCTAAATTTATATTTGATAATATGTTTATACTTAAGTATTTAACACTGTAATTTCTATCTAAGGATCTATTCTATCTAAGGCATTGTGGCCCCCTTTACAATTTGAGCATTTGGTTTCATTTTCGCATTTAGAGTTATTAGTATGTTGTTTTTCCCCACAATTAGAACAAATTGATAATTTTTTACAATCCTTAGTTGGATGAGAGAAACGTAAGCAATTATAGCTTCTCATCGGGTTCGGAATGTATTGTTTTACGTCTACTGTGAGAAATCCTATTTTAATTTCTTCGGGGGGTTTTGGCGTATTAAATGATAAAATATACGTATGGGTATATATTTCGTTTCCGTTTTTTTAAATTTTTATTCTAGTAACATCGGTAACGATATTTTTTAGTTCTTCTTTTATTTCTTCTATAGTGGCAAATTGTAAGTCGTAACATCTAATTACGCCCTTCGAATAGTTCAGTGATCTATGAGGACTAGCTTCGACTTGAAATTGTCCACCAAAATTATTGATTGCTAATAATGTTTCACTTTGTTTTGCATTGACTGTTTCAATGAGCAAATTTCCGTCTTTTAGTTTTTTAATATTTTTTGTAGTACCTACCGTATTTGTTATGAATTTGTTTATAAAAAAAGGTGATACATTTTTAAAGTTTCCCTCGTCTTTTCTTATTAAAACTATATATGTTGCGGAAATTTTTTGGTTTGAACAAATGGGGGTATTATCGATAGGCGATTTCATTCTCCCTCTTTTTCTACGCTTTACATTGGGACTTGGTGGGTCAGTCCCATTCATTGTTTAATTTTAAAATTATTTATATAAAAAAAAAAAAAATAATAATAATAATAAATGAAATACCTATTTATAAAAAAAAGAAGAAAAAAGTATAATAAATCAAATGATATTTTATTAAATAATTAATGAAATGTAATAGAAATAGTTAGTTTTATCTTATCTGTTCTGGTGATCCTCGGAGCTCTGCTCTCTTCGGAGTCGAAACAAACACTGGATAATCTTTATTTCTTTTAGTCAAGCTATCAGAAAAGCCCCTACATATTTGTGGTCCTCTTGGGCCACATAAAATTTCGAATGTTTAAACCACACAAAGTATGTTTAGAGTATTTCTTGAACAATAAGGTTAATTATTGCCAGTTATGAACCCACCTAGTCCTCAGATACCTCTTAGTCAGCATTCTCAGAGATCTAGTATATATATTCCTCAGATCTAGGAGAGAGCAATCAGTTCAGTCATAGCCTTTGTACATAGTTGTTTTCAGTTTAAGATCTATTTGTAAGTTTGCTTTAAATAAAGTTTTTAAAAAGTGAATTAGTGGTTCCAGTTATTTATTTGGCGCCCAAATAGGGACTGGTGCACTTCAAGTTAGAAGAGAAGAAGGTTGGCAAAGATATTCAAGAAAATATGACGATATAGACCCATTGGTCAACAGGATTTGGGATACTCGCCTACCACTCTGAAGAACTGGTCAAGAAGGTCCGATTAAATATTGAACAGGATCTGGAGCAGCTCACTTGAAGGTGTAATTCAATACTTCAGCGCCAGTCAAGAAAAATATTAAATACTGGACTTCACCATAAAACACTTCTTTATTTTAAGGTAAACATTTCATTGTAAACATTTTTAAACATTTATTATTGTTAACATTTATTACTATTAACATTTAAAAGATTTAATTTTTATGCAAAAAGATTATTGTAAGGGTAAATTAAAAAAGATATTAAATAAAAATAGGTTTGAGTTAGAAAAAATTGAAGAGGAAATTAACAAAATGACTACTAAACTAATGACAAAAGAATGTTACGATCACCTACCACATTATGACGGTGACCCATCACAACTCGTATTTTTTATCAAAGCAATTGAGCTTATTTATAATGCCAATTGCAACGAAAGCATACTTAATAGGGAGGAAAATGAACAATTGCTATTACAAAAAGCATTGTTTCGATTAGAAGGTACGGCAAGACATCTATGCATGTACGAAAATTTTATGACCGTGAACGATCTCAAAACTAGATTAATAAATCAGTTTAGAGACAGTAGGACAACAACGCACCTACAATACGAAGCATCACAAATTTCCATTAATCGGAATGAACACCCAATTGACTATTTAAACCGGGTAATCCCCTATGAAATACTAATAAAAAATAGAATATTAGTTGACATATCTATCGAAAATAAACCACAGGAAACCGCCACACAAATGAGAATATTAGTCGATCACGTGATCAGGAATTTACATCCAAGATTAAAAGACACCCTGAATCACATTACTATTCGAAAACTTTCAGACATGAAAAATATTCTGTACAACGAATGCAGAATAATCATGGAAGACTTATACCCCCAAGGTCATGGTAGAAACTACCAGCCCCACCATTATAAACAAAACAAACCCCAAAATAAGCCCGAAAAATATCAAAACCCATCAAATAATAATTACAATCATCCTAATTACAATAAAGTCCACCAATATCATCAACCAGAGAACGATTACCACCAAGGATCTGTTCAGCAGAGATATAATAGAAACTATAACCCTCAAAATTACTACAAAGACCAACAGCCATATAGAGGTCATAGTAACCAAATAAGAAACCCATATAACCCTTCAAATTTTAATTTTAATAATCAACAACAACAACAACAACCTTATAATCATCCCTAACAACAAACTTATAACCAACCCCACCATCAAAATCCAAATTCTCAAAACACAGTTTCTATGAGAACAGTGAAAAGTAACAACTTCCATCACCTGGAAGAGGAAAATCAGGAATTAAAAACAAGATTGGCGGAATTGGAAACGAAATTTGAAAATTTTTTAGGAGTAGGAGAACAAAAAACGGAACCACCAGACAATGCCCAGTATACCATCTAAATCTTTTACATGATTCTCCTTCATTTCAAGACAATACTGGCGACCATTGGTTAGTGGATACAGGATCCGAAATTAATTATATAAAAATTAAATCGGAAGAGTTCATAGTCATCACCCCCGTAGGAAGTGAGAGAGGAAATGGCTCAGTGCTAATTGATCTTGCTCCTAGGCTAGGGTTGAGAGATGAATTTTTAGTTAGATTTAAGATATTTAAATTTAGTCAAAAATATGAATTGTTATTAGGAATGGATACAATGGAAGCATTAGAAACTAAGATTAATATTACAAAAGAAATAAAAGAAATTAAATTTAATAAATTAAAAATAAAAATATTAAATGGTGAAATAATGAATATTTATAGAAATGAATTGAATATCATTAATAATAAAAAAGAATTATATCAGTTAGTAAGACATGATCACATAGAAAAGAATACTAAAGTAAAATTATTTGATATTTTGATGAAATATCCAGAAATTGTTAAGTCGGAAAACGAAAAGTTAAAGCCGACAAACTTTTTGAAACATAAAATTAGATTGAAGACGGATAAACCAATTTATACCAGAAATTACAGATACCCACAATATTTTAAAGAAAAGGTCGACGAAGAAATCAATAAATTGTTAAAAAATGGTATTATCAGAGAGAGTGATTCCCCTTACAACAGCCCAGTTTGGATAGTCCCAAAAAAAGAAGATGCATCGGGTAAAAAGAAAATTAGAATGGTGATTGATTATAGGAAACTAAACGCTGAAACAATACCAGATAGATTCCCTCTACCTAATATTGAAGATTTATTGAATAAACTGCATGGATCATAATATTTTACAACAATTGATTTAACTTCAGGATTCCACCAGATTGAGATGTCGAGCGAGTCCATTGAGAAAACTGCATTCTCGACAGACATAGGTCATTATGAGTTTCTAAGAATGCCCTTCGGGCTGAGCAATACACCTCCTACATTCCAGCGTGCAATGAACTCAATGCTATCTAACACCGACAACACGCTCGTCTATATGGATGATATAATTATTTATTCTAAAACTCCCGAAGATCATCTGAAACATATTGAAACCATATTAAGAAAACTAAAAGAACATTCACTATCTATTCAACTTGATAAGACAGAATTTATGAAAACTGAATTATCATTTTTAGGGCACATATTAACAAAAGATGGAATTAAAACCGACCCAAAAAAAATTAATGCGATAGAAAAATTTCCTTTGCCAAAAACCATTAAAGAAATTAAACAATTCCTGGGAATGTCAGGGTATTACAGAAAATTTATAAAAAATTATGCTCAGATAGCAAAACTTTTAACTAATCAGCTACAAGACGAGAGTAATATTGACCCTACCAAATACAAAAACGCTTTTGAACAACTTAAATTACATTTAATAAATGCCCCGATACTTCAATACCCAGATTTTAACTCCCCCATGTTACTAACAACAGATGCTAGTAATACAGCACTGGGAGCAGTACTTTCCCAAATTTCAGAAGGGAGGGATCACCCTATAGCGTTCGCCTCTCATACTCTTTCCGCAACTGAACAAAGATATTCCACTATAGAAAAGGAACTCCTTGCCATTGTGTACGCTTGCAAACATTTCAAACCATATTTATACGGTCAAATTTTTACAATAATCACAGATCATAAACCATTACAGTGGTTGTTAACGATGAAAAATAATAATACAAGAATCATGAAATGGATATTTTTATTAAGTGAATTTCAGTTTGACATAAAACATACTGACGGAAAAACCAATTTGTAGCCGATGCTCTAAGTAGAATTAATATAGAAAATGAATATGAATTAAATGTAATTGATGAAATGGATATAGATCCAGATGAAGAACTAGACAAAATTTTACAAGAAACAAGTAATGTAGAATTGCCACCAATACCTCCAGAAGACTATGATGAAATCTTGCAAGAATTACCTCCCCCTCAAAATGAACAATTAAGTTTAGCTCCAACCCAACATTCTCAAGATTCAAGCAATGAACAGATTCTTATAGTACCAGAAGATAGAGCAATAAATGTTGAAAAATTCCAAATTTTAATTCAAAGGGGTTCAGCCAAACCCATTATTACTAAACCCTTCGGTAAGACAAGAATTTATTTAGAAACTCCATACCCTTGGAAAAATAACCTAGAAGAAACACTTCTTGAACTAATAAAACCAAAAACCGTGTATGGTGTCTATTGTGAACCAAACGTTGAGTCTGTAAGGACTGAATTTGAAGCCATATATAACAAATTGACCGAAATAATAATTAATAAATTCCCCACCGTAAAAATAAAAAGATATAAAAGAAAACTAATCGACGTATTAGAGAGAGATGAGCAAGAAGAGCTGTTAGAAACGTACCATACAGGAAAATCATACCATAGAGGTATAATAGAAACATTTGAGAAACTCAAAAGAAATTATTATTGGCCCAATATGAAAGATGACATATCTGAATTTATAAACAAATGTTCTATTTGCAGGCAAGTGAAATATGAGCGAAAGCCTATTAAAACTAAATATCAAATAACCCCAACAATGGAAAGACCTTTTGAAGAAGTAATGATAGACATATTAAAGTTTGATTCTCATAATATAGTAACCATAATAGATACCTTTTCAAAAAAACTTTTCGCAAGATTATGTAAACATGTAAATGCAATTAATATATTTTTCAGGTACTAACCGAATATTTGGCCCTATTTCCAAATCCCATTAGAATAAAAATGGACAACGGAAAAGAATTTAGTAACAACTTAATCAGAAATTTCCTTGAATCATTAGGAATAGAAGCTTACTATACAACGCCAAACCACCCTAACTCCCTAGGAGTCTTAAATAGAGCCCAATCAACTTTGATTGAAATCTTAAGAGCTTTAAAAGAAGAAAATCCAAGAAATGATTTAAAAAATAAATTTAAATTTAGCAACACTAACTTTTAATAATTCAATCAATCAAACGCTTAAACTTACTCCAAACGAGATTACCTACGGAATCATAAAAGACCCTGAAAAGAATGAAGGAATAATTAAGGAACAGCTTGTAAGTGAATATCACAAAAACATGAATATTGTCCATAATAAATTAAAAATAGCCATAAATAAAGAAAAAGAGGAAAGAACCGACAAATTAAACAAGAGTCGGGAGGATCCTGTGATAGAACAAGACAAACCTTATGTCAAAAGAAGAATAAAGGATAAATCTGAAAATGTTTATAAACCTGTCATACCATTTATAGATAGAAATAAAACCATAAAAGTTCATACTGACAATATTGCTAGAAAAAGAAAATCTAAACGAAATCGCAAGAAAAAATTATTTGAAACTGTTTCTGATGGAGAAATGGTATCTAGTGACCTCAGCGATATTGATAGTAACTTCAGCATATAAAGTAACCAATGTTCAGCATTCGTCAGGACTTATTACATTTAAAGTTCCGGAATCGAAAGTAATATCAGAATATAAAACTATTATACATTTTTTAGACTTATCGAAATTAGTTGATGAATTAAGTAGACTTAGGTTTGCCCTAAAACCCAAAAATAATACAGTTGCACAAGAAATGGCTTTTAAACAATTAAATTTCCTCACGGATAAAATCAACAATATAATACCCAGAGGTAACAGAACCAGGCGTGGAATAATAAATGGCTTAGGCAGCGCTATCAGCTGGCTTACTGGGAACATGGATGCGGAAGACAAAGCCCACTACGATAAAATAATTGAAACTTTAGAACATAATAACTATCGAATGGAGCCAGTGAAATAAAAATTAGTAAACAATTAACAGAAACTTTTGAAAAAGATGTTAAGTTATCAAATAAAAATAATGCTAAATTAAGTGAAGTCACCAATACAATGGACTGACTACAGACAACAATGTATTATAACGAACTATATAATGTTCTTAATTATTTAACTATTCAAGTAATTGACATAGAAAATTCTTTGGAAATGTGCAGAATGGGAATCCCTCATTCTAACATAATTAAACAGACAGATATTAATGATAAGACCCTAATTTCAAATGATTTAGAAACTACCTGGCTGACTAGCAAAATCTCTTGTACAATCAGACAAAATATAATTCATTATATAATATCAATACTAAAACTATCTCAAGTCTATGATACGATATATCTTTTATCAGTCCCGATTAAGGACAACAATCAAGTTATAACTACCCTAGTTAAGCATAATCTTATATTGTATAATATTCATGAAATGTTCACTGCTAATTGTACATACTTTTATTAAAACTAATTACTATTGTACTAACCTTAGGATAATTAATGACACTTGTATCTTTAGCGCTTTAAGGAATAATCTTTCACAATGTATTTCTACTAATATTATAAATCCTTCTCCTATTATTAAATATTAAATCTTTCACAATGTATTTCTACTAATATTATAAATCCTTCTCCTATTATTAAATATATTGACATTATTGATGTTTATTTAACTTTTGATATATCTTATGTAATCATATCCAGCAATGGAACTTCTGTTAATTTACCAACTACTTCTATTATTAAGTTAGATAATAAGGGAATTATTGTAAACCAAACTAGAAAATTTTATATAAATTCTGATACTTTATCTATTAATCATAAGCTCACTAATTTTAAAATATTAAATATTACATTTGACAAAATAGATGTACCTGTAATATCACATGAAGAGTTTGAAACCTTAGAAACTAGTTATCACCCAATATTGTATTCTACCCCATTATTGCTTGTTTATATTACCATCTCCTATTTTGTTGTAATTCATTTAATTCAACTATATTATAAGGTATTGAAAATTTGTAAAAACAGAGGATTTCCAAGCCCACCTGTAAATCTCCCTCTTGTCCAAAATGACCCAATTTTCTCTCAGAGTTCGAATTTTCAGAAGGGAGGAGTTATGAACCCACCTAGTCCTCAGATACCTCTTAGTCAGCATTCTCAGAGATCTAGTATATATATTCCTCAGATCTAGGAGAGAGCAATCAGTTCAATCAGTTTAGTCATAGCCTATGTACATAGTTGTTTTCAGTTTAAGATCTATTTGTAAGTTTGCTTTAAATAAAGTTTTTAAAAAGTGAATTAGTGGTTCCAGTTATTTATTTGCCTCCGAATAAAATTAATTAATTTATTTTTTTATTTTTCTTTCTTAAATTCACAAACGGCGTCGGTTTTAGGTAGCCATTTTGATTAATCTTACGAAACATTCGTTAGAATTCACAGCCTTACATAGTACAGCCACTGCTACCTTTAAATTATCTATTGTAACCTTACAAAGATATATAGTAAATTGTAACCTTATCAAACCTATTCATTTGCAACGGAATTTCGCGCGGCCAAACATATCAGAATCGTGAAGTTCTTTGCATTTTACTTTATTTTGATCATATTATCAATCAAAAATTCTGATTTTCTTTACTTTTTGTTTGTATTTGTTTCTATTATACTATTTTATTCACGCGTTTGGTTTTCCATTTCTTTTCGGATCGAAATCTTTTTGAATCCCATTAATACAGTCATCCTTGGCTTTGTTTTTATTTATTTATTTTCCTTTTCTCTTGTTGTTTACTTATTTATTTTGATTTTATTACATTTGTCACTTTTCGTTACCGGTTTTCAATTTTAATTCGAATCATAACCTTTCTGATTTAATTATTTTGAATTTTCATATTACATTTCAGCTGTCCCCATATTTAATTATTTACTTTAACGATGGATCAAAAAACTCGCGATAAAATATTAAAGGCTTTGAAAATCGCTGAAACCAAACGTCAAAACATTTTTGCCGACATCACCAAATCATGGGATGAGATAAAAAATGCGACTGTATCTGATATAGATCTTGTTCGCTCATATTATGATGATTCATTATTCCTCCAAAAGAAGTTCCAAACACTAACTGATGAAATTATTGAATTAATTTACAACCTTGACCTCGATGATACCGTTGAAACTACCCAAGTTTCATCCTCGTTTCGAACCATTCTATTCACAATTCAAGCCAAATACCATAAGTTAAAAAAACAAGAACCTGCTCCCTTAATAAAAAATGAAAACATACAATCAACTAATAATGAACCACCCAAAATTACCCAGCACATGCCTCCCATTACCATTCCTACATTTACTGGCAATATTGAAAAGTGGAGCGATTTTTTCTCAATTTTTAATTCTCTTGTCCATGAGAATTCTCAATTGATAAACATTCAGAAGTTCCATTATTTACGTACATCGGTCTCCCATGAAGCTCTGGCAGTTATTGAAAATTTTCAGTTAACAGCTGAAAATTACCCCTTGGCTTACCAAGCTCTTGTAAACCGATATCAAAGCACTCGCCGTATCGCCACCACATATTTGAATAAAATTTTGGACTATAAGTACTCCACCTCGCACTCTTTGAGTGCTCTAAAAACGTTCATTCAAGTCCATCAAAACTCAATTCAAGCCATCAAAGCTTTAAAGGTTGGCGGTTTAGCGAACTTTTTGTTGTTATCATTATCCCTCAGGAATTTAGATTCAAGAACTGCAAGAGCTTTCGAAGAAAAGCAAGCCGACACAGCGATCCCCTCTTATGATAAACTGTTCTGAGTTCGTAGAGCATCAAATAAAAACTATAGAAATTTCATCCACACATTGCCCTGCCAGCAACTCCTCATCTCCTAATAAACCTCAATTTCATGGTGCTTCTAAACTATCTTTCATTGTAGCCAACAATGATAAAAAAGCCTCCACACAAATCTTTTCCAAATGCTTATTTTGTCATAAGGGTCACTCCTTATCTTCGTGTCCCACCTTTTTTCCAGTGTCAAGGGAAGAAAAAATTTCTTTCCTCCGCGCCCATAGAAGGTGTTTCAACTGCTTTGGCTCACACCTAAAAGCCGATTGCCGATTGCTCATCCAGAAATCATCACACTCTGTTACATCCTGATCGCTCAAATGATTCCTCGCTTCCACTTAAGCCTAATGCCAACGTTCCCACTAATTCATTACATGAAAAGACCGAGCCAACTACTGCTAATGCTCTTGTTTCCTGTTGTTGCACTTCTTCAACTCCCAAAATAGCCCCAGCTTCTGTTGTTAACATGCTAGGTACCTTTCGAGCTCGCGTCCATAATAGCTTTCTTGGTTATGTACCAATACGAAGGGTCATTGACCCTGGCTCCCAAAGACCATTTATTTCACAAAGTCTGGCTCGATCACTTGGTCTTAAAGTGAATCATGCTCCTATTTCGGTAAGTGGAATAGGCGGTTCGCTGTCAACCTCATCTGGCACCGTATCGTGCAACCTAGTCTCCTCATACTCGACTCAGCACGTTAGCGCGAATTTATCGGTGATTCCCAATATCGTCGAGCATTTGCCAACTGCTGAGCTGCCTCCTACGATTCCTCAATCGTTCATTCAACTTCAATTAGCAGACCCAACCTTCCACCGACCCGACCGGGTTGAAATTTTACTAGGTACTGACGTCTACCCACAGTTATTGTCCCCTGAACCTATTGTCAAGCACCCGAATGGTCCCGTTGCTGTGTGCACTATATTTGGTTGGATAATTGTTGGTCCTATGGACTCCCAGACTCCCTTATCGAGCATCACGTCACTCATTTCTACTGCTGAACTTTCTCAGCACCTTTCGAAATTCAGGGAAATCGAGCATGTTCATGCCGTTCACCCGTAACTGAAGATCCCCTTGACACTCTCACTGAGAAGCACTCCCGGGATACTCACCAACGACAGCCGGATGAACGGTACTCGGTATCCTTGCCTATGAAGCCCGATGCTACTCCGGTTCAGAGCATTTATTCCTAATCATACACTCTCTTGTTAAATTTGCAAAGGCGATTAGCTAAGACCCCTGAGTTTGCTTCAGAATACCATAATTTCATGCAGGAGTTCGCCCAGCTCAACCACATGTCTATGGCTCCTACGCCTTCTTCGTACATTGTTCCGCATCATGTGGTAACCAAAATTACCAATCAGGGTAGCAAATTGCGTGTGGTATTTAATGCCTCAAGCCCTGATTCCTCTGGCGTTTCTTTAAACGACCGTGTTTTGAAGGGGCCCAAGTTACAATCTGACGATTCGGCAGTCCTGTTAAATTTTCGGTTCCCTAAAGTTGCCTTGTGCTGTGACACACAAAAGATATATCGTCAAGTGCTCGTTCACGAACAGGATCGCCACCTGCAACACCTTTTTTGGACCCCGGACAACAATTCGCTAGTCAAAGAGGCGCAGCTGAATACCGTGACATATGGTTTGACCCTTTCAACGTTCCTGGCCATGCGCGTGCTGCATCAACTTTTAAAGGATGAAGGTTCCGCTTTCCCCTTGGCTTCAGTAGCCTTAATGAATCAAACTTATGTCGATGACATAATAACTGGCGCTAATGATGTCCAGTCTGCTAGTTTCCTGCGGTCACAATTAACCAAATTGCTGAGCTTAGGCGGATTTGAGCTCCGCAAATGGTCTATAAGTCACCCTCAAGTTCTTGAGGATCTCCCTGAGGAACATTGCGAATCTCCTTTGAATCTGAATGACGAGGACAAGTCGTTGAAAATTTTGGGCTGAAATTGGGAACTTTCTGAAGATCTGTTTGTACACAGAGTGATACCCTTCAACGGTAAATGCACCATTTGGTCACATATCACTTCGGCTCTGAACCCAGCCGATATGGCTTCTCGAGGGCTGAACCCTAATTTGCTGTCTGAGCCTATTGCGTCCTCTCTTTGGTCACATGGCCTTCCACTTATGTCGGACTTTCAAGCAAGTTGGCCTCCACCGTTTGCCCCACCATCTGCTCCCTCAGCTTCGATCCCTGAGTAATCCACTAGACATGTGCTTTTCGCTGCAAATAGTGTCCTTGCTGATCCATATATCATAACCCGTTTATCCTCATGCTTACGTCTACAGCGTGTGGTAGCCTGGATGATGCGCTTTGCCCCTCTGAATTGCCGTGCGCGTTCAAAATCGAAAACGAACTTTCAAGGTCCACTAACCACCTCCGAAATTGAACAATCTTTTTTGGTAATTGTGCGTCTAGTAGAGGGTTCGCGTTTCACCGAACGAATCCGTCTCATTCTGTCGAATAAACCTGTTCCCTGTTTAGGACATTTGTCTCCTTTTCTAGACGAAGTCGGCATCCTCAGGGTGGGCCGCAGACTTCAGAACTCTGAACTCCCATTTTCGGCTCGCATCCACGCTTTGCATCCTGATCCTGATGGCAATATCCGACTCTCCGCACTGCTGACGGCGTCTTTACGCAACCCGTCCACCAAGTCATTCCCTTACCGGAATGACTCGCTCTGAATAATTATTGTACAATTGTATGTTCATTTAATTTAATTTAATTTTTATTTTTTTTACTTTTTCTTTCTTCCTTTAACTCCCTTATCCCTTTGATTATCTTTGAAAATGGGAGACTCCTCCCCATTTTGGTGGGCGGTATGTTAAGGCAATTATAAGCGTTTTCCTTTATTTCTCATTATCTATTTTTTTTAACCTTTTTTTTGTAATCACGTACTTAGTCATTTGTTTTTGTAATATCTGTTATTTGTTATTCTCTTCCTAATGAACTTGTCTCCACCACGCTATTGTTTCCTAGTTAGTAGTATATGAGTAAAGTTTCGGTTTTTCTATCAGTTAAGTGGTTTAAACATTTGAAATTTGGTCCGACGTCAGTCGTCAACATTTCGCGGCGTCAGAGATCTCTTCGCCGCGATTTTGTAACCACAGTAAGCGGCTAAATTCTCCTAGAGAAGACACGAAGTCTGGTGAGTGGAATTTTACTCATCTTCTTGTGCCACAAACCAGTTTAAAGTTTCATTCTTCTTTCTTCTTTTTTTTTAAATATACAGTCCACATTTGCTCAATATAATCTTTATTTCTTTTAGTCAAGCTATCAGAAAAGCCCCTACAATCAGTGTTAAGACTCTGTTTTGACACTTTTTCACAAGGCATTTCGACCGGTACCTTTTCCTTCTCAAGCAATTTGGAATTGTCTTGAGGAAAACACAATTTTTTTGGCAGTTAGTCGTTTTTATTATTCCAATTTCTACTTTTTCTGAAAGGCATTCTCGATTTTTTAAAATATTATTATTATCGCTTTTTGTTTCATCTAATTTAAAAATAGGTTCTTAAATTATACCGATATTATCGAATTCTTCATTCTTCATTCTTACAATAAATGTTTGAGATTCATCAACAATATCTATATGGTTATCTTCTTCACCTAATGTTTCCGGTGTTAGATTTTTTATTTGAGAGACCGCATTATCAATCATTGAATTATTTTTATCCATTTCTTCATGCGCATGAAATATTGGATAGTCGGGTTGTTCGAACATTTCATATTGGTCTTCTGAAATTTGTTTTTTAAGGTATTTTATCGATTCCTCAAGTTCCCGAATTCTTCGATCTTTATAATCTTCTTTAAAACAAGAATTAGTTGAGAGAGTCGGCTGACGATTTTGAGTGAAATGAGGATTTAAAGCAATTTGGTTAAATTGGCTTTTAAAAGGAGTATTTTGTTGATACATAGCGGATGGATATTCGTTGAAATGATCATTTTGATCGTTATACGAAAATTTATTATTATAGGCTGATTTATTGTTTATATAAATCTTGTTATTTTTATGATATTTTCTTTTAGTAAATGTTTCCTTTGGAAAATAGTCACTATTACATTTCTCGTCGGTCCTCGTTATAGATTCTGATGAATCTTGATCATTTAAGAAAAAGTGGTTTTCATTTTCCAACAAAACCTTTATCTCCTCTAAATTGTTTGCTTCATTTGACCTTAAGAATATGCTAATGTTTACAGGAATATTCATATAGAAATGAAAGACTAAACGGCATTCTAGTAAATTTGTTCCTATTTCTTTATCATCATCTGATAAATATTCAAAATCATATCGAAAAATGATTAGGGATCTTTTTTTATCTAACGGACTTTCATTATGATTTTTTTCGGTATCAAATAAATCTAATTTCAATTCCTCTATTGATCTATGGTCATAAAAGACATTTTCTAAATAATTTAACAAATCATTAAAATATTTGAATTTATATTTTACTATAATATGTTCTGCTTCATGAGCTAAGACATTCTTTAATACATATTTAAGTGGCTCTTTTTGAATATATATTTTATTTATTTCCAATCTCACGACATTTAAAAATTTAATTAAATTGTAATTTTTATAATAAAAAGAAGGGCTATATCCCCTTTTGTTTTGGAACGATGCCATATTTATTATAATAATACTATAATATAATAGTAATAAAAAAGGAAATAATTATATAAGTAACATAAATATCTTAACTAAGCTTACTATATCTTCCTTGCTTGGTACCTGGGGTCAGTGAGCCAGAAGGAGACTTCAGCTTGAAATACCTCGGATGAGTGGGTTTCAAACTGGATGTGTGCTGAAGAAGTGTTGGTACCTGGGATCAGTGGGCCAAGCGATGACAGTCAGACACCTATCTTCAGTCAAAGTTCTTCAGCGTTCGGTCAAGGCAGAGCAGCTTACTCGAGAAAACCTAGGAATAGTAAGATCTCGATGCTATGTCTGTCTCTAGTTCGGGCGCCAGATAACGAACACAAATAGTGAAGAATAGAAAAAGATACTTTATTTACTGATAGTTACATACAAGACTTCTAGTATAATGTACCAGTCAAATGCAGAGTGTCTTCCTCTGAAAAACTTCCAGCTACTTAAACCTAAAGGTTTGGAGTGGGGATAGGATCGAGGAAATAGGTGAAAGTGTCTGGCTAAATGTTTACTAAAGGAAACGTGAGAAAGGGTAGTCCGGCGTAGGTGTTAATTGTCTCATGTCACAGTGATATACACAGGGTGTTATAGGATGGCTGGGGATCTTTGACCCAAGGCAGTTTACTTTATGATTGTTTATGACATGTGTTGTTCAAGATGTAATTTATATTTTACCCTTGGAAGGTCAAAAGGATACTTTCTCTTAGTCAGGTGCTAAAAGGGTTTCTCAATAATAAAAGTAATGTTAAAGATTATATTAATATTATGAGTAATGTTTATAATCTTATAACTCGCGGGTCAAGCCAGTTTGGTGGTGTCAGGCTTCCGAACCTTTACCATTTGTTGATGTATTTAAGATGTAGGTTGTTGGTTGAGGTACGTAGTCAAGAACAAAGGAGTTAAAATTAAATTTAATGTCGACATTTCGACTTGCAATGCAAGTAGAAACATTGGCATTAAAAATTTAAATTTAATTTTAACTGCTTTGTTAATTAATGCATACCCTCACCAACAACCTACATCTTGACATGTTTTTTGTTTAATCTCTGTAGCAAAATGCTGATGTTTTATATTTTGTGTATATTTTTAGAACTGCTGATAGTTAAGCATTTGAAACTATACTGCTAATATAAAAATTCCTATGGAAGTGTTCAAATTATCAAATCAATTGTAGCATGTTTTTAATATACAGTGGCTCACAGTCAAAATGATGCAAACGAAGATTTATATTTCTGATGCTAATTACTTTCAATTTGTTAAAAATTAAATGCCAATGCACATGAGAGCATAATGATTCATTGTCATAGATTAAATTTATATAATCAAATCAACTCAGCTATATTTATACAAATTGAAAAAAAAAAAAAATCTTCATTTAAACTCGTAGAGATCACAGTGAAAAATATGCAATGTTTACTTACATGGAATTCTCAGGTACCGAGTTTATTATTCTTTTAATTCCTTTTAATTCTTTTAATTAAAACAAAAATAAATAACATGAATACAATTAATCAGTCTTGTTCGAGCTTTTGCTTAAAATGGGTGCGCATACAACTATTCGTGAAGGAAAATAGTAATCAACAATTTTAAAAATGGGCAAAACACTACGAGAAATCGCCTCTATTATCAATGAGAGTTATGCGACCGTTCAACATATTATTGATTGTTTTAGAAAGGAAAACAGAATTATAAGAAAACCTAGGGTGAGTGCAAAAAAAAGTTTTACTGGGAATGATAAACGTTGGATTTTGTGCCAAATAAAAAAGGATCCAAAATTAAGTGTTTAAAGTTGGCTACATTAGTAATGAAACATTTAAATGAAACAGTTTGTGCTGAAATCATTCGAAGGGTCTTAAGTAAAAACCAATACAATGGCAGAGTTGCTAGGCAAAAACCTTTTATCAATGACAAAAATAAAAAGGTCAGAATCAATTTTTCTATGGATTATTTAACAAAAGACATGGATTTTTGGAAAACTGATTTATATTCAGATGAGTCAAAATTTAATTTGTTTGGCTTTGATGGAAGAGGTTTCCTATGGAAAACCAGGCACCGGTCCAAAAATAAAAACGAAACTTATATTTGTAATTTACTAGTTTAATTAATAATAAAACTTTGAGTAAACAAAATAACGAAAACAATAACAGAATACTAAGAGAATAGAGAGAGAAAATAAAAATGTTAGATTTACAGAAGCAGTTAACGGAGTTTTCATTTAGTAAGGATGCTTAATGGAACTTCGAGATTCGCCCATTTAGAGCATTTGAAACATCGAACAGGCATGCATCTAGATGAAATTGGTCAACAGGCAGAAGGGAATACCACAGAAAGATATCCTACACCACAGCCAACTCTGCCTATGGTTCAAGAGGATATGCAAACGGAGTCAGAAGTCAACCACATTCCAGTCCAAGTGCACAACTATATACCAATCCAGGTGAAAGCCGTTCCAGTTTGAGCGCTCCTTCCCCCAGTCCAAAGGCTAAACCAGGATCTACTACAGAATACAGGCACACTCCAAGAGGGGAGCCACTCCAGACTCCTCAACGTGTAAGAAAACCAGTAAGAAGATATATTGAAGAATGTTAATAATTTTTAATACTTTTGAAAATTCTACTAGTTATTATAATAATATAGTTAAATAAGTTGAGGGGAAATGATATGTATTATCTGTTATCAATAGTTGAGGTAACCCTCCCTGAAGTTTTTATGTTTAGTTTACAAGTATAATAAAGAGAATCACGTTGTGTACGAATAGTGATGTTTTATTTAGTACACTCCAATAAAGAAATATAAAAACAAGCACATAAGCTATCCTGACGGTCCCGGTGTTCTGGTGGTCTTTTCATTTGTGAGGTTACTTTTAATATTTCTGTTGGATTATCAATTGGTGTCTTCACTGGAGGAGGTGCTTTAAAAATTTTCATATTGAGCTCTGCCATCTCGACCGTTTTACAAAAATTAACTGGTTTTTCCAATGAAGGGTCCTCTCTTAAAAGTCTTTCTTGAGTACTTTTGTCATTAAGTCCAAGAATTATTTGGTTCAAATGGTTCATTTGCCGCTTGCTTCCTAAGAAAAAATTTATAAATCACCATTGTCTCATTTTTCTGTGGGGTACAATGCTTTTCAAGCATCAGGAAAAATCAGTTGATTTCACTGTTTCTGCACCTGGCTTTAACGTCGTGATTGTGGTGTATAATTTTAACCAATTGGATCCCAATAAGTTTTTCAGTATCGCAACTTGGACCTCTCGGGATTTCGTCTTCGTCTCTGTGGCTACAAAATAAATTACTACCTCATTCCGGAATCTTCTAAAGCTCTCGGAAATGTTGTCCACATTCACGATAGTCCACTCGATTAAGAAGGCTGTGGATTTTTGTACTGTTGTCTTTTGTGGTATTGCATTTAGTTTTTGGTGCTTTGTTTTAGTTTTCTTTTCTTTTCTTTTATGTTCATTCATTGTTTATTGTTATTGTTTAAAGTTTCAATAACATTAAGAAACATTTTTCACGTTTTAAGCGAATATTAGTGAAAGTAGGTCAAACCGTTAAGGTTAGGTTACACAAGATCAGAAATTTGCAGAAGTTAACCGTTCTAAAAATGGAGGAGGATCCTCCTGGAAGAGCAATCGTTAAGGACCCAGGCCTATCTGCTAAAATACCTAGGAACGAGTCTGATGTTGAAGAAGAAAAAACGCAGAAATCTTTAGTGATAGCTGCCTACATGAAGCAAAGGTAATTCAAGAAAACTTACGCACATTCATTCAAAATTTTGATAAAAAGATGAATAACGTAACCATGAAACATATCAATGAAAACATTGATCGATTAGTGGGTATTTTGGAAACCTTAAACTTCAAGGCCAAACAGTGTGAAGAGAAGAACAAAGGAGATTCAGTCTCGGCGCTTGTTCAAAGAGTGGTGAAGGAAACATTGCAGTATCCTATGGTAGTTGATACAATAATAAGTAAAATCATGTTGAGGTCACACCAACGGTCGTTCAAAGCCATTCAGGGGTAAACATGGAAAGCTCCTGCCCGCTACATGCCAAGGTCGAATCTTCAGAACAGAAGCAACTGCCAACTAAGGAAGATAATAATCTAAAGAAAGATGAAACGTTTGAGATTTACAAGACCAAAAGAAATAGGAGAAAGGCAAAATCGCAAGAAAAGAAAATTAATGAAGACCAGAAAGAAATTGTGGAAAATATAGTAGAAATTTCTTCACCCGATAAATCTCTGACAAAGAATAAGCCTAAGACATTGGCAGATATTGTTAAATCGCTGCCATTGAAGCCGTCCATGACGTCAAGACCTGCTTATTTGACAATCAGCGGCTCGGAGAAAATCCCTGTGGATATCATAAATGGGCTTCCATCGCCCACCAATTTAGGTGTAAACGATTCTATTGTTAGAGCGACCAAGGCGGGCACTATTCTAGTTCGGTTGGAAGACGAATCCCATGCAACTGAAGTCATTGGATGGCAGGAGCTGCGCCAAAACGGGCTACAAGCTAAGCTAGCACTGAGGAAAAAACCTAAACTTGAGGTGAGGGGTGTTCCTCTCGCATAGGGCTCAGGAGAGCTAGTTAGGTTTCTGTGGCAAAAAATACCTGAAAATCGATTCCAACTCTCCTAGTTATTGAAGATCTCCGTCCACTATTCTCTTCAGTCGCCAAGAACGGTTTAACTAAGAATTGGGTATTAGAAGTACACCCAATGATCCGTTTTCAGTTGTTGGAAATAGGAAATCTGGATGGAGGATGGTGGTCCATGACTTTTAAAGACTACCTGAACGCCCCTCGCTGCACTAAGTGCCAGGGCTATGAACACACTAAGGCCACTTGCACTGCGGTCTCGGTGGTCTGCATTTGGTGCGCAGCGAGTGGTCATCTAGTGTCCGAAGAAGAAAGCAACGAAGGACCCAACCTGTATTAATTGTAAACGGACAAATGCTGATCCCAGCGAACAAAGCAATGGCGAAACGTACCTTTTATGAATAAGATGACCATCCTTCAGCTCAACATGGGTGGCCGAAGAATAATGGCAGACGAGTTGCGAGTTCTTTCTCGATGCTATGACATCATGGCCATGGAACCGACCAGCCATCGAAACTAGGTCACGGGGTTTGGCGCATAAAGATATATCCACCTGGTACAGACTTCTGCCTTCCATGGGACATTCACGACCTACCTATTGCTATTGATAGACAGAAAACCGGACGTGCTCCAGGGCTAGATTCTATAGACGCCGCTATCTTAAAGAATAGGATCCCCTATATTGAAGATAGATTATTGGGTATTTTCAATGACTGCCTAGATAGGGGGTATTTTCCGAGAAGCTGGAAGGTAGCATATTTGATACTGCTCTACAAGGAAGGGAACAAGGATAAGGAGCTTCCTAAGTCATATAGACCCGCCATATGTCTTCTTACGGTGATGAGCAAGATGTTGGAAAATCTCATCATGATAAGACTGCAGCCAATACTTACAAAGGCAAGCCATCCACGGCAATTTGGCTGTACAAAAGGCAAGGGATCTACTATGTCATGTTGTTTCTCTTTGATATATCCTCTGCCTTTGACTGCGTCTGGTGGGCCCGTGTACTTCAACAGCTACAGAAATACGAAGCCCCCAGTAACTTATATACCCTCATAAGTAGCTACCTTCAGGACAGGATTGTAAAAGTTCGAAAGAAGCTACTATAGAGAGGGGGTGCCGGCAAGGATCAGTTCTTGGCCCAGCCCTGTAGAAGCTGGTTTTTGATGAAATACTGGGTGTGCTCGAGGCACAGCAGTTCCCCGCCACAGCTTACGTCGACGATTTAATTATTATAGTGACCTCCAACAGCAGGACTGGAATAAAAGAAGAGGCACAACGGTGCGCCACCCTTGTAGGACGATGGTGTGAAAGTAAGAAACTGAGGATGGCAGCTTCAAAGACACAGGCCATTCTACTCGTACTAAAGGAAAGACGGATAGGGCACATCCTATAAACATATGGTATGTATAGAAGGTATCAGAATCTGTCACATTGAGGATGTCACCTATCTTGGAATAAGAATCGGAAGAGGATTTAATGTGACCCCCCATTTGGAATACTTAAGAAATAGAGTGACAATAGCCTTAAACGGACTTAGCCATGTCGGGGGTGCATTTTGGGGCCTTCGATACCCAGTAACAATTATGATTTATAATGGGGTGATTCTTGGTATTCTGAGATACGCACTCTCGCCTGGTACCAGAATCTCTCACGCAGACAGAAGAGCACGTTGGCGACAATCCAGCGAACGTCTCTGCTTAGGGTAACTAAATCATGCAGGAGTGTGTTTGATGAGGCTGTACAAGTATTAGCGGGAAGAATACCTATCGACCTCTTCTTACGAGAGGAGTTATTGAAGGATAAGTTTAAGAGAGGGGCTTTAATTATAATTTATTCTTATTTTGTACTAATACATTTCATGTTTTATATTGTAATTATAAATACATACGTTTTGATATTTTGGCCTCAAGAGCCTAAACCTGTATTGCCTGAAGGCAAGAAAGGGAGAACAAGAAATAAATAAAAGTTGTCCACATTCACGTCGAATTCTGAGGGTTTATTGAATTCCATGGCTGAAATCAGGATCTTCAGTTTAAACTAATCGATATCGACTGGACCATGTTTAGATGTAATAATTAACAAGCTCATGTTAAAAAAACTATTAAGTTTATGAATTAGTGCACACACAAAATACAGCATGATTAATTGTTAACTGGAACGGCTTTGGAGGTAACCACCAGGTTCAGGTTATAAGTTACAAATGTTACCAACCTAACAATCCTTTCGATAAAATAGACAACTTTCCTCTAAAATAAACGAGCGAGGATCTAGAACACAAAAATATAAAAAAAAAAAAAACATGAGTAAAAAATAATTTTCCGGAGCCGGTAGCACGAAAAGGGTCTAGTTTTTCGTGAAAATATAAAAGCCTTAATTTTTTACTAAAACTTTTTCAATGCAACGCACCGTTTTCGAGTTATAAGCGAAAAACTTTAAAATGGAACATTTAAAGCCCCCCCACCCCCCGGCGGCACCGTAATTTGAAGGGACTTTATTTGTTCTTGTTCACTGGACCGTTCTGTACACATTCCTGAAAAAATTGGAACTAGAATTTTTAGTTCTTCTGATTGCCCATTTTTGGTGTAGGTTGACTGGACTATAATGAGTTTATTAATAAATAAGTTTCAAAAAAGTCATTTAGTATTTGTTATATTTAGATTTTTTTAATTTTAACATTTAAGTAGAATTAAAAAATGCATACAGTGGCTCCAAAAAGTAATGGCACACCAACATTTTTTGTAATATCTTAGAAGTGTAAAGCCCCGTTTACACGCTACGATAAATCGTAGGGATTTACACCTGCAGCTCTAATTGTAAGAAATTAGAAGTTATTCAAAACGCACGTATGAAAATAATAAACAACTACCCGATGTGTACCAGAATTTCAAATATGCTATCTAATTTAAACCTACCATCAATTAAACAGTACACTCACTTACAGGCACAAAATTTCTTTTCCCTTACAACAATATCCGTAAATCCCATCATAAATAAAAAAAATAGGAGACTATGATAAGAGTGTAATGAGTGGAAAAGATGTGAGTAAGGTGTTATAAAAGAAATAATATGCCAAGCTTACTTTCAAAGACAGATGTAAACAGAAACTGTTTGAGAGATGATAAGACATCTCTTAAAAGATACACCTACAAACGTACTAAACATATATTTATAGACAAAACATGAAATAATATATATAGCTTTTATATTAAAAATTAAAAAGTTATTTCGATTATTCTTTATTCTAAGCAATATCCATAATATATATTTTTAGTTATTTACTATTATTTGTAGGTATATTGTTTATTTCTTATTTGCTTTTTTTTTTCTTTTATTGTGTAGGTTTTTTTTTTTTTGGTATTTTTCAATCTGACTATCCGTTCTAATGTCATTTACCGTATTCCTTGTTCCTTCCCCAATTGCAATTCAACTCATATCGGTGGGACAAAAAACCATCTAAAAACCCACATCTCACAACATAAACACTCTATCACATCCCGTAACCCTTTAGCCACTAAACTTTCTGAACTCCTTATCCCTTGACCATAGTTTTGATTTTGAAAAAACCACCATACTTGCTTCATTCAGTAACTTAGACAAACGATTAATTGATAAAGAATATATTTCCCTCACATATTCCCAAGTTCAATCATTTATTGGTCGGCGGCACATAAAATTCTTTGACGGCCTAAAGTTTTGTTCCAATCCTCTCTTTAGGGACATAGCGCCACATCCTAGGCCTGGTAGGTGGCAAGGTTAAACCCCCATAGCGGACGTTTTCGCTTAGGGAAGGGGTTCAGGCTTTTTTAGACTGACCCGTTTTCACACCATCACCAGCAAAGTGATTCCTCCTCACTTGTTCAACACAATAGGAAGACAACAGTCAACTGAGGCGCCAGGATCTAAGATTAATCAACCAATCTTAAAATGCCAGGAAGGCAAAAGATCATTCTATACTAATTATTATTTGTTTGTTTTTATATTAATAAATGGAGGATAAGAAAAAAAAAAGTTTTAAACCTCCTCAAAAAACCTTAATTTCCTCCTGTTTTTTTCATACATTACTGATTTCACATATTTATATATATATATATATATATATATATATATATATATATATATATATATATATATATATATATATATATATATATATATTACTCACATTTTGTATATGTCAGTATTACTTTACATTCGTGCTTACTCCACCTCTCCCATTCCCTTTTTTACTCTCCTTTATTGACTCTTTATCGCGTCAGCTTTGTATCAACTGATTTTATTTCATAATCAAACTCTTTCCAGCTCTTTAGTTGAGATCCCCGTCGCTAGATCACTCCATCCCCCTTCATCCTCAACTGTCAAAATGTAACAGTTTCTGTTTATATCTGTCTTTGAAAGTAAGCCTGGCATATTATTTCTTTTATAACACCTTACTCACATCTTTTCCACTCATTACACTCTTATCATAGTCTCCTATTTTTTTTTTATGATGGGATTTACGGATATTGTTGTAAGGGAAAAGAAATTTTGTGCCTGTAAGTGAGTGTACTGTTTAATTGATGGTAGGTTTAAATTAGATAGAATATTTGAAATTCTGGTACACATCGGGTAGTTGTTTATTATTTTCATACGTGCGTTTTGAATAACTTCTAATTTCTTACTATTAGAGCTGCAGGTATCAATAGTAATTATACATCGTCGTGGTATCAATCCGGAAGGAGGATGTATAAATTTCGGTGTCGTCAGCATACAAAGGTCGTTCTACTAATGGATGTGAGGGAAGATCTGAGGTATATAGGTTAAATAAGTGATAAAGAATCAGGAAGGTGGCTTTAGGAACACTCGATACAATCATAGCTCGAATATAAACTCATATTTAATAATAAGCTGTACAAAATACATGGTCATATTGTGAAGTAGACAGCGAGGCTATATACAGATTGAGTTGCTATTGAGATAAGGTGGGGCTACAGGCAGGTAGATAAGTAGATAACAACAACAAGGTGAGGTTACAGACAGTGTTGTCATCAATGACAAGCATAATCGACAGTGTTAGCATGGCATATTTTTATGCACAATGCAACACCAAATGTGCCAAATATTTTAAGATGCTTTATTGAGGCTTTCTTACCGCACTAAACTTCATAAGGTGAAACACCACTGGTGGACATAAGCAGCAGTCATAACTGCCTCCGCCCACAGTTTTTCTGGGAGGTCCGATGCATGCAGCATAGTTCTTGCTAACTCCATAAGGGTTCGGTTTTCCCTCTCTGCCGAACTATTTTGCACCGGTGTATAGGGCATAGAGGTGCTATGGTACATGCCATGGTCCCTAGTTATTATTTTTACATCCTTATTTATGAATTCTTTTTTATTATCGGTTAATAAATCCTTGACTGCATATCAAACAGTTTTCACCTCCGCCAAGAATTGCTGTAATTTATCCTTTACTTTAGATTTCTCTTTTAGAAAATAGACCGTCCGATACTTAGAAAATGCATCCTTTAAGACTAAAAAGTATCTACTTCCACCCGCTGACGGAGTGGGCATAGGTCCACAGACGTCAGCATTTATTCTATCCTCTTGTTCCTTTCTCTTGCCAAAGCTTAACCTATGCACCTTTCCCATTATGCATGCATCACAAAAGTCTGAAGATACTTGGCCGCCAAAGTTTACAACACTACGCATTAAAAATTCTGCGACATACCTCTTATTCTGGTGGCCCATCCGTTCGTGCCAGGTCTGCAATGTATCTTCAACCGCAAGTTGAGCCTCTGACTAGTAGACTGAGATGACCCTCATGTTCATGGTAAATAAACCACCGGTCCTGGTTGATTGTGCTGCCAGTCGACCATCCTTAAACAATGAACATTCATTATTACTAAATGTTGTTACATATCCTTTATCGAGAGCTGATGTAAGTGAAAACAAATTTTATCGGCATCTGGCATGTACCATACATTCTGAAAATAACCACCTATCCATTTACCATCAATAAACATCTCAACATTAATGTTACCTCGTCCATAAGCCTTCATGGTCTGTCCGTTACCGCCTTGGACATATTTCTCCGCTGGAAAGGATTCAAAAGTAGCAAACCAATCCTTCCTCATGGTCATATGGTGAGTAGCACCGGAATCAGTGATCCATGCAGCGTTCAAGTCACCCTCAGCTATATTGCAGACAAAAGCACCACCACTCGTACCTTTACCCTTTTCAGGTACCGAATGTGCACCACCATTTTTATGAAATGAATGTTTCTTTGGGCAATCCTTTTGAAAATGACCTTGCTGGTGACAACGATAGCATTTGAGTGTTACATTACTGTCCTTAGGTGGAATTTTGTCTTTATTATAATGTTGACTTTTAAAATTGTGAAAAGAGGACTTACCCGCATTACTATGCTTCACATAAAAGGCAGCTGACGAACCACTTGCACCTTCCGACCTCTCATTCATTCTCATTTCCACAACACAGAGCCTTTCTCTCAGTAGATCTAAGTTCCTCTGGTCCTTGGGGACAGATTCCCAAGCATTTATAAACTCATAGTATTCTGAAGGCATAGTATTTAAAACCCTATTTAAGAACAGAGAGTCCGACAATTTAACTTTGCCTTCTTTCCAGGTTTCAACGCATAATTCCTGCCATAATTTTTCAAACTTTGCAATATGCTTGGCTATCGAGTCACCAGATTCCTTCTCCTTAATACCAAAAAATTTATTAAATAGTCTGTCATGCCTTTGCTCTGTCCTTTGCTCATAAACACTATGAAGTTTTTTCCACATAGATTTGGCGTTTGTGCACATATTAAGTAGTTATCTTACCTGACTTGAGAATGAAGAAACAATTATATTTTGCGCCATATACTCCAATTTTTCCAAAGCCGCATCCTTCTTATTATAGTCCGTTTGGTCGACAGTAGGAATTGGCTTCTTCGGGTATACAAGTTTTCCTTCCACAGCGTTCATAACTCCATGAACCTGTAGCTGTATTTTAACCTGGAATTTCCAGTCTATCTAATTGAACTGTCCCTCCAATTTATCAATAGCAACCCTCGATACTTCCATTTTGTCTGAGAAGTCCAATCCCACTAACTTTTCGAACACTTCCACAAACAATCAGAACACTTCAAACGTTCACGTTCCCGTCACTGGGCCCATAGCCTGATAAAAAATCGGGAAGGTGGATTTAGGAACACTCCATATAATCACAGCTCGAATATAAACTCATATTTAATAATAAACTGTACAAAATACATGTGGTCATATTGTGAAGTAGATAACAACAACAAGGTGAGGTTACAGACAGTGTTGCCATCAATGACAAGCATAATCTACAGTGTTGGCATGGCTTATTTTTATCATTAACAATAAGATAGGGGATAGACAGGAACCTTGAGGAAGGCCAGCTGAAAGGTAGTGGGTTGACGAGTTGGTATTGTTTAAAGTGATAAAGAAGGACCTATTGCTGAGATAAGGTTCAATAAGATGAATGATATTGAGTGGAAAATTATAATTTATTAGTTTATAGATAAGACCTGTGTGCCATACTTTGTCAAAAGCCTTTTCAATATCGAACAGTAGCATGCCTGTATGTTTCTTTTCGTTGAAACCTTTTGCGATATAATCTATGAGTCTGGCTAGTTGGGCTACAGTCGAGTGCTGAGCTCTGAAACCGAACTGCTCATCGGGAATAATGTTGTGGAGGGATATATGCTTTTGTAATCTGGCCAGTAAGAGTTTTTCGAATATTTTTGAGAATATATTTAATAGACTAATGGGTCTGTAATTATTAATTAATGACAGGTCTTTATTAGGTTTAGGAATTGAAACGACTTTGGCTATTTTCCATGATAACGGATAGTATCTTAAACGAAAAATACAGCTGTCAATTTTTGTTAGAAAAATAATAACTTTTTTAGTTAGGTTTTTGATGACAATGGTGGGTATGGAATCGTGGCCGTGGGATTTCTCGTTTTGGAGTAGCTTAATTGTTTTATTAGTTTCTATTGGCGATATAGATGGGAAGGTAGGTGGTACTGGTTTTTTAAGGCATTTGATAACGGTATTTTTAACTTTGCTATTATGGTGTTTAGAGCCTTAAGCCGAAGAAATAGTACATACAGAACGAAGGTGTGCTATTAGGGATTAGGTAAACTTGTCGTTCAGTTCTTTTTAGATGAATTTATGAGTGATGAAGTAACATTTACGTGGTCTATTACTACATATAATTCATCCTTCAGGTTGGTCCTTAAGCATCAAATTGATAGTTATTGCTTTCCGCCCTCCTGACACATATGGTGTATGCATATAAAAAGGAAAGCCTTTGAAAGGACCGTTTATTTGAATTAGTACGTTTCATAAAAATGTATACTACGTAACTTAATATTCACATTTACATATGTTGTATATCGTTTTCTTGTATTCCCGCCCATGTGATAAGCAGTGGGGGCAAGGAAGGTTATTTTTTACATGAGTTGTACTTTGTAATGTTTTTAACCCAATAAAATGTGCTCGTGTTCAATCTTTCTAAATATGTGTGTGTTACAACAACCCATAAATGACAATATAATATGAAGTGATTTTATGGCTGAGGAGTATTCCCGTCTCCTTTTAAGCATTGGCGACGGAAGTTTGGAGGAAAATGACGGGAAAATAACTATTCCAGCTCAACTCTGCGAAGTTGTTGACAGTTTAGAGAATTTGATCGAAAAGATCTATTCCCAAGTGTTTATAAATTCCAACCTTGATAATTCATGGATGCAAGAAAGAGCTATTCTAACCCCAACAAATGAATCTGCTGATAGTATAAATATAATAAATATATAGCTTAATAAGCTATCAGCAACAAAAATAGTATACGAATCAGTAGACTCAGTTGTGGAGGTTGAAGATGCAGTTCATTATCCTGTGGAGTTTTTGAACACTCTTAACCCGCCCGGAATACCGCCTCATGTCCTGATCCTCAAGGTTGGTGCTCCTTTCATGTTATTGCGCAACCTAAACCCTCCTAAACTCTGCAATGGAACCAGGCTGAAGGTTAAAGCACTGCATCAATTTGTAATTGAAGCCACCATATTTACAGGTGTTGGCCAAGGCGAAACTGTCTTCATACCCCGCATTCCTCTAATCCCATCAGACTATCATTTTCAATTTAAACGTCTACAATTTCCTTTAAGAGTCTGCTACGCCATCATAATTAACAAAGCTCAGGGACAGAGTTTAAAAGTAGCTGGTGTGGATCTGAGAAGTGACTGTTTCGCACATGGCCAACTGTACGTGGCATGCTCCAGAGTCAGTTCTTCTGGTGGCTTAGTCATTCTGCAGCCTGAGAGAAAGACAAGAAATATAGTTTACCGAGAAGTGCTTAGGCGTTTAGACAAAGAATAGGAAATGTGAAAACAACGGGAATTATAAAAAGATCGAAATGGAATGCGCAAAAATTGAAAACAGAGGATGAACTTAAAAAGTACCAGGACAAAATGCATAAGAAATTGTGGTGGGTGAAGATGAAGGATTGGTGGAGACAGAGAGAGCTGAAACAGCGAGTGACCTAATAGAAAGGAAATGGAAGATAATCAAGAAGACAACCTGCGGGGCGGCAGAGGTAGCATTGGGAGACATGTGAGAAATGAATGGTTTGATGATAAATGTGAGGAGGTTATAAAAATTAAAAATGAAGCCAGATTAAAACTTTTGCAGAGGAATACAAGACAGAATTGTGATGACTATCAGACCAGGAGAAGAGAAGCAAAGAGAGTGTGTAGAGTGGAAAAGAAGAAGATGATTGATAGGCGGTAGGAAGACAAGACTTGAATGAAGATAATAATAATAGAAACTTCTATATGGAGGTAACTGGTTTAAGAAGGGCTACCAACCGAAATTGACTGAATTTAGAAGTAAAACAGGTGAGATTCTTGAGGGTAAAGGGCTGTGATGAACAGATGGACTGAGCACTTCTCGGAGCTACTAAATGTGAACCTGGATAGGGGGGAGGACAACACGGAGGAAGAAAGATTATTTTGTTATCCACAACTATTGCTGGATGAACCAGATGTTGAATTTGCTCTTGAGGAGATGAAAAATAATAAAGCTCCTGGAGATAACAGAATAGTTGCAGAACTAATTAAGAGTAGCAATGAAAAAATGAGTAGTCTGATATTTGAACTGATAAAGGAGATGTGGAAGAATGAAATAATGCCGAATGACTGGAAAACAGGACTATTGTGCCCATTAAAAAAAAAATAATAATAAAAAAAAAAAAAAGCTGTAAAAGTGAGTGCGCTAATTAGAGAGGGATAACGCTGTTTGGAATTTTATATAAATTATTATCGAATATAATTGCAAGAAGGCTTAGGAAATATACTGAGGAAATACTAGGAGAATATCAATGCGGTTTTAGATAAGATAGAAAATAAGATCAGCAGTGACATTGATATCAAAATTATGGCCGGAAACCGAGCATGCTATGCGAATTATAAGTTACTGAAGTATAAACTGTTGTCTAGAAAAACTAAAACCATATAAGTCATTAATAAGACCTGTAGTTACATATGGAGCTGAAACTTAGTGTTTAGCCCAAAATGACGCAGAATATGGAAAATAAAAACGAATAAAGAAATAGACAGCATGTAAAAAAGAGAAAATATTGTAAACTTCATTAAATTAAAGAGATTAAGATGGGCTGACCAAGTCAGAAGAATGACAGCTGATAGAATGTCAAAGAAACTGCTAAGTATGAGAATGACTGAAAAGAGAAAAAGGGGAAGACCGGGAAGCAGATGGGAGGATGAAATAGCAAAAGATGCCGTAAAATTAATAATAAGAAATTGGAAAATGGAAGCGAAGGACAGAGACAGATGGAAAAGAAAAATCCAGGAGGCCAAGGGTCACACAGACCTTTAGCGCCGAGGAGGAAGCTTAGGCGTTAAAAACACTCTCGATAGACATGGCAGTAGGCTTAGGGGACCTGCCTTAAATCAAAGCTCCCCGTCTTATTTTGCACCCGATTTTCAATTTCAACGCTCCACTACAGGACAAACCTATATACCTAATGTTATAACAGGATTCCAAACCACGACGGTTAACAGCTAGGTGAACTCTTGCACAACCTCCTTACTTACCAACATCTTGAGGCTGAGCATTTTCTAAACAATATTTGGAAATAGAATGGTTGTTTCCAAATCACGTCGTTTGAAGCAAAAGAGATAAAAGAGGAACATTTCATGCCAACATTTAAGGTGCAAGGACAGGTATATCTCAGAACATGAAGTTTGATGCCTGACACACAACACCAGCCGTCTGTTATTCAGATAAATTTTGTTCGTGATGACAATCATGAAAGAGACATTTGCTGTGGTTACTTTCAAAATGTCAATCCTGCATTGGTAGGCCAACTACAGAATTCTTCATGAACATAATAAGTATATCAAGGATTTCAGACCTGCTGTTGAGTCTGTTCCCAAAGATCTGCAAAATTTCCAGGTAGTTATCAGTGCTGACAAAAAGCCTTCAAATGCTCACTGAGGACGTTACAATACTCCTACCGCTAACTGTCTTGATTGTCGGCCAGGTGTTTGAAAAATGACACACTGTTCTCCACAGTGTGACCCAATCACCTATACACCTCTTAAGAAAACTGTGTCGGAAGCTGATCTTTGCGCTTTTATCTTGATGGAGCAAGAAGGTGAAGAACCTTATTTATTTTAATTTCGTAATCTCCCAAACCAATTTATGCTTGACAAATACGCAACAATAGAAACAGAAAGACTAAACTTTATTTTAAAAAAAAAATGAGAAGTGAAGACTATATTCACTTGAAGGATGCCATCAGAAAAGCTGATCGTCTGGTATCAGAGCTGGGTGAGATAGTAGTGCTGCCTCGAGCTTCACTGGAGGACTGATTCAAATAAAAAAAATTAACTTTTGTAAATTATCAACTTTATTTATTGAAATTATTCTAAGAATGGAGTGCTTTAGCTTTATTTAAGTAATAATATTTTTTAACATTAAGCTTAACCTTTACTAATTTAAGTTGTCCTTAATCCTGATGATAATCAGAATTAAGGACAACTTAAACCGTAGCGGAGCACGGGTACTTTCAGCTATTCAATATATAACAGTTTCATTGGACGCCAAACTGTGAGTCATCATTTCCACAATTGAAACAGGGAATTGCCAGGGATAGAGTACTCGTACCTTCGATCCTACCTTACAGCTCGCCTGTGGGTATCACTACACTCCTCTCACATTTTAAAGACGGTGTAGAACTGCCGATTAGCTTTATTATATCTCGTTCATTGACATCTGTTGATCAACATTACAGCCAACTAGACCGTAAAGCCTTATAAATATTTTGGAAATTTAAAAAAAAAAATTAATTTAATTGTATGGGCACACATTTACATTAATCACAGAAAGTAAACCCATCATGCACATCTTTAATCAAACATCAAAGCTGCTCCCCCATAACATCAGTATCCCCAGTAAACAGTATCCTGGAGGACACCAATGGCGGAAGTTATGTTGGAAGTTAAGTTATTAAAAACATTTTTTAGATAATAATATCACAATCAATATTCTTTAATTTAATTTTGATTTTTTGCATAATTTATAAACCTATTATACTGGATACCAAGATAATGCTTACGTCTTATAAGAATTAATGGAGCTCAGGAGTCCAGATTGAGTGTTATTCCTAATATATGAATGTAATTCCTAATATGAATTAGTAACCTGAGCGCTAGTAGCGGCCTCGGGGGCGCGAAAGCTGTGCGATGCCACCCCCTACCCCTTAAAATGACATTGGACTATCTGTTGCCAGTGTTTACAGTTGTCTTGTCTGCGTTTATTGCAGAAACCGACAGTTGTTTTATTTTTTTTACATTTAGTTTTTTGTGAACGGAGTGTTAGTTAGTTATTAGTGTTACCGTTTATCAGTATTTGGAAAACGGATTTGTTCTGTACATTTTGAACTGCGTTTTTATAAATGTCCGATTTATGAATATGAAATGAGTATAGAAAACTTACTAACGGAAATAGGAAAAAAAACCGAACTGCTGTCACTAACACCATATTAGAAGCATTTTTGAGAAACCCTAATCTTAATGAAGATGAAGGCTCAAAAGAAAAGTCTGGTAAGCAAATATTGATGGTTATTTAAACCTTTTCAGTGCAATCTTACATATTTAAGATCATTTGAATCCAATGTTTGTTTCTTTTTTACTGATAATAACATTGAATATATAATTTTTTTTTAAATTACTTTCATTTATTACAATATTTTCTTTTTAACATCAATTAATGTTTCTGAATGGTGGGGGCCCTCCAAATAATCTATCGTATTATTGTGCATTGTAGAACACTGCCCGAAAAAAGGTTAATTAAATTATAACACACAAGGGAAGAGAAGTAATTAATTGCGGCTTTATAGTATATGTCTAACTACTAAACATTCTTGGAACCCCGGCAACTTAGTCGGCGAGTTCACAATGAAAATTTCTAATATTTTCATTCCTTATCCTTTTAGGGCCCACGCGCAGTGGCAACTTTAATCACAAGTAACTAAACAGTTTACTCACTCATGAGTTGTCCACCACCGTGCTGGGGACTAAATAGTTGCCTCTCAGCTCCAAGAATCAAAATGTTTTGTGAACATCCAATAATTAGTTCCTGACTTCTTGATGGGCAATTTGTTGAAATTGTTGAACTTTTATAAGCTTTTCTACAGATTGAATGAACATCCTAACAACTTCTGTAATTATTTTAGAATGAGCATGTCAGAACAACGTCTAGCAACTAAATAGTTGACAGTGCGCGAGATTACGTAGAAACCCACATGATTCATTTCTGCCGGCAACTGTTTAGTCACCCTTGGAATAGCTCTAGGCGCAATTATTTAGTCACGGCAACTTAAAAGATGCCCGTGCGCGGCGCCGCATTCTATTCAGTGTTTCATTTTTCTCGAAGATTCATTTAAAGTAAATGAAATTACTTTTCAAAATATTTCGGATTCGTCACCTATAACTTATGAGATAATAAGAGACGAAACAAATCGAGACCCTGAATTAAACAATTCAAACAAAAACTAATAAATGGTGATATTAAAAATTCAGAATACAGTATACACTCAGGTATTGTTTTGCGTGGCTCCAGAGTTTACACCTTACTAATCTACGTCCAGCGATTTTAAAAGAATCACATTCTACTCATGTGGGAATGGTTAAAATGAAGAGAATTGCTCGATCTTTATGCTATTGCCCCGGAATAAATTCTGAAATTGAACATTTAGTAGCAGCTTGTAAAAGCTGTGCCGAAACCAAAAAGAACCCCGAAAAATACCCCTTTACATAGTTGGGAAGAGCCTGAAGAAACATGGCAAAGAATTCATATCGATTATGCTGGCCCTTTTAAAGATAATTACTTTTTTGTTGTAGTTGACGCTAAAACTAAATGGGTAGAAATTATTATGTCCCCTAAATCTCCAACCTCCGGCTCTACAATAAATTCGTTAGAAGAAATATTTTCAAGAAATGGATTACCTACTATGATAGTTTCAGACAATGCTGCTATTTTTAAATATGATGAATTTTTAAAGTTTTGTAAAAAATATGGTATTTCTCAACGGTTCTTTGCACCAAATTATCCTGCTACGAACGGGTTAGCAGAACGGTCTGTTCAAAATTTAAAGCAAAAGCTTTTAACCATTGCACAAATTATTATATGTTAAGTACGTAAAAAAAAACAATGCACCTATTTTTGTTGTCTCTGGTTAATCCGACTTTTCACTGTTCCGACACTGTTAATCCGACTTTCACTGTTTACAAGAAACTGAGTACTATTGGGGTCACGAATAAAGATGAATTATCTCGTCCAGAAGACCCTTCAACTGGTCTTCAAGACTCGTCTGAGTTTTCCTTTGATTTTGAGATCTTGGTTCATGGCCACAGAGTTTTTCCGATTTAGAAAGGTGTTACATAAATGAAAAAATGAGAATCGAAAATCTGATTGAGCTAAATTTAAGTAATAGCAGGACGTCACATAAACAAAGATTGGTTTTATAAAGAACTAAAAATGGATTAAAAGTAAAGAGATCATGGCTATACTATAGTGAAACTATATTCTGTTCTCTTCAGGCTATTTTCACACTTTGCGTCACATCAAGTGTCTTTCTTAGCTAAAGAAAAAGGATTTACTAATTGGAAAAAAATCAGTGAAAAATTGCTGCAAACATGAAAATTCATCCAGCCACTTTACTTTTTGTACGTAGAAAGCTTTAGAGTCTTTTTTAATAAAGGAAGGCATTGATGCCGAATTTGAAAATCAGATCCATCAGGAAGAGTCTCACTGGAAGGCAGTGTTGCGCTGGATTATTGATGCTATTCTATTCTTGGCAAAGCAAGGGAGTCCATTCGGAGGAACAAAAGAAGACTGTGATTTCAGCGACCCGTCCATTAGAAAATTCTTTAACACGATTGAACTTACATCGCACTACAGTGTCCCTCTTCAACAGCATATTGAGCGGCACAAGAAAGGGCAAATCTCGTATTTTTACATAAAATACAAGTTATGTTTCTTTAAGTTATTGTCAATAACATAAGGCAAAAGATAATACAGGTCATCATGGATGCGAAATATTTTTCCTTAATATTTGACTGCACCCCGGATATCATCCACAGTGAATAAATGAATCAAGTAGTTCGCTACGTCAAAGCAAATACATCAGAGGTAGAAGAAAGTTTTATTTTTTTCCAGTTAGTGACAAAGCAGGTGAAGGTATCAGCCAAGAAATCCTTAAAAAATTAGTCAAAGATGAACTTAATATAGAGGACTGTGGAGGCCAAACCTACAACGGGGCATATGTGGCGGGAAAATATAAAGGTTTTCAGTCCCGACTACTTCAGGAGTCTTTGTTTTGTTATTGTTAATTAATTTTGATTATCAATACGGAGTTGTTGTATTTCAATGGTGAGGCAGTGAGGAGGGGGGGAGAGGGGGTGGCAAACTGATTTTTGCCCCCCCCCTGACAAATTTCCTAGTTCCGGCCCTGTCCAGTTAAATGAGATAGTGTAGTTTCCCTAGGAGTTCGATCACAGTACCAAATTTCCATAGATCTGAACCTGAGTAATTTCTCGCTTGAACTCTACCGCCAGATTGGAAAACTCAAACTTTGCTCTCTGAAGGTGAAGACACATTCGTTTTGATTGGCTTAATTAAATGTAAGCGTGTTCGAAGTTGTCTGTTTAAATGGAGCTGGCGACCTACCATTAGCCAGGGGAGTTGATCCATATTTGAATAGGAATAAATTTAATTTTTGCTTTAGTGTTCCTGGATCGTCCACCATACTTTTGAGCTTTTGCTTTAAATTTTGAACAGACCGTTCTGCTAACCCGTTCGTAGCAGGATAATTTGGTGCAAAGAACCGTTGAGAAATACCATATTTTTTACAAAACTTTAAAAATTCATCATATTTAAAAATAGCAGCATTGTCTGAAACTATCATAGTAGGTAATCCATTTCTTGAAAATATTTCTTCTAACGAATTTATTGTAGAGCCGGAGGTTGGAGATTTAGGGGACATAATAATTTCTACCCATTTAGTTTTAGCGTCAACTACAACAAAAAAGTAATTATCTTTAAAAGGGCCAGCATAATCGATATGAATTCTTTGCCATGTTTCTTCAGGCTCTTCCCAACTATGTAAAGGGGTATTTTCGGGGTTCTTTTTGGTTTCGGCACAGCTTTTACAAGCTGCTACTAAATGTTCAATTTCAGAATTTATTCCGGGGCAATAGCATAAAGATCGAGCAATTCTCTTCATTTTAACCATTCCCACATGAGTAGAATGTGATTCTTTTAAAATCGCTGGACGTAGATTAGTAAGGTGTAAACTCTGGAGCCACGCAAAACAATACCTGAGTGTATACTGTATTCTGAATTTTTAATATCACCATTTATTAGTTTTTGTTTGAATTGTTTTAATTCAGGGTCTCGATTTGTTTCGTCTCTTATTATCTCATAAGTTATAGGTGACGAATCCGAAATATTTTGAAAAGTAATTTCATTTACTTTAAATGAATCTTCGAGAAAAATGAAACACTGAATAGAATGCGGCGCCCGCGCACGGGCATCTTTTAAGTTGCCGTGACTAAATAATTGCGCCTAGAGCTATTCCAAGGGTGACTAAACAGTTGCCGGCAGAAATGAATCATGTGGGTTTCTACGTAATCTCGCGCACTGTCAACTATTTAGTTGCTAGACGTTGTTCTGACATGCTCATTCTAAAATAATTACAGAAGTTGTTAGGATGTTCATTCAATCTGTAGAAAAGCTTATAAAAGTTCAACAATTTCAACAAATTGCCCATCAAGAAGTCAGGAACTAATTATTGGATGTTCACAAAAAATTTTGATTCTTGGAGCTGAGAGGCAACTATTTAGTCCCCAGCACGGTGGTGGACAACTCATGAGTGAGTAAACTGTTTAGTTACTGGTGATTAAAGTTGCCACTGCGCGTGGGCCCTAAAAGGATAAGGAATGAAAATATTAGAAATTTTCATTGTGAACTCGCCGACTAAGTTGCCGGGGTTCCAGGAATGTTTAGTAGTTAGACATATACTATAAAGCCGCAATTAATTACTTCTCTTCCCTTGTGCGTTATAATTTAATTAACCTTTTTTCGGGCAGTGTTCTACAATGCACAATAATACGATAGATTATTTGGAGGGCCCCCACCATTCAGAAACATTAATTGATGTTAAAAAGAAAAATATTGTAATAAATGAAAGTAATTTAAAAAAAAATTATATATTCAATGTTATTATCAGTAAAAAAGAAACAAACATTGGATTCAAATGATCTTAAATATGTAAGATTGCACTGAAAAGGTTTAAATAACCATCAATATTTGCTTACCAGACTTTTCTTTTGTGCCTTCATCTTCATTAAGATTAGGGTTTCTCAAAAATGCTTCTATATGGTGTTAGTGACAGCAGTTCGGTTTTTTTTCCTATTTCCGTTAGTAAGTTTTCTATACTCATTTCATATTCATAAATCGGACATTTATAAAAACGCAGTTCAAAATGTACAGAACAAATCCGTTTTCCAAATACTGATAAACGGTAACACTAATAACTAACTAACACTCCGTTCACAAAAAACTAAATGTAAAAAAAATAAAACAACTGTCGGTTTCTGCAATAAACGCAGACAAGACAACTGTAAACACTGGTAACAGATAGTCCAATGTCATTTTAAGGGGTAGGGGGTGGCATCGCACAGCTTTCGCGCCCCCGAGCCCGCTACTAGCGCTCAGGTTACTAATTCATATTAGGAATTACATTCATATATTAGGAATAACACTCAATCTGGACTCCTGAGCTCCATTAATTCTTATAAGACGTAAGCATTATCTTGGTATCCAGTATAATAGGTTTATAAATTATGCAAAAAATCAAAATTAAATTAAAGAATATTGATTGTGATATTATTATCTAAAAAATGTTTTTAATAACTTAACTTCCAACATAACTTCCGCCATTGGTGTCCTCCAGGATACTGTTTACTGGGGATACTGATGTTATGGGGGAGCAGCTTTGATGTTTGATTAAAGATGTGCATGATGGGTTTTAAAATTAAATTAATTTTTTTTTTAAATTTCCAAAATATTTATAAGGCTTTACGGTCTAGTTGGCTGTAATGTTGATCAACAGATGTCAATGAACGAGATATAATAAAGCTAATCGGCAGTTCTACACCGTCTTTAAAATGTGAGAGGAGTGTAGTGATACCCACAGGCGAGCTGTAAGGTAGGATCGAAGGTACGAGTACTCTATCCCTGGCAATTCCCTGTTTCAATTGTGGAAATGATGACTCACAGTTTGGCGTCCAATGAAACTGTTATATATTGAATAGCTGAAAGTACCCGTGCTCCGCTACGGTTTAAGTTGTCCTTAATTCTGATTATCATCAGGATTAAGGACAACTTAAATTAGTAAAGGTTAAGCTTAATGTTAAAAAATATTATTACTTAAATAAAGCTAAAGCACTCCATTCTTAGAATAATTTCAATAAATAAAGTTGATAATTTACAAAAGTTAATTTTTTTTATTTGAATCAGTCCTCCAGTGAAGCTCGAGGCAGCACTACTATCTCACCCAGCTCTGATACCAGACGATCAGCTTTTCTGATGGCATCCTTCAAGTGAATATAGTCTTCACTTCTCATTTTTTTTTTAAAATAAAGTTTAGTCTTTCTGTTTCTATTGTTGCGTATTTGTCAAGCATAAATTGGTTTGGGAGATTACGAAATTAAAATAAATAAGGTTCTTCACCTTCTTGCTCCATCAAGATAAAAGCGCAAAGATCAGCTTCCGACACAGTTTTCTTAAGAGGTGTATAGGTGATTGGGTCACACTGTGGAGAACAGTGTGTCATTTTTCAAACACCTGGCCGACAATCAAGACAGTTAGCGGTAGGAGTATTGTAACGTCCTCAGTGAGCATTTGAAGGCTTTTTGTCAGCACTGATAACTACCTGGAAATTTTGCAGATCTTTGGGAACAGACTCAACAGCAGGTCTGAAATCCTTGATATACTTATTATGTTCATGAAGAATTCTGTAGTTGGCCTACCAATGCAGGATTGACATTTTGAAAGTAACCACAGCAAATGTCTCTTTCATGATTGTCATCACGAACAAAATTTATCTGAATAACAGACGGCTGGTGTTGTGTGTCAGGCATCAAACTTCATGTTCTGAGATATACCTGTCCTTGCACCTTAAATGTTGGCATGAAATGTTCCTCTTTTATCTCTTTTGCTTCAAACGACGTGATTTGGAAACAACCATTCTATTTCCAAATATTGTTTAGAAAATGCTCAGCCTCAAGATGTTGGTAAGTAAGGAGGTTGTGCAAGAGTTCACCTAGCTGTTAACCGTCGTGGTTTGGAATCCTGTTATAACATTAGGTATATAGGTTTGTCCTGTAGTGGAGCGTTGAAATTGAAAATCGGGTGCAAAATAAGACGGGGAGCTTTGATTTAAGGCAGGTCCCCTAAGCCTACTGCCATGTCTATCGAGAGTGTTTTTAACGCCTAAGCTTCCTCCTCGGCGCTAAAGGTCTGTGTGACCCTTGGCCTCCTGGATTTTTCTTTTCCATCTGTCTCTGTCCTTCGCTTCCATTTTCCAATTTCTTATTATTAATTTTACGGCATCTTTTGCTATTTCATCCTCCCATCTGCTTCCCGGTCTTCCCCTTTTTCTCTTTTCAGTCATTCTCATACTTAGCAGTTTCTTTGACATTCTATCAGCTGTCATTCTTCTGACTTGGTCAGCCCATCTTAATCTCTTTAATTTAATGAAGTTTACAATATTTTCTCTTTTTTACATGCTGTCTATTTCTTTATTCGTTTTTTTTTTCCATATTCTGCGTCATTTTGGGCTAAACACTAAGTTTCAGCTCCATATGTAACTACAGGTCTTATTAATGACTTATATGGTTTTAGTTTTTCTAGACAACAGTTTATACTTCAGTAACTTATAATTCGCATAGCATGCTCGGTTTCCGGCCATAATTTTGATATCAATGTCACTGCTGATCTTATTTTCTATCTTATCTAAAACCGCATTGATATTCTCCTAGTATTTCCTCAGTATATTTCCTAAGCCTTCTTGCAATTATATTCGATAATAATTTATATAAAATTCCAAACAGCGTTATCCCTCTCTAATTAGCGCACTCACTTTTACAGCTTTTTTTTTTTTTATTATTATTTTTTTTTTAATGGGCACAATAGTCCTGTTTTCCAGTCATTCGGCATTATTTCATTCTTCCACATCTCCTTTATCAGTTCAAATATCAGACTACTCATTTTTTTCATTGCTACTCTTAATTAGTTCTGCAACTATTCTGTTATCTCCAGGAGCTTTATTATTTTTTTCATCTCCTCAAGAGCAAATTCAACATCTGGTTCATCCAGCAATAGTTGTGGATAACAAAATAATCTTTCTTCCTCCGTGTTGTCCTCCCCCCTATCCAGGTTCACATTTAGTAGCTCCGAGAAGTGCTCAGTCCATCTGTTCATCACAGCCCTTTACCCTCAAGAATCTCACCTGTTTTACTTCTAAATTCAGTCAATTTCGGTTGGTAGCCCTTCTTAAACCAGTTACCTCCATATAGAAGTTTCTATTATTATTATCTTCATTCAAGTCTTGTCTTCCTACCGCCTATCAATCATCTTCTTCTTTTCCACTCTACACACTCTCTTTGCTTCTCTTCTCCTGGTCTGATAGTCATCACAATTCTGTCTTGTATTCCTCTGCAAAAGTTTTAATCTGGCTTCATTTTTAATTTTTATAACCTCCTCACATTTATCATCAAACCATTCATTTCTCACATGTCTCCCAATGCTACCTCTGCCGCCCCGCAGGTTGTCTTCTTGATTATCTTCCATTTCCTTTCTATTAGGTCACTCGCTGTTTCAGCTCTCTCTGTCTCCACCAATCCTTCATCTTCACCCACCACAATTTTCTTATGCATTTTGTCCTGGTACTTTTTAAGTTCATCCTCTGTTTTCAATTTTTGCGCATTCCATTTCGATCTTTTTATAATTCCCGTTGTTTTCACATTTCCTATTCTTTGTCTAAACGCCTAAGCACTTCTCGGTAAACTATATTCTTGTCTTTCTCTCAGGCTGCAGAATGACTAAGCCACCAGAAGAACTGACTCTGGAGCATGCCACGTACAGTTGGCCATGTGCGAAACAGTCACTTCTCAGATCCACACCAGCTACTTTTAAACTCTGTCCCTGAGCTTTGTTAATTATGATGGCGTAGCAGACTCTTAAAGGAAATTGTAGACGTTTAAATTGAAAATGATAGTCTGATGGGATTAGAGGAATGCGGGGTATGAAGACAGTTTCGCCTTGGCCAACACCTGTAAATATGGTGGCTTCAATTACAAATTGATGCAGTGCTTTAACCTTCAGCCTGGTTCCATTGCAGAGTTTAGGAGGGTTTAGGTTGCGCAATAACATGAAAGGAGCACCAACCTTGAGGATCAGGACATGAGGCGGTATTCCGGGCGGGTTAAGAGTGTTCAAAAACTCCACAGGATAATGAACTGCATCTTCCCGTTGTTTTCACATTTCCTATTCTTTGTTTAAACGCCTAAGCACTTCTCGGTAAACACTTGGGGATAGATCTTTTCGATCAAATTCTCTAAACTGTCAACAACTTCGCAGAGTTGAGCTGGAATAGTTATTTTCCCGTCATTTTCCTCCAACCTTCCGTCGCCAATGCTTAAAAGGAGACGGGAATACTCCTCAGCCATAAAATTACCATGGAGGTGTACGCGCATGTTGACAGTCAAGGGAATTAATTTGACTTTGGGCCATATGTAAGATGATTTTAGACAGGCATTTACTTCGTCAGCCCGTGTCCCACGGGGTATAACAGGGAGGGTCTGTCTAAAGTCAGCGGCAAGAAGTACTGTGACTCCACCCATAAGTTGGTTGTTACCCCTAATGTCCCTAAGTGTTCTGTCCAATGCCTCGACTCCTCCTTTGTGCGCCATCGTGCATTCATCCCAAACGATAAGTTTTGTCTCTCTCAACACGCGAGCTGTGCCACTTTGCTTAGAGATGTTACAAATGGCTGGTGCAGCGTGACTGAGGTTAAGAGGGAGCTTGAAGGCAGAATGCGCTGTTCTTCCACCATCTAGTAGGGTTGCTGCGATACCCGAGGAGGCAACTGCGATGGCAATGTTCTGTTGACTTCTGAATGTACTCAGTAGGAGATTAATCAGAAAGGTTTTGCCAGTTCCGCCTGGTGCATCCAGAAAAAAGAGCTGACCACATTCTGAAATAACACTTCGAACTATTTCGTCATAGGCCAATCTCTGCTCGTTGTTCAATTTTGGAAGATTATCAACAACTATATTGGACAACTTAATTTTGTCGTAAGATATTTCACTAACATATTCTCGGTGAACAACGACGGAATCTCGTTCTCGAAAAGGCGACGGAAGTCCAAAGCGTTGTAATTCTTGACCAGACATTTTTAGTATCAAATCTTCAAGAAGCACCAGACACCTGTTGTAGATAACTAGGTTGACATCAGCACACTGCCTCTGAACTTCTCTCACCACATCTTCCGCGAGGCTGTCTTTGTGTTTTTTCCAGAGCATGATGGGATCACTCACTTGACAAAACACCAGTAAGATGGTAAACAGCTCGCGTATCTTGTGGGGACTGTCGGTGCAGGACGCTTCCTCTAGAGTGCGGTCCCAATGTGCATCATCCTCTAGCAAGCCAAGTATCTTACATGCCGCTTGAAATGTTGGTTGAACCACCCCTGCCACGGTTTTGAGGTCAGTAAAAGACCGAGGACCAGGGATTTTATGTAAAAGGAGGCGGAGATAGTAGCACTCGGCATTACCAGGGTGAACAGTGTAAACTCTGCCAAGGGTCTGATCTTTTTTCAAACCAGGGTGGCCTGGGACTGGTTTTCCTTGTTTCCTTCTACAGAACTTCTTACCTTTCCAAACGAAATAGGATGGAACTTCACAATATAAAAGTGTTGAAGAAAATTCATCTGATCGGCATAGTTCAAAGAAAGCAAGAAGAGTTGTGTTTGGAGGGCTGTTAAACTGGTCACAAACGTCGTCTTCATTAAAGTAAATCCTTTGGCCGTTCTCGAGGTGGACGGCAAGATGCATGACCGAAGGACAGCGTTCATGTATAGCAGCAGAATATGCGCCAAGCCGCCTCTGAGCTGCTGATATAGCGTCCTGATTCATATCTCGCAACTTCATCGAACTCTCTGATGCTAAAAGTAGCTTGGTCGGAACCTTTGTTGACATACTTGCAAATGTATTTAATTGACTTTACAGAGTTGCAGTATTCAACATTGATATGAGCTGAGAAGGTGTGAGAAAAGACGGGGTTATAGGGCACCACCCAGCTATTGTCAATTTCCACTCCCTTTTTAATAATAGAAAACCGACCCTCCGAAGTGGGCAGCCTACGATATTTGGGATACCCATCTTCCCCGGTTTGGGTTTCCTTGAGGAGTGGTCTGGGGTACTTCTTGGTGCATACTCCTTCCACCATGCAAGACGAACTCCTGTTGAGAACTCCACATGGACCGTGGATCATGGTTGCCTTGAAATCTCATGGAGAGCAGGGTCAAGATTTGGGTCAGGAATCTCAGCACTGATCACCTTGTCAATGTCTTCAGGCCTTAGCTTTTCTTCCAGCCACAGAAGTATGTGAACGTGACGTAATCCTCGCTTTTGCCATTCAATGGAATACATGTGACACCTTGAAGGACCAAAGATACAACCCTTAGTAAGAAGTCTTATCACGTGATTGACTTTCAAATGGAATACACGCGCTACCAAATCATGTCTATCATGAGGTTGTTGACCTTGTTTCAGGTGCTCGACTACTTCGGATCATTTTGGATTACAGGTGAATGTTATAAAAAGATCAGGACGTCCAAAATGGCGCACGTAAGTCATAGCATCCTGAGTGCGTTTATGCATATAGCGTGGGCCTCGAGTGAAAGTCGTCGGCAACACGACCATTTTACCAATATCTGACAAACGGCTGTCAGCTTTACTCATTGCGTCCTTCAGGTGCACATATTCCTCACTTCTCAACTTTTTCTGATTGATGCGAATCCAAAGTAGTCTCTCTCTCTCAATCTTTGCATACATATCAACCAAAAACTGATTGAGAAGATTGCGAAATAAAAAAATATAAGAATTATCACCCTCACGCTCAAATAATCTGAAGCTGTAAAAGTTAGCGGCAGACACAGTCTTTTTCAAAGGTGTTTGAGTGCTGTTGTGACGTTGAGTGATGTTAATGCAGTAACCATCTTCTCCACGGCAGAGCATAAGCGGATATTGCAGAGCATCATATGCGCGATGTGTTTCACTAATACGAAGCAACCTGCTATCCCTGCCTTGGAGTACAATATCCCTTTTCTCAAACTGCTGACCAACAATTAAAACCGCCACTTCCTTGATGTTAGGGGCATTATAGCGGCCTCTGTGCTCGCCAAGAGGTCTTTTGTCAGCTTTGATAACCACCTGGAAGTCTTTATGGCTATCAGGAACTGATTCCATTGCTGTTATAAAATCCAGAATATATCTATTATGCTTGTGTAACAGATCCTGCAATTGGAGAACTATTTGAGGTTTAACGTCAGGGAAGATACCACATCGGATGTTTTTTTCAATATCTTCATCACCAACAAAGTAAATTTGTAGAAATTGAGGCTGCTGTTCTGGTAATGGTAATAAGCTCCCGATCCGATGGTATACCTGCCCTTGCACTTTAAAAGTTGGCATGAAATACCCTTCTTTTACTTCCTTTGCACCAAAAGATGTCATTTGAAAACAACTATTATACTTACGTATATTAGACAGGAAATGTTCTGATTCTGGGTGCTGATGGTTAAGGAGGCTGTGCAAGGGTTCAGGATACTGTTGGATCAGGAGAAGCTGTATTTTTCCATTACTGCAACACATTCTAGGAGATTCATCCTTCTATTTCTTGGCTTTGCAAAATGTACAAACCACCTGCGAGCCAATATTCAATATTTTGTTCGCAGAATAGTCAGTATGTGGGTTATATTGAAAGCCGGACATTTTTAGTACTGTCCATGGAAGACTCTTGACTTGAGCTCTTCTAAAATTATGAGTAACAACAGCCTTTCTATTTACTTCTGGGTGGCTCTTTGCATATTTGGCCACTGCATCCCTATTGACTTCCGGATTGATTTGAACATACTTCTTTACTGCCCTATGGTTTACTTTAGGATGTTCTTTCGTGTATTTCTTAATACCTTCAATTAACTGTTTTTTACGGATGTTATTAGTAAATCGTTTTCTACGTTTTGAACCTCTATTTGATTTAGTTTGAGGCACTGATTCGAGAAGGATTTTTGCGGTAGAAGGAGAAGATGTTGATGAAGAAGACTGAATGGGAAGCGGGTTTTCAAATAGTAAAACTGTAGGCGTGAATGGCTCGTAAACATCAAAATGTCCAAGCGTGAACTCTCCCGTAAACTTAAACCTTTTAACAGAAGCTGCAGAACCATACGTATTTCCAGTTCGGAGTACACGATTACAGTAGACCTCGAATTGGAAAGGATAAATCTCTGCCGCTACTTGCAATTCGAAAGATGTACCGTATGTGTAGGGCATAGTCATAACAGATACATATTCAGCCTTGTTTAGGTAAGGCTGGCAATCTCGTGTCACACCTGTAGTCTTTCTCAGTTATCAGAGGCGTGTCTGACAATGTCAGCACGCACTGTACGTACATGTGAGATGTTGCCATACATTGCGTAAGATAGGGCAGAGAAGAGACAGGCACCATCTTCGGGAACTTTATAAACTTGGTGGGGAACTTGGGAGCCATCTACCTCTAACATTTCTACTTCAGCCATCTTGAAAGCAATCAATGATCAGCAAATACAAAAATAAAATAAAATAAGAACTTCTATTGAGTAATAAAAATAAATTAAGAGCCAAAAAACTAAGTTGTGAGTAGTAAAAAGAAAAATAATCAACTTGAGTTGTAATAAATTACTAACTTTAACAGTATTAAATCTAGAAAACAGCTACACTTGCAACTTCTTTAAATTCTTGAATTGTTCTTATTTGTATACATAATAAATAAATAAAAAAACATACGGTTTATATTACGTCGTATGCCACCAATGTTCTGTTAGTTTAAATTAACACAGAAATTTATCTCCTTATTAAGAAAATAGATACACTGGGAACAGTATTACACTACGATTGTTAACCAAACACGTACTACATATATGGGTAACCTCCTCATGTCCTAACCCAATTACCATATGTTTTTCTCGAAAAAGCTTAAACAAAAGCCGTTTACTCGCAAACTATAATATATAGAGAAAAAGAGAATTGTACAGAAGTTGTAGATATTTTAATTTTACATATATGAAGATAATTATTTAAAGGAAGGAAGTTGGACTTTCCCGTTACTGCAGCACATGTCAGGGCTCTTATCCTTCCATTTTACAGCATAACACAAATTTCAAGTAGAACGTTGTCCAATATCGACTGTTCTGTCTTTTACATATTCCGTTGTTGGGTCATACTGGCTGTAACCTTTCCATTGAACATCTTTCATCGTGTTTTGTTACAGCTACACGTTTAACATGAGGGTTATTTTCTGATAATTTTTTTGAAGACTTTCTATGGATTTCAGGATGGGTTTTCTTATACTTCTGTACAGCCCCCTAAGTATGTTTGGGTGATCTCAGAATAAGTGTGTACAGGATATCTTTTAACTTCGAGTTGGCTCTCTTTATGTTTATTAACACTTGTCTGCTAATTTCAGGATGATATGTCATATATTTCTTAACAGCTTCCCTGTTGACCTTTAAATGTGCTTGAATATATTTTGCAGCCGAGTTCGTTAGTTGTTTGTTGCGAACTGAATCTGTGAATCATTTCCTACGTTGTTTACTTTTAGATTGATGAGTTTACTTCAATGTTGCAATAGACTCATCTGAACTGAGAAAAAAGTAGATTTTAGGTTCAAGGAATGAAATTCAGAAAGGCTAGGTATAACTTTTCCAGATTCGAGAAATACAACTTGGGCTTGGTAGAGAAAAGCCAATTTGAAATGGGCCAATTATAGTTCAGAACAATTATCTTGTGACCGGAAAGCTGAAGGAAGAGTAGTTGGGGACGAAGCTACTCGTGAAGCAAGGATGGAATATGTACATCGAACTGGCCTTAAATGCCATCACCAGAGAACATAAGTCTTTTAAGAGCTTCTCGTCACGAAACAACTCAAACTTGTAAGGGTATACCTCTGTAGCCAAAATGAGTTCACAGGAAGTACCATATTATAAGATTTTGATATCGATCGTATTTTTGTTTGTTTACAACTATAAGGAACTTAATTTGTGGTCAAAGTGTGCGGATTAAGCATCTAACCTTTTTTTTAACTTAGCTTATTTCCTTATACTATATGACAATTAATCTATTGTTATTCACCCAATAAAAATTGTAATCGCATTTTTCGCAAATTAGCCGCGATCCAGGCCGATTTTTTAAAATTCCTTTCTTAGCGAGCACCTACGGCCCTAGAGGAAGCCATATACGAAATTTCATTCCAATCCGTTCGGTGGTTTTTGAGATTTCGTGTTAAGTGAGTGAGTGGTATTTGACAAATATATAATAGATAACTGAATAAAACTTACAGCTGATACGTACGGAATGACTCTTTATTATTTGTTGAGGTGTTTTCTTGAATCTTCTACAGCACTGGCAATGCTGTTTCACTCTTAATTTTCACCTCGTCGCCAATATTTGTTGTGTATTTTAGTACAAATAAGCCAAATATTAATGCACGCTTGAATATCTAGTTTATTCCATTAAACACAGGTAACAATTATTAGATTAATTTTTATTCTTAAAAAAAAAAAACGAAACCTTCTTCGTGGTTAGCAAGTAAAAAACAGTGCAGCCAAATTGCGTTAATAAATTACATGCCACCTACCTAAGTAGGTTCGTTTACAATATAGTACACAGACCGGCAGAAAAACATCGAAACGTTGACTATTTCTCTTGAGCCCCTCATGCCAACACACCTGACCTCCCTGATGAAGAAGATGTCATTCAAGACCACGTCATCAACCAAATATTATCAACGACGATAAATATCAAAACCAGCGCCACCGAAACCTCAAAAGATTCGAATGGTAATAACAAAACACCCACATGACCGAGTCAAGCAGTGCCGGGAACGTAAAAGTTCCTGCTCAGCATTGTTTTATACTCATTACCACCATTAATGCAGCTTGGTCGCGTACTCAGAAGACATCTCTAACGATACAATCATCAACCGATCTGATTATTAGACTCCGATGGAAAATTCCATCTCAGTGAATGTACCTGAGCTTTGATCTTTGATCTGAAATTGTAGTAACGCTAATTGCAGACAAATTCCCACTACATCATCGGTAGTGGTATACACTCTTTGCCTTTTTTTGCCTATTACCTTTAAAGCGCTCTACTCTCAACTGGCTTCACTAATATTCATGAATACTTGCAGTAATATATATTGACAATCGATACTGCGATTACCTCTTTGATTGTTATCAATTGTGTAAAATAAAGTTCTGTTATGACTATATTGTGTATAATTCACATGTTACCAGTTCAATTTCCTATCAGAAGTATATGTTAAATTGGCGATGAGGATTTAAACCTATTTGCGTCCAACATTCAAGAGTCACAGAATGTTTTCTAAGCGTCAGTCACGTAAGTCATATCAACTCAGCTAGCCTTGCAATATTCTCACTCACTAACAATGGATGAAAAACATTTTAACCAATTCCTAATTACATTCACGGCAGCTCTCTCAGCAAGTCAAGCTCATTTAGTCAAGGACATTTTAGCAAATACATCAATGGATATCGCGCCTTTTGAGAGTTTTTTCGCGAAAAAGGAGAAGTTTACTAACTACTTAGAACGCTTTGACAATTATTTGACGGTGAAAACGTGAATGATACTGCAAAGAAAGCCCAGTTATTGTGTGCTTCAGTAGGGACGGCTCATTACAACAATTTGTATGCCTTTTTGGGTCCCCAAAAGCCACTATAAAACCTATCTAATGACGATCTCAGGAAGCTTTTCACACCAATGCTTTCCCCATCAAAAAATGTAGTTGTCGCACAGCATTATTTTTTATCATCATATCAGGACTCAAAAACAATCCCAGAGTATGTTGCAACTTTACAACGCAACCTCACTGATTGTTACTTCTTCATTACGGTGCTTCTCCTCGTGGGAATGGAGTATCACCAGCGGAAGCATACTTGAGCCGCAGAGGAGACTCCAATTGGATGCTATTTTCCCTAAGCAGAAGGAACTGCCTCATCCAAGGAACAAGCTGGTTCGATTACTTCAAAAGGGGGAGAGGATTCAAACAAAGATGTTCCAGAACAACTCTGAAATATGGCAATTTGTCAAAGTGAAACGTCAATTGGAATCACGACACTATCTAGTGGAATTGGATTCTGGACGTATCTTGAAACGACATATAAACCAGCTCAATTCCAACAGGGTGCCATCAGCTCGATCAGTGACCCATATCCATGAAAGGGATCTGGGGAAACAGTCAGTGATTATTAATGCTCCAATCCTGCCTAAGCAAAACCCAGTGTCAGAACACTGCCAGCCAGAGAGATATAATCGAGATATAATCAAAAAACCTAAACATGGGACCTTCTCCCCTTCCCCCACCCTAAACTGGGGATGCCCATAGCCCCAGGGACCGGGACTTTTAGTATATTTACCTTCTAACTACTCCTAACGAAGCTGTGAAGTCAAAAATAGTCGTATAATTCATGCACTCTACACCCCTCATTTCAGCATTGCGGTCTCGCTTTTCCGCGAAAACACGTTTTTCGGTACTCTTTTGGCTATAACTCCGAAAGTAATAGTTCGATCAAAAATATATTTTTCCCATCTGAAAGCTGGTTAAATTTGCTATAAGAACTTGTATATTAAATTTTGATCAAGTCCTATAAAATATCGATGTCAGCACCCTCAAAACCGCTTACTGTTTTAAAATCCAAGTTTTTTTATCACATTTTTCACTATAACTCCATAACTGTTTCTCCGATCTGAACTTTCATTTTTTCAACTAAAATCTCGTTAAATTTACAATTGGACCCTTTATGTGAAATTTTGATCGAACTCCGTAGTATACCCAAGCAAGGCCACTGAAAATGGCAAAATCGTCAGATGTTGCCAAAACATACATATTTAGCGTGCTGCCTAGAGTTTATTATGTGGTTTAATTAAAACTTCATATCAAGGGCCTAATAGTAAATTTAACCAGGTTTTAGTTGAAAAAAGAAAGTTCAGATCGGAGAAACAGTTATGGAATTATAGTGAAAAATGTGCCAAAAAAAAAACCTGGATTTCAAAACAGTAAGCGGTTTTTAGGGTGCTGACATCGATATTTTATGGGACTTGATCAAAATGTAATATACAAGTTCTTATAGTAAATTTAACCTTATTGGAATCACGTTTAGAACAGAAGGAAGATACCTATACGCAGTATTCATTGATCTTAAAACAGCTTCCGATTCCATTAACCACAGTCTTCTCTGGGAAAAGCTTCTTATCCTGGGAACTGGAGGTAAACTTGTTAGAATAATAAAAATGCTATATGACAATGCCTCAACTCAAATTTCAGACAATGGAAAAATCTCTGAATAAATCAACATCTCTTTAGGTCTGTTACAAGGGGAAAGTCTGAGCCCTACATTATTTTTTCTATTCATATCCGATATAGTCCAGTATTTCCATAATAGAGGATCAACAGGTGTAAGCATTGACAGTTCACATGAGATAACGATTCTCCTGTTAGCAGACATCATCCTCCTAAGCAACTATGTATGGTGCACAGAAGAACCTCAAAACATTACAGGATTATTGTAGTGACGATTCTCTTACCCTAAACGTTGATAAAAAAAAAGTCATAGTTTTTCAAAAATCCCCAAGAACTAAACCTTAAATCACTGTACTGGTACAATGAAAAATTGGAGTACGTTAAAAGTTACACTTATCTAGGATTACCATTTACACAAACAGGCAAATTTAAAAAAGCATCGCAAAACTTCATCCAGAGATCATCAGTAGCATCTCCAAGAGTATAGACATTCTGAAAAAAGGCAAAAGCGATTCCTGGAAAGCAAAAAAAGCGTTATTTAACTCCATGGTCTCCTCAACCTTACTATATGCTTCTGAAATATGGAGTCTCAAGTATCTCGAGGCGATCGAGATAGCGCAGCTGAAATTCATAAAATATTTTTTTGGTTGGCCCAGGAACACTTCAAACTATATAGTTCGCCTCAAGACTGGGAGACCTCACTGAGCCTGAAGGTTATCAAAAAGTTGATAAACCTATGGACGAAACTTTCAATCATGCCTGACGAGAGACTGCCACAACTGTGCTTAAATAGACTGAAATCACTAGACAGCAATAACCCTGATATGGAGTATAACTGGGTGTCTCAAGTTGAGGCGATAGCTGAGCTTAGTCACTATACAGAGGAGCCCATCCTTCCAACGGCCTTGTCAGATACAAAGATGTCATTTTAGAAAAAGCACAGAACTTCTATACCTCAATGGACATTCAGAGTCCTCAGGTCGACCAACTTCTCATTGTACCGATTACTCTGCAACTACAATATCTCAAATCCCGAAACGTACCTAACATACAAAGTACACATAAAGAATTTGAGGTGTGTCGGTCAATTAAAATTATCTAACCAAGAACAAATTAAATTATATACTAAAAACAAAACTTTTTTATTCAAATCACAGGAAACATGCATATCATGCAGTCAATATAACTCCAATAGCTTGTACTACATCCTTCTCTATTGCCCAACGTTCAAGGAATATAGACAACAGTTTCTTCAGCCATACATCAGAATGTCCTCTGATAAACACAATATTGAGGCCATATTAAATATTGACGGTCTAGAAAAATTAAATAAAGTATATTTCTTCATGATAAATGTATATAAGGTGCTAATGTCTTAGTGATCAATAACTAATTTAAAAAATTAATAAACTGATATCTATTAGAATCAATATAAGGTTGTTGTTTCAATTATGTTAGTAATAACATGGAGATATGTCTTGAGTATATATTTATATTTAATGTTATTTTATATATTGCATTTATTTATATATTGCGTTTATATGGGTGTATGCGTGTGTGTATGCATATATTTATTTAATTATGTAATTAATTAATAATATTAATTTTGTGCACAGGTATATAGTGTATTGTTGTGGGTGCATGAATTATGCGACTATTTTTGACTTCACAGCTTCGTTAGGAGTAGTTAAAAGGTAAATATACTAAAAGTCCCGGTCCCTAGGGCTACGGGCATCCCAAGTTTATGGTGGGGGAAGGGGAGAAGGTCCCATGTTTAGGTTTTTCGATTATATCTCTAAAACCGTGGACTCTAGAAAAATAATCAACAGATCGAAATTAAAACTAATTAAATTTCTTATAAAATTGTTTCTATACATATTTGTCCAACTCTGATCGGGATATACGTTATACATTTACATAAATTTGATTCAAGTTCCAGAGATGTATATATGAAATTAAAGTAAATTTAATGCTCTACAATTTTGTTTCTCACAATATTTCTGAAAAAAAAAAAAAAAATGTCGAAGGCACTAGAAGCAAGTGTATGTCCGAACCGGTTCCCGCTTCTCCTTTTCCGCGCTATATCTCGAAAACAGTTAATCCTTAGGAAAAATTAATAGAACCAAAATTATAGAGAATATTATTATCTACAAGTTTTGTAACCTTCTCGATTGACGGCCGATGGATAGAAATCGAGATATTGAAAAAAAATATTTTTTGTGACCTTTGACCTTGAATATCTAATTATGCTAGCATGCTGAGGTCGGTGGCTTTTCACCCCTTTTTTAGAAAGCAAAACGAAGGTATATGCAAAAATTCAGCTTCATTGGTTCCTTTCCGAGATTTGCTGTATAAATCTCCTTATTTGACTGGGCTATATGGAGGAGGAACAGGAGTTTCAACCAGGTAGGCAAACTCAGGACCACATCTTTTCCCTCCGAATGGTGGTAGAGAAAGCTTGGGATCGGGGTCGTAACGTTTATCCTGGATTTCTAGATCTGAAATCAGCTTTTGACTCGATTCCCAGGCAAGAAATATGGGACACTCTAATGCAAAAACGGATTCCTTCAAATTTAATTAACGTCATCAAATCTGTATATAAAGGTGAAAAAGGAATAGTTCGTCTAAATGGTATGGAATCTGCTTCCTTTGAGCTAGGCAAGGGTGTTAAACAGGGAAACTGCCTGAGCCCACTTCTTTTCAATATTGTAAAGGATGAAGTGTGGAAAATATGTAAAAGGAGGACTCATAGGGCCACTGTCGGTTTCCGGAATCTACTTCCTGTTCTCGTTCAGAGCTTTATATATGCTAACGACATTGTTATTGTTGCTGATAGCCCTGACAAGGATTGGAGATTAATCCAGCTAAGAGCAAGATTATGCACATTGGGAGAGAGGTACAGCAGCTCAATATTTCATACAACAGCGTGAAATTGGAAGAATTGACCAGGAGGTCCTCAACCGTGTGAGGAAGACCAATGGTGTGTTCTACCAGTTATCTAATGTTCTACTTACCAAGCAAGAAGTAAGCAAATACGCCAAATTGACTCTTCAAGTCAGTGTTTCTCCCAATGCTTTTATATGGATCCGAAAGCTGGACAATCCTAGATAAGCACATTAGTAAAATAAACTGGTGCCGAAATGAGGTTTCTACGCAGAATCGTTGGTAAAACCAGGCAAGACCGAGTGCGGAACGAGAACATTCGGGAAAGTGAGACCGACCAAATACATTCTTCAGGAAAGGCAGCTCAATTGGTTCGACCACGTCTGCGATGAACGAAGAGCCAGGTGGCTATTGGAAGCACGACCACGGGGGCAGCGACCAGTTGGCAGACCAAGAGTTACCTACCATTGTTATATGGAGAGGCCCGGAGGCGAAAGGGACTGCTCTCTGGCAGAAATGAAGACAATGGCTTGGAATGGAGAACAATACAGAAGATGGTGTGAGGCTACTCCACGCCTTATGTAACAAAGGAGATAGGGAAAGAAAAGAAACTAAAATTAAATTTGTTTTTTTGTCTTTAATTTATTTATATTATCATGTTTCGTAATTATTATTAGTAATATATTTTTCAATAGTTAATTACAAAAAATATATTTAAATAAATGCTAATATTAATTAGATTGGAGTGTGGTTAATTTATACATAAAAGTTCTGTTTCCATTTACGTTCAGTGCTGCCGATTCCAAAATGGCATTTTTCCTCAGGGTAAAAGCAAAATTTCTAGTATGATTCATACTCATCATTCATGTTATTATTCATTTTTTTCTATTAAGTAGGAGATACAGGTCAGCCAGTAGCTTGAAGGATGTATAAAATAGAAAAAGTTATTAAAATCCATTACATAAATTTTTTTGCATAATCAACCTTTTGACAGTTATTTTTCCTCTTCAGGAAAAATTGAGATTCAAGAGTTGTCTACAGTGTACATCAGCCCAAAAGCAATCGCAAAAGTAAAACAAAAAATGTTTTTTTTCACATGTGATTAGTTAGTTGCATTACTGGATCAATCTGGACAATTGTGTAATGAATGGTACAATTAAAAAAATATTTATTATACTTCCATTATATAAGTGAAATAATTAAACAATAATGATAAAGTAAAAAAACAAGTAATAAATAAATTCTGAATGAAAACATGCTACTAAATACTTTGATGCAATGAGCTGCTATCACTTTCCCGAGTTGTTTCCATGTCCTCATCTTCTTCGTCTTCTTCAACTTCCATTTCATAAGTCCTAACTTTGTGCATATTTTCTGAGAGCATAACAGCAACTCTTCGTGAACCACTTACAGCCAGTTTGCAAGCAACCATATTTTCAATGACTCTGATCGCTCCTGATTCTACCAATGATATTCCATCCACAAAGTTGTTAATACCATCAGCAGGAGTCACTAACTCCTGAACTTTTCTCATCGACATCTGTACAAAGGCTGAGTTTCTTGATTCACTTGGCTGTTGTAGAAGCACTGAAATGGTATCCTTGTTATAAATTTGTAAGTCAACAACTATATAACCAGTATTGACATCTTGAGACTTAAAATAGATATTTGATTTAAACATGTTACCTTCTTGGATTAAAATATCCATATACACATAACTGGTAGTATTCAAATGAGGTAAAAATACAAGAATAAGCTTATCCTTTTCAAAAAGATGAGTAATAGAGACTTTAGGGAGACAAGATACTCCCATTAAATGACTGACTGAAGCAATAGAGATTTTGGACCCAATTGCTTTTTGGGGATTACTGAATGCATCTTTTAGAACTTTCTTCAGTTTGTTGTGCTGCTGAGTCAAAGACAACTTCTCATGACGAGGGATGATTGCTTGATTGGCTGCAATGCAGGGATTATCTTTTAAAAAACACTTCCCATAGATTTACATCAGGACTTAAAACATAGGTCAACTCTTCATCATTTATATACTGCCCAAGATGATCAAGAAAGCAATGTTTCTTACTCCCCCTTGGCACTGTACCCTTCTAAATTATATAAGTAATCTGCTATAAATCTGGTGTCTTGTTCATTGATCCCCGGAACTTGCATATCAGGTAGACGATCATCAGATATTCTTAGAATAACATCATATAACCATTTAAATAAAGCTTTATACTTCTTCATGGACTCATCAATAACTAATAGCACTTCATTAGCTTTAACAAGAAAAGAGCCAACCTCTGTAAAACTTTTTGTGACCATTGGCTCATCAACACCAAGAACTTGGAAGCGTTCTGTATATCGAGCCATCCCTTTCAATTCAGAAAGATGGTAAGCTATGTTTTGTCCCACTGCTTGAACATGTTTTAGTACAAGTTTCTGAATGTTGGAATGACTGAGCTCTATTGAGTGTCTTAGTTTCTTGATTCCTTTATCAGTAAGATCATGTAGGAGAAAGGACTCTAAAGAGTCTGTCATGTGACCAAACATAAGCAATTCTAAAAAATCAGCAGATACAGTGCCTTCTGGCATAGAGTCAGCATAATGAGATAATTTTGACTCCATATCAAGTAATAAAATATTTTCATATGCTTCACAGACTGCATGCATCGTATTGTCTAAATAGTCCATCAAACTCATAATCTGACCATGCTTGTATGCTAATGCATATATTTCTTTACAATATGAATTCAAAACATAACTATCATAGACAATTAATTTCAAATAGTTCCCATTGCTAACAAGTACAAAAATATTTTTTAAGTCAGCTGTAATTTCCACAGCTATTGGAATGGCATTTGATTTCAGATCATCAGGAAGATACACTATGCCACACTCAAACAATCCAAACACATTTATAAACAATTTACCAGTTGTAAAGCCTACTATAAGAAAATTTAATTCCTTCTGACAGGATACTTTTTTAGTATCTTCAAGAATTTCATTTGATTCTTCATTAACAGATCCAAAAGTTCTAGAAATAGGAGGAAGACGAGGTAAAAAATTAGAAGCATTCTCCTACAATGAAAATATAAAAATTAATATAAATAAGTAAAATAAAAAGATTTTTAAAATAAAATATATACATAAACTAATACATTCATTGAATAAGTAAAATCATAATTTTATTTTAACTGTGTTTGTATGATGAAGAAAATTATTTTCAAAATTATCGAAATCTCTTTTGAAGGAAAGATTTCCACCTCAATTTTGAACACACTTTGTACTACTTAAATTTAAATGAAGTTTCCTGAAATTTCCTTTCCTTGGTCACTTGAAATCAATAAAAAGACATAAGTATAGTTGTATTTTCTCGTTCTATACCATAAGGGTTGATGAACCCATTATAGTACAGAAGTATTAGTATTAGTCTAATGTAGAATTGATAAATGATTTGCCACTACAATGATAAATCTATTCAATTAAAAAGTGTACTTAAATTAATGATATTTTGAACCTTTATATTCTTTTACAACTGAAGGTAAATGTATAACATCTGAAACTATTTCTCAAATAAACTAAATATTATAGAAGTAGTCCAACATTTATCAATCACTAATTATATCATATGAATATGACCACAGAGCTAAAGAACATTTGATTACTAAATGCTAATGATCAGCAACTATCTTGAAATGTCTAACCAAGAAATACTAATGAAACTTCTGCCTGATACACTACTGATAGGTCTTCACTTCACATTCGATGAAGGAAAAGAATTTTAAAGAATTTTGACAATTTTAAAGCGACAGAATATTTGAATTCCAAAGGCTAACAGTGTACTAGGATAGCTCCAAGGTATTATAAAGAGGCATTGCATTAGAGGTGTAGAGGCTTCTTCTCATGATAGATACAGTGGGCAAAAAAAGTCTGGAAACACTTGCCTAAATCTAATGGTTATGCTCCTCATGTATAAAATAGACAATTTCCCATAGTGAGACTACTCTCATTTTACACAACAAACATTAATCTTTAATTAAATTTTAACATAGTATATCATTGCATGTATATCGAAAGCAATCAACAGAAAAGGCTGAAGTAAAAAAAATATACCCTTATAACAAAAAATGTTTGGAAACACTTATGTAATGAAAGAAAACAAAACATTTCAACAATAACAACAGATTATACTCGCTATGGGCTTTAAGGGCAAAGGACAAAGCCTTATGATTAGAAATCCTTTTGATCAGTGATTAGAATTCATGATGTGTGCCAAAAGCCATTCACGAGCTAATCGTTTTCTTACGAAATCAAGACAATCCTGTGAGGGAAATTAGGAGGACTGTTAGTAAAAACGTGGGTACATTATCTAAACACATTATCATATAAAGAATTAGACTGTGCATCCAGCAGACCATGGAATGGGCGTCCACCAAAAATAAATTAATTGCTAAAGCGGGAAATTTTTAAAACTGCCCCTGACATACTAGCGCTCCGAAAATTGCTACAAACCTGTCTCTCAGCTATGGTGAATAAGTTATGGAAAATTGGTTTATTTGATCAAATCGCCAGGAAGAAATCATTCATTAGCAAGTTTAGTCAGCGCCATTTTGAAATTGTTGAAGAGTATTTACAAAAGCCTCCATCGCTCTGGGAATCTGGTATTTTCTCGGACGAAATTCGAGCAACACATTAGATTGCCATCAAAAAGTGTAGCGAAAAGCGAAAAAAAAATATTGGAAACAAAAAACTAGAGGATGATAGGTCTAAAACTTTGGTAAGATTTCCAGACTTTTTTTGCCCAGTGTAGGTAATTACACAGTACAAGTGAATTTTAACTTTTTTTTAAATCTTCTTCATTCACTAAAAATTTTATCAATTAATCCTGTTATTAGCACAAGAAAAGGGTGTAATAGGTTAAATATATGAACACTTCACCAGTGTCAATTGAAAGATTCTTACGTTGTTTTTGTTGTTCTCCACACCTAATATTGTCTGAAGTACACAAGGATGTTAAGCCCTAATAATAATGATAATGATAAATTGTACAATTTACCATATTTAAATATGTACATATTTAAAATTATTTGATAGAGCGTTTAAGAGATATGTATATGGATTTTCCTGATGTAATTTTGGCGGCCTTTTTGAAAAAAATCTTCCCATAGCAGAAACGGGTACCCTTGATAAAAATGATCTATATGGCTTAGGGAAGCACCCAGAAAAAAAAATCTGGAGCCACTGTGTATACTTCGGCCAAATATTTTTTGAGTGGGCTGCGGTGGGTATTACATTGGATTTAATCAAAATTTCATATATGAAGTCTGATAGTAAATTTAAACAATTTTTAGATTAATAAAAGAAATTTGGGATTGGCCAAATATTTTTGGAGTTATAGCGATAAATGTAATAACAATTATGGGGCTTGTAAAAAATTTCGTATAGAGATAATGAGCCAATCTCTTTATTTTTTTCTTCACCCACAGCTCTAAAACTATTGATCAGAGAAAAAAATGAATAGAACCAAATTTGCACACGAAATGTGCTAAAAGTAACAGTTTCCGAGTAATTTGATCAAACAGCTAAAAACATAAGATTTTCAACCCTTTCCCCCTTTCCCCGGCCCAAATCCGACGCGCTATTTCAAGGAAGCCTTTTTACCACATTTAGAGCTAAGGGTGGTGAACAATTTTCAGCAGTTAGACCTTTTTATTTTTGGAGTCCAAGGTATGGACATTTTTTTCCTGTACTATAAATAGAGCCCAGGCAACTTTGATCGAAATCTTAAGGGCTTTAAAAGAAGAAAATTCAGGAAATAATTTGAAAACAAATTTAATGTTTGCCACACTAACTTTCAATAATTTGATGACACCGTTAGCTCACCCCCCAGGGGCGGCGACTTTTAGTATGTTTACCTTCCAACTATGTCTAACGAAGTTATGAAGTCAAAAATTGCCGCATATTTCATGCACTCTACAAGGTGTTCATTGACTGGACTATACCTCAAGAGAAGAATAAGGGATATAAATCGGAGCACGTTTATAAACCTGTCATACCATTTATGGATAGAAATAATAACATAAAAATACATACTGACAATTACAAATCTATATAAATAAAAATGAATTGCCAAATGTGTTACTAAGCGTAAAACTGGAAAACAGTTCGACCAATTCAAAAGCGCCTAATCGTACAATGCGCGACACTTTTAATCAAGAGTTGCAACGTGAAAAACTTTTCGATCTCGATGCTTTAAGGGAATCGGTTCGAATATATGTTCCACTGTTGAACCATCAAGAAAAGTATGTCTTTGAAACACTTATGAAAGTTGTAAATGATGGAACTAGAGGTTTTTACTTTTTGGATGCTCCTGGTGGTACAGGAAAGACATTTTTAATTTCATTGATTTCAGCAACCATTCGCTTACAGAATGGAATTACACTCGCAAGTGCTGGCTCAGGTATTGCAGCTACATTGTTGGAAGCATTCAGCGCTAAAATTACCATTGAATATTTAAAGCAACGAAACTCCGATATGTAACATTTTGAAGAATTCTGCAATGGCAAAGGTTTTACAGCAATGCAAGTTGGTAGTATGGGATGAGTGCTGGATAGCTCAAAAAAGTATTTGGAGGCATTAGACAGAACTCTGAATGATCTGCGAAATAACTAAAACCGATTCGGTGGAGCGATGATTTTGTGAGCAGGATATTTTCGTCAAACATTACCAGTTATTCCACGGTCTACATCAGCGGATGAACTGAATGCATGTTTGAAGTCCTCCATTTTGTGGAAAAAATTAAGATACTAAATTTCAGCAAGAATATGCGTGTCGAATTGCAAAATGATCGATCTGGAGAAATATTTTCAAAACATCTCATTGACATTGGTAATGGTAAAATCCCTGTAGATGTTATGACAGGCTGCATTACATTTTCTCTCAATTTTTGTCATTTTACAGAATCAAAAACTTGCGAGGTGTTCGCAAACATCGCTCAAAATTACAGAGCTAATATAGCTGCCAAAAACACGGATGTAAATGAAATAAATTTTAAAATCCAAAATGAAATTTCCGGTGAATAAGGACAAACAAATCAGTTGATTGCGCAACTAACCAAGATGATGCCGTCAATTATCCACCAGAATGTTTGAACTCACTGGATTTACCAGGATTACCTCCCCATAATCTTCAATTAAAAGTAGAATCGGTGGTCATAATGTTACGAAATATCAACCAACCGCGACTTTGTAAGTGCACATGGCTAGGAGTGGAAAAAAATTACTGAACAATGTGATCGAAGCAACCATTCTAAAGGGAAAATATAAGGGAGAAGATGTGTTGATACCCCGCATCCCAATGGTACCAACTGACCTACCGTTTGAATTTAAACGACTGAAATTTCCAGTGCGGCTTGCTTTCGCTATGACCATAAATAAATCGCAGGGTCAGTCGTTGAGTGTTTGCGGCGTCAATCTGGAAAACCCATGCTTCTCTCATGAACAGTTGTATGTTGCCTGCTCTCGCGTCGGAAAACCGACAGCTTTATTTATTTACGCACCAGATAATCAAACAAAAAATATCGTGTACCATAAGGCATTACAATGAAAATACCACATTAATACTACTACTACTACTAATGTCTTGCAATGTACAAAATAGAAAACTTATATTTGTAAGTAATCGTTGTTTATTATGGAGGCATAAATCTATAAATAAAGTGACCAAACTGAAATATTTTTTATTACTGCGAAGGGTCAATAACTTTTGACAGAACAAATTCTGTCGGGGAGGAACTATTAACATAAAAAATCAATGTTATGTTGTTTTAGAGAAAAATAGGGCAGAACAACGTCTGCCGGGGTAGCTAATATTACATAATAATAATTAAATTTAAAAAAATAAATTAAAAAAATCTGAACGAAATCACAAGAAGAAATTATTTGAAATTGTTTCAGATGGAGAAATGGTCTCTAGTGATCTCAGCAATATTGATAGTAACTTCAGATTATAAAGTAGTATATGTTCGACATTCATCAGGATTTATAACATTTAAAGTTCCGGAATCGAAACTAATATCAGAATATAAAACTATTATACATTTTTAAGAATTAAAATTAATCCAAATTAATTGATGAATTAAGTAGACTTAGACTCGCACTAGAACCCAAAACAATACAGGTGCACAAGAAATCGCTCCTAAACAATTCACTTTCCTCACCGATAAAATTAACAATATAATCCCCAGAGGAAACAGAGCCAAACATGGCAGAATAAATAAACTAACTGGGAAAATGGATTGAAAGATAAAACCCACTCCGAAAAAATAATTGAAACTTTAGAACATAATAACTATCAAATGGAGCATAACATTGCCACTGGAATAAAAACTAGTAATAAATTAACAGCAATTATTGTAAAAGATGTTACGTTATTAAATAAAAATAATTCTAAATCAAGTTAGTCACCAATACAATGGGCTGACTACAGACAACGATAATACATGGTTGTCTGTAGTCTCCAACAAACTATATAATGTTCTTAGCTATTTAACTAATCGAGTAATTGACATAGAAAATTCTTTGGAAAAGTGCAGAATGGGGATCCCTCATTTTAACATAATTAATCAAACAAATATCGATGAAAATACCCTCATTTCAAATGATTTAGAAACTACCTGGCTAACTAGCAAAATCTATTGTACAATAAAAAAAAAAAAGTAACCAGGTGAGTAACCTCTTAGTATATAAAAAAAAAAAAAAAATTGGGTGAAAGTAGATCAAAAATGAAAAACCTTTCTATTCCAATCTGTTGCAGATATACAATAATTCAATGACTTTTTTGAGAAAACCACGTTTTTTTTTATATATTAAAAGCTGTTATATCTCCACTTTGCTTAAATACTTTTCAAATTTTTACCATATTTTCGGATTTAGCATTAAACTTCCTATAAGACCAGAGTACAAGTAACCTTGAATATTAACTTGGGTCCTAAAGAATAGCTTGATTTTCACCTTATTTGGGGAAGTTACTATGTCTTATAATACCTCAACACTCACCGTTTTTCGAAAAAAAAACTATCCAAAAAACTTGCAAATTTAGCCAGCTTTCATATGGCATGAAAAACTTAATGATCCGTATTGATTTCATGGAGAAATTCAATTTTGAAACTAGAAAAACATGGTGTTTTCATTTCGCATATAAATTAGTTACTCGTGTAAATAAGACATTATGACAGTCGCTTAATGGAAATATGCATTTTAAACATAATAACCTCTTCATTGGAATAAAAAGCAAAAAAAAACAAATTTTCTTTATTAGAAAATAAATGAAAACTGTCAATAAAGCGACACCAGATCAAAGGATATTAAGTTATTACATTTATTTATTTATTATTATTATTTAGGATTTATTTTATTAGATTTTCAATGTAAAGCTATGTTCTCACGGGGCAAAAAGACGAAAGCGTGGCACGCCTTCGTTTTCTCGGTCGTGGTGCTTGCTTGGAGTGGGGAGAAGAGTGAACTAACCGAGAGTCGAGGACCGTTCACACGACCACGATTCAGTTTGCCTTTTGAAACCTGGAGGAGCTTATCGTGAAAAGTTGTGCAGTTTTGAGTTCAGTTTTTATTGATATGTTGGCAAAAAGATTGAGAGAGTCACTTGGACATACAAAAAAAACGGAAGAAAAAGCGTTGTTGGGTCAGAAACTGGATACTTAAGCACAACAAATGCGGAATATCCTTCCACCACATTAAAATCGTTAAATATTAAAAATATTTAAAAAAAAAGTATCCTTAACGACAAAAATGGCTGAATATCCTTCGGAAAACTTAAAAAACCATTAAATATTTAAATATTAATAAAACAGTATCCTTATAAGGACAACAATGGCGGAATATCGTTCGGATCCTGGAATATTTCAACATATTATCCATTTTTGTTCTAAATAAATCACTTGTTAACTCTCTCGACTGGCGTGGCCCACGCCTGAAAATCAAACGGGTTTGATACCGAGCGTGAGCGGTCGTGGACTCTCCTCTCTCTAGATGATGTCTGAGGCAAACTCACGCCACCTCGTTCAGACGGAGGAAATTCCACGAATGCGTGGATCACGCTAGAGTGCCAAGCCCCGTGAGAACGTAGCTTTAGGTTTAGAAGCCAGTGATAAAGAACATAGCCCTTAATTTTGCAGTCAGCTTCGATGTTGAAGAATACCACTTTTTGAGGTGAATGTTATGGACACATGAGTCTGTTTTTACAGGGGAAGGCATTTCTAACAATCCATGTATATTGTTGGTTTATTTTTGTATTGTTTTCAAATAATGTGGTAGGAGCACCGTAGTGTTGGAAAATCATATTTTGCCGAACTTCAGGTGGAATATCGTGATGAAGTTGTGGTAGGATATTTTGTAACAAATCCTAGTAATTCTCATCATTCAATCTGTTGGGCAAACTATGATTTTCCAAAACTATTCGACAGCAGTACAAAAATGAATAAACCAACGATAGCCCATTTGGAAAGGCAGAAATACATTCCCCTGTAAAAACAGACTCATCTGTCCATAAAATTCACCTCAAAAAGTGGCATTCTTCATTGGGTTTTAAACCTTACATTGAAAATCTAATGCAATAAATCCTAAATAATAATAGTAAATAAATAAATGTAATAACATAATATCCTTTGATCATGTGCTCTAGTCTTACAGGAAGTTTAATGCTAAATCTGAAAATATGGTCAACATTTGAAAAGTATTTAAACAAAGTGGAGATATTACAGCTTTTATGGTAAAAAAAAAAACGTGGTTTCCTCAAAAAAAAAGTCTTTGAATTACACAGACCAACAAAAAAAAATGTTTTTTTAAAACTTTTTTTACTTTAATAGCTGATTTTTATAGATTTTTGCGTGCTGAATCCAAATCTGGTCTTAGATTTTGTATCACCCATAGTTTTTGAGAAATTTACTTTTTTTATATAATTTAAAAAAGCATATATAACTGTTTTATATAAATATAAAGTATTATATAACTGTTTCATGAGGCCTAACTTTATATATAGAGGTGGTAAGAGAATGTTTCTAGGATCAAAAAGGTTTTTGCAGAGAATGTTCTTCTCGCCGGGTTTTAAAGACTCCCTCACAGGCCAGTTCTTTCTGCACCAATGTTGATCCCTTAATCTACTGTCCCATTCACACAAAAAAACATGGAAATTTGGTAAGACTGCCTTGCTGACTAAGAAGCATGCATGTTACTTTCAAGTCACCACTTATCATCCAACCATGAGCCGAACCGAATAACCAATTTTATTCAACACTATTTCTAGGTTTTCATAGCTCTCTTTCATATGTACAGAATGGCCAACAGGTATAGATGCATAAGTGTTACTATTGTGTAATAAAACAGCTTTTAAACTATTCCGAAGATCAAGTCTGACTGACGGCATAAAATTTATATTCTGTCATTTCAGCCATGGATCGAATTCGAGGTTGGGAGACCCTCTTGGGGCACACCCAGCCTCTTAAAAAGTGGGTACCCTTAATTGAGGAAAACCTGGCAGTTGAGCGTGAATTCTATCCAAATCACCTCCTTCCACAACCATTGGCTCAAAAACAGTACAGCCTACTGCTATGTTACTCTTGGGGTTTATTGAAAATACTGTGTTACTATCTTTTATTGATTACCTTCATTGGATTCTAATCAAATACGTGCAAACCAATGCAGTATTACTTTAGTGGCATTTAGGAGAGAGAATAATTATCATGAATATTAAACTTACTTTATTTATTAAAATGATTATATATATATATATGGGATGGAACTATAGAATGAGTATACAATAACTATATTATAAGGTCAGCACACAATTTACCATTTAGAAACTTATTACAGACTACTACAAATATTTGGTACTTATCAAAATGGAGTATGGGTCTTCAGTCGGCGTATTGAGTCAGGTCATAATCAGGGCTTCCTTCCTGTCTCAGGGTTGACTATCCAAGAGATCATCGCTGAGGACCTCTAGCATCTCCCCTCAGCCATATCACTTCCAACCGTCCCCTCTCCGTCGATCCAACTCTCCAACCCAATTATCCTCCTTCGTTTTTAGGACCATGCTTTTAAAGACCTTCATCCCTTCCATATTATGTTTAACTTCCTTTGTCTGAAAGTTTTGATTTCTCTGTTTGCAACTTTCTTTGTCTCCAAGAAAGTTTTGTTGACAAAATATTTTACAGCGGTGATCATTCCGAAGATTTGGCCTGGCCCAGATCCCCTTGGAAGGGATATATGGCTTATCACTCATATTCCAGACTTCAAAGGAGTGCCGTCCCTTTTCATCCCGCCGTCTTATTATTAATAAATATTACTTTGCGTACCCATAGTACATTGCACTACCTTAAGTACTGAACCTGAGACCTTTCATGGGTTGTAAGTGGTACCAGTTTTTTTTTAAATTACAATTGTAATAACCTTAAGGTGTGTTTAGTTGATGCTTTTTTTCGTGCAATTCCCCATGCAACTTTGTATGCCGCTGCGCATGCAACAAGGTGCATGAGTTTCATGCACCCTGATGCATGCACAATACTGTTCATACACAATCATAAGCTGCAGTATCAAAAATGCCACTATAGTGAAAAATCTTATACGATGCTGGCATAGCTGCTGCCAATATTACAATTGAAAATTCTCATAAAAATGCTGTTAGTCTTTATTTTGAAGATAGAAATGATAGTGTTTTGAATATTGTTCGGATATTGAAAGAATTATTAAAACATTTTACTTGAATATCATCAAGTATATCTGTAATTGTTGCCTTTATATCAAGTAAAGCCTGAAACTTGCACACTATTAGTTTTCAATAATAAAGAGAGAATATGTGGTCCTGGGTCTCGTGGTGTGGTCTGAATGTTGCTTAATCCCTCTCAAGATTTTCCTCTACAAATTCTCACAACTATCATTTAAGGATGGCTATATTGAGCTTGTAAACCACCTGGAAGAGACATATAGGCCTGCAATTCCTGCAGTCTCTAGAACTTCATGGTTTAAAGTTAAAGTTATAATCCCATTCCTTTGGTACGTTTATGAAAAACAGCTGTAAGAAAGAAAGCCTGTTGGTGTTCTGCAGTTCTGGCTCTCCAAGCTTAATTAGCTCTGGAGCAATACAGTCCCTCTTCACTGCTTTGCCGATCTTTAAATCTTTCTATAGCCCTTTCCATGTTGTCTTCCCAGATAATATCATGATACTATTCTTCTGGTGCTACCCTATCCATAGCTGTTCCCTTGTTTACTAGAAAACACTCCAGTATAAATAATGGTGGTTCCATCTCTTCAAGACTTCCTTACCTCAAGTAATCAGTAATCCTCTTTCATTCTTTATATTTCTTATAGGCTTATTTGTCTTCCTTTTTAATGTATAAATAGTTTTCTTAAAGGTTTTTATATTACTCATATAGCCATTTTGTAAGCTCTGGCTGAATTCCTCCCAACTCTTCTTTGCCACTTTAACTACTTGTTGGGTCTCATTCCTTCTTCTGATATAGAGCTCCCAGCCAACTACACTCTTGGTCCAGTAGGATGCTTTCCAAGGTAGCGTTTCCTTGCTATTGCAGCTTTAAGTTTCTCACTCCACCACTTTCTTTTTTCTTTTGCTTTAACGAGGATTACTGCTGTTCCACATAATGCTTTCTCTGTCTCCAGGATAGCTTTTATCATTTCTGCTCTTATTTTGTCCATGTTTCTATCCATAGTGTAATTCTGGAGTTTTGGAGTCAGGAGTTCTGCATATTTCTTCTCGGGTATCTACAGCTTTGCAATGTCAATTTTCCCGTATTTCTTCTTCAGTTCTTTTCTAGGCTGGCATATTTGGAAGTCTCCAAGCAAGAGAAAATGGTCTAAACCAATATCTGCCCCTCTTAAAACTTTCACATCTCTCTCTTCTTCATATTTCTGCTGTATAATAATAAATATATGTAATAATAAATGTATCTATAATGCTATTGGCATTTCTTTCCTCAGCAGAAAACGTCATCTTATTTACCACTTAATGTAGAAATATGAAGTAATGAAAATCTACTTAGATCATTATTAAGGTAGCCACTGAGGATAGTTCCAAATGGAGCGATTGAGTTGAGCAGTGGAGTGACGGCGATTTCAGGATCCCACTGAGGATCACTCCACTCCATCACTCCAATCCCTCATTCCATAGGCTTAATTAGTGGTTTAATATCAACAGTAATAATTAATATTAATATTACTGCTAATAAGGCAGGCTATAGGTGGTTAGGACAGGCTAAATAAGTGATTAGTAATCATGGAATTTATTATTATTATTGTAAACTTAATATTAAATCTAAATAAAAATTTACTAATATTTTTTTTCATTATTATTATTATTGTTAATGTTTCATTTTGATCATGTTTCATGTTTTAATAAACGAACATTGACAGAAAACAATTATTATTATATATTTAATTATTATACAAGGATATTAACATATTTATGAGGATTATAACCGATATCACCTAAAAAGAAATTTTATTAATCAAAAATATTAATATTCATATAAGCAACATTTCATGGCTTTACAATATTTTCAAGACCTAAGAACATAGATAATAATGTAATAAATTGAAAACTGCATCATGACATTATCATAATTATTTAAATAAATATTATATTATGCATTGTTTTTAGGAGATATGCTTATAATTCTCATAAAAATTATTATTATATATTATATTATAACAAAAACATGACATCCAATTACCAGATAATTTGTATAGTAAATTGCCACTTGATAGGTTTTACACAAAATAATTTAATCTAATAGCTGTTAAGTGCATACATTTTTAAAGAATTGTTTTTAAAAAAAAATTAAATAAAATTTAAAAAAATGTAAAAATAACAAAAATTAAAAGAAAACTTTTTCTGTTTTTTCGGCCCACCCTAATGTATTTTTAAAACCAAGCAATTAATTGCAATACCCAAATATCATAGCGCATCATCAGTGGCAATGGAAATATAAGAAAGATAATGATTTCAATACCTGAATGAGGTTACTGCAGTTAGTGCCTGTCAGGGAACCTTTCTCTTCAAGCCAGCATATTGAAGATATTGTAGACCTCCCATCATCAATACTTGAATAATTATTTCTATGAACAATATCCTTATTTTCTACATCAACAATGAGTACTATCCCTAAAATTTGATAATATGAAAAAAATTTTAAAAATAAAAAAGATATCAAACAAATTATGGACTTTTTTTTAAAGAAGCAGTCAATTGCATAAATAAAATAAATGTGCCACTTAATTTAACATTATTCATTCACTCATTATTTTTATAATAATATAAATTTTATTTTTCAAATTTTTTAATATATGTCCAGTGCATGACATTTATTTAAATATTAAATTGAATCTATTATAAATCTTTATTTCATCTTTAAAGAGGGATATTAAAAAAAATAATAATAATAAAATTATCAATTAATTTATACAGGAAGTCCCAGACATAGTGTAAAAAAAAAAAAAAAAAAATTGGGTAATACTTCATGCTAAAAGGGGTAGAATGGCACAGAAACGAGTTTCCTATCTCAATCTGTTGAGAAGAAGAATTTTTTTTGTTTTTATTTTTAAAATCTTACTTTTTTTCTGAAAAATGGCAGTTTTCTCTACTTTGGTTTAGCGTAGAAAAAACAGGATATTTTCTTAATCAGCATTAAATTTTCTAAAAGATGAGATAGGTCTAGTTATTTTAAATCCACTTTTAGGGGCCTTTATATTTATTTATTAAAACTTAAATTTTAATAGTTTTTGAGAATTCCTCACTCCCCACCCACTGGAGCACCCTAGAAGCCGTCAAATTTCCTCAAAACTGCGGAATTCAGTTAGCTTTTTAGTGGTGCAACCCATAATACAATTGCATTTTACCTTTTGAGTCTAAAAGAAGTTTTTCTGATGAAAAACACGCTAGAGAATAAATACTTGATTGCTTCACGTACCTACTAGAAAAAACTACTTGATTGAATAAAAGTATTAGTTATTTTATCTCTTGTCCATATGCATAAAGAGTTGTGAAGGTGGTAAGCCCTCCCTCTCCCTCCCCCCAGGAGATAAGGGGGGCATGGACCCAAATTCTTACCCATTACCTTATGTTACATAAACGTATTTTTTTTTTTTTTTTAATATAAAAAATAACAATTTAGGATTATTTGAAGAAATTAAATACGCCAACAGAAAAATGACATTTCATAATGTGCCCTGCTACTCATTAAACCAGACTATGATATCACATGATTTCATATGATATAAACTTCAATTATTAGTCAAAATTATCCAAGTTCCTTACTTAAGAGAGTGGGTGAAGCTGCGACAGGGAATACTAGTTATTTATAAACTTTCTTATAATATACTGAGCCTTTTTTAATAATTTTTTATAGAGAATCATAACGACTGTCTAATTATAACAACATATATTGCTGTATTATATACTAGCATCCCTCACTACGGCTTCCCCCGCTCTCATAAGTAAAGAACTTAAATAATTCATAACTAAAAATTAAAGTTTTATTTGTTTATTGATTAAAACCTTGTGTTGAAGTATGCAACTGAGTATGATTTCTTCAATGATATTTAATATAGCAGTAATTTTTAACCTTTTCAAAATTACAATGATTAGATGTTTGAAGAATAAGTATAAGGATAATTGGACATCAAATTTTTAATTTCAATTTATGGCAAACCTTTCTAGAACTATGAAAATGATGTAGTTAAAATTTGGCTTGATGTGTTCAGTAGTTTTACCATTGTAGACTCAATTGTGGAATGATGCTATCTAGATATACCACATATTGGTCAATTTTCGAGCTCAGCGGTGTCCACATATCACACAACATATTTAAACCTTTTTAATAATTTAATTGATTATAAGTAATATCAATTTCAAGCTCTATATAAAAACATGGCCACATAACCTCTCATTTAGAATGGTGCTCTCCACCTATTGGTCGAATTTCAAACTTCACTGTTGTCCAAATATTATCGTTTTATTAATTAAAGGCCGATGGCTGAGCTGGGGGGGCGAGGGTCTCTGCTTGCTTGGTACTGAAGGTCATGGGTTCAAATACCACCAGGGGAGGTTAAAATTTATTTCATGGTGAACCCATGAATAAATCTTGACCTTCTTACTCTGGCTAGTATAGGACTTCAATGGAAGTCTAGGGGGCCCAAAAAAATAATAATAATAAAATAGCAAATTAATTGAAAATCAGTAGATTTTATTTTTGTTAAACATTCCTGGACTATAAAGATGATGTGTTTAAAATTTGGTACAGATTGGTTCAGTTGTTTACATGGTTAGTGATCACAAACGAAAAATGGCTTGTCCTTTTATATAATAGTATAGATTACATTCTTCCTAACATTAAAAAATATTAAAACAAACTAACATAGCTAAAGTAGGTAAGTATTTCATCAACATTGTAGGCTTCAAGTAAATATTGATAATTGATTTTCAGGCCACTCTAATTGTGATAATCGATTTCTGCCACATATGTGAGCCCTGGTATTAAGACTTTTTTAATTTTATCGAATGACCATTTATTTTTATTTTTTCTGTAGTCTCTAGCCATCACCTTCTCTTGGAAATACTTGTTTAGTTCCTCTGCTAAGTTTACCCTGTTTGATCGGTCCAATGTCCAATTTGTCACTAACAGAGTTCTGTCTAAATAATGAGCAGTGGCATCTCAATTCTCGACCAAGCATCAGACTTGCTAGATTCATAACAGTTTTTCTTAATGGACAGAAGTTCTATAATCAAATATAAATAAATTACAATGATAATTTGTAGTAAACTATATTGGTTATGTAAGATTTAAATGAATGAACAAAACTAAACGTTCAGCTATAGCTTTTGTAAAAGAGTAATATATTTATGTAAAATTTTATTTCAATAAAATTCCCCCAAAAAAACATGACAATTACTTAGCATTCCAAAAATTGCATATTAGACAATTTAATTGCTTTCAAAACCTTATTCTGCAAAAAAACACATAACCAATAAAAAAAATACTAATTAAGACTGAAACTTGACTTGCTCTCCAGTTTTACCAGCAACTGGCAAAAACTTTTCTTTTAAGATTACAAAAATTATAACATAATTGTATTTATTCAAATATTTACATATTTTAAAACTATATTAAAGTAATTTTTGTTAATCTTTATACTTAAAAGTATTATAATAAATTACACAAGAACTACATTTCCATCAACGGTTTCCTGATCCTTTCTTTTATGTGCAAATGGAAGAAATAGGTGCATTACCATAAGAGACTAGTAACAACTTGTAAATCATATTTAAAATGATCACAAAAAAATTAAAATAATTATCACTTTGATATCAAGTTATTCAAAAAAACATCTATTAACTTTTAATTCAACATAGGTATGTTTATCAGAATTTAAAACCAAATTAAAATTCTACAACCTTCTTTCCATTGTTTTCTTCTTCTCATTAATTAACTATCTGCCATTGGACTATAAATTAAATTTGACTACATATCTTCAATTAGGTACTCCCAATTAATTATTTTTTAAATTGTCTAATCTTCAATCATTCTTTTTATTCTTCTGTATAAATTAACTGGAAACTTTCTGTAATTAATTAAATGCTTGTTAATATTGACTTGGGCCCAAAGTTATGAAGCTTCTTCCTTCAGAGTTCTTACTCCTCTCCTCACTGCCTTCTTAATCATCACCATTATACTTTTTAGATTGTCTAATTTATTCTTATATTTAATAGTTACATAAAATTTTAAAATTTATTTTGACAATTTTATTAATTTAAGAACAAATTTCAGTTACAAAACATTTGCTGATTAGGAGGCGCGGTTGTTACAAACATTTTCGAGTCCGACTGATTTATTCTTTAATTCAACGAATTCGAGGTTTTTCACGAAAAAGTGTTGATCAAAAATTTTGAAATAATTTAACTTTAACACTGCCCTCTTAAGTGTTTTCATTTTTCACTGGTTAGTGAAAGATTGAATGATAAAAAAATATATATTTTTAAAAATACAATATTAACTTTTTATTTTCTTTAACAAAACTGAATAAAATTTAAATTTATTTGATAAATAAATAAATGCAACAATATTTATTAAAATTTTAAGTAGTAAAATTGGTGAATGAATTTTTATGAAGGTTTAAATATTTTTTTCCTATTTTAAGTTATTATATAAATTTATTTTTTTAAATTTAAAAATGTAACTGTTTCCATTAGGTACAAAGTCACATTTCAGTAATGGTTTAGGTTTACATAATGAGATATGCATTAGGTTCAAAAGTCTAAAAATATATTGACTTTACATACTATTTTACAAATTACAATTATTTTTACCTGATGTAATGAATCCACCTATTAAATCTAAGGATAAATAATAAATTTCAGAGGAAATATTTTACTGACATAAATATGAATTCAAATATTTTTTCATAGTTCTACAAATGACCAAGTTTTATTAAGAAGAAGAAAACAAATTGGAGAACATTAATTAATTTAAACTATAAAGAGAAAATATTTTTAAATGAATTTAGCTAATCTGTTCAAGCAAGAATACATTCTACTTGTTTTTTTTTTTTTTTTTTTTTTACCATTACTATACCCAACTGCAATCACCTGACCGTCTGGTCTCCAAGCAATGCCTTTGACAGAAACATCCTCTACAGGAGGAGAAAGAGTCCAAACCCTTTGCCAGCTGAGTCTATGAAGGGTAACTTCACCTGTAAAAAATATTACAAAAGGGTCATTCCATGTCAAATTAACCAATTGTTTGGACCTTGACCTCTCTAATTTCTATGATTCTTGGTATAGAAGTCGTACATACCAAGACTAGTATAAATGTAACATATTACATTTTTCTGACTTTTGGTTTTTGAGTTATAAGCTTTTAAAAATTCAAAAAATACCGTTTTCGGTCCTCACTCAGTATACAGGGTGAGTATCTCTTAGTGTAAAAAAAAAAAATTGGGTGAAACTAGATCAAAAATGTAGCAAAATGCCACAGACCTCACCTTTCTATTCCAATCTGTTGCAGATATACGATAATTCAATGATTAACTCCTCCTAACGAATCTCTCAACTCAAAAATGTTCGCATATTTCATACTCTCTGTACATATATTGAATGGCCTATTATCAGGATGGTTAATGACAGCATTTTAGATTGGTATCAATGTATCAACCTGGTAGTGAAAGGCATATTAATAATATCTAGTCTGGAGAAAATCACCTCACCCAATAGGAACATGGTCGCAATTTACCAATCAAAATAATTATTACATTTATTTGAGTTTTAAAGTCAATACAATAATACATACATTTGCAGTAGAACCGCCATTAACTGGGGTTCCGAGATGCCAAATTTTCGATTTAGTGAGGCGTTTTTTAGTTTTTATACAATTTATTATATTATATTTTTATTATTGATTATAATTTTTAAGATAAATAATCTCTCTAATAATATTATCAGGTTTTGGTTTAAACATAAAATTCTGCACTAATTTCCGGACAACCCAATATTTTCCGCTCTATCAGTTACAGTTTTGCTGTAAATGTTAGATCTCTTAGTGTAGTACATAGATTTTTTTTTTTTTCCCCAGAACCTGATATTATGTTTAGATTATTCATCTGAATAAATATGTAAATAGCGAATTCGGCCAATAAAAAAATTAATCATTTTTTTTCAAAAAAATAGGTGAGGAAAATTTTTAAACTAAAAACCGATATCATCTACCTTTAATCCCTACTATAAGGAAATAAAACCCACACACATTACTGGTGCTAAATACCATCTCTTAAATGCCCCATTCTACTAAACAAGAATCATGTCACCACCCATCAATTAGTTAAAAAACGTTAATAATTTGCGCTATCTCACAGATTTCGCCACCGATTGAAACCAAATTTTAAGGGCTTCTAGAAGCCCTAAAACTGCATAGTCCAAAAGTGGAGGTCACAGGATTTCTCCTTATTGAGATATCTCAAGTTACAGTTAACCTCAGAATTTTTTTTCCAAATCAGTTTTTGTTCACTAAAATCTAGAGTAAACCTACTGTTATATACATGGATAGAAAGCAGAATGCATGCTGATTCTAGTGATGTCATACTACTATTTTAACCGGTTGAACACAGCAAATTATATAGCCGTTAGATGTTGTTAATAAAATCTCAACTTCACAAATCTTAACGTCCTCTAAAGGGTTTTTTATTTTGATCAAATATTTCATATAAAGGTTTTTTGGTGTGTTGAATTGAGATATGAGGTCAAGTCTTCCATGAAAAAAATTTCCCACAGATTTAAAGCGGATTTCATTGGAATGTTGTCATTATTTTGGAGTTTTTGAGCACCCTGAAGTCGGATCGTGTTTTGAGCATAATGAAAATAATTTGATTTTAAAAAGCATACAAAACTACAAGTTTGCGTGAAAAAATTATTCCTCTATCTCGACAGAGCTGAGAAAAAAAAAAATGTGATTTTGAAAGCCATCTTTCTTGGTCTATCAAGCCAGATGGAATTTGGTATAAATATCAATTTTTGAATCAATTCAGATACTCTTTTTTCTCTCATAATTTATATATAAATTTATAATTCCTTTAAATTTTTCAATTGTATTACTTACATTGAAAAATAATATTTTATTTAGTACAATTTTTATAAAACAAAAGCAGTTTATGGTATTATGTAGTTTATTATTTGGCTTCCTGATTTTACTGTAAATTTTTTCAAATTATACTTTATTTTTATTCTCATCTATTTATCTATTGTTTTTTTCAAAGTCATTGTGCCTTTATCCTTAATTACTTTCCTACCATAATACAGCATTATAAACCCTTTCATAAAACATTCTACCCCCTCATTTGTCTGATATCTTTTTAACCTGCCATGTAAACTCACAATCTCTACTTGCACATTATGATGAATTCATTAACTAATTTCTTCATAATTTTCATCACATTATTGCCGTCTCAGATACCTGGCCTAAACCAAGTATCCCCTCATCCTCTGTCAATATTTTTAATTATACGCTCGGCCGCCATGATGGCGAAAATTGAGGGTCCATTTCACAATGGGGCAAAAGTGGAAAAACCCCTGAAAATGCAGGTTAGTTTTGTGGAACTGTTTTTTCAATTATTTCATTACCAGGAACACGTTTTTTTTAAAGAAGCATTTTTCAAAAGTGGAGAAAATAATTTGCTATTAAAATTCTGATAAAATACTTTTTTGTGAGACTTAATTTTTTCCTAAAATATTGTAAAACCCTTCAGACATCACTGGTTTATTTAGGGTTTTTATTTCTTGAAAAAAGGGTATAACCATACCTGATAAGAATTTTTTAAGTTACCTGTCTTGTAAAACTGAACTTGTCTGATTACAATTAATGCAGAAGGAGATTTCATAATTATACAACTCTTTTTGGCATAACTCCTAGTTTATTCATAAGTATGTTACTACGTGTTAAGACTCTAGTCCCATCTTCAGGCTTCTAAAACATTTTCTAAGTAGATTCATTTGCACAATTACACTAATTAGTTTTACAATTCTCAATAATATGTCTTATTTACCTCTTTAGCTGTAGTTATTTGCACATTGTCTCATCATGTCATAGGTTCAAACTAACTGCCAATCTACTAAGCAATGTTCAATGATCAAGCAATGATCATTTGATGGTTTACTCTTATCCACTAAAACTATTAAATTCTGGATTTATATTAACCAATCAATTATTTCTATTACTTTAGTATTGTTAACAATATTCATTTTTATTTAATTCTTTTATATATTAAATTTTTTTAAATGTTTGCTTTGATTAAATTATATTTTTAATTTGTTTATTGTATTAGCGTATTTGGTTCCAATTTTATCTATGTCTGTTTTATAATTGACAGTTTTATGTATTGTTTTGTTAATGTATATTGCCTCTAATAATTTTCTATTATGTGTTTTATTTTCATGATTCAAAACTATGGTGTTATAGAAATCAAATTCGTGTTTTAACTTTTGAGCATGTTCACATTTATTTATTTATTTGTTCGGTGCAACAGTCCTTAGAGCAGGACCAGGACCTCTTCAATAAGTCTTCTCCATCCATCTCGACCTTGCGGCACCATCCTCTAACTCCTGCCTGATGGAGGTCTTGTTCCATGTCTTCTAGCCATCTCAATCGTGGCCGCCCTTGAATTTTAAAACCTTCTGGTTTATCTTTTAGAAATTTTCTAGGTAATCTATCAGCAGGCATCCTCTCTTCGTGTCCCAGCCACCTTAATCTTTCTTTGCATGTTCACATAATGCAGTTTTTTTTTTATTATACTTTTTATTAATTCTATTACAGTCATATATGTGTTGATTAATTGTTTTGATTAAGATTTTAGATTGTTTTGTCTCGCCTATGAAATGTTTTCCGCAATTTTTGCGATTATTCTATAAATGAGATCCTTTTCAGTCCATCAGTCTGTCTTATCTTTGTTTTTTATTATATTTTTAATTTTATTATTATTATATAATGCTACAATAATTTAAAAATTTTGTTATTGTGTTTACTAATTATTTTTCTGGTTGGCTTATTGGTTAATATAAATCCAGAATTTAATAGTTTTAGTTGATAAGGTTTACTCTTATCGAATGAACAAATGTTGAACATTGTTCAGTAGTGCAAGGTTTTTTTTTATTTATATATTTTTTATGGGGAGGGTCAATTAATATACCTCTTGAAAAAAATCTTACACAGGTCAAATAAAGAATGTGAATATAAAAATTATTTTCAATTAGTCCGGGCGCCTTTCATTGTAAATTGAATGAAATATGGTATTATGTATCACAAAAATTCAAGTACACCTTCTAACCAAAATTACAAATAAATATAAAAAAAAGTACAACTTCAAATTAAAATAACTATTTAAAATATTGACATTAAAAAACAATTTATTTTCCTAACAGTTCAGATTCAAGTAATGCACCTGATTAGGGACTTTATACAAAAGGAACAAACATACCTTAAATTTGTAAACCAAAGAAAAACTGATAACCTTGCCAGTCATAGGTTAAATTGTCTTGATAAAATGATTCATCATTCTTCTTACTTGATAATTTCTGGATCACTCCTTCAGATCTCCAAATCCCCCCAAAAAATTCAGTATATCACAACACAAAACACCAAACACAGACCGATGCCCAAACAACAAACTGTTTCTCTCACTCCTCCTCTATTCTTTGTATTACCAACTAAATTTATTGAACAAATTAATTTTTAACAAACTTTATTTATAATTAATTAAAATAGGATTAAAACAAAATTATTTTTTTAAAGATTGTGGATTGAGGTTTTTATTTGGGCGATCGACTTCCAGGTTATTACGCCCTTTTCATCTAAATGTTGGAAATTTATTTTTCTTCGTTAAAACATCATTTCATTTTCTTTGTATAAACATCATTTTCGTTTTATATTTTATTATATTTTTTTAAATACAATCCCTTATCAATTTAAACTTCACAAATTACAATTTTTTCAGATGTTATCCAATTCAACAACTTACACAATTCTCAATTACAATCACATAAATAAAAACTAAAAACAAATAAAATATATGTACCTACTAAACACTATGAAATAAATATAAACAACAGTTAACTCACATTTATATGCAATAATTTTTCATTCTTTAATTAATTTTAAGTTATTAAACAAGTTTTCTTAAATTTATTTAAAAATTCTATACGAATATGGACAGCAAAATTTTAGACCCCTTACAGTAGATTGGCAGTTAGTATGAAGCTAAACATGATGAGGCAATGTGCAAATAGCTACAGCTAAAGACGTAAATAAGAGATATTGAGAATTGTAAAACTAATTAGAGTAATTATGTAAATTAATTTACTTGGAAAATCTTTTAAAAGCGTGAAGATGGGACTAGAGTCCTAACCAAGTAGTAACATACTTATGAATTAACTAGGAGTTATGCCAAAAAGAGTTGTATAATGATGATATCTCCTTCTACATTAATTGTAATCAGACAAGTTAAGATTTACAAGACAGGTAACTTTGAAAATTCTTATGAGGTATGGTTATGCCCTTTTTTCAAGAAATAAAAACCCTAAATAAACCAGTGATGTCTGAAGGGTTTTACAAAATTTTAGGAAAAAATTAAGTCTCACAAAAAAGTATTTTATCAGAATTTTAATAACAAATTATTTTCTCCACTTTTGATAAATGCTTCTTCAAAAAGTGTTCGTGGTAATGAAATAATTGAAAAATCAGTTCCACAAAACTAACCTACATTTTCAGGGGTTCTTCCACCTTTGCCCCATTGTGAAATGCACCCTCAATTTCCGCAGTCATGGAGGCCGAGCGTATAATTAAAAATATTTACAGAAGATAAGGGGATACTTGGTTTGGGCCAGCTATCGGTAAAATAGAAATTATTCTTTAATACAAATAATACTATTGGAAAATTTAAAAGGAATTATAAAATTATACAGAAATAATGAGAGAGAAAATAGTATTTGAATTGATAAAAAAATTTATATATATATATACCAAAAAGGGCAATAGAAGTGAAATAAAAAAAGGATTACTGTAAATGAAATTGATAAATGATGAAAAGTACAATTTATACATAAAAACTGGAATCTTCTGAGGAAACCACGTGTTTGCTATAAATGTTGTAATGCCTCCATTTTGTTTAAACATTTTTCAAATGTTGACCACATTTTCGGAATCAGCATAAAATTTACTATAAGAGCAGAGTACATGTAAACTTGAATTTTACAAACTTGGGACCTAAAGAACAGCTTGATCTTCGCCTTATTTAGGGAAGTTACAATGTTTTATAATACTTCAACGCTCACTGTTTTTTTGAAAAAACTATCCACAAAATTGCAACTCTCATAAAAACTAGCAAATTTAACCAGCTTTCATAAGGTATGATCAAATAGATCTCAATTTTGCTGTTGGCTTCTGAATGCAGATGTTATTGAAGAATACTACTTTTTGAGGTGAATTTTATAGACACATGAGTCTGTTTTTACCGGGGAAGGCATTTCTACCTATCCATGTATATCATTGGTTTATATTTTTATTGCTTTCGAATAATGTGGAGGAGCACCATGGTGCTTGAAAATCATATTTTGCCGAACTTTAGGTGGAATAACAAATCTTAGTAATCTCATCATTCAACCTGTTGGGCAAACTATGATTTTTTAACACTATTCGACAGCAATACAAAGATGAATAAACCAATGATACTTCACATGGAACGGTAGAAATGCCTTCCCCTGTAAAAACAGACTCATCTACCCATAAATTCACCGAAAAAAGTGACATTCTTTAATATCATCTGCATTCAGAAGCTAATAGAAAAATTGAGGTCTATGTTCATTATCATTGAGTTTTAAACCTTACATTGAAAATCTCATAAAATAAATCCTAAATTATAGTAATAAATAAATAAATGTAATAACATAAGATCCTCTGATCTGGTGTCGCTTTATTGACAGTTTTCTTTTATTTTCCATTAAACAATAATTTTTTTTCTTTGCTATTTATTCCAATGAAGAGTTTATTGTTTAAAATGCACATTTCCATTATGGGATTATCAAAATGTTTTATTTACACAAGTAACTGATTTGTATGCCAAATGAGAACACCATGTTTTTTCGGTTTTAGAAGTAAATTTCTCCATGAAATCGAAATAGAATCATTACTTTTAACTTATCATTTGAAAGCTGATTAAGTTTTCCAAGTTTTTGTGAGATTTGCAGTTTTGTGGATAGTTTTTTTCAAAAATCGTTTAGCATTGAAGTAATATAAGACATTGTAACTTCCCTAAATAAGGTGAAGATCAAGCTGTTCTTTAGGTCACAAGTTAGTAAAATTCAAGTTATATGTACTTTGCTCTTAAAGGTGAGATTTGAGGCATTTTTCTACATTTTTGATCTAGTTTCACCGAATTTATATATATATATATATATATATATATATATATATATATATATATATATATATATATAAACTATTATCATGAATATTCAATGTACTACATGTTGTAATTAAATTTGGTTTCATTCTTAAGATTGTATGAAAACTCTACCTTTAACATTTGATAATGCAAGTAAATCCATTTTATTTGACCAAACCATTAGTTCGATTTTTGAAGCCATGTGTCTCTCCTCAAGTTGTCTCATCGCACTGGACATTTTTATATATTAATAAATCGAACAAATTAGTGCAAAACTATTGAGAACTTCTCTCACTTGTTACCTTCCATACTTGTTACCATACCACATGTTAGAGGTGGGACAAAAATAACGTAATCTTTAAAATAACCTATTATTGACTCGGAACTGTTATCACCAATCACCTACTACCGAAAAAAACCCTATTACCAGTGATCATATTTTAAAATATCTATAAATAAACCTAATTTGTATTTTTGAATAAATTATTTTTATTATTTTAGAATAACTATATTAAAATATAGTTATATTTTATAAAATTAGTCAATTTTATTAAATCTTCCATCGAAAACGATGGAGAAATAACAATAAATTGGGGTTGTTGGTGTAAGGTGTTAGGTTATAACAGATAGAAGAACCGATCGGTTAAGGTTATTCGACCAGTTACCGTTCTTAGATCGGTTCTCAATAACTGTTGTGTAACTTCTGTTGGTAACGGTTCGGATCGGCGACGCCACCAAACTAGGTTGACCCGCGCTACACCGACCAGTTCGAACCTTACGCTTCACTTCATGTTTACATTTTTCGATAGTTCATTCCTATAACCTCACATGTAAACAATCACTTCTACAGTTTCAACTTGGATTGTGTTGTTTAGTTTGTTATATTGATATTTAGACTTCTTAAATGTAAATAAGTGAAACAGAAGTTCACAAAATGAGTTTCATAAAGGATTAAGTGTTTTATGAATTCATGTTTTCTTATTTCATCTAATCTTATGTGTAAAAGTGTTATAAAACTTAAGAAGATTAATTTATACATGGATTTGGTGTTTTACATATTTATATTTGTTCTATCAATTTAGGTGATAAAATTTACAACTTGTAAAAGTGTTATGAAACTTAACAAGATTTATTTGTACATGGATTTGGTGTTTTATATATTTGTATTTGTTGTTTCAATTTCAGTGATAAAATTTCAGTATACATATTTTGTGAATGGATTCTTTGTCATCCATATTATTTTTGTGCTAAAGTGAGACAGATTGTATAATTAATTCAATAAAACATATCAGTTTATAAATAAATGTGAGAAAGTATATCACAGGTTTTTTATGTTTTCTTATTTCCACTTCCCATTAGAAAATATAGCAGAAACTAACATCTTCACTTTCAACTAGGATTCTGTCTTATATTATATAATGGCTTATAATATGGAGAATTGACAATGTGAAAATAATCACAGATTAAGAGGTAAATGACACATCACTATATAATTGTAGAACTATTGGTAATGTTATAGATTAATGTGTTTTTAAAAAAAATTAGAAGCCTGATGATGAAACATTATCTCCGAAACATACATGTTAAATAAATAAATAGGAGTTATGCCAAATAAATACTTAAGGATTCTGTCTTTTTTATATTTATAATTTGTTATTTTCACTTCTCTGAGAGAAAGTTCATCAGGAATTAACTTTACTGGTGGTTCAGTAGTATATTGATTGTTGATTAAATTAATATTAATTAAAAATTGATTTAGTGTCTTATATTTCGATATTTCCTTATTTCTCATTTTAATATTAGAAGGTAAACAGAAGTTAAAATTACTTTGAACAGGGATTTAGAGTTTCTCAGTAAATGTAGGAGAATAACCTTCCCACTCTAAAAGCAGCGACTAGAACATCGAAATAAATCGGAACAAGGTTAGAATCGATAAAAGGTATTCTGAGCGGGTTTAGGGGTTGGTGTCGCCGATCCGAACCGTTACCCTTCTGTTATCTAATAACTCATATGGCTGTCCTATTATTGAAGAACCGATAGGTCACGTGATCTCATATCATATCACAATAGATGGAGGTCGAAACTGTGAACAAGAATAAATGCATTGATTTTAATTTGTAAATAAATCTTCATGAGTTCCTTTTTTGTTTCATTGCGAATCGATAAAAAATCTCTTGGTTAAAAGAGGTTCTACTTTAATACAAAGTGCTGAAACTTTTAGATGAGCTTTGTAATACCAGATTTTATTTAAATTTTGCTTGGACTGAAATAGTTCCCCAATATTCAGGGTCTTAGTGTTTTCTAATCGAAAAATCGAATTTTAAAAAGTTGAAATGGCTAGTTAATATCAAATGCTTTTTCTTATGTTATATTACAAATAATAATGTAATGACAAATGAATGTCATTAAAATCTTATGATTATAATGGATAGTTAAAATCTTGCAATGATTATTAAATCATAAATATATTAGCTTGTTGTAAAATCTATTTAGACTTTTGTAATTTATAGTTATTCCACGGATATTTACACTTTTATTAGATCTTGATATATAGTTTTTTTATTTTTGTGAATGGTTTCTTTCATACAACTTTTTAGTTATAATCTTTATGGTTAAATCCATTGGAATATTTGTAAATAGATTTGTTAACTGAATATTTTTAATTCATTTTGTTTTTTTTTCCTTTAAAAACTCTGATGTAAATTGATTGAATCTGTATGGTTATTAGTATTGTCCAATATTTTGGTGAAGTATTTATGAGAACAGTTCTTTTAAATAAAAACTCATTGTGATTGTACAATGATAATGTGGGGTGTTGATAAATTTGTACAAACTTTATTGTAATTTGTTTTGTTTTTTTTTACATAGTTTAGTCCATACATTATTTCACATTGTGATTTTTATAATTACCCTTTCTGTTCTGGAAACTTATAAAATGAAAAATACCTTCAGGTTTGTTCAGTTATTGTATCCTAATCTTTATCAGTTATTTGTTCAAACGATCTTTTGATCAACTAATCTTTCTCTTGTTATCCTTTTGCTGCCATACCTTTCTTTACATCCCCTATCCACAATTTCCTCAGACATCCTTCAACCTACTCTCTAATCTGTTAAGGAAAATATACTATGGCCTCTGTTTTGATACATCCTTTTTGAATGAGCTCCTGGTTTAAATACTCTTTAAAATATTTTTTTCCTCAATTAGGATTGATGACTTAATTCCAATAAAAGTGGCAATTAATTCATGAAACCCTAATTGTATTGATCCTTCTGTACCATCATGTGTACCTCAAGTGATTTTTTCCTCTCTCATATATTGTCTTATGATATTATTAGAAACATGATGGGCTCTTATTATGAAATAACTTCCACTCTGAGTATCCATCTCTAAAGATAGTAGTGTTTAAGCTTTTTCTTCTCCACACCACAGATTTTAGCAAATTTAAAGACAATTTATAGTGATAAGGAAAGATATAATCTTTTTTTTTTTTTTTTTTTTTTTTTTTTTTTTTTTTTTTTTTTTTTTTTTTTTTTTTTTTTTTTTTTTTTTTTTTTTTTTTTTTTTTTTTTTTTTTTTTTTTTTTTTTTTTTTTTTTTTTTTTGGGGGGGGGGGGGGGGGGGGGGAAAGGAAACATTTTTATTCCACAGGAACGAGTTTAGGATTCCTACAGTCTTCCTTTCTCTTAATATTTTAAATGAAATATCTTAATTAATAGAGGATTCCTTTCCAGGAAGGATTAGTAGACCTCCATATCTCTAATCTTCAATGCTAAAAAATGTGCTCGAAGAGTTGAGGGACACAAACTCTTTCTTTCTTTTTAGATTTATTTCCATGCCCTTTTCAGAATACTGCTTAGAGTTTCCTCAGCATGTATTCCAGATCACATTCCTCAGTGGCAATGAGTTGATAAACTCCTGCAATTTGTATTATGAATTAGATATCTTTCAAAATCTCCAAACCCATGTGTTAATATTTCTCTCCTATTTCTAGAAAGGTTGTTTAATAACCATGTTAAAGAGAGTAGGTGATTAGCAGCAAATTTGATTTAATCCTTTGGTGATGTGTAATGCTGAGGGGACATGATATCAAAACTTTTTTTTTTTTTAAATACTTTTGTATACAATTAGTAACGCTGCTATTTCAAAATTTAATTCCCAATTCTGCACCTTTATAAAGGCCTTGTATGCCTTATCTCAGACTATCACTTATCTCTGACAAACAGTGCTTTCCACACCTTATTTAAAGGACCTAAGTCAAAGCTTTCTAAAGGTGGATAAAGGCTAAATGTACCTCCTGGACCAGAAGTCTTGGAAGTCCACCAAATGCTTTTAAAAAAATTGGGATATAGTAAAAACTTGACCTTAGATGGCCCAGCCTGAATCCTGCTTGTACCTCTGTTATTTTCTTCTTTATTTTATCTTACAGCCAATATTTTAATACACAATACATGCTTAGGTAACAGATTGATACAAGCTACTGGTAATTGTTGAGTCTTTATAATTGTTCAAATATGTTTTACTAACACCTATATGTATTTTTTAAAAATAAAATCTTGGCAGTACAATTAAATAAGGACAATGTTTTTTAAAGATTTATTTAGCTGAATTCGTTTGTATCATAGGTGGCCTATTTATTTTTAATTTTTTATATATTTTGATAACTTTTAATTGGCTTCTAAAATTTTTTGTTAAAAAAAAATTGACACAATAATTTTGGTTGATTTTTTGTTATTTATCATTTGTAAGATTACTAAATAAGCAAGTTATTAACATTATTAGCAATGGCGAGGAGGATAAATTAATGAATTACCAGTCAAAATGTCTAAAAGTAAGTTTGTAATAGGTTAGAACCACTAGCGCCAGGTCGGTGATCGAAAACAGAACGATGGCTGGCAATAGGTTATTCTAATAACTGTTGAGAACTGTTGTAGAACTGGAGTGATTGTAATAACTGCAGTGATTCTAATAACTGGCGTTATTGTAAGAACTGCAGTGATTCTAAGCGTTATTGGATCCCGAAGAGTTATTGGCAACAGCAGTGATTGACGGGCGCGCATTCTAGCGGTAGGGCAGGGGTTTACTTGAATCACCTATTACTGGAATAACCTATTATTGGAACCTATTACTGGGATAGAGCCATAACGTAGTAACCTAATACCAAAAAATAACTGTTTAGCCCACCTCTACTGCGTACTGTCCTAGGCTAGTATTTTTTTCTTGTCAACTCTACCTGTTACCAGATACTCGTTTACCCAAACCAGTATTTTTACTTCCACTCTTATACGAGTATTTTCTAGTAAAATGTCAGCCGGTCTTCATTGTATTTTGACACTCTTACATTATTTTGTATTTTATTATTGTTAATTTTAATAATCATTAAAATACACTTAAATATGAAATCTATACATAAGCAATTATATTATTTTTATGGGTCATAAATCAAATAAAAAATATGAATGCTGTTATAAAACATCTAACATCTTAAATAATTATATATTTTTTTATTACCTAAGGAGATTTAAGTGTATAAGGAATATTAATTAGCAATATTATCTGCTATCACAATTATATTTAAATAACCATGTTACATAATTCCTTTTATTTGAGCAAAATTTCACATTTTGGCCTATGCCACATTTTCAAGCCATAAAAACATGAAAACAAATGGATAATAAATATGAAAATTAGTTATGACAATATTTAACCTGCTATCTATTCAATATACAATTCTGAGTCATGTACAATCATTTTAATTTGGTCAAAGAATATAATATCGAAAAAATTCGGATTATTTCTATTATTATTTAATGTTGGTGTATTATTTGTATTGTCTATTGAATCTATATTATTCCTTAAATGTTCTATTGTATATTTGCTATTGTTATTGATTTAGAAATCAGTTATTTTCTTTTGAATGTTTCTACCTTTTGTTTGTTTATTGTCTTTTAAATTATTTCTGGATGGTGTGGCTAAATGGTTTATATTTATTCTATCCTCTTTTTTATTTTTTTGTATTTAAGTTCTAATACCAATATTTGTTAATTATGTTTTGGTATGAAATTGTCTTCCAGTATTTTGTATATATATATTTTTTTTATTTCTTTGATATATTCTGTCTGTATGACTATTGCTTTGAATATTACAGTATTTATGGTGTTTAGGATGTTTCCTGTAGTAATTTAGTTATCTATTGGTTTTTGTTGTCTTTTTGAACCATTTTGTTTTGATTTGGTTATTATTCAAAATAATAGTCATATCTAAAAAGTTTATTATGTTCTTTATAGATTTTTCTATGGTAAACTCTATTTTATTATTGAATTCATTATATGTATGTAATAGATTATCGATTTGATCATTTTTAATTATAATGAATAAATCATCAATGTATTTATGTAATTCTAATGATTTATTATTTAGTTTATTTAAACATTCATCGATTAGATAGTCCAACCATATTCCACTGAAATTCACTCTAAGGTAAGAGCCCATTGGTACTCCATCTAATTGCCTGTAAAATTGTTCATTGTACATGAAATAATTATAATGTAAACATAATTTTAGTCCTTCCATGTATAGTTTTTTGTTTTTTTATTGTGGTATATGATTCAATATCATTCCATTTTTCATTGATGACTTTTAAACAAGTATCTATCAGTATATTGGTGAATAAATTTTTTATACCAAGGCTAATAAGATTGATTAAATCATTTGGTTTTAATATAGATAAATGGTTCCTTCAATCTATTGAATTTTTTACATCATAGTTGTTATTATTGTTGAGATGTGATAATGTTTTATTAAAATAGATAGTTTTTCTATAGGGCCATATTTTCCATTTATTACCAGTCTTAAATTATGGTTAGCTTTGTGTAATTTTATTGTTCCATGAGCTACCAGTGTGGTGAAAGTGTTAGGTGCTATATTATTCTTTTTCTTTTTTTTGTCATGAATCCAGATTTTTCTAAATTATTTAGGTATTTAATGATATTTTTGGCTAAATTATTTCCCGGATCTGTTCTTATTGTTCTATAAATATTTTTATCATTAAGTAAGTTAATAATTTTGTTATAATATTCTTCTTTTTTTCCATTATGGCTAATTGTTTAGTTTTATAAGATCTTAGGAATATAATGTTTGGATTCTCTTTCATAAGTAGATTTAAATGATTCATGTCTTTATTAATAATGAAATCTGATGCCGAAAAATTATTTCGATTTTTATATTTATCTATATAACTGTTGAGTGATATTTTAGTGTTATTCCTTAAACAGTTTTTGTGGTTATCTGTGGTATTATCATTGTCTATGATGGTTTCTAAATCTGCAATTAGTCTAATTATTTCTTTGTTAAGTTTGTACTTGTTGATATTAATATTTAAGCAAACATTAGTCCCTAATGATAAAATATTTAATATATTAATTGGAATATTTACTTTAGTCTTATTAATAACTCTATTGCTCATGTATAATCATTCATATTTAAATTCTTTCCAAGTGTTATTGTATGTTTTAAATTATGTTTTTTATGTTTAACGTTTTAGATTGTTATGTTTAATGTTAATTCAATCAATCCTTCTTTATACAATTAAACAATTAATTTTAATACTAGTTCTACCAGTGGTAAAATAATATGCAGTAGTGATTGCATTTTTTTTTTTTTTAATATTTAGGTAATAACTATTACGTTTACCATGAATTAGCAATACTGTTGTTTCATGTCTGAAAATCAAATTAGTTTTTTTTGTTTTTTTTACTTCACATCTTTATTATTTTTAAAGGATGGGACAAATTTAAAATATAACATACATAGAAACAATATAAGCATAGTATCATCCTATCGGACGTTTTAATGCATTCTAGAAGTGTTAAACCAATACTGCTAAAGTAGTTTAAATAATGTATTTAATAAATCTAATAGCTTAGTCATATTGATTATACAAGATAGCTTATCCATATAGCTTTGATTTTTCCACTGGTTAATGAAGTGCATATAAAAATTTCAATTACCCTTTTAATAAAAGATACCACGAAAACCTTTAGTTTTAGAGGTGATAAAGTATCAATGAACTATACAAAAAAATAAAAATTAGCAATATTTTTTTTTCAAAAATCTTATCTTTGCAGCTATTTTATTTCTAAGATTATCATCTTCAAGTACTTGTGTAATTTATTTTTTCAGCAAAAAAATAAATAAAAATAAGTTTGGTGACTGCCCCAAATACTTTGTTAAATTATTTGGCTATATATTTATATTTATATATATATTATTAAACAGGTAGTTGAAAATGTAAACTTTTGATTACAGCCGATATTGAATAGGTAACAGATAAGCGAGTGACAGGAATGCTAGAATATCAGTGTAACAGGGTAAACCAGTACGAGTATGGAGAGACGCTGACCTTGAGACAAGTAACAGGTATTTTGTAACAGGTATTTGTAACAGGTATTTTTTTGGACCAGTATCGGTTGTCCCTGTTACTGAAAAATATCGGTTTAGACCATCTCTAACATGTAGTAGGCAACACTAGAGTCTGGGGCAGTGCTGCCGATCCCCCCAACCCAAAATACCCGCCACCCAGCATAAAAATTCCCGTTTTTACCGAGAAATACCCGCCAATGCTTGAAGTAATACCCGTTTTCGGGAATTATCTTCATTAACCCAGCGAGGGGGAGGGGAGTGGGAGGGGGTATCAAATACTCATAAAGGGGCGCCAAATGGTCCGCAAAACAAAAAATTACTGGATAATTTTTATATTTATTATAATTGATTTCCGGAAAATATATTTAATCTTCTCAATTTCTTAACCTTTTTTAATTAACCAACCTTTCAATATTCACCTACATTATTATTTTCTTACTGACGTTTTGCTGGGTGACTAAAAGAAAAGGAAAGTGGACAGGTACAAAATATAATATTAGGAATTATTAATAAAACAATTAGTAGGTAAAAAAAATTTATATTTTAATAGCATATAATTTGTTTAATTCAGACTTTTATTTATGATTTATCACAAACTGGCGCACATAAAGACTAATAAGAGGCAGACCAGTAAACATATATATATTTTAAATAAATTATTTGTATTAAAAAAAAACTCTAAATAAAATTATTATGTTATTATCTAATATAATACTTAATCACTATTGCCTTTATTTTCAAGGATCGCCAATTATCATATTATCTAATATTGTTCTTAAAATAACGTCTTAATCGCTTAATTCAGACTTGATTGCCATTTATCACAAACTGTCACAATGTTATACATTAATCACAATGTTATACATTAATCACAATGTTATACATTAAGCTTACTCCTCTCGGTCCGCGGCCACGTTCCTTCAATTCCGGATATTCAGCCGCCGGATGTCCCCCTCCTAATCATCCATCCCTCTTTGCCTGGGCCTGCCTCTTCTCCATGCTCCTCCTGGCGTTCCCGTCCACATTTGTCTTTGCAGCCTTTGAGGTTCCATCCTCTCTAAATGATCCAGCCATCGCAACAGTGGCAACATCCGTCTCATCATAGAGCTCTCTGAGCTCTGCATTCCTTCTGATGCGCCACCTTTGTTGCTCTTTGACTGAGCCATATATCTTTCGCAAAACTATTCTTTCCCATACTAGTAGAGACTTCTGATATTCTTTTTTTAGAGTCCATGTTTCACTACCATATGTCACTACTGGTCTTATTACAGTTTTGTATATGGTTACTTTTGCCCGTCTAGAGAGGCTTTTAAACCGTAGAGCTTTCTCCATCGCATAAAAACACCTTGTTCCCGCTACTATTCTGGCTTTAATGTTAGCTCCTACATCATTATTCTCTGTTACTATGCCTCCCAGGAACTTAAATTCTTTACAGGTATGAAAATGTGTAATATAACACTTAAAATAACGTCTTAATCGTTTAATTCAGACTTAATTGTCATTAATCACAAACTGTCATAATGTTATAAAATTAAAATATGATAATTTAATAAACTCAAAACGTAGAAAACAAAAAGACTAGTAGGTACACATTTGTACATAACTTTTTTAAAAAGAAATAATGATGTTTATTCAAAACATAAAACATTTATCATAATAAAATATATATATATATATATATATATATATATATATATATATATATATATATATATATATCTATATATATATGAAGAGAGAAGATTTCCCTGGTTCGGATACGAGCTCGGTGGCCTAGTGGATAAGGCGCCACGCTAGAGTGGTGGAGACTTGGGTTCGAATCCCAACCGGGGTCAAATCTTTTCTCTTCAAAAAAAAAAAAAATATATATATATATATATATATATATATATATATATATATATATATATATATATAAATTTATAGATATAAATGTGGCGCCTACAAGTTAGGTAATAACATAATATATAATATAACATATAGGTAATAACCAAAATTTTAAATTATTTAGCTTATTATTTATAAAACATAAAAATTTATTTACCCTTCTAAATCACTATCGCCTTTACTTTCAAGGGTTGCCCCAAACATTAGTCGTCGACATGGTATTGTTGGGTTTAAAAGTTTTAAACGAACTGCCTATGTTGTCCTTTACTTTCAAAATTGCTGTCAGTGTCTCACAACCCAAGCTATTGCGGTGGAGATTTTTTATATTTTTTTAAGTCGCTAAAAACCCTTTCCTCGGCAGTATTCGAAAAAGGCAGTGACAAAACACACTCAAACATTTAAGTGAGCATCGAAGAAAGGTCAGCAGCGCTGGTGGCGGTACCTAACATTCACGTGGACATCTGAGGAATTGAACGGCTTTCATCCCCCTGATTGTCGTCGAAGACTGACTGACCTTTTCGATTCTTCCTTGACCGAAAAATATTACAATAGCTATTGAACTTTTTGACGATGATTGTTTTTATCAATTTAGAAATAGATAACGATGTAATAGGTATTAACATAATCAGTTATGGAAAGCAAAAATACCCGAAATTACCCGTTTTTCAGAGATACCCGTTAAATTCCCGCCGATGCCAAACATTTCCCGATTTCGGGAAAAAATACCCGCATCGGCAGCACTGGTCTGGGAATAGGATATTCCAAGAGCCGATGATGGCCGATTCCACCCGAAATTCCCCCCACTAAATTCTCTCTCAGTTCTCTTCTTCCCTTGCGGATAGGATATTCCCGTCGCCCTCACTATTTCTACTGTAAGGCTGGAGTATGGGGATAGGTTATTAATTAATATTATATAGTAATTAATACTATATATTAATTAATTAATTAGTCCAATATTTTTAATTAATCATTTAAATGTAGAAAAATTAAAAAGTCTACCATTTGCCTAGTATTCCACTCAAATTACTGTTATTCATACTTCATAAGACGAAATATGAAAGTAGTGTAATCGGTCAAAATAATAAATTAGACTCTTTTTTATTTTATTTTTTTTTTCAAAAATATTGGTGAGGAAAAATTTTAATCTAAAAATTTATTTCATTTTCAGATTCCTTATCTCAAAAAACACGTAGAAACCAAATTAGGTCGAAATCAATAATTAAGTTTTTTTTTTCAAAAATATTAGTGAGGAAAATTTTTAAACTAAAAACTGATTTCATTTTTAGATTCCTCACCTCAAAAAACACGTAGAAACCAAATTAGGTCGAAATCAAAAATTAAAATTTTTTTACCTCCAAGAATGTGGAGGCAAGAGGCTGTCAACTTGCTTCAAAACGTAAATAATTAGCGCTATCTCGCAGATTTTAAGGTCATATAGAAGCCATAAAACTGCATAGTTAGCCCAAATGTGGAGGTCGCAGGATATCTCCTTACTGAGATAACTCAAGTTATATTTGACCTCGGATATTTTAAAAAAAATTAATTTTTGTCAACTGAAAATTGAAGTAAACCCAATGTTTTATACATAAATAGAAAGCGGAATGCATGCTGATTCTAGTGATGCCTTTACTATTTTAATCAGTTGACCACAGCAAATGTTACAGGCGTTAGAAGTGGTTGCTAAAATCTCAACTTCAAAAAATGGTGAAAGGGGTTTTAAAAAAATATTTTTTTGATTTTGATAAAATTTTACGTCTAAGAGTTTTCTGATGCGTTGAATCCAGATTTGAGATCAGTTTATCATTAAGTTAATCATTTTTTAGAATTTAGTCATATTTTTCGAGTTCTTGAGCATCCTCAAGCCATGTCATGTTTTGAGGATAAAGAAAGTATTTTTTATTTCAAATAGCAAACAAAAATACAACTTTACCTGAAAAAATCATTTATCTATCTTGACTGAGAGCTGAGAAAAAAAATTAAACGTATTATAAAATTACCTTCTTACCGTGGGGATAAGATATTCCCGTCGCCCTCGTAATTTCTACTGTAAGACTTGAGTCTAGGGATACAATATTAATTAATTTAAATATTGATATTTTGCTATTTTCATTTCTTAATGTGAGAGATTTTACTAGAAGTTAAGACATTACTTTCTACATTCTAGTTCCCCAGACTCTAGTGGTAAGGAGTGCCCGCTGGTCTGTTATCAGCTGACACCAGCGGGTCTCTCATTGCCAAGGTCGGGTTAATTGAATGGGTCCGCCGAAAAACGTTCTAAGCGACAAATATAAAGTTTTGAGTAATCAGTGAAAGAAAAATCTAAAGTTTTTGTTAGTGTTGTAGGTTAGATTTTATATTCACATATAAATTTGTTATATTTAAATGTATATTAACATAATGGAGTACATTATCATACTAAGACGTACTATCATACATTTTAAAAACTTTAAAATCGCAACTCCGGAAATTTTGTCGCTTAGAACGTTCTTCGGCGGACCCATTGAATTATTGTCGTATTTGATACTGTACTTTTAACTAATTCATTTAATTTATTTTATCCAAAAATGAAAGGTAAATCGACTTGTGTGCCGATTTCCTTTTTTTCTATTATATTTAATTTTTCCTTTACCACTTGGGTAAAGGTTTTATTACCGGAGTTAGGGTAATACAATTAATATATAAAAGAAAAGAAAATATATAAAAATCTTTATATATTTTCTTTGCCTCCTGTAGTGATATCTTGTATGTAGTTATTATTAATTTGTATCGATTTAATTTTTTTGTGTATTTGAAAAATTAGGCATGATCGATTTAGGACATTATAGGAGCCACCACAATAAATGCAGTTGAGAAGTAAGGTACATTTTGAGTTACCATCGGTATGTTTGGTTTTTCCGCACTGAATGCAAATTGCCTCTTTTTTGCATAGTGTTGTGGGATGATAGAAACCCAAACAATTAAAGCACCGGGGAGGATTAGGTATATAAGCCTTTACAGGTCTGATACCCTACTCTAATTGTTTTGGGGGCAATGGGCGTCGGAAATGTTATGATGTAATTATGGGTCAGAATTTCACAGCCATTTTTCTTGATTTTAATACGGACAATGTCTGTAATAACTTCCCTCAGTTCATTTTTTATTTCTTCAGTCTCGAAGTACTGGAAATCAAAACATTTTATAACACCTTTGCTATAGTTGAACGTTTGATGTGATTGTACGGTAACTGGTGGGAATTGTCCCCCAAATTCTTTACATTTTAATAAAATTTCTGACAGTTTGCCCTTAAATGTTTCGACGAGTACTGACCTGTCTCTGAGTTTTTTAGTATTTTTTACCTCTCCCACAAGGCCAGTTATAACTTTATTAATGAAGAAAGGAGAAACTTTTAAAAAACCTTCTTCATTTTATCTTTTTACAATTAGGAATGTGGGGGTTATATTTTTTGTTTCATTTAAGGATATCGTATCCGGTGGGTTTTTTATTCGTCCACGAGGGCGTTTTCTTTTAGGAATCGGGCTAGGAGGGTCGTCTGTATCCTCCATTGGTTTTAAGTGAGTACAAATTGAAGGGGGGAAATATATATAGAGAGTATTATTAAAAAAATATTATTATATTATATATACACACATATATATATATATATATATATATATATACTATATATATATATATATATATATATATATATATATATATAAAAAAAAAAAGTAAAAGTATTTAAAAAGAAAAATAAGTTGAAAGTAAAATATCTTATTTGACTTAGTCTTCAGGAGCACAAGATCCTTCCGCATCGGAGTCTAGATAAACACTGAGAATTTTTTTGAATACGCCTTATGTAATGTAGAATACTGTTTATTACCTCTAGCTTTGATTTCAACCTCAAAAAAATCAATTAGGTCATAAGAGTATTTTAAGCTGAATGAAGAAGGCTTAAGTTTCTCAAATTTTATAACTTTGATTTTAGAAAGCTGAAGAGGATTGCCGATGCTGTCTTTCGAAACCTTAGCTGTACCATCCATCTCAGCTGTCAATCGTTTTATGCCCAGAAAATCGGAATGAGCTAGCTCATTCACAGTATAAGGACGCCCTTTCTTTTTGGCTGTTCTATTTAATGTTGTGGAATATAAATAGGTCCAGCTTTTTTGGCTTTTTTAATTTATTTTTCAATCACAGAATGAACAACGTCGCCCTCGTTTTGAGTGTGACAACAGATCAAAAATTTAAGTGTAATTTTTCTTATGTTCAGCGTTCTCACAGCTTGCAGCCATAAGTATAAGATGAATTTGTTCTTATTCTGCCCACAACAATATTCACAAAAAAAATTCAATTCTAAATTTTCGTTGTCATGTAGCGCTGCAATTTTTTGTAAGTACAATCATAAACATGTACCTATTTCGTTCGAACCACGCTGTCCTTCACATTCATCCCCCCCCCCCCCCCCCAAAAAAAAAAAAAAAAAAAAAAAAAATCTACACCTAGCTGGCAGATAGTAAAATTATAACAATTAATCTTCGAATTATAATGAAACATTGAAACGTTGCCTGTAGAGCATGGCATCACAGCCTGAAGATCAAATGTACAGACGATGAAATTTTTGTTATCGATTTGGTGTTTGTCGTCTTCTTTTGCTCGGCGACTCAAAACCTTCTCTGTTTCGTGAGCATCAAACTTCGCTTTTAGGTCCACGTCATCAGGCCCCTTTTTGGAAAGCCTCACACAATGACACTGTTCTTGACACTCTGTCAATTTACCATTGTGAAGGTCAAGACACAACTGAGATGTGTCACTTTTCCTGCTTCCACCGTTCGCTATGTGAGCTATGCAAATGCCTCATAACGAAATCCTGCGCCCCCCCCCTCTCTGAGATACCTTTAAGTAACCTTTCCTGTGGCAAGACAAACCAGAAACGTTCATTATTCTGAAATAAAACGTGAAATGAATTTTTTTTAGTTGTGTCACTTTTCTTGCCCATGAGCGATATGTTATGTCAAGCAAATTTAGATATTTTACGAGATTCGTTATAAGCGAAAAATGAAAATAGGGCTAAACTTTTCCGTGTTTTCGAATACTATAAAATCGCATCAGGTATTGAGGGCTGCTAACATGTATTTAACTACCCTTATAGATCCTGACAACATATTAAAAATGGTAGATACATGCGCTTTTGCGAACTTTGGTATATAAATCGACTGGGCTATGATCTATTGTTTTCTCAGTTTAGGAGAAAATGAATTTTATCCTTTGGTTTCCCCATTTTCCTATATCTCATATTTTATTTTGTCATTGTTTCAGGGCTCTTTAATCTCTCAAATACCATTTTTTTAAATTCAAGGCTACTTAATCTCCTGACAGTTAGCTCTTGTTATTTCTTTATCACATTGTCTCGTGTGTTAATAAAGTTTGCGTAAGCTTTATTTACGCCATGATATACTATTCACAGCTGGAAATGTGAGATGAGAAAAACTAAATGAAATAACGTTATCGGACATTAACAAGACTAAAGAAAATTTCTAAATAAAAAAAGTAAATTAGCTGGGGGGAGATTCCAAGTAAGCAAGCTGTCTACCTGGAATTCTGCCTACTTTCAGACTAAACTGAGTGAACGTAAGCTACCAAGATTTCTTCTTGACTAATTGAATAGAAAAGAATAATATAATGTACTATATAATGTACCTAAGAATAATATAATGTACACTGTCAACCACGTAGTTTCCAAATACAAAGGCAACCGTAAAAAAAATATACCAAATATAGTCCAGTTCAGTTCAAAATTTATGAATTTAGTAATCGATTTAAATTACACATTTTTTAAACCGCTACGTGCTTACTTAATGTTATTGATCATCAAATTTTTATGTTTTAATATTTTTTTCATTTTGAACCAATTATTATTGATAATAATAATTAGCTATTTTAACGGGCTTCACGAATATTCGCTGTTGCTAAGCGAATTTGTAAATAAGGGATTGTTTCTGATTCGGCTTGTGTTATGGGGAAACGAATTTCCTTTGATGTGTGTTAAAAACCGCCTCCTATAGTGATACACCCATAACACGAGCTGAAACAATATCATAACACAAAACACGTGCCGAGTGCCCATCCACACATTCGGCAAACTTTGACGAGCATGTCTGTTTCGTGTTGCGTGTTATGACTTAACACGAATGTGTGGAGCCGGCTTAACAAATTTTCAAATAGAAATAGAACAGAATAGAAAATAAACTTTATTCTAGGACGGTGACCCCTAAGAATAATATAATGTACAGAAATAAATGCAATGAGTCTAGCTTTCATAAGATGAAATAAAATAAATTAACAATCTGGTTAACTGTTTACAATTTACAAATAAAGAACAAAAATAGGTTGGGAGTCATAGACAGAATCGGGAGGTGGGGAAGGGATCTCAAATGGGTATTAGAACCTATGATAATAGCTTGCATTTTTTCTTCGTTTAATGTTAATTTTTTATCAAAGGCCCACTTGCAAATGCTATTAAGGTCCTCTTGGATAAGGGATGATTTTATTAAATCAGATGGATGGAAGGATGGATATATTTGGAAATCATCCGCGTATAGATGATGGGAACAGTGGTGAATGGAATTTAGAAAGTAGCTTGTGAAAGTAACCTGGATGATTTCTGCATCAATTACATTGATGATATTTTGATTTTTTTTAAGGACTGGGAAGATCATCTTCAGCATGTTAGCCGACTTTCAGAAGTAATGAACGCTAAAAGATTCATACTGAAACTAGAAAAACGTTTGTTTGGTGCGAAGTCAGTAAAGTATATAGGACACAAGTTTTTGAAGAATAAAGTATCACCTCCCAAGATAATTTTATTTCGATTCAGAAACTCCAGAGGCCCTCAGAAAAATCAGGTATTCGGAGTATTTTAGGCCCTATAATTTTTTATTTGAAGTACATAGAAAGCAATGCTGTCAAAGTGGAACCACTGCATCGTTTATTGAAGAAAGGTGTTAAATTCGAATGGTCAGATGAATGTGATATAACATTCAATATGATCAAGAAATGTTTATGTAGTTCCCCGATTCTGGCTATATACGACATTGACAAGCCTTTCTTCACAGAGACCGATGCAAGTGTAAAAGGTATCGGAGCGACCCTCAAGCAGCCACAAGAAGACGGACGGCCTACTTCATCCCGTCGCTTATTACTCACGCAAGCATTTAGAACGAGAGAAACGTTAAGATGTCATCCACATAGAATGCAAAACCATTAAAGAAGCGATTAAGTTTTGGAAATACTACTTAATTGGACGCCACTTCGCGGTTTGTAGTGATCACAAACCCTTAGAAAATCTAAAGACAAAAGCCAAATCTGATAAAATTCTCGTAAATTTGATTCTTTATTTATCCCAGTTTAATTTCAATATTATCTACAAACTAGGAAAAGAAAACGTTCTGGCTGATCTGCTCTCCAGAAATCCAGTTCTCGAATACTTCAAGAATGAAGATACTATCGAAATTATCAACTTAATAAACTTGTCAGCCATTAAAAAAGATCAAGCCGAGAACCTTCCGGAGCTGAAAGCAGCGGAACAGATTGAATCCAAGCAAGGAATAATTTTAAGAAAATTTAAAAAGGAATCAAGAATTTTTGTATTCCAAGCATTTGGAAAAGAAATTATTAAAATTATTCTTCAACATTATGGCCATATGGGTCCAGCCCACATGATAGCAACCATCAGAGCATATTACTACTTCTAGGATCTAGATAAAGCAATTCATGATTTCTGTAAGAGCTGAAAGATTTGTATTGAAATGAAATGAAATGAAAATAAATTTTATTCTGGGGCCATTGCCCCTTAAGAGTAATTATAATGAACAATTATTGGCGGCCTAGCTGCCGTATGCATAATTTAGAAATATAATAAACGCAAGAAAATACAATTAAAATTAAATTAAGGAATTGAAAAGAAATTTAAATTACAATATAAAGAAATAAAAGTAATAATACATGTTTTAAAATATCGCAAGAAAAACAAATTACACCTTAAGGTTAGAAATTTAAAATAAGCTACAAAAACAAAATTAGGAAAAAGAGAAAAAAAAATCAATGAAAAAATACAGTAGACAAAGCTAAGAACTATAAATTATACGGAAAAATAATGTATTTTGTCTGATAAAATAATATAATTATGCTGAAACCAATTATACAAATTTAGTGCGATAGTACTAAAATAATGCTGTACAAAATAAATATTTTATTCTGAATATTCATCTTTCATTTTAAAAAATATTTTCTTCATCGATATGACTTTTACATTGAATTTCTAATAGGTAAACGAAAAGACGGGATTTGAAGCTATTATGAGTGAGGGAATGGCGAATGATGGAAGGGAGGAAGTTCCAGATGTTAGAAGCTCTAGAAATAAAGGAACGTTTGAAGGATGTTGTGTTGAAGGGAGTTAGGTAGAGGTCTCAGGAATGGGATCTGGTTTTGCGGGAACTCACTGATGATTTTAATGTTAATACTTTCAGGATATGGGGAGGTGATTGAGAGGAAAGTGATTTGTAAAGGAACGAACCAAGGAAGTATTGTATTCGGAAGGAGGTAAATAACCATTTTAATTTAGTGGTGAGATACATGGTCATAACGTGATATCCCTAGAACGAATCTCAGGCAACAGTTCATGAGCTTCTACAATTTTGCGTCCTGAGATGCAGAGAGACCTCCGTACACCACACTACCAAAATAAAAATGGGGGAATATGAGGGAAGAAATTAATAGTTGACGGGTTGATTGAGGAAGGAATTTACGGGAGCGGTTTAGGAGTCGAAGAGTGTATTGAGAACAAAGTTCGTCCGAGTCGTGCAATTGGCCTCCTACCCTGTCTCGGTCCAACCACAGAACCTTTTCGGATCATGTCGCTTGACAGTGTCGGAGGTTTCGGAGGAAACCGCTCTTCCAAACGGTACATGCACATCCTCGTTAACCACTTCACAATATATGTATGGATCTCAACAGCACAGGGTCAAACCGCTAAAGATTTCATAAACTTACTAAATCCCATAGTTAAACAAAATAATGTCTCAATTCTTCTGACTGACCAATATACAGGCATAAACTCAACCGAATTTCTCAAGTATTTGAAAAGAGTAGGGACTCAGATCCATCGCATCCAGTGGATTAAACGAACGATTAACTCAGACATTAGTTAATCGACTGCGATGTAAAATCAATGATGATACGAGAAGAGCATGGTCAACCTTGGCAGAAGAATGTGTAAAGGAATATAATAATATCATTCACAGTTCCACCCATTTTGCACCATCTTACCTATTACTCGGCCAAAAATTTTCCATATCTCCACTTGATGGGAACACTCCATCCTCTTTAGAAGAAGACCGCAAGATAGGCTTCCAAAATTCAACGAAGAGCTTCAACATCAATAAGAAACGTATTGATAAGAACAGACAAGAGCATACTTTCAACGTACGACTTGGTCTACGTTGAAAATGGAAATAAGTTAAATCAAAACAAGCTTGATCCAGTTCGAATCGGACCATTCCCAGTCGTCAGGCAGATTTCCTCGTCTTTCCACGAAGTAGCCATCGGTAAGAGGAAGAAGATCTTCAACTTGTTCCACTCCAGCAAGCTCCTTCCTTACTTCCCGCCGCCTCAAGAAGCGACCTCAAGGGAGGAGGTGTAAGGTTATTTGAGCAACCTTCAGTCATCTGATAATTATTTATCATCCGTGTTTATTACGTTATTTTAAAACCTCACTAACCTATTTTAATTGTTGTTTGCTGTAACTTACTGTTGTATTTACGTGTAATTTAATTATTTTATTTGTATTGAATAAATTACGTTATAATGATCTTGTGTGTGTGCGTGCGTGCGTGCGTGCGTGCGTGCGTGTGTGTGGACTTGGATGTCCTTTCGCCATCTTAAAATAGTATCTTTAAGGACGTTGAATTAATAAAAATGGTTAAATCCTGGAAGATTACAAAAAAATAGACATATTAACTCAAAATATAATATGGAACAGGTGGTCAAACGTAAAATGTGCATGCGCTAGGCTTAAGCATCGTTTACTCAAGCCAAAATCTTGGACTTTTGCATGCAAACGTCAAACCTGCATTTACACGCTCTAATTTATTTGCACAAACTGGCTTGAGGTTGGTGTGTTGGCTTGAGCGTGTAAACGATGCCAGCGATCCCAAATATTCTTCTTATCTTGCAAGAGAATGGTGTTTATATAATTGTAATATAATTGCCCAAAAACTATACAAACTCCCCCCCTTTTTACCAGACCTCAACGTTATAGAGAATTTATAGAGTAAATTAGAAACCGAAGTGAGGAAACACGAGATATCAAACAGAGATATCAAAAAGGCGCTTCAAAAAGAATGGGAGGAGATAAGTCCATCTTACACGGAAAAGCTTGTCCAATCCATGCCTAATCGTTTGAAAGAGGTAGTAAAAAATAAAGGCTTACCTACAAAGTATTAAGATTTAAAATATTATTGTTTTTTTTGTTGTTTTTTTTTTTGTTTTGTTTTTTGTTTTGTTTTTTGTTTTGTTTTTTTGTTTGTTTTTTTGGATTTTTTTAATTTTGCATCATTTTCATTGTGACCTTAGAAGTGTATATTGATTTATGATATAGAATAAATTTTTAATGTTATGATTTGATCTAAAATACATTTTAACTATTATAATGTTCGTACTGTATTTTTGTAACCAAAGATTGTTGATAATATTGTAAATTTGGCCTGGTATAAAATAGTTTTTTTTTTTTTTTTTTTTGACTGTGAGCCACTGTATATACGGTTTTTGGCGGAAGCTGGACATCCTTGGCCATTCTTCTTTCCCACTAATTAGTTTTCGTCCTTAAAGGTAATACTTTTTTGGAATCTTCCAGGATTTAACGATTTTATTTTATTTAACGTCCTTAAAGATACACTTTTAAGATGACGAAAGGACATCCTAGTCCATATACAGGGTGTCCCGAATTTTAATGGCAAAACCTCAGGAACTTAAAGTGTTTTACAAAAGCAATTTGATCTCCCATCATTATTTATTTAAAAAACATATAATATAAACATGATTTTCTAAAATTGACGACGTTTCATGGCTATTGCCACATTTTCAAGCCATAAAACATGCAAAAACATACATGTACGACAAATGTGAATTAAGCATTGATAATGTGAAACAATATTCCTCTAAGTACACATTATATATAATTAATGAATTACCCTTCTGTGTCCATTAATATCTGGATCCCTCTGATAAACCAACAAAATCTTTTAAAGACTAAAAAAGTCTTGTCACTGGTATTGCATATTGTCATTTTTCTACATATATTAAACTTAAATGAATAAACAAATAAAAACAATATAAATATAAAAAATAAATAAATAAAAAATATGAAAAATGTATAATGTTCTATTACACTGCTATAATTTTGCAAAATTTATTATTATTGTTATGGCTATTGGTAAATTATTATAATTACCTTAAATAACGACAAAGCTCTTTGGAACTTTAATATGGATCACATACTACATATTATCTATCCCTGTCACTTACTGCAATGATGTCTAAAGGTTAAGTTTGAATATTCAATTTGTTTATCAATAGTGCATAGAGTGCTCCTATTTTTTGTGTGTCTGTTTTGAAATTTACAGCTGTGTCCAAAATTTTTGTTATGAAAATGGATTCTAAAATTTTTCTTTTGTAATTGTTTTTTCCATAAAATAAAATGTTGTTTTTTTTAACAATTAAATTTGTGATTATTGTTTATTGCATGTTGTGCCAATGCTGTTTTATTGATATTTTTTATGTTTTTGGTGCCTGAATTATGCTGTTTGATTTTATTTTCAAGTTTTTGTTTGGTTTCTCCAATATATATATATATATATATATATATATATATATATATATATATATATATATATATATATATATATATATTATATAATTGCATGTATTGCATTCAATTTTATAGATTAAATAATTTTTTTGCATAGGGTCTATTATCTTATTTTTCCTGTTTATGATGTTAATGTTTTGTTTTTATTAATTGGGGCTGCTTTTTTTATTAAAATCAAATTTTTTGAGTTTGTTGATTATCTGTTTGGTGAGTCCTGTTATATATGTTATTCTATGGAACATATTCGGATTATTTATATTATTTCTCATTTTGGTCTATTATTTATATTGTCTATTGAATCTATATTATTCTTTACATGCTCTATTGTATTTTTGTTATTATTATTGATGTAAAAATCAGTTATTTTCTTTTGAGTATATCTATCTTTTATTTGTTTGTTATCTTTTATTTTGTTGCCGGATGGCGTGGCTAATTGGTTTGTATGTATTTTATCCTTATAATTATTTTTTGTGTTTCAATTTTTATACCAATAATTGTTCATTATATGTTTCGGTATGAAATTGTCTTCCATGATTTTATAAATATTCTTTTTAATTTCTTTGATATATTCTATGTCAGTTATGCCTATTGCTTTGAATATTACATTATTTATAGTGTTTAAAATTTGGTGTTTAGGGTGTTTCCTGTGGTAATTTAGTAATCCATTGGATTTTGTTGTTTTCTTGAACCATTTTGTTTTTATATGGTTATTGTCCAAAATAATGGTCATATCTAAAAAGTTAATAGTGTTATTTATTGATTTTTCTGTGGTAAATTCAATTTTATTATTGAATTCATTGAATGTTTGTACCAAATTATCGATATGTTCATTTTTAATTATACATCAATATATATATATATATAGTTGTTTATAATATTGTTCATTTTGTTTGTTTATTGTCTTTTAAATTATTTCTGGATGGTGTGGCTAAATGGTTTATATTTATTTTATCCTATTTTTTGTTTTTTTGTATTTAAGTTCTAATACCAATATTTGTTAATTATGTTTTGGTATGAAATTGTCTTCCAGTATTTTGTATATAAATTTTTTTTTTTTCTTTGATATATTCTGTGTGTAATGACTATTGCTTTGAATATTACAGTATCTATGGTGTTTAGGATGTTTGCTGTAGTAATTTAGTTATCTATTGGTTTTTGTTGTCTTTTTGAACCATTTTGTTTTGATTTGGTTATTATTCAAAATAATAGTCATATCTAAAAAGTTTATTATGTTCTTTATAGATTTTTCTATGGTAAACTCTATTTATTATTGAATTCATTATATGTATGTAATAGATTATCGATTTGATCATTTTTAATTATAATGAATAAATCATCAATGTATTTATGTAATTCTAATGATTTATTATTTAGTTTATTTAAACATTCATCGATTAGATAGTCCAACCATATTCCACTGAAATTCGCACTAAGGTAAGAGCCCATTGTTACTCCATCTAATTGCCTGTAAAATTGTTCATTGTACATGAAATAATTGTTATGTTAACATAATTTAAGCCCTTCCATGTATATCTTTTTATTCTTTATTGTGGTGTATGGTTCTATATTGTTCCATTTATCATTAATGACTTTTAAACAAGCGTCTATTGGTATATTAGTGAATAAACTTTTTAAATCAAGGCTAATCAGTGTGTGATTGATTAAATCATTAGGTTTTAATTTGGATAAATGGTTCTTTAATTCTATGAAATTTTTTACATCATAGTTGTTATTATTGTTGAGATGTGATAATGTTTTATTAAAATAAATATTAAGTTTTTCAATAGGGCCATATTTTCCATTTATTATTAATCTTAAATTATGGTCAGCTTTGTGTAATTTTATTAGTCCATGAGCCATTGGTGTGGTGAAAGTGTTAGGTGCTATATTATTCTTTTCTTTCTTAGTCATATATCCAGATTTTTCTAAGTTATTTAGATATTTGATAATATTTTTGGCTACATTATTTCCTGGATCTGTTCTTATTGTTCTGTAAATTTTTTTATCATTTAGTAAATTAAGAATTTTTATATCATTCTTCTTTATCCATTATGGCTAATTGTTTAGTTTTATCAGATCTTACGAATATGATGTTTGGATTCTTTTTTATAAATAGATTTAAATGGTTGATGTCTTTATTAATGATGAAATCTAATGCCGAAAACTTATTATTATTTTTATTTTTATATTTATCTATATAACTATTAAGTGATATGTTGATATTATTCCTTAAACAGTTTTTATGGTTATCTGTAGTATTGTCATTTTCTATAATGGTTTCTAAATCTGCAATCAGTCTAATAATTTCTTTGTTAACTTTGTGTTTGTTGTTGTTGATATTTATGCAAAAATTATCCCCTAATAATAAAACATTATATATATTAGTGGGTTTATTTACTTTAGTCTTATTGATTACTCTATTAGTCTTGTGTAATGATTCATATTTATTAATAACTTCTCTCCGTGTGTTGTTATATGTTTTAAAACGTGAATCTACTTTATTGTCTATATTTTTTATGTATATATTGTTTGCTGTTAATGAGGTATAATTGTCGTTATGGTTATCATTATTCAATGGAGGAGTTGGAATTTTCAATTTATTAATTTTTACTGTAATACGTCTATCAAGTTTTTTATTGAGTACGTTTAATTTGGATTTTTCAAAAATATGTTTGTATTTAGTTATTATCAGAGTTAATTTGTTCTTTAATTCATTAAAGTTAATGTCTTTATCATTATTATATATATCATTAATGATGTAGTTTTTTGTTTTGAATATTACCCAAAAGGTTTGTTTTATTTCTAATTTGATGATTTGTTTATACATATTATGGACAAAGGCATTATAATTGGTAGCACTAAGGAAACTATTGTTAAAAATATTATCTACACCTATTGCTAAATTCACGAGATGTTTAGGGCAAATGTTATGTTGTAAAGAATTCTTTAAATAATAAATTTTGCAATAACAATTAATTATTTTAATTATAAAAGATGCATACTTATTTACTTTATTAACAATTAAATTGTATGGTAATTTAATAATAGCACATTTTATGTCATGATACATT